>VDFB02270651.1:567432048-567872744 GCA_007258455.2 Sequoia sempervirens | reverse complement strand
CGGATGATAAGTGACAACCTCCATGAGCAGCTGATCAACCTTGAAGAGACTAAGTCTTTTCACATGAGTTCATATGTGATATACCTATTGGCCAGCTCATACAGATATCCAGGACTGGTCTGCAAAGGCAGAATTGGCAATGGAGAGAACGAGCTCAGGCCTTACGACTGCTATCCTCAGCTCCAATTGAAAGAAAAGACTCACTTCAGGAGGGTGCATGATGCATTCCTAATGCATATCACCAGAAAGCTCCAAGGAGGAATACATCAAAGGCTGAGCCATGAAGCAAAAAGCCTTATCAGCAAATACGGGTCTTGGTTCATCCAATTCCCGAAATTCACATATATCAGGATCCAGGGATTTACTGGAAATCCCTATAAATTGCCTATCTATCCGACTAATCGAATGGTATTGCTCGAGGTTTTGAGACAATTAGAAGAGTACCAGAATATTCAGAGGCCGACCAAGAAAGCGTCCGTCACATTCCCTTTCTTCATCGGGAACATGCTAGAGTACTGCCCATCCGCCCAAGCAGCTGAGAGTGCACGGTTGGAGATCCAATGGTACCCTTTCACGGCATACAAGTCCAGGGTCAATTATGACCCACATCATAATATCCGGACAGTGGAAGGAAGGAGATATAAGCACAGGGCAGAACTGGAGGATTATTGGGCAAATGCTGCCGATGAATACGAGATCAGACGAAAGATGTGGTCCAGGATGTCCGTAGATTTCATGAGAACAATCGAGTTCTGTCGAGTGCCTGACCAGCTACAAGGCGATGGAAACCATGTCCAGCCTCGCTTTGAGGAAAGCAGACCTCTCCCTCCAGTGAAGTGGTCAGAGCCAGAGCATGCAGACCTAGCCACCCTAATGAGGCCAGTGACGAAATATTCTCAGTGGTGGGTTGATGATCATGTTCAGGAATTGAGACAAAAAGGAATCACGCTCACATATGATCTGTTGAGCGAATCAGAATCATATTCCTCTAATGCCGGGGCATCCCATCAAGACTTGGTTGGGATTGGAGAGAAAAGAAAAGAAATGGTGCCAAGTGCAGAACCTGTTTCCAAGAAGCATAAAGGAGGACCTTCTCGGTCAGCGGCGTCCAGGAATGTTGACCATTTGGTGGCTAATATAGATGACTCCTTGGTTGAGATGCTCGAACCTCTTGCAGCTCAGGAAGTGAACAATGAACCTATCCAATTAGATGATGAAGAGCCTGCATCACCAACAGGCACAGAGATTTTAGGTTCAGACAATGAAGTGGAAGTCCAGGATAATGACTTAGAGGAAGGGATGATTTCCGCCCTCAGGGGAGTCATGGATGTTCCAAACGAGGACGAGGTTCAGGTCGAGGATGGCATTGAACAGTCAACCATTCCAGACTGGCTATTAGAAAGGATGAAAGTCCAGGTGCCTGCTGAGGCTCAACAGGAAGAAGAGGACGATACTGCCGATTTCTTGGCAAGATTAGAACAAGTTGCTACCAAGAAGCCCGCCAAGAAGTTTTCCACCATCCAGAGGAACGAGACAGGCAACCGTTCCATGCACATTGCAGTACCTACAGTGGACAAGCCACAGGACGAAATCACTCCACAGGAGTATGCTATCACCACTGTTGACCTTGGTCCGACCTCAAAAGGTCAGGAAGTAGAAGAGTTAGATAATTCCGTCTCGACCATTAAAGCGAGACTGGAAAAGGAAGTGACCAAGAAGAAAGAGTATAAAAAGGAGGTCAAACGTCTCAAAGAATATATCCAGCATTTGACCCAGCCGCTAGATCAAGGCAATGCAATTGTTCCTCCTCTCCTCAATTCATCACAGGAGATGACTCAGGAAGTTGAGCATGGAATGGTGACAGCCAGGGAAGCGCAAGACTGGATGGCAGGTGAAGGAATGGAAGCTGCCTTGTTCATGGAGAGGTTGGCGCTTGCTTATGGACGAACCTCTTCGTTTCTTTCTAGGTTGATGGATATGGCAGAGACATGGGATGGTATCCCGGATATGCAAGAAAGGCTTATTCCGAGCCTTAGAATTTTGAAAAGCACTCCGAGGGAGGAGTTAGTTGATAAAAAGGTGATTGCTGCAGGGGCAGCATATGATTTTCATCACTGGTTTTGGGCAGTGGCAATAAGAGAAGAAGTATTGGAGAAGGCGAGAATCGATGGGCTTGGAATTGAAGAACAGGTCAGGAAAATCCAGGAGAAGATGTGCATGATAACTACAGATGTGTTCGACCGTGAAGTCATCCGGGAGAACGACATGCAGTTAGAGAGACTGAAGCAAAAAGTTCAAGAAACTTTCTTCTCGACCACTGGACCATTTTCGAATCAGGACTTCACGAGAGTGGCAAGACTCTCATCCATTCGAAAGGAATTTGAGAAGCAGGAGGCAGATTGGGAAGGTGCTTTAGCCAGATGCGCCGAAAAGTTGGACGGACTCGAATTCCGGATCAGCATGTTACCTCCTGTCACGATGGACGAAGTCATTGCCGTAGTGTCCAGATTCACCAAACACAATGCCACTCGAATGGATAAGGACGCCTCTCCTTGATTATAGCTGGAACTGCCACTTTTTTGATAGTTTTCTGATGGTTAACTCTTGTTGTTTTGGGAAACCCTAATTAGGGTTTAGTTGTAACAATCTGGGCCGTTAATCTTGTTTAAATCTCGGCCGTCTATTTCATTTTTGGAGCTCTATATAAACTAGTACTCTCTCATTTTTCTGGTGTGGAGACTTGTTATGTATATTGTCGCATTGAGACTATTTTGAATGATAAAAGCTCTTGAGCATGATTTGCCTTGAATCACTTCTTATTGTTGAATAGTAAGCGAGGTTACATATTATCTTCCACCATAGATTAGAGTTAAATTTAGATTAGATAGAATTTGCTTTGAAAAGTTGTTAAATTGAATGAGAGATTGATCGTATTGATTCAATGGTGAAGTGTAGCTCATACTTTTTTTGAATGGATGATTTGCATTCGATTTGTAAAGTTAGCCTGAGCTCTTAAAACGTGGAAGCTTAACTTCAACCTCATTCGAGGTTTGAAAATTATTCTCAGAAACCCCTTGAAGATTGCACCCACTTTGCGTATGTTGTCCTGCAGGAGGCGAAACAAAGTGTGGTTTATTTCGCTTCACCAAGTCCTTACTGTCTCTTGAGTTCTTAGGCTTAGACTAGATTCTCTGAACCCTATTCTTTTTGCCATTTTTTTTGAGATCCACAATTGAAAGTCCTAATTGAGAACCTACAAAGATAAATTTCCTAAGTCCCTAGCTTGTGCAGACTTTCTACGTAAGTCCCCTTGTTCATTACCAGCAAATCACAACGACCACTGAACTTATCCACACGTCGAGACCCGACTAAAGAAACCTTGGAATCGCCATATGATCTTCTTTGCAATCTTAGCATACGCGGTGGTTTTTCAAGAGAGGATAAAGTGTCTTTGGACATTTTTATTCTGAATGTTTGGTGGATGATAAAACACACATCAACAGGTAGGTAACCGCATTTAATGTGATTTTGGTCAGCTATTAAAGTGATATTCAAGTGCCACTTTCCCATTGTGTGTTCGGAGCAGACTGCATTCAAGCCTATTTCTTCTTCATCAATCGCTTGGTTTGTATGGAGATAGCTAATTTTTGTGTGGTTGTCGGTTTCCATCTGGGGGTGCATTCAAATCTCTCATCTCTTGGATTGCACGTGTTAAAGGTAGGGTTTTCACCCTTCATTTTATGATTTTAATGCCCTAGCTTGACCCTGTGCTATGACTTGATTATCATTTCAGCTTCATTAGGTTCTAATGGTGAGAATGTTGATGAATATGAATTTGCTTTGATTATGGGCATTTGGTGTCTCTTGTGATAAAGATTACCTCTGTTTGTTGAACCCTGTGCGATTTAGTGGCTGCCTCATGTATAAGGGTTACCTTCGTCGCCATCATCCTTGATCGTTCACTAGGGTTTTTCCCTTTACATTAGTTAACTCGGAGGAATGTTGTTTCGTTGAAACGCCGTTTAGATTGTGGTCTCGATCGATGGGCCAAGGTGCTCAAATGAGGATTTGTCGCTAGATAGACTCACACCAACCCTGTATCGCTACTGCGTGCCTTAGCTAGCTTCGATCGACGAAGGAAAGGAGGTATTAAGTGGCAATGCTTAGGTCTCAGAGGTAAAATGTAGAAAATAGTGTTAAGTATCGAAGGAGTGTAGGGTTATAACTCCCAGATCGTTGAATGAAAAGAGACCACCCGGGGGCTGTGCGGAGAGGGGAAGTTGAGCGAGAATTTGAAGGTTTCAATTACATAGGGAAATCTGAGGCACCTCAGAATTTCTGATGGTTAATTCCTTGGGATTCTGGTGCCTCTCGAAATCTTCGAGTCTGCCCTCCACTAAAATCCTCAAATCCACCTATCACCACTGCGCCCAAACAAGCTCGCTCTCCCCTTCCACAATCGAAATGTTTGTCCTGTTAGAGTAGGTTTTCCTTTTCATGTTTTCTTAGCTTAGTCCGCTTTTCTTTAGTTTAGTTCTCTTCAGTTTAGTTGTTGCTTAGTTTAGTTGAAAATAAAAGGGTCCCATTTGTGGGAGGGGTTTTGTGTTGTTTTCGACATGCTTTGGCACAATATTATTCCATTTCTTGGATAATCATTCAGGAAGTGCTTTAGAATCCCAGGTTGTTCTTTCAAGTTTTATCATTTGGTTAGGAATTGCACTTGACTCGGAAGGGAATCATCTATTGTGTCTTGACACCAAGTCTCATGATTATTGTATTTTACACACATAATTAATTTCCCTAAGTCATTGAGGTTTCTTAGGAGAAGTCGTGGCAGGTGAAAAATCTTAAATCCTACTTAATCACCCTTGTAATTCTCAAACCCAAATGAGCTTCACTACTTATGAGGCAATTGCAAATACATGAAAAGAAAAGGGAAGTGTCAAAAAAAAGAAGAAGAAAGAAACAAGATAAAGAGCAATGAAAGAAATATCAAAGTATTTGCCTTCGGGAATTTGTGAATAACTCCATCGGGGGTATGGATGCTTGGCTGGCAATGGAGGAATATTCATAAGAATTACATGATGCTTTTGAAGTTAGGATCATTATGTAGCTCTTCACGGCGGATTCTAGAAGCTTCAATGGTCTTTTGAATTGGAATAAACACATATGCACACACTTGTAATCAAAAGATGAGGTGCCTTGATCCAATTTAGGATTCCTCTTCCCTTTTAAGTATGTCCCCTAGTCAATTGATAGGTTGGAAAGAATTATCCAAAGGTCCTGCGTATGGAATGGGTTTTGTCTTTGAAATGTTCAGGAACATTTATTGGAAGTGGCGCTAGAGGTTGTGATCTTTTCACGCATCACCCCATCCAAAATGGGGACCCCCTAATTTTTGTTCCGTTCGGGTCTTTTGGATTTGGTTTTGGGAAGTTTTGGGGCTGTCTCTCACGGTTCCTTCCGTCTTTCTGGGGATGTACCTATCTTTTGGCCTAATTTGAAATGTTGGCCAAGTCTGAAGTGCATTTTGACAGATTAGGGTTTTCATTCTTCAGGCTAGTTTGGGGTTAATTTAAGTAAGAAAATTGAAATCTAAGCTTGGCATTGTGTTTAGAAAGCTTCAGGAAGGTTCCTATTAAATTTTCATTGAATTCTGACAACTTACTATTTTTAGTAAGTACTCAATTTGGGACCTTTTTCTCAAGAATTTTGAAATTCTGATTGCTACACCATGTTTAGGACCCTTCAAAGTGCTTATCTGCAAGGTTTGAGAAAATTCAGACAAATTTCTATTTTTAACAGCTCTGGCTTCCGGAGCTATTTTTAGGATTTGCATGTATGATTTATCAATGCATGTCAGGATAGTCTTTCTAGGTTTTTCAAGAGCTTTGCGATGGTATAACATGCAAGTCAAGTTGATGACTTACTATTTTTAGTAGGTACCCACATGCAGACCAGTTTTTTGGGTTTTTTGAGATCTCTCAAGCAGTATGACATGCAACCACGTCCGACGGTTGGTTGGTCACTTTTCAAGCACTTACAATTTTTAGCAGGTTCACTCCAGTAGCCCCCAGATCTTCAGTTTCACAAGTAGATCCGTCCAGAATAGAAATGGAGTCAAACAGAGGTCAATAGAGGCACGCGCAAATGAAATTAGGGTTTCCAACTTTGGTGCCTAAAATGAGGGGTAAAACTCGAGAAAAATGAAAAACTGATGTATCCAATTGTGATCAGTATCTTTCAAGGAATCCACTGGTAAAATTTGAGTGCAATTTGCAAACTTACTATTTATAGTAAGTCACTTCCAGAACCGGGATAAAAATAGCAGGTGAGCACGAAAGGCAAGTGTGAACAGATGAAATAGGTCAGGAAGATCACGTTGAGAAAATTTCAAGTCAAGAGGAGTTGCAGAAGTTTGAGAATCAAGAAGTTACTAAAAATAGAAAGTGAGGGAAAAGCAGTCAAAGTTGGCTAAGTATTCAAAAGGTCACCCTTAGGGGTTTTCTTAACACTCCAGATGCAAAAACGCCTGAGGCATGCAAGATGAAAATCACCAAGGGTAAAATGCGTCCAAGATGAGTAGGTTAGGGGTAAGAAAAATTCTAAGTCATGGAAATGGAAGCACCAGCTCTAGAATGCGCCCTCAAGATGGAAGCATCACCTTTGAAATGTGCCCTTGGCAGGAAGGAGTTGAATGGAGAAAAAATCTAAGTCATGGGAAATGAAAACACCACCCCTCATATGCACCCCAGCTGAGAGGAGTTGAAAGAAATCTTGCTAAGGCATGAACAATGGAAGGAGATGCCTCCATATGCGCCCAAGTTGAGAAAGGGTTGAAAGAAATTTTGCTAAGGCATTGAAAGTAGAAGTTGACCCCCCTAAATGCGCCCTAGGCATCAAGGTAGCTTGAAAATTTCTAAGTGATGGAAAAATGGAAATACACCCCCCCTCAAATGCGCCCAAGGTATGCAGGAGGTTTGGAAATTTCTCTAAGTCACAAAATGGAAGCACCACACCCCAAATGCGCCCAAGTTGAGAAGAGAGGCAAAGAAATTTTCTAAGGCACCAAAGTGAAACCTGAACCTCTGAAATGCACCCTAAGAGAAGCAAGGTAGCATGAAATTTTTCCTAAGGCATTGAACATGAAGCAAGAGGGGCTAAATGCGCCCTAACACCAAGAGGGAACATGGAAAAAATTCTAAGTCAAAAACAAAAGACAACCCCCCCCAAACGCGCCCTACTTGGAAGCTTGAAATTTGTCTAAGGCAAGAAAACAAAAAGCACAAGGTTTAAGATGTGCCCATGAAGCAAGGCATGAGAGGAGATACACAAGAAATATTCTAAGGCATAGAGGCTGAAATACGTTTAAGAGAAGAAGGCTCCAAATACGCCCAAGGAGATAGCAGGTTGAGTAAGAAATTGTCTAAGTCAAAATCAAAGTGACACCCCCCCAAATGCGCCCTTGAGAAGAAGAAGCTGGATAAAAGTTTCTATGGCTGGAAATTTGAACACCAAGGGGTAAATTGTGCCCTAGGAGAATGAAGGTGGCATAAAAATTGTCTAAGGCATGGAAAATGAACTAGCACCTCTCAAAATGCGCCCAAATAACAAGTGGGGATGGAAGATTTCTCTAAGTCATGAAAAACATGGAGCTCACCCATCCAAATACGCACACCATGGAGTAAGATATGGAAAACATTCTAAGGCATGAAATGAAAGCTCAGGTCTCCAAATGCGCCCCAAGGAGAAATGTAAGAAAGCTTGAAATATTTGCATAAGGCACAAAACAAGAGAACAAGGGATGAAATGCACCTTAAGAGGAAGAGATTAGATGAAATTTTTCTAAGGCAAAGATAATAAGAGTAGACTCCTCCAAGTGCAGCCAAGGGGGAATGGATGAAGATATGAAAATTTTCTAAGGCAGGTAATGAAGCAAGAGCCTTCATATGCACTCAAGATGAAGTGAAACTCAAACATCTAGCTCCTAAGAGAAGCAGGACAAGGTAGGTGAAGGAAATTGCTAACGCAAGAATATGGAAACATCAAGATGATATGCGCCCTAGCACATAGATGTTAAATGTGCCTATGATGAAAATTTATGAAGAAAGAAAAGTTTTCTAGAGAAAAATGATGAACTCTATCAGATCCAGAGATCATTCGGACCTTGGAAATCAAAACATGGAAATTGGGTAAGTGAAGTGAATTTATATTATAAAGTGCTTTGATGCTCTTCTCTTTATTTGTTTTGTAGGATGAACGCCGGGACCAAAGCATGATGACTTGAGGTGATGGAACAAATACTCTAGGACAACATTACAACCTTGGAAGGAGAAAAGTTACATGTTTGAAATTCCTCCATGATGTCTCATTTGCGCCCAAACCATGGAGGGAGATGTTGGAAGAAATGACTGAGTGTTGAAATTCTTCCACAAGAATCTAAATGCACCCAACTCAGGTGAGGCAGGTGGCAAGGAAGAAATGGTTGAGTCCAAGACAAGAAAATCCTCCAAGATCAGGATGGAGAAATAATGAAGGCCCAGGCGTTAGAGATCATCCTCAAGCACTTCAAAGTTAAAGAATGACAGCAGAATGGACTGAAGGACAAAGTAGAGGAATTCTTCTTAAGTGTGAAGTCCTTCTCCGACAGTGATTCAAAAAATGTTTTGCAGCATACTTCGCACAACCCAAGATGCAATGACAACAAGGATGAAAATCACCATCAAGCAAGAAAAAGAATTTGCAGTATTGGATTTTTAGATTGAGAATGTGTCTACCATATCAGTTCAATAAGTGGAAGCTGCATTGGCCAGATTCATTAAATTTGCAGTAAAAGAGAAAAACAGTGGGAACGCATTTCTGGATGAGAATCTTCTAGAGGATGATGTTGGGCATTAATTACTCATTATGACTTTGGGAGAAAGTGGGAATCTTTTGCTCATTTATTACCCCACTCCTCTTTGTGGTGGTTTTTAGGGAAGAATCTTGATTAGGGCATATGTGGCTCAATCTAAGCCCTTCATTGTAATTCAATCTGAGCCGTCCATTGGATTTGGCCATCTATAAAAGGGGCATCCCCCCTGATTTGTACATCATTAGAAGATTAGAAGATATAGAGACAGCTAGGAGATAGAGCATAGATTGATAGCATAGCATAGATTGAAGAGGAAGGAGAGTTTTCAAATTAAATGCTTTATTAGAAGTTGTTGTGAACACTCCTATAATAAAAGGAGGTATCATTGCTTGTGGTTTCATCTTTTGTTGTGGGTAGCTAGCAAGATTTCTTCATCCTTCTAATTCGCTTAGAATCTTGAAGTAGAGTTTAGAGTAGAATAAATTTCATTTCATGCACGTAGATAGTTGTGGAATGTGGTGGTTGAATTAAGCAAGCTTCATTAATCCATACCACTAGTGGGCTCATTGATGGTGAGTCCGCCTTGCCTGGTCAACTGGAATAGTTTGTACTTAACTTCGATTATGATTTATATGTTGGTATGCGTCGTTGTGATGGTATCTTCATGTTAAGTTGTGATCTGAATACCTCTAGTTACTCCTTTGAAGATTGCTTTGGTTCGATGGAAGTTGTCCAAGGTGAGGTGAAGCAAAGCTTGGTTGAAGTTTGCAAGAGTTGATCTCCACGTCCCACACCTAGGATAGACCATAGCATTTTTAATCCCTGCAGCCATTCAAATTTCACACTTTCTGGTTAGTTTAGGAAATCTGAGCTTCACTGATATATCTTTTGAATCTTGTGAAAACCCCCTTTCTCTTTGATCTCTGGTTGAACAATTACGTAAGTCCCCCTTGAGATACCAGCAAATCGCATCAAGCTAACTAAGTCTACGTCCACTGCATGAAGGAACCTTGGAGTTGAATGCATGATCTTTCTCGCAATCTTAGCATGCAGAAAATTTTGATCAAGAGATAATAGAGTGACCATTGGGAACTTTATTCTGTGGTGGTGCGGTCATAAAACACCCGTCAACAAGACTCTTGACAAAGATAGGATATAGGATGTTTACGCTCAACTCCGGTACAACACATCAAATTATAGGAGAGCCAATGACACCTTCTTCATGTACATCCCCAGGTTACTACAAGCTACCCTCCATATAAGAATTTCTACAGAATCAATGGAGTTAATCAGAAAGTATGGATAGTGGTTCATACAATTTCAGAGATTTTCTTGCATTCGAATACGAGGGTCTCCTACGATTCCACTCATATTGGCAAGGTATCCCACAAAAAAACTCATCTTGTTAGAGTTGATGAGATAAATGGTAGCATTCAAGACAGTGCTGCAGGACATGCACAGGAAAGGGCTCACAGATGAATTCTCATTTAAGATTGGCACTCTTGAATCCTGCCCCAATCTCCAAACCACACAATATTTGGAGAGGAGATGGCACAATATGAATTGTATTCACACACCAACTGAGACAATTTTGATCGCTATGGAAAGGCACAAAGATGGGCCAACAGGGATTACAAGCATCGAGACCACATAGAGGATTATTGGGAAAATTGCCGAGATAAATTTGAGGTAATAAAAAGGAAGTATTCTAGATTTCCCTTAAAAATTATCAGGCTCTACAAGGTAGACCAAGTCCTAGATCAATTCGATGAAGATGGAGAGGATCTCATATAGTATCATGATTATGAGCCATATAGAAATCAACACCTACCATCAATGAATTGGTCAGAAGAGGACGAGGTTGGCCTTGATTAAATAACCGAGCCTGTGAAGAGATACTCTAGAATGTGGGTTAAACACAAGGTTGCAGAGCTACAGGAAGATGGTGCCTAGTTCACCTATGACTTGATGGGAAATCTTGAATCCCATTTGAAGGATGACATCGAGGATACAAAAGATGATACTGCAGAGCCTTCACACGGGGATGAGCAAGAAGGACAAAAGCCCCTCACACTGAAGAGAAGAACAAGAAGCCAAGGACAAGTGAAGAAGACTGAAAGGAAGCCTGCACTAAAGGCGAAGGAGACTTCTGGGGAAGCTGTTGAGGAGGGAGAAAAGACTCCTGAACCTTCTAAAAAGAGGAAGCTGGTGACTGAAGGGCAAAAGCTAGCCAAGAAAACAAAAACTTCTAAAGTTTCAATCACCCCTCCTAAGGTCGTGGGGATTGAGAGGTTAGGGGAAAATCCCTAGGTGTATGTGAGGAGAAATTCGCCAAGGCAGGGGGTGTCCCCTATAGGATAATCAAGAGTTGAAATTGAAAAGTCACATACCCAGGGGGCTCCTACCAATAACCCCATAAGGCTGAAAAGGCAGTCAAAAGGGATAATTCACCTTCTCCATCCCCAATGTAGAATATACAAGAGGGTGAGACTTTGAAGGGACATGAGCAACTCGGTGGAGAAGAAGGTCCATTTGACCATCCTGAAGAAGAAACACAAAGTGAAGAAGTGTCTACACCCAAGGCTGGGCAATTTATTGATTTGGCTAGGGAATTAGGGGAAAAGATAGAAATTAGCGGGGAGACTATTTTTGAGGTCACGATAGAAATGCCTTCCCAACCTTCAAATCAGTGAGCATGTTGATGTGCCGCCTTCAAAGAAAGAGCTTGAAAATAAAGATGGTAAAGAAAGGGAGGGCAGACCCCAGGAAAAGATGAGGAAAATATAGATGCTGTGGATTAAATCCCTCCTCATGATCAATCTAAACATGGTACTCCTCCAGGAAATGTAGAGATAGAACAACCCACTAGCCCAGACTAGTTGGAGAAGAGACTGAAACATAAATCAATTATTGTGGAAGATGATACCCCAAGTTGGGACAAGCTATTGGAAAAATGGGGACAGCCAAAGGAAAGGAAGAGAGCCTGAATTGTCTCTAAATTTGCAATAGATGAGTTCAATAACAGGATTGTCCACGTGGCTATTCCTCCCGAGAATAAATATAAGGATGAATTGAGGCCCACAAATTACAAAGTACAGATTGTGAATTTGGGCCCAACCATGAAGGAGTAGGAGAAGGAAGACTTCCAAGAATCCTCTCATGAAATTTTGAGGAGATTAGATAAAGAGACTAAAGAAAAGGAGGAGTTGCAAAGGAAATTAAGAGAGGTGCACAGGTATATTCAACATTTAATTAAGCTTGTACAGTCTCAAAGAAGTGAGAGATCCTCGTTTTTGGAAGGCTTATTGTCAAAGGAGGATGTCTGAGAGATAGAAAGATTGAAGTCTTTCGCAAAGGATACCCAAGAGTGGTTACAAAATGTCAGCAACAGGGGAGATGAAATGATTGAGAAGGTATTTCCCTATTATGAGAAGTCATCTTTCCTTTCCAACGAAAACATACTTCCTGCAAGACTATAAGAAACCACTGAATGATACAGTTGTTAAGGAACTGGAGAGCATTCTTGCCATTCCAGTCGAGACTCTGGTTCAGGAAGTTGTCTTTACTATGCAGGATACTCATAATGCCATGGAATGGATAGAGGCAATTAATTTCAAAAATGAACTCAGATTGAAGGCCCCTAAGAAGTTGTCCAAGGCACAAGCAAAGTTAAAACAGGTCTTTGACAGTTGCAACACTTTTCTGGAAATGATTATAGGATGGAAGAAATTCAGACAAAGGGACGTAAATGTGGAACAATTGCAACAATGGTGGCATGAGGTATATTCTCCAAATGTTGAGGGCCCTAGGTTAAGGATTAGTTGGAGGATGCTACTATTTATATATCCTGTTTGGATAAATATCAGGATTTATATGTTGACTGGGAAAAGACCTTAGCCGAGTATGAGGCAGAGTTGAAAATAGCTAGGGCTAGAATTAATGTTATTTCTACCCCAACCAAGGCTGACCTGGATGCAATCCTTTCAAAATTAAAGGAAATTAATGGCGAAAATGGGGTAGGTGAAGGAGAGATGGGTGACCCAGGTTGTTGGCCTAGGGTAATTTTCCATTAAATGTCAATTTTGCTTGAGGGACAGGTTGATCGCGCCTTGGATTTCGTGCCTGACATGTATTAAATTCTAAAAGTTGACTTTGGAGGCCAACCTCCATTATTGTAGTGTATATTTTGAACTTGAGATTTGGGAGGTAATCTTTGGCTGACCTACATGGCTGACCTAATTTATGAAACCCTAATTTGGGAGCCCGTGATGTAATTTACTATAAATAGGGGTTTCTCCCTCATTTGTTAAGGTTGGACATTTTGGAGAAAAGTGTTAGAAGTTTAGCTAAGACATTAGAGAGCTTTGTGATGTTGGAAATACTCAAAAAATTGGAATTGTTGCAAAATTTTGATGAAGTAAATTCAAAGGAGGCATTGTTATTTGGTGTTCCTCATTGTGCTTATTCATCTGTGCATGGTTCTAGTGATTCTTGTATTTCAAATTTAGAAGTTTGCTTTGAGTAAATTACTTTCTAGACGATTTTAGATACATTCATGTTTCAGTTGTGTTTATAGTGGAAAATTTGAAGTGTTTGAGAAAACCCTTGGTCCATACTTTTAGCTACTTGCTGAATGTGGGTAGCTGTGCAAAGTTAGTCTGCACCCATATCTTATGTGCTTAGTTCAATTGTAAAGTTTGCTCATTTTAATGCTATATCTGGATTAATGTGTGAATGCTTTGCAATCTGAAAATCTTAAAAAATATTAGGAGATAGCACTATTTCTGTAATACTGCAGGATAATCTAGGTTTACCAAAAATTAGTTTGGAGGATTTGGTCCACTTTGGGCATTCTGTTGTTTTCACAGCTGATTTTAGTAGTTAAATTTAAATCTCTCTCTGAAACCCTTATATCTTTTGTCATTCCTTTTAAATCTGGGTTAGTTTAGAATCTACAAGAATCAACTTATTGTCATATTTGATGAATTTGAGAAGCTCCAACACTTGTATATAAGACCCCTTTGTGGAGAACCAAAATTTTCACACTATCTCTGAGTTGTTTCACTACATTTGTCAAGACATGACATTAGAGACCTTGGGCTTATTTCTTGAGGCTTGCTGACTGAGATTTACCTTTCAAGAGAGATAGGATTTCACATTCTTTCTAAGTTGTTGCTACGCAGAAAACACCATCAACAGATTGGTGCTAGAAGGAGGGCTGATTCGACAAGCTGGAGTGATTTATATTATCGATATCTCCTCAAAGATTCAGAAGCAAACCAAGTCAACATCAGTAGGAGATTTCCAGGAGCTAGAGCCTCCAACCAAGTCAAGAAGGACCAAGAGGAGAGGAGCTTCATCATCTTCACCCATCTGGCCTTCATCCTCCTCTTCATCTTTAGATTCTGAATCAACTTCCACCAAACCCACCCTTGCTGAAACTCATGTTTCACCCATTCAACAGCCTCAAACACAGGCCAATCAGCCTCAAACATAGGCCAATCAACCTCAAACATAGGTCAACCAACCTCTCCCACCATCTCAACCACCAATGACCTTTTTGGCAAATAACCCTTCACCTTTGCTCTTCAACAACTATAACGTGATGCCTAAGAACCTAGAGCACTTCTACTCCAAGTTTCATGTAGGTGATCCCAATGGAACAACTGAAGAGCACATTAGAAATTTTCAGACTGTCCTGAGGGATGGGGAATTATCCATGAAGATGTTGCCTACAGACTCTTTCCATACTCACTGGGTGAAGAAGCTTTTTACTAGTATAATCATTTGCCAACTGGTTCTGTAACCAGTTGGATTGATCTAGAAAATGCATTTTTACTTAAGTTGAAAATTCCCATCAGTGCCAATGAATTATATTTGCAATTCACTAGGGTTAAAAGGGAAGTCAATGAACCAATAGGGTCTTTTAACAATAGGTTCCATCGTGCCTATACCAGATTGCAAGCAGCCTATGTTGTGGATGACGCCATAGCAAGAGAAGTCTACTATGATGTATTGGATAGCCTAACTTCTACTTTCCTTAAGTGGAAGCTCAACCCTCCTGATAGTCTGCAGAATGCATACACGGAAGCAGTTAAGGAAAGTACAGATTTAAGACAACACTTGTCAGGACCTTTTCCATCATTAGGGCCTACTACTCACAGAGGATAAGTCCAAGCCATAAATTAAGCAATAAGCAACTAGACTCCAATTATGAAATGAGTACCACAACTGCCTATAGTTCCCCATTCGGGACCTCCTCTGAATCAAACCTCTGTTGTACCAAATTATTCACATAATGTGGGCCAAGCACACTTTCCTCAACAACAAACTAATATCCCGAGTTACCCACAAAATTATGAAATATTAAATCAATCCTTGAATCAAGGTCTCCATGCAGTCTATCTGCATAATACTGCAAATTTTGGATCTGCATCATGCAATTTAGACAAGGAAAGATTGGATGAATTGACAGAGCAAGTTAAGAAGTTATCCAATGAAATCACATACTTGAGGAACCAAAATAACCAATTATAGGCTGCTCAACAAAGTATCCAATCTAACTATAATAGAGATAATATGGACAATAGAGAGTCTAGTTACAACAAAGATAATAGAAATTTTGTGCAAGGATACAATCGGGGTTATGATAGAGGTTAGTCATCAGGATAGAATTTCGATAGGAGGCAGCCACCAAGGAAAAATAGGACATGGAACACCAAGCCTAACAATGGAGGGGTTCCCACGCTATTGGATCAACCCAATAATCCTGAGAAGACTACTAGTACAGTCCTCCTTGCTGAATCTGCTCTCAGGGGATACTGTTGACTTCAAAAAACAATCCAACATTTAGAATTCGATTGTCCCGAGTTCCAGACTATTGCGGTAATATTTTAGATGGAGGTGCAGGATGCCACAAGAGGTCCCTCGTATGGTCAAGAAATAGTACCTTCAGATCCCTATGACTCTCTAGTGTTGGTGTTTAACCATGTTGCCTTTCCCAGTGGAGAAGAGAATGGGCCCGAAGAGGAACCCTCAAGGGAAAGTGTAGAATCATAACAAGTGTATAATGGGGAGTCAATATCAAAGCTATTTGAAACTGATGGGGTTGTTGATAATGGTCCTTTGGATGAAGAAGAATAAAGAATTGATGAAGTACAAATGTTCCATCAGAGGACTAGGCCATATGAGCTGAGAAATAGGCAGGCCAGTGGGCCATTCACCACTTCCACTCCTCCTAACAACTTCAACACTCCTCCTGATCCTAATTCCAGTAACAACCCCTCATACCCTTATGTACGAAGGCAATATTTCTCTAGACGAGGATCCTCTAATTCTTGAAATGGGGAAGTTTCTGGGGATCAACAAGGGACATCAACAAGGAGCAGCCAGTCTGATATGAGTGTGTTTCAGATGGGAGAATATGTGGCAGAAGAGCTTAAGAAGGTGGAGATTAGTCTCTCAGCCTTCAAGTTGTTGAGAGTCCCGACTATTCGAAGTGTTGTGTTGATTTCATTGAGTGACGTTGCATCCACAAATTCCACACAGGATTTTGTTGCCAGAAGGGTTGGATTCATCGAGCCCTTAGTGAAAGATCAAAGGAGCAATCACAAGCACAAACAAAGGATAGGAGTAAGGAAAAGGACAAGAAACAAGTGGCTAATGTTGATTCATTGGTAAGTTTGTTCCAAACCAAGTAGGATACTCCTTTCCTGATTTCCATTCAAATCTTTGGCAAAAACTTGCACAATTGTTTATTGGATTTGGGTGCATCAATAAATGTGATGTCATTCTTTGTCTACAAAGCGCTAGGCATCACCCTTGCTCCCTCTCAATGAAAAGTGACTGAATTAGATAAAACTGAGGTGAATGTAGTAGGGGAACTAAATATGATCCCGATGCAAGTAGCATCAGACCCACAAGTACAACAAGTCATTAACATCTAGGTGGCTGATATACCTGATGCCTATGGAATGATCCTTGGCAGAGATTTCATAAGAGTTCTTAATGGGTACACTTCAACAGATCATTCTCATATGTGTCTTTTGTGGAAGGAAGTCCCAAATCAGATTAGGATGGAGAGGGAACCTAGACTGAAGTACCTAATCACCAAATATCAGAATACCTCTAATGAAGTCCTCATTTTCGAAGCCAGTTTGGGGAACTATGTCTTAGCAATTGTTGTTGAAGAATCCAGAGTAGAAGAGGTGTTCATGATGCAAGACATGCCTAGGGATTTAGCTGAATCCTCCCGGAGCACTGAGGTAATCATAGAAGAGGATGGAGATTATAAATTGGGTGACAATAATCTTGGATTATTTCACAATTTCTAGGAGTTTATTCAAAAATGTATTGAGGATCAAATAAGTTTGGGAAAGCAAATGGACTTCGAGTAATTGTTGTTTCCCAACTGTTGCAGGGTGCACAACGCTTCTCACCTTGATTTTGAGTGTTGTCTTTGCAAGACTGTAGTTGAGCAGATTAAGAAATGCATTAATTCGCCCTTAGAGGTTGGGCCTGAAGTACAAAAAGTACAAGAAGTTGAAAAGGGGAAAGAGCTGGCAGTGCAAGATAACCCCTCCTCCACTAGAAATAGAAGTACTAAGGATTCAAAAGGTTGTTCATCTCCCAAAATCTAGACTTTAAGATTTGATGGATCAAAATGTAAGTAGGGTGTAAGAGCCAGATTCGAATTGATAAGTCCAATAGGGGAAACCTTCGTTGTTGCTCATAGGTTGCAATTTCAGTGCACCAGTAATGTTGTCAAACACGAGGCTCTAATCCATGGGTTGCCAATGGAATTGAGGAAGAATGTTGTGATATTGCAAGTATTCAAAGAAACTGAACTAGTGGTGAAACAAGTCAGAAGGCAATACTCATGTCATGAGAGGAGAATGACTAACTACCAGCACAGAGTGTGGGATTTGATTGAGTGTTTCGATACATTTAACATCCAGTTGATTTTGAGAGCTAAGAACCACACTACAGATGCCCTAGCCCAAGTTGCCAACACGTTAGAACCTGTATCCTTATCTGGATTGAAGAAGTTCTCTGTTGAACTAACGCCAGTCCCTTCTGTACCTGAAAATGTTGCAAACTTTCAAGTATTCAAAGATGACAAGCACATCCTAGATTTCCTAACCAGTTCTGATGTGTTCATTTCACAAGTGATCGATGAGGTGGAACCCCAAGAGGCCAAATTGGATATGGAAGGAGCCCTCAATATGAAGACAAACACAATTCCAAGGGGGATGGTGCAGTTGTAAAGGATTTTTGATATTGATAGGATAAAAGACTCAGATCAGTAGACAAGGACAAACTCTATAGACAACCAATGTGATACTTACAGCATGGGCACTCCCGATAATGTTAAGAATGTGTTTATTGGGAAGGTGTGTACTCTGGAATAGAGGAAGAGTTTAATAGGTGCATTACTTGCTTACCAGGATGTCATAGCGTGGAGTTACAAATATCTAAAGACTTATGACACCTCCATCATAACACATACCATTCCCTTGAAACCAGAAGCAAAGCCTTTCTAGCAGAGGCAAAGGCCCATCAATGCCTTGTTGGAACCGATCATTTAGAAATAGGTGCAAAAATTACTGTCCACTCGCATCATATTCCCATTCAGGCACTCAAAATGGGTGGCTAATTTGGTTTCGGTCCGCAAGAAAAATGGAGAAATAAGGTTGTGTGTTGATTTTAGAAATCTCAATCGAGCATTTGAAAAGGATAATTATCCTATGCCCTCGTTGGATGAGGTCCTACAAATTGTGAATGGATCTCAGATGATGTCCTTATTAGACAGTTACTCTGGTTACAATCAAGTTATGGTCCAATATGAAGATAGGCATAAGATTGCCTTTAGAACCAAGTGGGGCACATTCGCATACAAGGGAATGCCTTTCAGATTGATCAACACAGGGGCCACTTTCCAAAGGGCAATGCATATTGCCTTTAAGGACTTAATTGGTAAATGTATCATTATGTATATGGGCGACTTGACGGTTTTCTCTAAGAAAAGAGGTGATCACATTGCAGATTTGTGCAAAGTATTTAAGATATGTAGGGAATTCGATATCTCGCTTAATCCCAAGAAGTGCATATTCAGAGTCACCGAAGGAAAGCTCTTGGGACATGTCATCTCTGAGCATGGAATTTCAATTGACCCTAATAGAATTCAGGTCATTTTGAAAGTTCAACCACTTTCCAGCAAGAAGGAGATGAAATCTTTCTTCGGGAAGATTAATTTCATCCGGAAGTTTATCATAGGGTTTGCCGAAATAGTGAAGCCATTGAACGCAATGCTGAAACAGGATGCCTAAGTGGAATGGAATGCTAAGGCTAAACAAGCGTTTGATGAAATCAATAGGGCTATAGCTACTGCCCAAGTGTTGGTAAGTCTTGATTATCAAATTCCCTTCTACATATATTCTTTTGCATTTGACCATTCTTGTTCAAGTATGCTGACTCAGAAATTGGATGAAGGAAATGAGCACACTATAGCTTTTATGAGTGTTCATCTTAGGGATGCCAAGTTGAGATATCCAAATGTGGAAAAGCAAGCTTATGCTCTAGGCTAGGGCGTTAAGAAATGCAGACATTATATCCTAAGAAACAAAGTCTTTGCCATTGTACCTGACCTGGCCGTGAAGCTCTTGTTGATGTAAAACAAGATAGGAGAAAGGAGAGCTAAGTGGGTCACCATGCTACAGGAGTATGATCTTGAAATTCAGCCTATGAAGCTGGTGAGAGGACAGGCTCTAACGCAGACTATGGCTAAAACAGGCCCAAAGATTGTTGCACAACAATATCATCTTCAAGATGTGTCTCCAAACAAATGGTATGATGATATCGCGTATTATTTGCTGAATCAAAAATGTCCTAATCACTTGAACACGGTACATTGAAGGGTCTTGGGCTTGAAGAGTGAAAGTTACATGTTGCAAGGAGGCATTCTGTACAAGAACCATGAGGGAATCTATCTACGTTGCTTGGGGAAGGAGGAAGCAACTCGCGTGATGACAAAATTTCATGACAAGTATGGTATAGGTCATTGTTTCAGACCCGCTACTACTCATTAGATCCTGAGGGTTGGGTATTACTAGCCTACCTTGTTCAAGGATGCTCATAACCATGTGAGAAACTGTCATGTATGCCAAACATGTGCAACCAGGGAGAAGCGTTTTACTCTTCCGCTTCAGCTTGTTGTCGAGGTGAAACCCTTTGCACAATGGGGTATGGATTTCATTGGTCCAATCAACCCACCATCCTTTGTAGGACACATGTATATTCTTACTATTACTGATTATTTCAATAGGTGAAATGAAGCTATTTCCTGCAAACAATGCATTGCTGAGGTAATAATCTATTTCCTCGAATAAGGTATAATTGATCTCTTTGGTTGCCCTTTTGCTTTGGTGTGTGATAATGATTCTGCATTTTCATCTTTGAAATTCTTAGGCTGGGCATTCGACCATGGTATTGTCATTAAGTTTGCTTCGAATTATTATCCTCAAGGGAATGATCTTGCTGAATCCACGAACAAGAATCTCTTGACTGTGATCCATAAGTTGCTTGAGAAGAATCCTAAGGATTGGCATACTCAATTAAGATTTTCCTTATGGGCTGATCATACACGAAAGAAAACATTCCTAGGAACATCCCCATATGACCTCTTATATGGCTTTGAACCCGTATTTCCTATCTAGTTAAGGATCCCTACCCTTTAATTCATTAATGAGTATTATGATGAAGGAGAGCGTTTAGAAGCTCGTTTGGCTGAATTGTTGCAGCTAGAAGAAAAGAGGGATGCAGCCTTAGAAAACTTTTCCAAACATGAAGGTGTCGTCAAAAGGTGGTTTGATCGTAGGGCTAAAGTTAAGGCCTTTTGGATTTCAGACTTGGTCCTATACTAGGACAAAGCGCATGAAAAGAAAGGAGAGCACGGTAAGTTTGACAAACTGTGGTTGGCCCTTATCAGATTTCTGAAATCGTACGAGACAATGCCTTTCGCCTCAAAACTCTCACCAGAGAAGACGTCTCGTTGCCTATCAATGGGTAGCATTTGAAGCATTACTTCCTTGGTTGAGCTGGTTTTAGCTCACCTTTGTAAATAGTTACAGTAGGTGCTTGCTTTCGCTTCTCGCTTTTGGTAAATGTAGGTGTCTTTTCTTGTTGCTTGCTTTGGTTTTGGGGTTTTCTGCTTTCAGGATTGGGGTAATGTGTCTTATTGGCACAATAGCTATTTCGTTGTCGGGTCTGTTTCAAAGTATTCCCCTTACTAACTTTAATCATCCTTCCGGGATGGGTTGGTGGAGGTCCGTCATTTGGTGTCACATGTGCTAAATGCTCATAGTAGATGAGTCTTTGGACTAAGTTAGTCCCTAACGGGCTTGAATCTTATACTATTCACATCTTAACAATCCTGAGGTTGCTCAGGGCTCCTTGGGAGGTTTGGTTACGTGAAAAATCCTATTTCTTCTTTAGCGCAACTATGGTTCTCGGGCCTTAGTGAGAGCTTCATTGCTTACAAGTTGGACATTTTGGAGAAAAGTGTTAGAAGTTTAGCTAAGACATTAGAGAGCTTTGTGATGTTGGAAATACTGAAAAACTTGAATTGTTGCAAAATTTTGATGAAGTAAATACAAAGGAGGCATTGTTATTTGGTGTTCCTCATTGTGCTTATTCATCTATGCATGGTTCTGGTGATTCTTGTATTTTAGATTTAGAAGTTTGCTTTGAGTAAATTACTTTCTAGATGATTTTAGATACATTCATGTTTCAGTTGTGTTTATAGTGGAAAATTTGAAGTGTTTGAGCAAACCCTTGGTCCATACTTTTAGCTACTTGTTGAATGTGGGTAGTTGTGCAAAGTTAGCCTGGGCCTACATATTATGTGCTTAGTTCAATTGTAAAGTGTTTGTTCATTTTAATGCTATATCTGGATTAATGTGTGAATGCTTTGCAATCTGAAAATCTTAAAAACCTTAAGAGATAGCACTATTTTTATAATACTGCAGGATAATCTGGGTTTAGCAAAATCTACTTTGAAGGGTTTGGTTCACTTTCGGTGTTCTATTGTTTTCATAGCTGATTTTAGCAGTTAAATTTAAATCTCTGTAACCCTTATATCCTTTGTCATTCCTTTTAAATCTGGGTTAGTTTAGAATCTACAAGCATCAACTTATTGTCATATTTGATGAATTTGAGAAGTTCCAACATTTTCACATTATCTCTGAGTTGTTTCACTGCATTTGTCAAGACCTGACATTAGAGACCTTGGGGTTATCTCTTGAGGCTTGCTGATAGAGATTTACCTTTCAAGAGAGATAGGATTTCACATTTTGTCTGAGTTGTTGTGTTGAAAAGACCATCAATAGTGTTTAAAGGGTACTCACAAGTAGAAGGGATAGATTTTCAGGAAACTTTTGCTCTGGTAGCAAGAATGGAAGCTATAAGGATGCTCTTGGCATTAGTTTCTCATAAAGACTTTAAGGTCTATCAGATGGATGTCAAGCCAACATTTTTGAATGGTGAGCTAGAAGAAGTTATATGGAACAACTGAAAAGATTTTAGTTAACAAATCAACCAGATATGGTGTGCAGATTGAAGAAAGCTTTATATGGATTGAAGCAAGCTCCTAGAGCTTGGTATGCGAGGTTAAACAGGTATTTGATTTAGCAAGGTTTTAACAAAGGTACGATAGATAGTAATCTATACTTTAAGATTGAGAATGACAAAATCTTGTTTCTAGTAGTGTATGTTGATGACATTATCTTTGGAGGAAATGAAAATATGTGCAAAAATTTTGTGGAAGAAATGCAAAAATAATTTGAAATGTCTATGTTTGGGGAGATGAATTTCTTTCTTGGTCTATAGATTAATAAAACAAAGAAATGAATTTTCATTTCACAGTCTAAGTATGTGAGAGAGATGTTGAAGAAGTTTGGGATGGATGGTTCCAAACCGGTAATTACTCCAATGGTGAACTGGATGCCAATTGGGTAATGATGATGATTCATTTAAGGCTGATTAGAGCAAGTATAGATCAAGAAGACCCTAAGGAAACTCATGTTGTTGTTGTTGAAAGAATTTTCAGATATTTGAATGGCACTCTGGATTATGGATTGTGGTATGCTAAAGATATTGATTTTACATTTAGTGCCTATACAAATGTAGATTGGGTTGGATGTGTAGATGACAAAAAAAAGTAAAAGTGGTGGTGCATTCTTTCTTGGATGTAGATTGGTGGCATTGTCGAGTAAAAAGCAAGATTCGGTCTCCTTGTCTACTGCTAAAGCTGAGTATATTGTTGTTCCATCTTGTTGTACACAAGTTCTATGGATGAAACAGACATTGGAAGATATCATAGTGGTATATGATGATCCCATTTCTGTTTTATGTGATAATACAAGTGCAATTAAAATTTTGAAGAACCCTGTGATGCACTTGAGGACAAAGCATATATCTATCAGATATCATTTCTTGACAAAGAAGTTCATGGAGAATGAAGTAAAGTTTGAGTATGTTCTGACAAAGGATCAAATTGCTTATATTTTCACGAAGGCTCTTCCTAAAGATACATTTGAGTATCTTTGGGAGAAGTTAGGGGTTATTGCCCCTCCTTTCTCGAACTAGATGCATATGGAGATGCATTAGTCTAGTGGATCTATGGATCTATCTTTCTTCTGGGTTGATGTTTTGGTAGCTACCTCTCAAAGGGAAGCAGGTAGTATCAGGTATTGTCATTATGAGTATTCTATTTTTCATGTCAAAACAGAAATCAATGTAAGATATTCTTTTGCCTTTGCCATTGATGTCAATGGGGGAAAAGAAGCATGTGAAAAAGGAAAGGAAGAATGGGAGAAGCATGTGAAAGGAAAGGAAGCGTATAAGAAATTAGCTAGTAAGGGGGAGAAACAAAAAAGTGTATTCAAAACTTGTATGTTGTCTTTGATGGTTTTTCATATCATGTGTTTCCATTAATGACAAAGGGGGAGATTGTTGCAGAGGTGTTGTCATTTGGTCAACAGGCTATCGACTAGTTGTTGTTGGCTATATATGTTGAGGATATTGAGAAAATTGTAATAAATATAGTTTGCAAGTATTCAGTGGTCCGAGAGAAATGTTATTGGTCCAGATTTCTCTTTGATAAAGTCTTATGACTTGTGGTTCTAAAGTTAAGCTGTCCTAATTGTATTGAAGATAACTTTGGTATTTGGAAAGTTTGTGCTTGATGGTTCTATGTGTTTTACGCTAGTTTGGCTAACCTTGTGTGAAATACTACTTTCAAGATTGATGAAGCATGTT
Organism: Sequoia sempervirens; assembly: GCA_007258455.2. Classification (NCBI taxonomy): domain Eukaryota; kingdom Viridiplantae; phylum Streptophyta; class Pinopsida; order Cupressales; family Cupressaceae; genus Sequoia; species Sequoia sempervirens. The sequence continues at coordinate 567,848,575 of VDFB02270651.1, read as the reverse complement.
GGATCTATTTGGATCCTGTTGTGACCTTTTTCACACATCGCCCCATTGCAAATGGGGACCCTCTCATTTTTGCTTCATTTCAAACTTTTGGCTTGATTTTAGTTAGTTTTCCTGTTGTCTCTCTCTCTCTCTTTCTGTCCCTTTCCTGCTATTTTCCAATCCGGGGATGTGCCCGTCTGTGAGCTTAAACGTGAAATTTTAGCTAAGTCTTTCAAATTAAGGTTTGATTCCTTCATGCCAATTTAAAGTCAAATGAAGTGAATAAATCGAAATCTGAGACTAACGTTGTTGTCAGCATGCTCCCAACAGGCTCCCAGCTAAATTTCATCAAATTCCAACAACTTACTATTTTTAGTAAGTGTGCAATTCAGGGCGTTCTTTCAGCACTTTCGAAGTTTCGAGCATCACGATGCATCCAGAACATGTCAAGCTGCTCGTCTGCAAGTTTCGAGCCAGAACAGATAACTGTTTATTTTTACCAAGTTCAACTACTAGTGCAGATTTTAGGGTTTATATGTAAAATTCTTCAATGAATGTCTAGAGATTCCTTCTAGATTTTCAGAAACCTACGCAATGGTATAATATGCAAAATGAGCCGATGACTTTTAGAATTCAACCTTTAGAGGCTATTTTTAGGGTTTGGATATTGAGATTTTCTTTGCATGTCCACATTTTCCTTGTGGGTTTTTTGATACCTTCGCAACGATGTAACATGCAAACCAGGATCATAACACTTTTAGGAGCCGTCTTTGGAGGTTATTTTTAGGGTTTGCATGTCAGGGTTTTCTTTACATGTTTGATGATTCTTTTTGGGATTTTCAAGAGCTACGCAGTGATGTGACATGCAAGGAAAGATGATCCCTTTTCAGAGACTTACTATTTTTAGCAAGTCCATTCCGGCAGCTCCCTGGCGCATCAGTATCACAAACAGGGCGAAGTGCAACAGAAACGAGGTCAAACAGAGGTCATTTCATGGACATGCAAGTCAAATTAGGGTTCCTAGCTTCGGGACCCAAAATGAGGTGTAAAATGCCAGAATTTTTGAAAATCGGTGTATCCCACTACTATTAGCATCTTTCAAGCTATCCACCGGTAAAATTTGAAGGCAATCGAAGCACTTACTATTTATAGTAAGGCATTCCAGAAACTGGCTAAAAATAGTAAATCAGAAACAGGCAGTTGCTATAAATAGTAAACCACCTTCAGAAATGTGCTATTTTTAGCAGGTCAGCTTGAGATGGCAGTGTGAATAGGCTAAGTAGGTCATGAGGATCCAATGTTTAAAATTTCAAATCAATCCAAGCTTCAAAGATTTGAAAATCAAAAGACTCACTATAAATAGCAGGGCGTGAAGAAGTTGGCAGAAGGAAAGAAAAATGGTTAAGTATGAACAAAATCTTGCTCCACCCTGAAAATGCACCCTCATCCAGTTAGAAGGTGATTGAAAAAGATGCTAAGTGTTGGAATATTTTGTAGATACCCCCATATGTGCCCACTTCAAGATGGAGGTTGATAAAAAATTCTAAGTATGAGATAAATCCGCCTCATACCCCTAGATGCACCCATGTATTCAGGAGGGAGAAAAGGTTTCTAAGTGTTTGAAAATATCCTCCTCCAATGCGCCCTCAATGAAGGATAGTTTGAAAAATGGCTAAGGCATGAAGTTTATCCTTCACCACCCTCAAAATGCACCCACCTTTCAGTCAAGGTGATGGAAAATGTTTAAGTTTGGAGTAATGTCCTGCAGGACCCCCTAAATGTGCCCTCATCTCCAACATGATAGATGATAGAATTTGAAAAGGGGAGAGAACAGAGACAAATATAATGGAGACATGAAACAAGATATTAATCAAATAGAAATACTACAAAGACTGAGCTTCAACTCATACCCTTACAGCATACCATTAAAACTTACAACTCTACAGAGTTGGACTCATTGGAGAGTAAGTTTAACAATATAGACTCTACCAATATATAGACTTACGAATGGCATAGAGCTAATAATCAATAACATATAGTCAACATAGTAGTTGGAGAAGATAAGACCAAATCAAATCCTCATTTTTAATGTTGGGATATGATTGTGATCTAATGCTGATAAGATGAGGACAGGTCAACATGGGGAGTTAATGAAGTAGTTGGGATTAGATATTCCAACACTCCCCCTTAATCTCAACTACGAATTTCAAATAATTTCTTACTCTTTTCCATTGATGTTTCGACATCTCCAACCATGAGCTTTGATCTTCTTGATAACTAGTCTATCGTCAGTTCAGGTGTGAAATCTTTGTTTTTCTTCAAGACCTCCCGTAGAATCACACTGCAGGTGCTCGGGAATCTTACTAGGCTTTGCTAACCACAAACCGTGCATACAGGTGGTTTCAGATGACCACAAACTCACATACTCACATACAAGTGGTTTTAAGATCACCACAAACTTCACACTCAAGTGGTTTCGGCTAATCACAAACCTCTGAACAAGTGGTTTTCGATTACCACAAACTGAGCACACTTATGACTCCACAAATTATCATCACAAGGAAACATCATCACTCTAGGATTTTCTCCATCTGTACCTGCATCAAAATTGATTATTGAGTCCATATAAAAAGAATTCCATCTACCGAGATACATGGGTAACCAATCATTGTACTTGCCAGTTGTATAGGATTCCTTTTCAAATACATGGATCATCAATATGTTAAACCAAAAAACATCAGGGGTGTCAGGTACAACCAATCATGCACCCCTTACAACAAATCAAGTACAATACACAGATTGTGATTCTTCCTTGGCACACATCTTCCAACCTCTCAATCTCTTGATGAAAATCCTCCACTATATGCTTACAATATCAATTTTCTTTTCAAAGCAATATACCAGGACTAAATAAAAAAATATATGGATTTACTAAGCCACAATACAATCTTCTTAAATGCATACCTGTCAGTTTCTCTCAAACACTGGTGGCTTCTTTTGACTGGCAGCCTATCTTCTTCTATGATCCCATTGACTGCAATCACTCCTTCGGATCTCTCTAGGCTGTATACTTGACTAGATTCTTTAGGCTCTCTAGGCTCCTTATTGGCTTGGGTGAAGAGCTTGATTATATGCTCCTTCCTTCTTGGACACACAAAGGTTCTCCAGTTCAAATATGGGTAGCGACTATACTGACCTTCGAGAGGTGTGTCTTCTTCAACACTCAGACTATTAGCGATGTCTTCAAACTTTTATCGACAATGGCTATAAGAAATATCTGCAACACACACATACTTTGGTTGCAACTCCAGTCTATTGGGAACACCTCTTTGGCTGTGACATCCTTAAACTCAGAATTGTGAGGTTCTTCAAACAAGCTTTAGTACTTAGCTTCCTCAATCACTCTTTGAGAATGACTTTCTTCAGAGGAAGCAACAACGATCCTGGTCTTCAAACAACCAGCGATCTTTTCCTTCTTCAATGTGTCGACAATGCTTTCAAGTCATCTCTTACTCCTTTCCTTCAACAAAGACAAACTTTCGCTTCTTATTGTTTTCAATGAGGCCGAATCTCTTTGACAACATCTAATCTTCTTTATTCCCATTGATTTTGTCTTTTTGTGATGACAAACAACAACTGTACCTCCTTTTGATCTCAAAACAACGATCCACCTTCAAAACTTTTGATTGCTTTGTGGCTAGCAACTTAACTATCTTTTTCTTCTCTTTGGCAGCACCGCCTTTTGTGTACAACTTGTGCTCCCTTTGTGCCTTCACAGTCAGTGGGTTTCTCGATTGGATCCTGAGCCTCCTTGAACAATTGTGACTTCTTTTCTAAATGGCTGCAGTCTCTATACATGGCAACATCTTCATACTTTGGGCAGCTGTGGACTCTTTATTGATTAAGACAATGATCTCACAACAAATGATCTCTTCTTTGACTACAATCATGAAACAACTAAACTCATCTCCTTGCTGGCTGTCCTAGCTCCTCGATACCAAATGATAGAATTTGTGTGGAGAAATATAGACAAATATAATGGAGACATGGAAACAAGATATTAACTCTAAAGAGGAATTACTACAAAGACTCCGAGCTTCAACATACAAATTCCTTTACAAAGATACCATTAAACTTCTACACCACAGAAATGGACTCATCTGGCAGTAAGTTTAACAATATGGACTCTACCAATATATAGACTTCATGAATGGGTATTGTGAGCCACTAATCAATAACATATAGTCAAATGAAAGAAGTTGAGAAGATAAGACCAAATCAGATCCCTCATTTTTACGTCGGGATATTATCAGATCTAATGTCGATAAGATGAGGACTAGTCAACATGGGGAGTTAAAGAAGTAGTTGGGATTAGATATTCCAACAATAGAAAATATTCTAAGTGTTTGTTAAATCCTCCTCCCCCCCCAAAATGCGCCCAAGAGAGAAGAGAGGTGGAGAAAAGTTTTCAAATGGAAAAAAGTTCCTTCACTACCTCCCGAATGCGCCCAAGTTCAAGATGACTCTTGGAAAAGTTGCTAAGTGTTTGAAATTTCCTCCTCATCACATGATATGCGCCCAAGGTAGAGATGCCATGAAGAATATATGCTAAGGTAGTAAAATTGGAAGTAACACCTCTCAAATGTGCCCATGCTAGGTCTAGGTGGTGGAAGCTAAGAAAATTGTCTAAGGCATGAATCCCATCCTCCTGCCTATGCCAAATATGCCTTCCTCAAAGTCAAGATGCTAAAAAATTCTAAGTCAAGGCGCCCATCCTTCTACATGTCTCAAATGTGCCAAGGTTAAAGTGGAAGTGAAGTCAAAGGGTCAAAGGCGTGGGTGTTTCATCCTTCACCACATATGATATGCGCCCATCCTCTTGCCTATGCAAAATATGCCCATGCTTCAAGAGAGAGTCAAAGAGTCAAGGGGTGTTGTGTGAAGAAGAATATTCCTAGTGTTGACTTCCACCTTACTCCTTTGAATGCACCCATCCTCCTCAAGGTATGAAATGTGCCCAAGATAAAGATAAAGCTGATGAAAAATTACCATGGCGTTGAGGTCAATAAAGGTGAAATTGGTAAGTGAGAGTTACCATGGCGTGGTGAAATCCTCCTCAATATGTGAAAAGCACCTAAGGTGAAGTGGATAGAAGTTGACTATGGAAGGCGTTGGAATAAAATATCCCCCATGGTGTGCTAAATGCGCCAAGATACAAGATGAATACAAAAAAAATATGCTAGGTGTGGCTAATATCCTCCATGACATACAAGATGCGCCCAAGGTGTTAAAGGAAAATTATGCTAAGTGTTGATAAAAAAATTTCTTCACAGGGAAAATGATTAAAGATGAGCGAAAATTTTCTAAAGAAAATTCCTCCTTGATGCCTAATATTGATGATATTGACAAAGTGTTTTATTTTTTTCTAAGTGTTGAAATTAATTTCACTGCCTTAGAAAGAAAAGTACGCCTGAGTTGGAGAAGATGTGAAATTTCCATAGGTGTGAATGAATTGGCAATGTATGGGTTAGAGGATGCTAGCTTTGCGAGGTTGATTAGAAATTTCAAGTCAGAGCAAGAAAATGCACCCCAGGATGAAGAATTAGAATAGACTTTGATTGACAAATATTTTTCTAAGGTTGAAATTCAAAAAATTAAAAGTACCCCTTTGTTTGTAGACACATGAATTTGATGCTTTTTGAAGGAAATTTTCTTCTGGGTATTGGACGTCTGCGATGAGGAATAGATTTTAAGGTCTTCCTCAGCTTGCCAAGGATTCTGGGGTGAAGGTTTTTGATGGGCACATGATTGATGAATTTCCTAAGGAAAATTTGAAAAAATTTCTAAGGCAAGGAATAAAATGTGTTGTTGACATAAAAATGCCTTGGTGGATGAATTTGAAGTTGGGTGACTAGATGATTTTTTATCAGCTTCTTGATGAAAACATTTTTCTCGAGCCAGAGTCAAATGAAATTTCAGAGTGAATGCCCCGGCTGGAAAAGTGAAGAGGATGCAATTGAAGCTAAGGTGTTATATGCCCCAGCTTACAAATGTTGGAGAATCATGAAGAAAGAAAGGTTGGCTAGAGAAAAGTGATGAAGCCTTGGAAATCAAAACATGGATATCCGGTGAGTAAAGTGGATTTGTATTATTAAGTGTTTTGATGCTCTTCTTTTATCTGTTTTGCAGGATGAACGTCGAGGCCAGAGCACGGTGACTTGAAGTGATGAAGCTCGATGATATTACAACCTTCGAAGGGAGATAAAGTTATGAGTTTCGATCTCTTCCACCAGATCTCGGTTGCACCCAAAACATGAAAAAACAAAAGTTGCAAGAAATGGCTAAGTGTTGGAGTTTCTGTTTGAAGACCCAATGTGCACCCAACGTAGTCAGGCGGGTGGAAAGGAAGAAATGATCAAGTCCATGATAGGAAAAGATGAAGGCCCAAAGGTTAGAAATGATCCTCAAGTACTTCAAGGTTGAAGAACAACATTAAAGAGGAAAATCATCATCAAGCAAAAGAATCAGGTTGTAGTCTTGGAATTTCAAAATGACAACGTGCCTGCCATGCCATAAGTTGAAGTTGTTTGATCAAGTCAAGAACAAGAACAGTGTGAACGCGTCTATGAACAAGAATATTCTAGAGGGATGATGGACATTAATGGCTCATTTATTACCCCAACACCCCTCTTTGGTGGCAATTCTTAGGGTGAATCTTGTTTAGGCCTGAGGTGGCACAATCTGGGCCATCCAGCCGATTGTAATCTGAGCCGTCCGTTGGACTTGGCCAGCTATAAAAGGGGCATCCCCCCTCATTTGTATCTCATTAGATTAGAAATTAATGTAGAATAGAATAGAGTATATCAACTAGGAGGATAGCTTAGAGATAGCTTAGTATAGATTGATAGGATAGTTTGAAGAAGAGGGAAATTTTTTCCTTTGAAAACTTTGTAAGAAATTGTTGTGAACACTCTCTCAATAAAAAGAGTTTCGTTGATGGTGAATTTCATCTTTTGTTGTGAGTAGCTAGCAAGGTTTCTTCATCCTTCTGATTCAAGTAGTGGCTTAAAGTTGAATAAGTTTCATTTCATGTACGTAGGTGATAGTTGTCGAATGTGGTCTTCAATTTGAGCAAACTTCGTCTATCCATACCACTAGTGTGTTCACTGATGGTGAATGCGGCTTGTGTGGTCAACTAGAATATCGTGTACTTAACTAGGATCATGATTTGTATGTTTATATGTGTTGTTGTGATGGTATTTTCATGCTGAGTTGTGATCTGAACATCTTGAGCTACTCCTCTGAAGATTGCACCAGTTCTGTGGAAGCTATCCGAAGTGAGGCAAAGCGGAGCTTGGTTGAGGCTTGTGAAAATTAATCGCCATGTCCCACGCCTTAGAATAAATTTAGAATTTCTGAACCCTGCAACCACTTTAAATTCAGTACTTTCTGGTTAGAATAGGAAACCCATGCTTCATTGATAAATCTGTCAAATTTTGAAAATCCCTTTCCCTATTGTTGAACAATTCCGTAAGTCCCCTTGAAATACCAGCAAATCACATTGAGCCAACTGAGACTATTTGCACTGAAGGAACCTTGGAGTTGAACGCACGAACTATCTCGCAATCTTAGTGTGCTGGATACTTTGATTAAGAGAGAATAGGGTAGCCGTTGGTGACTTTATTCTACGTTGGTGCATTCACAAAAAAAACATAAGCAAAATTGGCGCTAGAAGGAGGGCCAACATTGAATTGTTCAAGAGGCTGGAAGGAACCAGTATGAGCTTTGAAGTGGCAAATCAGAGATATGTTAGATCTCTCTTATGTCAAAAAATTGAAAAAATCCAAAAAAAAGAAAGTGAAAAGCAAAAATGGAAAATCAAAAAAGAGATTTCTCAATGGATGGGCACATTTCTTGCTCTCAAGACAGTATCACGGATATTGCTTGGATTCAAGAAAGATTGAATGCACAACTGCACCCCGGGAATTTGTCTAAGTTTACTTTGCCAGGGAGATGTCGAATTCATGAGACTTCCGAGCACGAAGAAATCAGTTGCTTAACATTCCTCTCAAGGCTAGAGCTTGTTCTCCAAGGGAAAATTTTCTTTTGGGATGTCCCCAAGCCAGGAGTATTGGATGTGGAACCAGATGATTATAGCATTCTAGAAGTTATGGATGAAGCCTTCATGAGATTCATACTTAGGATCCAAAATTAGATGGAGCTAGGCAATGTTTGTTTAAAAGGTGTTTTGCTCCCTCGTTAGTGTCGGATCCACAACGCACCTCATCCAGAGTTCACTTGCACAACATGTGAAGAAGCCATCAACTATGCCAGATGTCGCCTCAGATTACCAGTGCTACCATATGGATTCTTCAAAATTGAATATGTCACACGAACATTTTTAGCACCAAATGAAGAGTGTACCTCAACATCATCCAACAAGAAGGAGAATAAGTCACAACAGGAGGATGTGATTGAGCTTAGGGAGCAAGCAGATGAAGATTTTTCCTACATCACACTAGAACAAGAGGCTATTGGAGCAAAGATCAAAGAAGCAATGGGATATATTCAACCAAGAGGAACCATCCAAGGTAACTGTCAGCATACAAAAGTGAATGAATGTACAAAATTGCAAGTTATTGAAGATCATCAAGAACCAGGAATGGAGGACTTAGCTCAAAGTAGAGATGGAGGAGAACGTGAAGAGGGAAGTGGTTCTAGTACACTTCAAGAAGGAACGCTCCTTGAAGAAGAGGTTCAATCATGCATGAACAAGATGGAAGAAATAGCGAGCAGCTTAAGGCAAGATGATGTGTTTGACGATTAGTGGGCTACCAAGATGGAGGTAGAATATAAAATACATTCCGTGTCAGCACTTGATCCATTATTCACGATCATGGAAGAATTGCTTGATGAAATTGAAACAAATGAAACACTGCTTGATAAAGAGATAGAAAATGAAGAACAATTCAGGTTGGGTGTAATGTCCCTTTTTTGGCCAAGTCACTTAAACTCAAATCCTGCATTCAAAGTTTTACTCAAAGAGACATTAGAATGTTTAGAGATCAATTATCAAACATCCCACTACTCACTATGAATGATTCTTCTATAATATATTTTCTATGTACATTAGATACTAACATCTTGCAGGTTCAATAGACATAATTTGATTATACCATTTATCATTGTAGCGGATGAATAAATATGTTATTACCTATAAGGCTCAATAATTGCTGCAAGCATCATTATTAGATCACAAATATTATCCTATATATATATAAAACCAAGTATACACTTATCAATTATGTTGTACCCGACATCACTACATTATCCATTCTAATCTTTACCCAATCTTAATACGCTACTATATCTTGAGTACATCTTGTTTGCTAACACCATAATATACCTATCTGAGTGTATCTTCTTATCAAGTATAGTTAACCTTTATAATTCAAAACCTACCTCGATACATATTAAATATATATTTATAAGTGTTCGAGAGGTAAATAATTAATATATTTGCTATCTAAACTACTCGGATTGCCTTCTCCACACACAAGTAGTATATAAGCCTACAATCAAATATACTATATAACTTACTCTTATGTTGGCTATGTTGTTACGTACCTCGGAGATTTTCCATTTGATATTCTCAACTCCGTACCTATTCCGCCACTTTAATTCTTATATCTTTTGGGTTCCAACGTTAATGTGCTAGAGAGTAAAGCACGTCGCCTATCGTAGTATCCTCGAATTGCTGCTGGTTGCTTCACAAGCCTTTAGGTTATCGTTGAGGATCTCTATGATCCTGCTTGTATCTCAAGTGCGGACTAATCTAAACAGGGGTGTCTCCAGATAGTCGTCTTATTTCCAGTGCTTGGTGTGTTATGTTTTCCTCCATTCGATGACCCTCCACTTTGATTCTCCTTTCCTCATTTATCCATCATTGCTCCAGCTATACTTATATATTTTTCCTATCCTCCTACTCGTAACACTCTCTGTACTCACTTTTCTACACTTACTCGTTAATCTGCCATCTCATATTCTTATTCGTGGGTTAGCCCTGACATTTGACATGTGAAATCACGAATTTACCCTGCGCGTCCATTGTGACATGAGATTTGGCTCTGGTCCACCTTGTATACGTGGAATACCTACATGATGATCCTCTTTATTTCGATTATTTATTTAATCTTCCTGAGTCTGACTCCTCGTCAGAAATAGATTCCTCTTTTTTTTCATTCGATGTCCTATATCCCTTTTCCTTCCGTAGACTCCCCCTTTATGGTCTGTTTAAAGACGTGGCCTTTCAGGAGAGCATTGCGACGCTTAAGCAATGGTTGGCTCTTTGTAGTGTCCGCCAAGATGAACCATTTGTATTTGTTATTTAGCCATGTAACTTCATTCTAATTACTGTTTGTAAAATATGTTATCTAATTTATATTACAATCACCCTTATTCTAATGATATTCACAATATGATTTATTTTATCCATATTTATTTGAGCATATAATAATATTTAAATTTGGGTATTCATTGTTTATTCATTTTATTTATTAATTGGTATTGATAATTCTCAGATTTATCATTAATATTATATTTATAATTATAATATTACCAACAGTAATTATAATTATATTTAAATCGTATTTAATACCCATGATTGGAATTTGACAATTATTTGTATGTTATTTATTTATTTGTATTTCCATATCTTACTGTTATAATTTTCGGGGACATGACATTGGGGCTTGAGTCGTTAGGGATTCAAAAGGAGCCAACACATGAAATGATCCAAGTTTCCAAATGCCCTCTTGAATCAATTTCCCGCCCCACTCCTCCCAGTTTGGATCACCTCCACATTTTGGATGCAAGTGGTATGCTTCACCATCCACTTCGACCTCCTAATGAAGCAGTGGATGGTAGGAAAGAATGCATGCCAGCGAATGAAGACCACCAGGTTGTATCTTTCCCTACTATTGGCTACAAAGAATATCATTTTGATTATGGAGATTTAGGAAAGATAACTTGTTTATGGATCAATCATGGTCCAGATGAGTTGCCCCAGTTACTAATCTTTCCCGAAGTTTTTCCTGAGTTTCAGATTTTTCTTTTGAAAGAATATTTTTTTGAGTTTAAAGATAAGTTTGCAAAAGTTCACACTATGACTACTACTTTGCTATTACTGCACATCCTGAGAAATCATGCTAGGAGTTGTATGTACTTGGGTCTTTTGACTATTGTTCGCTTAAATTTTTTTATTTATTTAGATTAATTATCTTGCTTTTGTATTTTAGTGCACTTTCAATAAAAGGGGATCCCATTTGTGGAGGGGGTGTGGTGTTGTTTTCGGAACGATCTGACAAAATGTTAGTCCATTTCTTGGATTGTCATTCAGGAAGTACTTTAGAATCCAAGGTTGTTCTTTCAAGTTTTATAATTTGGTTAGGATATGTACTTGACTCGGAAGGCAATCATCTATTGTGTCTTGACACCAAGTCTTGCGATTGTTATATTTCACACAAATGATTAATTACTCTAAGTCATTGAGGTTTCTTAGGAGAAGTCGTGGCAAGTGAAAAATCTTAAATCCTACTTAACCACCCTTGTAATTCTCAAACCCATTGGAAGCTTAACTGCTTGCCAACCAATAAAAGAATTGACGGAATATCAGTATGGAAAAAGAAAAAGAGAATACAATGTGCTAAAAAGAAATATCTGAAAAGAGCAATGAAAGAAATATCAAAGAATTTGGCTTTGGGAGTATGCGAGTAACTCCATCATGTGCTATAGACGCCCGGTTGGCAATGGAGCAATACTCGTGAGAATTACAGGATGCGTTTGAAGTTAGGATCATTATGTAGCTCGTCACGACGGATTCTAGGAACTTCAATGGTCTTTTGAGTTGGAATGAATGCATATGCACACACTTGTAATCAAAAGATGAGGTGCCTTGATCCAATTTAGGATTCCTTTTCCCTTTTGAGTATATCCCCTAGTTAGTTGATGGGTTGGAAAGAATTATCCAAAGGTTCTGAGTATGGGATGTATTTTGTCTTTGAAATGTTCAGGAACATTTATTCAGGTTGGGGCTAATGTTGTGACCTTTTTCACACATCGCCCTATTGCAAATGGGGACCCCCTAAGTTTTGCTTCATTTCAAACTTTTGGCTTGATTTTAGTTAGTTTTCCTCTTGTCTCTCTCTCTCTCTCTCTTTTTGTCCCTTTTCTGGTGTTTTCCTTTTTGGGGATGTGCCCGTATGTGAGCTTAAACATGAAATTTTGGCTAAGTCTTTAAAATTAGGGTTTGATTCCTTCACGCCAATTTAAAGTCAAATGAAGTGAATAAATTGAAATCTGAGACTAACGTTGTTGTCAGCATGCTCCTAGTAGGCTCCTAGCTAAATTTCATCAAATTCTAACAACTTACTATTTTTAGTAAGTGTGCAATTTAGGGTGTTCTTTCCGCACTTTTGAAGTTTCGAGCGTCATGACACATCCAGAACATGTCAAGCTGCTCATTTGCAAGTTTTGAGCCAGAATCAACAATTGTCTATTTTTAGCAAGTTCAGCTTCCAGTGCAGATTTTAGGGTTTATATGTGAAATTCTTCAATGCATGTCTGGAGATTCCTTCTGGGTTTTCAGAAACCTAGGCAATGGTATAACATGCAAAATGAGTCGATGACTTTCATAATTCAGCCTTTAGAGGCTATTTTTAGGGTTTTTCGAGACCTTTGCAACGATGTAGCATGCAAACCAGGATCAGAACTTTTTCAGGAGCCTTTATCGGAGGCTATTTTTAGGGTTTGCATGTCATGGTTTTCTTTGCATGTCTGATGATTCTTTCTGGGATTTTCAATAGCTACGCAGTGATGTGACATGCAGGGAAAGATGATCGCTTTTTAGAGACTTACTATTTTTAGCAGGTCAATTCCGACAGCTGCCCGGCGCATCAGTATCACAAATAGTGCGAAGAGCAACAAAAACGAGGTGAAACGGAGGTCATTTTATGGACATGCAAGTCAAATTAGGGATCCCAGCTTTGGGACCCAAAATGAGGGGTAAAATGCCATAATTTTTGAAAACTGGTGTATCCCACTGTGATCAACATCTCTCAAGCTATCCACCGGTAAAATTTGAAGGCAATCGAAGCACTTACTATTTATAGTAAGGCATTCCAGAAACTGGCTAAAAATAGTAAATCAGCAGTAGACGCCAGTGTGAACGGGCAAGTTAGCCGGTGAGGAGCACGCCATTCAAATTTCAAGTCAAACGGAGTTGTGGAGGTCTCAAAAATAGGCAGTTGCTATAAATAGTAAACCACCTTCAGAAATGTGTTATTTTTAGCAGGTCAGCTCGAGATGGCAGTGTGAACAGGCTAAGTAGGTCATGAGGATCCAGTGTTTAAAATTTCAAATCAATCCAAGCTTCAGAGATGTGAAAATCAAAAGACTTACTATAAATAGCAGGGCGTGAAGAAGCTGGTAGAAGGAAAGAAAAATGGTTTAGTCTGAACAAAATCCTTCTCCACCCTGAAAATGCACCCTCATCCAGTTAGAAGGTGATTGAAAAAGATGCTAAGTGTTGGAATATCCTGCAGATACCCCCATATGCGCCCACTTCAAGATGGAGGTTGATAAAAAATTCTAAGTATGAGATAAATCTGCCTCAAACCCCTAGATGCGCCCATGTATTAAGGAGGGTGAAAAGGTTTCTAAGTGTTTGAAAATATCCTCCTCCATACCTCAAATGCGCCCTCAAGGAATGATAGTTTGAAAAATGGCTAAGGCATGAAGTTTATCCTTCACCACCCACAAAATGCGCCCACCTTCAAGTCAAGGTGATGGAAAATGTTTAAGTTTGTAGTAATGTCCTACAGGACCCCCAAAATGCGCCCTCATCTCCAACATGTGATAGAAAATATTCTAAGTGTTTGTTAAATCCTCCTCCCCCCCGAAAATGTGCCCAAGAGAGAAGAGAGGTGGAGAAAAGTTTTCAAGTGGCAAAAAGTTCCTTCACTACCTCCCAAATGCACCCAAGTTCAATATGGCTCTTGGAAAAGTTGCTAAGTGTTTGAAATTTCCTCCTCAGTGCATGATATGCGCCCAAGGTAGAGATTCCATGAAGAAAATATTCTAAGGTAGTAAAATTGGAAGTAACACCTCTCAAATGCGCCCGTTTTAGGTCTAGGTGGTGGAAGCTAAGAAAACTGTCTAAGGCATGAAACCCATCCTCCTACCTATGCCAAATGCGCCTTCCTCAAACTCAGGATGCTAAAAAATTCTAAGTCAAGGCACCCATCCTTCTACATGTCTCAAATGCGCCAAGTTTAAAGTGGAAGAGAAGTCAAAGGGTCAAAGGCATGGTTGTTTCATCCTTCACCACATATGATATGCGCCCATCCTCCTGCCTATGCAAAATGCGCCCATGCTTCAATAGAGAGTCAAAGAGTCAAAGGGCGTTGTGTGAAGAAGAATATTCCTAGTGTTGACTTCCACCTTACTCCTTTGAATGCACCCATCCTCCTCAAGGTATGAAATGCGCCCAGGATAAAGGTAAAGCTGATGAAAAATTACCATGGCGTTGACATCAATAAAGGTGAAATTGGTAAGTGAGAGTTACCATGGCGTGGTGAAATCCTCCTTAATATGTGAAAAGCGCCTAAGGTTAAGTGGATAGAAGTTGACTATGGAAGGCGTTGGAATAAAATATCCCCCATGGTGTGCTAAATGCGCCAAGATACAAGATGAATAAAAAAAATATATGCTAGGCGTGGCTAATATCCTCCATGACATACAAGATGCACCCAAGGTGTTAAAGGAAAATTGTGCTAAGTGTTGATAAAAAAATTTCTTCACAAGGAAAATGATTAAAGATGAGCGAAAATTTTCTAAGGAAAATTCCTCCTTGATGCCTAATATTGATGATATTGACAAAGTGTTTTATTTTTTTCTAAGTGTTGAAATTAATTTCACTTCCTTAGAAAAAAAAAATACGCTTGAGTTGGAGAAGATGTGAAATTTCCATAGGCGTGAATGAATTGGCAATGGATGGGTCAGAGGATGCCAACTTCGTGAGGTTGAGTAGAAATTTCAAGTCAGAGCAAGAAAATACGCCCAAGGATCAAGAATTAGAATAGACTTTGATTGGCAAATATTTTTCTAAGGTTGAAATTCAAAAACTTAAAAGTACCCCTTCGTTTGTAGACACATGAATTTGATGTTTTTTGAAGGAAATTTTCTTCTGGGTATTGGACGTTTGCGATGAGGAATGGATTCTAAGGTCTTCCTCAGCTTGCCAAGGATTTTGGGGTGAAAGTTTTTGATGGGCACAGGATTGATGAATTTCTTAGGGAAAATTTGAAAAAATTTCTAAGGCAAGGAATAAAATGTGTTGTTGACATAAAAATGCCTTGGCGGATGAATTTGAAGTTGGGTGACTAGATGATTTTTTATCAGGTTCCTGATGAAAACATTTTTTCTCGAGCCAGAGTCAGATGAAATATCAGAGTGATCACCCTAGCTGGAAAAGTGAAGAGGATGCAGTTGAAGCTAAGGTGTTATATGCCCTAGCTTACAGATGTTGAAGAATCATGAAGAAAGAAAGGTTGGCTAGAGAAAAAACGATGAACCCTTGGAAATCAAAACATGGATATTTGGTGAGTAAATTGGATTTATATTATTAAGTGTTTTGATGCTCTTCTTTTATCTGTTTTGCAGGATGAACGTCGAGCCCAGAGCATGGTGACTTGAAGTGATGAAGCACGATGATATTACAACCTTCGAAGGGAGATAAAGTTATGAGTTTCAAGCTCTTCCACAAGATCTCGGTTGCACCCAAAACATGAAAAAAGAAAAGTTGCAAGAACTAGCTAAGTGTTGGAGTTTCTCCTCGAAGACCCAATGTGCACCCAACGCAGTTAGGCGGTTGGCAAGGAAGAAATGATCAAGTGCAGGATAGGAAAAGATGAAGGCCCAAAGGTTAGAAATGATCCTCAAGTACTTCAAGGTTGAAGAACAACATTAAAGAGGAAAATCATCATCAAGCAAAAGAATCAGGTTGTAGTCTTGGAATTTCAAAATAACAACATGCCTGCCATGCCAGAAGTTGAAGTTGTTTGATCAAGTCTGCAGTCAAGAACAAGAACAGTGTGAACACGTCTATGAACAAGAATCTTCTAGAGGGATGATGGACATTAATGGCTCATTTATTACCCCACTCCTCTTGGTGGCAATTTTTAGGATGAATCTAGTTTAGGGCTGAGGTGGCACAATCTGGGCCATCCAGCCGATTGTAATTTGAGCTGTCCATTGGACTTGGATAGATATATAAAGGGGCATCCCCCCTCATTTGTATCTCATTATATTAGACATTAGATCAGAGAATAGAATAGAGAGACAACTAGGTGATAGCTTAGAGATAGCTTAGTATAGATTGATAGAGTATTTTGAAGAAGGGAAGTTTTTCCTTTGAAAACTTTGTAAGAAATTGTTGTGAACACTCTCTCAATAAAAAGAGTTTCGTTGATGGTGAATTTCGTCTTTTGTTGTGAGTAGCTAGCAAGGTTTCTTCGTCCTTCTGATTCAAGTAGTGGCTTAAAGTAGAATAAGTTTCATTTCATGTACGCAGGTGATAGTTGTGGAATGTGGTCTTCAATTTGAGCAAACTTCCTCTATCCATACCACTAGTGTGTTCGCTGATTGTGAATGCGCCTTGTGTGGTCAACTGGAATATCGTGTACTTAACTAGGATTATGATTTGTATGTTTATATGTGTCATTGTGATGGTATTTTCATGCTAAGTTGTGATCTGAACACCTTGAGCTACTCCTCTGAAGATTGCACCAGTTCTTTGGAAGCTGTCCGAAGTGAGGCAAAGCGGAGCCTAGTTGAGGCTTGTAAAAATTGATCGCCATGTACCACTCAGAATAAATTTAGACTTTCTGAACCTTGCAACCACTTTAAATTCAGTACTTTCTGGTTAGAATAGGAAACCCGTTCTTCATTGATAAATTTGTCAAATTGTGAAAATCCCTTTCCCAGGTGTTAAACAATTCCATAGGTCCACTTGAAATACTAGCAAATCACATCGATCCAACTGAGACTATTTGCATTGAAGGAACCTTGGAGTTGAACGCACGAACTATCTCGCAATCTTAGCATGTTGGATACTTTGATCAAGAGAGAATAGGGTAGCTGTTGGCAACTTTATTCTGCGTTGGTGTGTTCACGAAAAACACATCAACAGATCCCTATGAAGTGTGTGTTTGGGTCTCCCTCATTCTAATTCTACCCCAGGATGTTTTGGCACCGACCTAATTTGAATTTGGATTTGGATGGCCAACTTTGGATATGTTTCAAAGTTGAAGATTGTATAAATGCAAGATGGATTAAGTGAGATGATATACAAGAGCAAAGAAGAAGAGCTATAAGAGAAAAGAGAAAGTGCAGTTTGGTGCATCATTGATTCTATTCAGTAAGTGTGTGTGTGTGTTGCGAGTGTGGAAGATTAGTGCAAAGCTTAATGCTGAGTTTCTGAATGCAGTGAGCAGAAGGAGAACTCTATCATTCATGCAAGTTGATCGAGTGACTGTGGTGGAATCCTTTGTTGCATTGGCATTGTAGTCTCTTTGTAGCAAGTCTTCTTTGTCTTCTTTGTATCTCTATGGCAGTGAGCCCTTCAGGTTGTTAGTCCTATTGGACAGTGATTCCTTGTTTCAGGAAGTGAGCCTTATTTTAGGCAGTGAGCCTCTTGTAATCAGTTTTGATATTATGTATAGTGTGAGATAATCAAGTCACTATCATTTTTCCCTCATTGGGTTTTCCAAATAAATCTGGTGTTGTTGTGTTTGTGTGTTAGATTTGAGTTTCTACATTGGAATTTGATGATTAATCATTTAGGTAGTATTAAGTATTAGTTTTGTTGATTGAATTAAAGGTTTAATTTTATGACACCTGAGTCACCCTCGCCCCTCTCAGTTGTCCTATTCAACAATATGAGTGTGAATTCCAGTTGGCATGATGTTTTGAGGTACGCGTGTTTGAATATGGACATTCAGTTGGAGAATTTTTGTATTAGGTCTTCTGCGGTGCCGACCTAATAGGTTTGAAGCTATGCAAAGCTTAAATAAGTTTTGTAGAGTTATGTGGGATCTGTTATAGGTCCATGCCAACCTAATTCAAAGTGTTTTGAGATTTGAATCTTGGGACGAGGCGTGTGTGGAAGGTTTTTGAGCCAAGAAGTTATATTTTGTATATTTTGAATAATACATCTAATTAGCCTGACCTAATTGATGTTATGGGTAAAGCAGATATATAAGCTAGATCATTTTTAGTGTGTTGAGAAAGGTCATATATGAAAGTGATGTGAATAATGTGAATTATGTTTATACATTGTGAATCTAAGTTGTGAATATTGAGAAGAAGATTAGAGTGATGCAAATGCAGACGAAAGCAGAGTGTTAGATCAAAATCAGATGAAGTGTGTAATGTCAGTTTATTGAGCTTCATTGGAATTGTATTTCATGCATATGATAGATGCAATTGTAACAGTTCAATCTAGGCTGTGAGCCATAAAATTTCTTCTATCTCTTTTCTTCTTTCAATGTTTAATGAGTCCACTTGGACAGTGAGTCCATTTGTAGTGAGCACTTTTTTAATATACTATAACGAATTATAATACATTGTGAGCTAATCGTCACCGTGGTTTTTCCCATTTTGGGTTTTCCACATAAAAATCTCGATGTTCATGTGTTATGTGATGTTGATTGGATGTTTCATGCTTTCTTTCTTTACTACATTTGAATATGCTATGTAAGTTTGATGTTTAAATGTTTGAATGGTTTAAAAGAATACTGATTCACCCTCCCTCTTAGTATTCTGGGTGTTCAACATTTATCACTTGAACATGTGTGCTTCGAGTAGGGTTTTTTATTAGGGTTCATATATTTAATGAATGAATAATAATTTGATGAAGACCTTAGACCCTTAATAGTTCTATATTGAATTTCAAAATCTATAATATGGTCCACAAACATGATTGGTACAATACAAATGACACCCATTCCTATCGAGCCTTGTTTCCCTTGGATCACACAATTTAAATTATGACCATATATGCAAGGTTGTAATTATTAGTGACAAGGGTCATTTTCTTTGTTTCATAACTAGAGGTACACATAGATCCGCACCCTAAATATTAATTAATGTTTCTAGGTAAAAGGGACCCATTTTCTAAAAATTACAACATTAAAGTAGGCATTAATGGAATTCTAAGTCATGCCTAGACATAGGGGAGGAAGTAATGAGAAATAACAATAATTTCAAACTTGAGAGGTCAAGGACTACAAAGAGCTCATACCATTATAGAAAGTAAATGAGAAGTTCAAAAAAGCAATCTACGCGATATAGGATGGTGGAAAGTGTTAGGAATCAAGTATTAATCATACCTGGTACCATGTTTAAAGTATGCTAACACCTCCAACATTGATAGGATATATGCAAGAAGATATTGGGCATCGAAGATTAGAGTTACACAAGAATTATTCAAGGGATGAGGAAAAGTATCTCCGATGACATATATGTAGTTATATGCGGGTTTGGGAGTTGGGTATGAAAAGAAAAAGGTTTCCTAATACTATTATGGAAACAAGTCTAACTTCAACAAAGTAACCTAGTAAAAATATCAAATTAGAAATTAGGAATCAAGGATGACATTAGAAGGGTACCTAGGGAAAAGAAAATCTGACACACTAATTGTGAATGAATGAAAGGCATGATAAGATGGACAAGTCCAAAAGTTTAGAGCTAAAGGTACTTAGGGAAGATTGGACTTAGATAGGAAGGCATGCTAGGATGAGGAGGTCTGAAACTTCGACAATTGACAAACACTTAGAAAATTGGACATGCCCCAATACTTTGAGACTTTAGAGACTTTAGAGAGACACAAGGTGAAAGAAGAGTCCAAGAAAATATAAACATAATTGGACTAGGGAAGATGCAAGAATCAAGAAATAGGCATTTTTGGTCCATAACAAAATTATTACAAAAAGGGGACATGACAAGTCTGCCCTGCTCAAAATTGCTTGCCCTCAAGTAGTTTCAAATTTGGATGTTCCTTAATCTATGGCCCTTCCCATATTGCATCTTCAATAGGAATGCTCTTCCTCTGAACCAAATACTCAGTGATGTCTTTGCCTCTCAGCTTGTTTTTCCTTACCTAAATAATCATGTCATGAACCAAAATCAATTTTCCTTCATCTATTAAGGCAATTCAACTGATGGTAAAATATATTTTTCAAGTTCCTGTTTTTGATAGGACACATGGAAAACATTGTGGATCTTACTCTCAATAGGCAGCTCCAACTTGTATGCAACTTTACCAACCCACTATAAAATTTTCTAATTTTTAGAACTAGAAATGAGGCTTTATTTTTTCTAATTCAATTCCCTTCAAGGAAGATTGTGTTTAGAGCTACAAACTCACAAATACCATATATCTGACCTCAAATTCTCTCTCAGTCCTTTGTCGATCTACATACATTTTATGTTATTCAACTACTGCTAGAGATTATCCTTGAGTGATTCCAAAATATCTTGGCCTTACTTGATTGATCACTTATTCTTGAAACCCTACTATTGGCCAAAACAAGGTCAAAAAGAATTTGGGCTTCACACTTGTACAAGACCATGAAGAGTGTCATTGTAGTAGAAATATGATAAGTAGTGTTAAAATAGTGCTCCCCTAGATAGAGCCATTTGATCCATGCCTTCTGATGACCAAAAATAGAATTTCTCAAATAGACTTCCATCCATTTGTGAATAATCTCAATTTGTCTATTTGTTTGGGGTTGGTAGCTAGTGATGAACATGAGCTTAGTTTTTGTAAAATAAAAGAGCTCTTGCTAAAAATACCTTAGGAATTGATTATCTTTGTCACTGAGAATATTATTAGGCTTTCCATCAAGCATAAACACTTACTTAAAGAAGAGGTCAATAATTTTTGGTGCCTTAAATTTTGAAGAAATAACAAATAAGTGTGTATAATTTGTGAGCCTATCCATAACCACATATATACGGTCCTTACCTTGGAATTTATGAAGTGTATTGATGAAATCCATCGAAACACTCTTCCACTTCTACTCTATAATGGATAAGGGTTGCAAGAGTCCTATTGAGAATGTCTATTCTAGATTTTATTCTATTGGAAAATTGGACATTCTCTAATGCGTCTAAGGATATCATCCTTGAATCCTTTCAATCCGAATCTCTCTTTGATCTACCTATATGTCTTAAAATATCTAGTGTGTCTTTCCAAGGGAGTATCATGAATAATTTGCAAGATGTTTTCCATTATTATTGATTCAGGCAATAAATAAATTCTTTCTTTATAGAGAATGAGTTCATTCAAGATAGTGAATTTGGCTTCTAACATCTTCCTTTCCAAAGAATCTATTGTGAACTCATTTTTATAATATTCTACTAGGATTTATGTCTTCCAATAAGTAGAAATGTGAGACAAGCAAAATGTTAGCTTCTTGGACAATGCATCAACAACTATATTTTTCTTTCCTTGAACATTCTTAATGTAAATTAAATTCTTAAAATTTTCTTACCCACTTTTGTGGCCACTCACTCAAATCCTTTTGGTTGAGAAAGTACTTCTAGCTATTGTGATATATTTTTTACCACAATTGATTTTTTGACCATGTATTTCCTGAACTTGGTCAATGTGTGCATAATGGGAAACACCTCCTTGCAATAAATAGAGAATCATTTTTCCACTTCCGTGAGTTTATGACTCTTGAATGAAATTGAGTGCTTGTTTTGCATAAACACTACTCTAATTCCCTCTCCAAATACATTACACTCCAAGACAAAGGGAAGGGAAAAATTAGGAATAAGTAGTATGTTGCACAAACTCATTACCTTTTTAATTTTTTCGAATCTTGTTGTGTTGCTTCACTCCATGCTAAAGCTCCCTTATTTGTTAGATTAGTTAAGGAGATAGATAGTTGAGATAATCCCTTGACAAACCTTAGGTAGTAACTATAATGGTCAATGGATCCTCGTAGTTGTGTCAAAGTCTTTTGGGGAGACCAAGCGAAAATGGATTTGATCTTTTCCATACCCACTTGTACTCCCTTTCTTCTTATGAGATACCCTAACTATAATTTTTTTCATTGTAAACTTGCATTTAGTCTCTTTCACAAAAAGAGTTTATGCCTCCATAACTGCTAACACCTCATCAAGGTTCTTTAAGAGCTCCTCCCAAGTTTTGCTATAAATAAGAATTTCATTAAAGTAGATAAGGAAAATTTTCCTTGTTTATTTGAAGAACACTTGGTTTGTGCATGATTAGAAGGTTGTAAGGCATTTTTCAAACCAAATGATATTATAAAAAATTCATAGTGTTCATAATAACATTGTAAGGCCATCTTGTGGATGTCTTCTTCTTGGGTATAGATCTAATGGCAACCTAATCTTATGTCTAGTTTTGAGAAATAGACCATGATATGAAGCTCATCTATCAACTTATCGATCTTGGGAATTGGATAAAAAAATTGAAGTCTTCTTATTTAGAGTTTTGTAGTACATGCACATTCTCATTATACTATATTTTTTGTTAACAAGGAATATAGAGGAGGGAAACATAATTGAATTGGGGCTGATGTACCCCATGTCCAAGATTTCTTGTTTTTTCTTTTTTAATCTCCTCTTTATATCATTAGGGATGGTGATAAAGAGTGATAATAATTGGATTAGTTCCCTCCAATTTGATAGCATTTTGAAAGCCTTTTTCTGGTAGTCTCCTTGGATGAATGTTACTAAAAACCTTACTAAACTTTTTCAAGACCTCTTTTACATCTACATGATACTCTTTCTTTCCCTTGGGTAAAGTTTCCATTGACACTAAGCATTATGTTTCCCAAGCTACTTGTCAATGACATAAATTTCTCTCCATTATTTTTGTAGATACAATTCTTAGCACTCCATTTGTTATTTCACAATGTATCACTTCCCTTCCTTCAAATTGGAAATTTAATTCCATGGTTTAGAAATTTTGTGTGATTTCCCCAATGATTGCAACCAAGTGAATTGGTTTAGATCATGTGTCTCCTTTTTAAACCACATGAATTTCATCCTTCACAGTAAGGTCTAGCTAAGAGAACATCCAAGTGAATTGGATGGAAAAGCCATTAGTGACCATCATATTAAATCCATTAAAGTATTATGTTTTGACACCTTGATCTATAAATTCTTCATCTATAAATTTATGAGTAGTACCCATGTTAATAAGTATAGTGACTCTTTGATCCCTTGAAACCCCATATATTATAAAAGGATTGTATCTCTAGGAGTACTAGAAATTTTAGTAAGGGTGCTTCCTAAGACGTCTCCTTCCTCCTTGGATTGTCTTGTTCTTCTTCAACTTCCAATTTAGAATCATCTTCTTCACTCTATTGCTCAAGTTCTTTAGCTCTTGATTCATCTTTAGACACTACAAATGTAGTACACTTGTTCTTTTCCAAGGAATGTATGTTCATGTGACCAAGGCTCTTTGTATTTTTCTTCATCTCTATGTCTTGTCTTCATGGGTAGTCCTTAGATAGGTAATTTTTTATTAAAGGGTTTTCTTGTGTTGGTGTGAATAAGGATATTACCTAGCTGACTTACCTCCTAGGTCCTATTCACACTAGTCTAGTGAAGTTTTCTTAGGGTACACATAAGAAACTTATTGGTTTATGTATTATATCATAACATTGAGACACTTGCAATGATAAGTTTAAGAAAGCCCCCTCAAAAAAAGATGTAAAATCCTGACGAATATTTCATTTTTTTAGGAAAAAATATTAATTTTATTGGCGATTTTTTTACATCACTAAAATTTTATAGAAAATTTTGGCGAATCTTGAGAAATAATAGGAAAATGTATTAATTATGATGGCAAATCTATCCAATTTAAAAATAATTATCGTGAATAATTAAGGGCTCAAGGGTGGAAATTATCGATGGGTTGAAGGGGTATTTAAAATATTTACTTTCCACCATTATTTTAAAATATGATACAATGGCTCTCATTGTATTTTTCAAGGTAAAATGTACCCATGATCTGTAATTCTCATGGGGCTCAAAATTTCTTTTAGATCATTGATCTAATGACCCTCATTATACTCTGTGAGTTCAAATTTACCCACAATCTATAATGCTCATGAGACCCAAAATTGTGGGCCCCATGAGGATTATAGATCATGGGTACATTTTAACTCATGGAACACAACAAGGGCCATTGTATTATATCTAAGTTGTTGGTTCTGGGACTGGTTCGGGTTCGGGTTTGGGGGTTCGGTTTGCCGGTTCAGCTAAATTTTTTGGGGGGTGGGTTTGGTTCGTTAGTACAAAAAACATATAAAATATATATATGTAGCCTAGAAGCATGAATTAGGATTATAATATCACATAACATCATATAAACAACAAAATCAACATAAACTTGAATATCATTTAAAACATGCATGATAAATATTCATCATTCAAACTCCAAGTTCAATATTACAACAATTTTAAAGTTTTAATCATCAAATGGATTCTCTAAATCATCAATATCAATATCAACATTGACATTAGATGAAGTAGGAAGACTAGATGAATCACAAGTAGTGCTAATGGCACAGTCACTAGCACTAGTATTGTGCCCATACTGTTGTTGGATATCAAAGTCCTCATATGCAATATGGTGGGAAGTGGAAACATCCAAGTTAGTATCCTTTGGCTCTATATCCCACAACTTCATCTCCCCTTCCTTGTAGTCACATTTGTGTGAAAGGAGACGCAAGTTGGAATACACATACAAAGTCCTCCGCTCTTTTTGAGAGCAATTTATTGTGCTTTACTGAGTGGATGAAAGAATTTGTGCTCCAATTCCTCTTAGAAGTAGATGAACTAGCAATGTATGAAGACAAAGTAAACAATTAAAAATTTATAAATTATAAATGAAACTATGGAAATTTTAAAACTAAAATATGAAAATTTATTAAACTTACTTGTGATAAAACTTTGATTGCAAGGAGTTGCAAATGTTGGAAGTATTATCCATGGAAGTACCACCAACTATGAGCATCCTTTAAGAACCTATCACGAAGAGCATCAAAACCTAGACCATTTGGGTGCACAAAATCAATGAACTCATTCATGAGTACATTTCACAAATCAGGATCAAGGAAGAGTCTCATGAAAGTTGCCTTGTACCCTTCAGCCACTTCAAAATCTCTATATGGAGGAAGCCTTCCTGGCACCAAAAGAGTCTGAGTACAGTAGTATTTTGGAGTCAATGCAAAGGAAAGAAGGTGTAATGGAGTTGTCATTTTGTTCCATCTTTCGTCAACTATTTTTTGCACTTGTTTGGAGAAAGTCTCTTCAGGGTCTTGCTCTTTCACATTTATCGTGCACTTGATCTTCTCAAGCATTGAGTCTCTACCGTCATATATCTCTCCAATGCATGGCTTGTCCATGTCAATATAGCGAATCATACTCAAAATGGGCTCGGTGAAGCTAAGGTGATACTCCACATGATCTCATCATGAGTCATCTAATATAATGTTCTTAATTTTTTTTTAATTTTTCAGTGTTGCTTTGCCTCCATATAGACCAATTGTTGCTAATCACCATGCTAGGAAGTGCCTCTCTAACTTTCACAAGTCGTCTCAAGATGATTGTCTTAGAGGCAAATAGGATCTCTGCAACCTATTGCAAATTAAAAAAAATAAAAATAAAAAATAAACTTTAAAGAAGAATTTAAATTAGAATACACAATCAAATTATGAAAATCATAAAATGTAAATATTACTTCACTTACCTTCAATAGCTCCAATTTTTAAAATTATCTAAAAATCCCTTGAGAAAAGTGGTGGTTGGTGACAAACATCTGAATGTCCTTAGCCTCAACATACAATTCTTTGATCCATGCAATTTTATTCCCAATCTTTTGCAGGATAAGATTGAGTGAATGGATAGAACAAGGTGTCCAAAAGGTATGTGAATATATTTCCTCAACCAACAACCTTGTAGCTCTACAATTCTTGGTGTTGTCCGTTACAACTTGAACAACATTGCGGGGTCCCACTTGCTCAATGGCTGCAATGAGAATATTAGCAATAAATTTTCCATCTTTTACTTGCCCCTCACAATCCACAACTTTCAAAAAAATTGCCCCTTTAGGGGACACCGCTATGACATTGATCAAAGGCTGATTTTTTTAGTCCTTCCAACTATCTGAACCAATGGACACACCTGTCTCAACCCATGAATCTCTTATAGACTTCAATGAATCTTCAATCAATGAAAGCTCCTTTTCCAATAAAATGCCATGCACCTTCTCATAACCCAAGCCCTTGTACCCTTTTGGAGCTTCATTAACTGCTCTCAACATCTCTTTCCAATATGGAGAACGAACAACATTAAAAGCTAATCCATTGGCATATAAGCATCTTGCTACATTTTGGTCGGCAATGGCTCTACTCTCATTTTGAAATGCAACTTCCAAAGGCCCCTTTGTTCTCTTGTTTGCAATAGGTTGTGCACTTTGAGCTTGAGAATCCAGAGTGGCCATAAATGGGTGGTCTTCTACCACAATATTGGGATTAGATTGGGGCTGCATTCCCTTAAATGATCTTTTTTTAACAAAGGGTGATTTCCTTTTTGGGCTTCCCATTCATCTGTTGCTTCTTGCTCCATAATGTTTTGCAATTGTCTTAGGTAGAATAGGTACATTATCTTTTCCAGGGCAAGGCTTGATGCCTTTTCTAGTTATGCCACACAAATGTGCTTTCACCCTAAAATATGAACTAGAATATTTAACATCACATCCATTGCATTTCCAAACGTAACTGCCACCACCTGGAACCAGTCTTATCATTTCAATATACTTCCATAGAGGATAATTTGGATTTGTTTTGAACTTTGGTTTAGTTGTGGAGCTGGAGGTAGAACCAATTGACATTGTGATTCCTATGGTAATTTGTTGTACAAATAACACATTCAAAATTTAAAATTTCAAAACAAAGCAAAAAACTTGAAAAAAATATTGATTTATAAAACCTAGCTCTTTTGAATCTTGCATACATTCATAGAAGAATTGAAAAACATAGATGAATCATAAAATAAAAAAAAAACAAAGTTTCAAGTTTATAAAACAAAAAAATGGATAAAAAAAATCAAAAAAAAAGAGAAAAACTTACTTCTTTGCAAATATATCCTTCAACAATCTTTGTGGCAGCCAATGAACACTTGAAAATCTGTAGGAATGGCAATGCAATCATTTGTAGAAGCTTCAATGATCAATCTTCAACTCCTTTTGTCAATCCAACAAGAAAAAATGAAAACTTAGCCTCTTGGAATGAAAATGCTTGTTTGCAAAACAAATGAATAAGAATGAGGTAGTTTAGGTGTTTAAAGTGATTTAGAGGTCACTTTTAGGGTTTCCTTGGGCATGGGTCAAAGTCAAAGTGCATAAAACATTTAAAATTTTTTAGGGAAACCCACTATATGGTCGCCTATCACACGGGTTCGCATTGGATTCGCCTGGGTTCGCTCTAGGTTCTTCCCGTGTTCGCTTGAGTTCTACATGGGCGAATCCAACCAAGGAAAAACGTACCCTGGCTGAACCCACATCCAGAACGAACCTAGTTTTGAATCCAAGTCGAACCTGAACCTGAGCAATGGTGAAAACTAAAGATTATAAATATGGTCCTAAAGCAACGAATGATTATGATATACTATTAGCGAATTAATATCGATTTCTACTATAATTTATAAAATTTAGGCCAATTTAATCTAGTCATGTATTGAATATTGTGGTGAATTTGTGAGTTCAAATTTTTAATAAAATAAATTATTTGGCGATTTAAATAGGAATATAATAATTTTTTGTAAAAATGTGGCAATTCAAGTCACATTGTAGCTCAAACTATTAGCCAATTTTGGATTCCTAAATTTCAACTATTAGCCAATTGGTGAATATTAGCCACTAAAAAAATCACTAGACACTTGTGATAATCTTATGTTACCATATGTTCACCTCGGCCTATATAACCAAGGAACCCTCATATATTGTGCATGTGTTAATTCTATTTTACATTCCTTTATTTATGCTTTTCATTTATTTGTACTTTTTATTAGGCCTCTAGATCTTTGATAGTCAAATCTTATATGGTATCAGAGCATGTTGAATGCCTTTGCTTAGTCTTTTTGTGATATTTTGAGTGCATATGTTAGTGGATCTTAAAAAGTTGAGTATTCTTTTCTCTTGCATCAAATGGTGACTTGGATAATCAACAAAAACTTTATAGAAATATTATATTTTTAGAGGTTCCTTCTAATAACTTTTTATTTTAGGTTCATATTGGAGCATGCTGGTTCAAATTTGAGCTCACCATTGAGTCAGGGTGTCCAAGAAAGTTAGTTCAGCTTTTTTATTTGTTCGAATTAGACATGTGAGGCTAGATCTAGAAGGGTTTGAAGTTGGGAAGTGGTTTCTAGATCTAGAAGGTAGCTATAATTTTGAGCATTATCAAATCTAACATTGCCATTGCATGTAGAAGGCCCAAGAACCTAAAAATCAACTATCAATTTATCAAATTTCAAGACTTTTTCTTGAGGCCCTTAGAAGAATTATTCACCTCCTTTGTTGTATAGACAACCATATAGCCATACAATCATTATACAAGTAGGTGTCAATGATCGATATGATTCTAAAAAAAGCAATGTAGAAAAATTTAATTTACAAATAAAAATTAAAAAATAAGAAAATTATTATGTACCTTACATACGTAGGGTACTACATGCCTATACAAGGTTAGGGGTATGTTATCTCGTAGGAATGACACTAGCTACAACTTAGCCTCATCATTTTCTATCGATGATAACTCTGCCCTAGTGCAAAAGATATTGTAAAATAGTCAATGGAAGATTCCTGCCATGAAACAACCTTTTATTTGTAAAACTACTTTAATGCAAAGGTAGTTTCCCTTTATTTTCTTGGTAGTTTTTTTTAATCTAAATGACAGTATTACTATCCTAGGGTGGTTTTTTGTGAAAATTGAAGTGATTTATGGTTTTATAAAATATTCTAGAAATTAGGAGAATATTTGAATCACAAGTGTTGTTGATGTTAGCATGAAATATCTACCTTCACCCCCAATTGCCCCCTCATCATTGGTATTTTTATTTTGACACCTAAACTTAAGAGGCTTTTCTTTTAGTCATTCGAGATCCTTTTTTAAAGTTATTTTTTTTTAGGGAATAACTTCACAAGATTCACAATGGTGTAAAAAATTCTTGATTTTGGTTTCTACTTTTTCTATAAATTATGGATTCTGATAGTTGTTGCTAAACAATTCTCGTTTTGGGATCTTCTAGGGCTCCATTCGAGCTCATACACTAATATTCTTGGGTGCAATTTTTTTCAAGGTGCATAAATTTCATGGACATTACAATGGTGGTATGATATTGATCTCATTTTGTCAAAAAATGTACCTTCATTTCTTTTGGGTAAATTTGGCATTCTCTTGTATTAAGATCAAGACCCCTTCACTATTTTTGGTAAGTGATATTTGTGATCACACTAAGTATAAACTGCCAAGATCATGTTTTGTTATCGGATAATTTATTGAGGGAATTCAAGGGAAAATATTCTTGTGGTTGTGGTTGTATTCCTCTTATTTGTGTTATTTTCCTCTTTCTTCATCATGGAGCAATCTTCAATTTTGATTATAACAACCTACAACTATTCTAAATAAAAATTTAAAATGAACAAATTGCTAAGAGCTAAGAGGTTGTATAGGTTAGTTCATGGGCCTGATGGTGAACCAACCAATGATGAAGTTAAAAGGAATAAGTGGTTGAATAGTTATGAAGAATCCATTGTCTGTTTGTGCTTGTATGTCTCTCATGAGTTGTTGTTTCACATTGAGTAGATGGATACATCTATGGCTATGTGGACTGCATTATTAAAACTATTTTGGCTAATAGATGAAAACCAAGAAATTTTATTGGAAAATAAACTAATAAATGTCAATCCATGTAATTTTGATAACATAGATGATTTCATCACCAAATTCAAGTCACTAAGAACACAGTTGAAGGATTGTAAAATTGAAAAATCAAATATACAATTGGTACTAAGTGTTCCCTCAAAGCTAGGATTTGAATATTCAATTTTTGTGTCTAATTTCTATGCTATAAAGAGGGTGTTGCCACAATAGTGGTTTACAGTTTTTGGGAGATCCTGATTTTTGCTGAAATTACATATTTTTAGAAAATATAATGATTTAAGCCTTGAAATGTTCCATTTAAAGGATTCCAATTGAAGAGGGTTTGAGCAAACCATCTTAAACCAAGCCCCCTTGGATATAACCCCACTAGTTTTAAACACCTATAACGGAGTGTACTTTACACTTATCAAAATGTTGATAAAAAGCCACTTTTGATTTACTTTTTGGGGGATCAAATGAATTCATTTAAAATTTATTTTTTGTAAGTATGTAGTCCTTATTATAAGCTTCAAAAAAATATAATTTTAATTAAATTTAATTTGATTATTATATTTATTTCTTATTTCTTGTGAATGTAGGTTTTTCACTGAAAATCAAGATATTTGTTCTGTACATGTGGAAAAATAGAAGATTATAAAAAAAAAAAAATGAAAAATATGAGTGCATTAGATATTGAAGTCTTTGATCCAACAAAAAAAAACAAATTGAATTTCGATACATACAAAAAAATGTTGTGTTATACGGTGCGCCTATGTTTGAATTGTAATTGGTTTGACTTTGAAACTTGATTAAGGAAAAAATATTCAATAAAACACTAAGAAACCAATTGGAAGCACTAGATATCGTAGTTACAAATATAAATTAAAAAAAAAAAAAATTTATCCTTGATGGAAAAAGAGTTAAGTGTTATACGGTGAGCGTCACTCCTTAAAAATGGTGTTTACTGAAAAGAACTAGTTTTTAAAGAAGATGGAAAAAGAAGTGCAATCTGATTCCAAAATTTTTGAAAAAAATATATTTAGAATGTATAGAAAAAATGTCACAAATCACTAGTTTGCATCATCTTCAAATTCCTTACAATTTAGCCACTATAGGTGTCTGAAAGTCAAGATTTAGTTAGAAATAATCAGTTCAGTGTTATGTTTGGTGAAAAATTGTAAACCAGTATTGTGGGATAACCGGAGAATCCCTTTGGGAGTGACCTTAAGATACCTTATTTTGAGAAATTTTCTATGCAAGTCAATAGGGAGAAGGATTTAAATGGTCACCTTGAAATCTTCAAAATCACAAGCCTTGATTGCAAAGGGTGAGAAGGCTTTGAGTGGAAAAGAGAAGAAAAAGAAAAATCCAAAGAACACACAATCCACATCTTTTTCAACAAAAAAAATAAAAATCTTTTAAAGGGGAATCAATTAAGGAGAATCGTATTAGTGCATATTACAAGAAGGTTGGGCATGAAGAATATTATCGGTATAAAAAGGGCATTGATAAATTGAAACATTTTGAGAAGAACAAAATCAGTTTGTCTTCTAGAATGTCTACTTTTGTTTCTTCTATTAACTTAAAATAGTTGGAATTTGATAAGGAAAACAACCATACTATTAGAATAGGTAGAAACAAAAGAAAATATTTTTGTGGTTGGTATGATTTTTCCATAGTCGATGAAGTTAATTAGAGCAAGCTTTTGGATTTAATTGTGTATTTTTTCAATCGACGTTTGAGATCACACTCAGTGATCCATCATCCTCGGAAGAGGAAGGTGTGGAATTGGAGTGTATATAAGCCCTTAAAAAGGGGAAAGGAGATGATGAAGAAGGATAATTAAACAAATAAATAAAATAAATTAATTTAGTTATGAAAAAGTGTGATTGATAAAGAGTGATCTTAGATGTCAAAACTTGAAATTAAAGTAAAAGAGAAAGAATAAAATAAATGAGAAAATTTAAGATAAGGAGGCAACTAAATTAAAGAGAATGAGAAACTAAATGTGAATATATGTATAAATATAGATATGCAATAATAT
The DNA here is from genome assembly GCA_007258455.2 of Sequoia sempervirens. Classification (NCBI taxonomy): domain Eukaryota; kingdom Viridiplantae; phylum Streptophyta; class Pinopsida; order Cupressales; family Cupressaceae; genus Sequoia; species Sequoia sempervirens. Next base: position 567,816,523 of record VDFB02270651.1, on the reverse strand, counting down.
ATATAAGTATATAAGAGTAAATAAATGAGAATGTATATAAATCTATATTTATATATAAGCATAAAGAAATGTTATGAACCAATGCATATATATATAAAATGAAAAATTATAAGTATATATTATATATGTATGTATTATACATATATATTATACCTATGTATACCTACATCATATCTATTATACATATATATTATAAATATTATGTAAATATATGTATATTTATATATATGTATGAATGAATATATATAGGTATATAAGAGTATATAAATGAGAAAGTATATATTTATATATATTCATAAAGAAATGGTATAAGCCGCTTGAAATATATGTATATTATACATAAGAAAAAAAATTATAAGTATATATTATCCGTATATATCTATGTATTATACATATATATTATACTTAAGTATAACTATATTATACCTATTATATATATTATAAAAACATATTGGAAATATTATACCTATATATGTATGTATTTATACATAAAAAATATTTATGTATATAATTATATATAAATTAGTATGTATATAATATGTTTATATTTAACTAACATGTACAAATATATGTAAAAGAATTTCTCCTTTTCTCAATTTGTGAGAGATTTCATTTGTACATAGCTACCTAACATGGCCTAGTTGGGACCCATCATTGCATCTTTGCATTTCTTGTCCTCCCTAAGTTTCACGTAAGGGTGTTATTGGTATGAACGGGAATATTACCTAGTTGGTTTACCTCCTAGATCCTATGCACACTAGTATAGTTAAGTTTACTTAGGGTACATGTAGGATACTTATCACTTTATATCTCATAGCATAATATTAAGACACTTGTCATAATCTTATGTTATCCTATGTCTTGCCTTGTCCTATATACCATACATTATACATGTTGAATATATTTTGTATTCTATGATACGAATATATATTTTTTGATATTCTCATTTATTTGTACTTTCTATTATGTCTCTAGATTTGTGGAGTAATTTTTCTCTAAGTATTTTTCGCATTTAGTTTCGGTCCCTGCGGTTCTTCCTTTTCGGCTCCTTTTGATGGCACCTCGCCCTGAAAGTTAAAATTACTCTCGCAAAAAGGTGTGCAATTCACTAGGTAGTGGTTGCATGGATTTTTCATACTATTTTCTTTTCGGCCCCGAAATGGGACCCATGGTTGCATCGTGGGGATTTTCCCCAAGTTGCTCTCACAGACTTGAAAATCACTCACCAGTGTGCCATGTCACCCTTTTTTCAGGCGGGTTGTTTCACCCGTGGGCGTATTATTTCTTTGGCGGAGTTTGTTGGGAAGAATAGTGGATCTTATACCTTTGGGATTAGTCTCTTTGGGGCGACACGGTTATTACTTGTAGCTGATCAGATTGGATTTTATCAAGTAGTTATGACTTCAGATCCTCCTCTGACAATAATATCTTTGTAAAGCTTCTACAACGTCTAGAGTCATTATTGAAGCAGCTCAACTTTTATTAGTGAAGATTGATATAATCAAATCAGATCCTTTATCAGATTACGGAGTACCAGAAGAGGACACCTGTTATGGGTTCATCAATATTAGCCACAGTGTTGGCACGTCTTTCTGGCCCTATAAAAGGAGGTTTCAGTGGCTTGTTAAGATTAGAATAGGGAAGAAATAGGAAATATTTTTACAGAGCTTCATTCTACTCTATGGCATGTTAAAATTATCAAGACGATTACTTGGATTGGCATCTAACCTTTGCATTTATGTTATTTATCACAAGAACAAGTAATAGTAGGAAGGAATATATGAGATTGTGCATCTTTAGCCTCTGTCACATGCTCTATTTCTCTATTTTATATGTTGAATGTGTTAACTAATTCAATTATAGTTTTGATAATTTCTTTTTATGCCATTAGCTTTATGTTTGAATAGTGTTATTTTTTCATAAATTGAATCATGTTATACTCTTTCATTTTCTACAAAGGTTATGCTAACTTTCAAATTATGCTTTGAGGGCAAGATGGTTCTGTAAAGATCCGAAGTATTTCTTTTAGTGTTGGGCTTCTTATTTCTATTGGACCTTAATGGGTGCTTCCCACAGGGAGATTTGAATGACGGCTTTGTGCTCCTATGGGACTTAGTTGTTCATTCTCTTTCCAACAATGAAAGGTCTGTGGCATTCTATGTCCATTCCATTAGAAGTAAGAGCCTGCTAGGATTTGAAATATTCTAAAAGTTTTGTGGCTCATTACCTTAGTTTCTTTTCTACATTTCTCTTCCCCTTTTCCCAAATGCAAGAGTCGGCTTCAGTAAAAGTCCCAGAAGTTATTCAGTGAGGCACAAGCATGCCCCCCACTAAATTTCCCATAAGGTTGTTCGGGAGAAGCTGAATCTTTCATGATAAACAATTTTTTTTCTGGCATGCCCGGTGGAACCAAGATCTATCATAATGTCTGATAGATAGCCTAGAAGAGGCATTTAAATCAGATCAGAAGGGGAGATTGGTAATCTCATGCCTAGAGTCCAAACCAAAGCATCCTCTAGAGGAAATTTCTAGTATTCTCAGTTACCCTCTTCGGCCCCTAGGAGAAAACGAGTCACAAGCTTCGTATCACTTATTAGAAGCAATAAGGTAAGAAGTGCTAGCCCAGAGTCTAGAGCCTTATCTACCCCTCCAGGTGGTCGAACCTTTAAAATCAGAATACCTGTCTACTTGGTCCATAGGAATTTGTTTCCGATGGCTCTCCAAGGTGCACCTGCTCCTAGAAATTTTGTAACCTAGGATAGTGGCAATCCGCTAGTTCCAGCTACACCTCTAGATGTGTGGCCCCCCATACCCACCAATTCCCTCAAAGAAATTTTGAAGTTCACTAGGGAGGGTTTTAAAACACCTTCCAAACACCTCCAGGACATAGCAGAGGTTTATAGAGTCCACAACATCATAGAGTAAAATGTCGCCCTCAGATTGTTAGCTACATCTTTCAAAGGGAAGGCTCAAGACTGGTGTAGATGCCTGGCTTTGAATACCATTCACTCTTGGGATGACCTTGGAGAAAATCTCTTTCAGTGCTTTTAACAGAAGGGATACCGCTCATCCTTATTGCAGGAACTGATCACGATAAAAAGAGCCCCACAAGAGGCTATGACTGACTTCAACACTAGGTTCCATAAAACCTGGCAAAGGATTCCTATGATAGCCAACCCTCTAGTGGCTATGGCGTTCATGTTCGACTTGAAGGCTTTGAACTCGGATATTGTGGTCATGGTACAATTATTCAGAGGCGATACCTTGCCCGATGCATACATTCTAGTTGTGCGAGCAGAGAATAATCTAATAGATGCAAGAAGCTTCCACCATGGCTTGTAATGCCCCCTTTTGGGGATAGCCCTAATTTGTGCCCACAATTTGCTGAATCAATTTTAATATAAATTCCCTCTTCTTATGAGATGTTTATGTAGGTATTCCTTTATTTATATTTGATTGGTATTCTTATATAATCATCCCTTATTTCCAATCTATTACTTCTCTGCTTCATATCATTGTTTCCAATTCATATTTGTCACCTATCTCTTCTTAAATCTGTAAGCTTCTTTTACAAATCTGGATAAAATAGTTTTCTTAATTCTTTTTCTTCTACGATGGTTCAATAATACTGACTAATGTGAATACCCTATTCTGAAATGTATTTTTATCCTAAACTTAATCGATGTCCTTTCATGCCTATTATGTCCTTTTGTCAGCGTGTGTATGTCTTCCCCTTTCTCCATATTCCATAGCTTTATTCATATCTATGCATAATTTACATATCATTTCCTTGTGGTGGATAGAGTGGCTCTTTGAGACCCGCCCAGGTCTGCAAAACAGTAGTCTAATTGTCTTCTCATTGATGCTCTAAAGAGTACTGCATATATTATTCTGCTTCCCAAATTTATGCCTTAAATCTACAATATAAACACCTCAAAAGGTCTGCTCAGATCTGCAATAATCATCTACTTTGTTCACATAAAATCTGTTCTTATCCTTTATTAAATCTTCTCTAAATCTGAATGATATATCTTTTATTTCTTTCCCTTATTCCTTGAAGACCACCCATGTTTTATATCTTTATCCTCTTAAGAAAAGAGACATCTCTTAGGAAAGATGATGTCCTTTCAAACAGTCATGTCGCTTAATTTTTGCCCTCTTAGAAAGATTAAACACAACCTCTCTCCTAATCGCACCCCTGACATAAGTGATAGCTTCTATTTATAATCTTCATTGTTTATTTATAATTGCCGCTTCTTAAATTCTTAGTAAATCACTGTCTTTTAGACTAAACAATTTCTTTGCTAATATGAATATTGGTTTATCTTGATCTTATATATTTTTAGTATTATAGTGATTATAATATTTAAATTATTGGTATCTATATTTTAATATTTATAATATTAGTTTTAATATTATATCTACAAATTGATTTTATTGTTTAATCTTAAATATGTATATTTTTAATATTTATTATTATTATTATTATATTTTATTAGTATTCATATTCTAATATTTATAATGTGATAATAATTATAATGGTGTAATATTTTTATAATATTAATTTATGTCTGAGTTTTATATCAATTTTATAGTATTATCTTATGTTTAGTTTCTTTATTAATTTTATATATCTATTAGATCATAATAATTATTTTTAATATTTATATCGTTATTTATAATATTTAGAACGTTATTTAATATTTATAATTATAATATTGTCTGAGACAGTTATAATTATGTCAAATGGTTAATATTTTAAATGTGTATTTTATTATCTTAATGTCACGATGGAGGGGACATGACACGCCGATGCCAATATTTGTAGAGATCTCTGGCAAAATCCAAGAGGTAACTCACAGCACCTCTGCTTCGCTCCCTCGCACATCAACTGCACCACCACCTTCAATGTATGTGTACCCAAATGCACAACCAAGAATGTCAGGATCCTCTTCATTGGCTGTAGATGCCAATGACATGAAGAATCTAATGAGGACTTTTGCAAATGAGCTATTCATTATTCAGCATCAACAGGAAACACCTCCGAACCCCCCCACACAATTTATCGAGGGAGCCCACCTTTCTAGAATAACACGTACCAAGGAGCTCCAAAAGGAGGCAATCAATAACATGCATCTACTAGCTAGATAGTCCATGTCACCACACTACTCCAGACTATCAAGAGTAGCTTGAACAAGGATTTGGTCCCAGGATAGATCAATCTAGCAGAGGATATGAATGCATGGTTCTTCCCATGTAATGATGCTCACATGCCTTGAAATTTTCCGAGGGGGAAATCTTCAATAGAAGACTACAGAACATAGGGGCCAGAGCATACTTTCGAATACCGAAAACTATCAGTCCCTCAGAATTGGAAATGTCTGATTTAGTGCACAAACACAAGTCATGTCCTTAGAATAGGAATTGGAAATCTCCTCTAACTAAACGCTTTTCTCTTGAATGGAGGAGGAAGATTCAATATTTGCGAACGATGTTTCAACGACTAGCACCCCACAGGTAGAGTCGGATTACAATACCCGATCAAAAAGAAGACTTACCGGGGGGTATGTGTAACAAACTCCCCAATGGCCACAACCACAACGATCACAACGATAGGTGCAACAAGCTCCATAGATACGATCAACTCAGGAGTCACAAAATCAACCATTTCTGCCGAAAGACATGGATAAGGTCTCGAGCCCGCCAACGACAGATCGGCCTTTTCCTAAGGCAAGGGAACTAACCCCATTTAAATCGAAGGTCCCGCCAATTGGAATACTTAATGTGGTGGAGCAATTAAAGAAGGATCCTCCCAATGTATCTTTGTGGGATGTCCTGTCAATACTGGAGCAGAAGAATTTGCTCCAAGAGGCATTGAAAAATGAAGAGCAGATTTCATGGGAGGATACAATTCCACCGCACAATCAAGATAAGGGAAAAAGACCCACATCGGGCCCCCAATCCTTGGGAGTTGCATCATATGTGAATACGATAGACAAAGCAAATGTGAAAGAGGTATGTAAGCCAAAACCTACTCCCTTCTTCTTGACACTTATTATAGGGGATAAGTTGTTACATAACAACATGATTGATTTGGGGCCTAGTACTACGGTCATGCCCAAGCTAGTGCTCGATGCTCTAAATCTGAAGTATGAGCCCCTTGACAAGGGAATTATGCAGTTAGACAGAAAGAAGGTCCCGACCATTGATCGCATTAAAGACCTCTCTTTGACCCTATTTTCCTATCCGAGCCAAACTGTCATGTAGGAAGTGGTCATACTTGACATTCACTCCATCTTTGCAATGTTCCTGTCAAGGGATTTCATGGAAAAGCCTGGCAGATACCTGGCACTCAACTGGTCTCACTTAATATTATGAACCGAGCACGGAGAAAAGATGAAGATCTTGTCTTAGCCTTTGTACCCTGAATACATCACGGAGGATGCAATGCTAAGTTTTGAAGTGGAACATACCTCCTTTTCCAAAAAGAAGATGTATTGTGTAGAAATGTTGGAAGAAGAAGAGGCCACAAGTGATTAATCCCTCGAAAAAGTGGTCCTACTCAATAAATTTATTGTTTCTGACCCTTTCAGGAACTTCTATGCCATCGGCCTAGGCACTTACGTAATCTTTTATGAGGACCAGGCCCTCCCAAAACTTGTAAAGGAGCAAGAAAAGCCAAGCGAATCAGGCGATAACAACTTATGGACATTGCATTTTGATGGCACCAAGTGCAAATATGGCTTCAGAGTCGGCGTCTAGCTTGCATCCTCCAACTAGGCAGAGACCCTCAGAGCGTTCTGCTTCCTGTTCTCATGTTCAAACAATGATGCAAAATATGAAGGACTGGCTCACGATCTGACCCAAGTAGAGCGAATGGGCATGAAAAGAATACAGGTATTCAGAGATTCTGAGATAGTTGTAAGCTAGATCCAAGGACAAGCAGCTGCAAAAGATGTGATAATGCGGTCCTACTGGTATAGGGTATGGGACCTAATCGAAGGGTTAAAAGCTTTTAATATCCAAGTTATCCTGTGATCTCAAAACTCTACCACAGATAGAATGGCTCCGGTTGGTTCGCAATTTTAACCAACCCCCGGATCAACTGAGAACCAACACACAGTATGTACCATTGTTTGACCGTCTATCCCTGGAAATGACCAGAACTGGCAAGTCTTCAAAGACAATGCTCAGATTGCTACCTTCTTGCGACAGTCGAGAAAGATTTTTGATTAGCCACAACCCAAATCCGAAGGGGTTCGTGAGGAGAAAGTGATCCAACTAAAAAGCAATAAGCTCCCACGAGCCTTAATCAATCTTGAGAATCTCTTCGACTGTGAGAACGCAAGAAATAGTAAGTAGAGATTCACGGCCGACGAGGACTATGAGGATCTCAATATTGGAGATGGAAGGAAGCTAATGGTCAGGAGGAACATGCCACAGGTAGACAAGGATAGGTTAAGCGATTTGTGTGCTAAGTACAACAGAGTTGTCGCCTGGACCTAAGATGATCTCAATTGATATGATCCTAGCATAATCCAGCACACTATCGACTTGGTCAAGGGATCCAAGCCTATTTGACAAAAGCAAAGACCAATCAACCCAAAGGTAGAGGCTTTAATGGCATAGGAGCTTACAAAGTTGATTGAGTCGAAGATTATATACCCAATTAAGCACTCCACTTGGGTATCCAATCTAGTTCTAGTCTAAAAAATAATGGTGACATGGCTCTGTGTAGACTTTCAGGACTTGAATAAAGCCTCGTTAAAGGACCATTACCCTTTGCCCTCAATGGAGTAGATCTGACAGATTGTAGTTGGGTCAGAAATGTTCTCATTTCTTGATAGCTTTTTGGGCTATAACTAGGTGTACATGAAGGAGGAGGATTAACACAAAACGACATTCACCACCAAGTGGGGAACGTTCACGTATGTGAAAATACCCTTCAACATCTCAAATTGGGTGTCACCTTTCAATGTGCGATGGACGTCGCTTTTAAGGGACTAATCAACAAGATAATCATGATATATCTAGACGACCTAACCATATTCTCAAAATGAAAAGATGATCATTTTGATCATCTGGAAATTGTTTTCCAGAAGTGCCAACAGTTTGAGATTTCTTTAAATCTTGAGAAATGTGTATTTGGAGTACTGCAAGGCAAGTTGCTTGGCTTTGTGGTATCTAAAGAAGGAATAGCCATAGACCCCGAAAGGGTAAAGGCTAGAACAGAACTACCGCTGCCTATTAATCAAAAGGGGCTATAGTCTTTCTTGGGGAAGATTAATTTTGTCAGACGATTCATTTCAGATTTCGTAGGCATTTCGAGACCTATCATGTTGATGCTCAAGAAAGGCTTAGCGTTCAAATGGACCCCAGAAGGCAAGCTTGCCTTGAAGTGGATTAAGGTAGCCATCTCTACAGCTTCGGTGTTAGCAAACCTGGACTTTTCAAAAGACTTCCTACTATATGTTTATAGCGGCCAACACAACATAGCCTCTGTGCTCATGCAAAAGGGCGAAGAAGGAAGTGAAGAGAATCCCATTGCTTTTCACTCTAAAACCATAAAAGGGTACGAAACTAGATATAATTTTGTAGAAAAGTAGGCCTTTTCCATTATCAAAAGCTTGAAAAAATTCCAAAATTTGTTTTCGACCAGTAAGATTACAATCCTCGTTGACATCTGGATCACTAAGATCCTGGAGTATGATGTGGACATTTGGCCAACAAAGTTGGTCTGAGGAAGAGCCTATGTGAATATCTTGCACAAGAGCTCGACTTGAAGGCAGAAGAGAAGGCTAACTAGGTCTATGCAAATCAGTTCGAGTCGGATGAGTCCTGGGTGGCCGATTGGACGAGATTCATGCAGACTGGCTGATATCCACCTGATGTCCCGCCACACAAAAGGAGATACTATAGGCTTCAAGGTTTTAGATATGTACTAGTCGAAGGTATTCTATTTGAAAGGAATTATGACAGAGTCCTCCACTATGTGGACAAGGCACAAGCAGAAAGAATTTTGGATGAATTCCATACTAGCCCGGAAGGCAGAAATTTCTCCGCCAAGACCACTGCCTTAAAAATCATGCGGGCGGGCTACTATTGGTCCACATTGTTCTTCGAAGCTTACCATCTAGTGAGAAAATGCAATCAATGCCAATATTTTATCGACAAGCGGAAGAATTCTGCTATGTCGTTGAGCCCGATCATGATCAAAGAACCCTTTGCACAGTGGGGGCTAGATTTTTTTGGGATGATCAATCCCATATCCAACGTGAGGCATAAATAGATTCTCACAGCGACTAATTATTTTACAAGGTGGACAGAGGCAGTTCCTCTAGAGAATTCTACAAAAGCCAAAATCGTCGACTTTTTGGAGGAGTTAATGGCAAGGTTTGGTTCTCTAAAGACTATCAACTCGAATAATGCACAAGCATTTGTAGGTTTTGGGATGATAGACTTCTCACTCAAGCACGGGGTCTACCTCAAGACTTCATTGAACTATTACCCGCAAGGGAATGGACTGGTGAAATCCACCAACAATAACCTAATTAGGCTAATAAAGTGTATCAGGTCAGAGAATTAAAGGGAATGGCACATGCATCTATGAGCAGCATTATGGGTGGACCGCATTACGCGTAAGAAAATTCTAAAAGCCTCTCCCTACTAGTTGGTGTACAGGAAGGAAATAATCCTACCTATTTTAATGGAGATCCCGACACTGCAACTGCTAAAGTCCTTAGAAGTCGAAGAAAATAGTGTTGGTTTGAATAAAGTCTTGTACCTAGTTAATTCATTACTAGGGAATTAGGGGACTTAGTTCACATGTTAAGTTTACTTAGGATAAAATATTCTTATCTAGAAGTATTAATTGTCTTATCTAGACAAGTCATAGTTGTCATATCTAGACTTCACATCATCCTAGGTAGTTATGAGTTGTCTCGTGATAGAATTAAGACACTTATCATGATCTTGTCTTATCATATCTCTCATCCTTGCCTTTGTAAGCAACGCATCTCTAGCATTTGCATGGCATTATATTGTAGTAATATTGCATATTGTATCATATTGCAATTCTTGTTTGGTGGAATAGTATCTTCCATTGTTGCTTTTCTCTATTTCTTATGGAGGTTATTTGGTGTTGCAGATTGAAGATTTTGGGTTGCTCACTTCAACATGGTATTAGAGCTTTGAATCTTGCAAGCCCCTTCCATTTTTTTTTTTCATTAGAGAGTTTCTACCATCAAGTTCTATTGTGATTTGAGTTTCTTGTATGATCTTGCAAATTCCCCATATGCTCTTCTCTTGCATTCCAATACGATCTTGAGAATTAGAAAGGGTTTGTAAAGATTTTTTAATCCTATATTGTATGTATGCATTTTGGTGAGATCTGGTGATTGCAACACTTTTGGCTATAGTGGTAGTACTTTTGGTTGTCCCATTGCATCCAATTGCATCCAAGAGGATCGAGAATGTCAGATTTGGCTTTTATTTCACTCAATTTGATCATCATTTACAACTTTGGAAAATAAGGGTTTGAAACTTAGACTTGGTTAACAACTTTTTACAAGAGCATTTTTGGCAAAAATTAACCCTTCCATTGTGTCCGGGTGGCCGTTTGCATGAATTTTGACATAAAATTTGCCATTTTTGGTGAAAATTGTTTCCAGTGCAAAAAAAAATTGTTGAAGGTCGTACGTCCCCCAACCGGGTCGAGTACAATTTTTGTAGAATTAAAAATAATATTATTTTTTAATGTTTTGCAATTTTTTATTATTTTAGGCTTTTTTAAATATTATATCAGGCAAATCTTTGTTTAAAAAAAATATATTCGGGCCATTATATTATTTGTGAGGCTTTATTTTAAATCTGCGGATAATTTGTATTTGGAAGCATTTAAATTACTTGCAAGCACTGTACTCTTTTGTTGTGTTTTTCTTTTACCACTGGTCTTCCTTCACCGGAAAAGCTAGGTGCCTGTGGTTCTTCACCCTATCGAAGTTTTGGTTTTTACCCCTGCTCATAGACATTAACACTAGTAGCTCTCTTAACCGCGAGGTCTTTGCAGGTAGCCGCCAATGGCGGTATCCTTTTGATCGTCGCCTAATAGTTTTGATAATCACCAGTGGAAACTGCGTCAGCCATAGTTGGAACACTTGGCGTTTGCAAGTACTCGGCAAGTCCAAAAAACTTAGCTCGAAAAAAACTCAGAAAAAACTCAGCAAAAAACTCAAGAAATTAAAAAATTGCGTAAACTTCACTAAAAACACTTTTTTTTTTGCAAAATTCAAAGATAAGATGCATCCAATGAGTCAATAAATGAGTACATATAAGAAACAAGTAGTATTTGATTGATTTGAAAGAAAATTGGATACAAAATGGCATCCTCATGTGGAATGCTCAATGCGTTGATATGATAATAGTCTAAAACAAAATGAAAATAGCAATTTTTTTTTGTAAAACTGAAAGTAAATACTACATAAACATTAATATATTTCAGTTTTTACAAATTCACATGAATCACATCTTCCTCTTCCCATGTCTAGATCTCAGTAAGAGACCAAAAGAGGGTCTAATCGTAGGACTTTGCTCCTGCTATGCCTATGGCTCCTCAACCTCCATCCTGGATGTAGATCCTCTTGCAGCTGCTGGTGGTGGCACTGGCAATGGCTCCTCCTCCTCAGGGTCATCCTCAAGGTCGTCCAATGAGAATGCAAATCCACCCTCCTCCATTGCTTGTCACTCTAAATCATAAATCTTATCCTCAGTAAACAATGGAGGCTGCTCCCCTCACCCTGTCCAATCACTGTATGGATCTATCTCATCCAAATCAATTAGATCATCATATGATATTTCCTCTACCTTTCTTCTACGCAATTGAAGATTATATTGCACATAGACAAGGTCATTGAGGTGTTTTTGAGCAATTTTGTTCCTCTTATTTGTGTGGATGGCCTCAAACAAGCTCCAATTACGCTCACAATTGGACGAACTACAAGGCTGGCTCAAGACACAGAGGGAAATTTTTTTAAGATTTGGGGTTTTTCCACCCCAATTTTTCCACCAAACATCTACATAAAAAAACAACAAAAGAATTAGAAAATTGTAAATTGTAACTTGTAATTATCAATTTTTCATTTTTGTAACTTGTAAATTTCAAATTTTATACCTGGTGGCAGCCTAGATATTGCTCTCTTTGCCAGGTCTGAAGAGAAGAGTGCACTCCTTTTTTCTCTATAACTCTACAATTCATTAACAATACAGTCTGCCTCATCAGAGGTGGATGTCATCCGCTGAATGTAAGTAGTGAGGCCCTCCATAACCTCTCCAGTAGGATCTGCATAGGTGCCTGAATGGATGAAACGAGGGTTCAAGAAGTACCCTGCTGCATGGATAGGTTGGTGGAGTTGATTGTTCCACCTCCTGTCAATAATTTCCCAAATGGGATCAAATTTGAGGCTATCCCCCTTATAATAATTTCTAATAGCCTCCTTGGCCCTATCCATGGCCTCATAAAGATACCCCATTGGGGTTTGATCCCCATCCACCAAGCGGAGCACTCTAACCAAGGGCTCTGACACCTACAATATAAATTTAAAAATGCAAAAAAAGATTAGAGTTACAATTTAGTAATTTACAAATTTACAATGAAAGACATTAACTTTAAGAAAAATGTTCAATTTGAATTTAGATTCAAACTCAAAGTTTTGAAGTTACCTTCACAATCTCTGTTGCTCTTTGTGCAAAGAGGGGCTCGAAGACAATGTTTTGAACTCTTTCTCCTTTCGGCTTCTTCAAATAAGGTGAGTCTACCCATGCTTGACTGACAAACATTTGTTTCAAAGCCGTCAATGCACCAAGAATGCTTTTTGCAACGTTAAGAAAACCGTTGCAAACCTTGTCACACTAGGTCTCACCAATTCTCTCCCTTTGGTGTGCTCCCTCATCAAGTTGAGAACCCAAGGGTGATTGTAGATATATTTTGTGATCCTCCTTCCATCCTCTACAATCGGTGTGACCCAATGTAATTTTCCTGTGTCCTCCAAAAGAAGGTCAAGGACATGGGCAACACATGGTGTCCAAAAAATTGTTTGGTGTCTATCTTGGAGGATTCTTCCTGCTGCCACATATGTCGTTGCATTGTCAGTTATGATTTGCACCACATTTTCAAGCCCAACCTCCATGCACACTTGCTCCAACATTCTAGCCAAATTTTCTACATTTTTTACTATACTGGAGGCATCCACGGATTTCAAGAACACCACTTCATTTTTGCAAGAAACCAAAAAATTAATGATGGTATGATTTTTTCCATCCGTCCACCCATCAGAAAGAATAGTGCAGCCATATTTTTGCCATTCTTCTCTTTGTTCTTCTATCACTACCCTTTCCCTTTCAGTTGCATTAGAAAGCAACCTACAAGTACAAAGAGAAATTAAGCACACAATTTTAATTTGTCAACAAAAAAATAGCTTAAATTAATCATAAACTAAACTTAAAAAACATAAATTAAAGAACATAAACTAACCTCCCACTCAAGTCTTTGCATGAAGGCACCTTGTAGCCTTTCCCTACAACTGTCAATGCGGTCACCAAATTTTGCTAGTAAGGTGAGGTTGCCACATTGAAAGGGATGTTGTTGAAGTACCAAAAATTAGCACAAGCAACATCTACATGCTTATGCACCTCCTTATTCCACCCAGTTGCCTCTAAAAAAGGTTGTGCACCAGGTGTGTTTCTAGGCACAAAAAAATCACCAATGCGTGAACTCGTGGCCGTAGGTGTTGATCGGGATCCTGCCTCTGGTACTCTACTAGAGCCAGAGGTAGTCGAAGGGATGGAGATGGTGGTGGGTTGCAGCAATTTTCTTCGCACACGTGGACCATGAAGAGAGCCCACTATGCCGACTGCTACATCATCATCATCATCTGACAATGAATCAAGGCTGGCTGCAACACCTTAAGAAGAAGCTATGGCAACTTGCATTGCCGCTTTTGCCTTTGCTATTTGCACCTTTTTTTCTTCTGCAGCGGAAAGTATTGCATTAATTTGTCTTTTTATTTTGTCATTGGTGTTTATGGAAGCCTTAGCATCACGTCTAGAGATGCCTACAAGGTGGTATTTGAGGCAATTGATGCCTCCAGGATATACATTTTTACATTTAATGCAATACATTGATCCAGGTTTTGGTCCTTCATATGCATATTTCCAAGCAAGATCTCTAGCTCCTGCTGGACGAGTGCCTACATATTCCCCACTCCTAGGCACGGATGGGGCTGAGGTAGGGGTAAATGCGGTTTCAAAAGCCATTATCAATTAACCTACACACACAAAAGTGAAAGCACAACTTATTAGTTTCTTGATAGAAAATTTAAAAACAACCTAAATTAGATTAAATAAAAATAGATTACTTTAAATTAGTAAAATTTAAACTGATCTAAGATTCTAAACATTTTCATAAAAAAAAATGGATTAATAAAAGAAAATAATAAACTAGGGTTACAAAAAATGTGAAAAAAGGTAAAAATCTGAAAATTACTTTAAATTAGTAACAAATGAAGCTAATATATGATTTTAAACATTTTTTCAACAAACAAGAAGAATCAAAATAAAGAAAATAACTAGGGTTTGAAGAAAATATCAAAAAAATGAAAAAATCAGCAAAATATGTAAAAAAAAACAAAAAGTGTCACAAATTCTTGTTTTGATGAGTCTAAATCTTCTTTTCAACAATATAAATGTATTTAAATCTATTTTTCAGTTCAGTCATGATGTTTTTTAAACATGCAATCAACAAAAATGAAGAAAAAATTAAAAAAAAACGAAAGAACAAGCAAAATTAGAAAACCTACCAGGAAATCCAATTTGCCTTCGAAATCCGATGAAATTCTCCTTCAAATCCCTTCTCCTCAATGTAAAATCACTGAAAAATGGTGCAAAATGCTTTAGATTGGGTTTTTGCTCTACCAAGAGTGAAAAAAACTCAAACAAACCAAATGAAATGAGCTTTTGGCTGCTGGCGGACTTCATACCCTGATCGCGTGAGTAGTTTTTAAATACTCGCCGTTTTTTTGACACAAACTCGCCAAAAACACGAGTTTTTGTCAAAAAAAATGGAAAGTACTTATGGTGAGTTCTTATCGTTAAAACTCGTTTTCCAAAAAAACTCGCTAGTTTTTGGCGAGTGAGCCAACTATGGCGTCAATAGACCATCTATGTGACCACTCCACCTAAACCGCCAGATTTTTTCCTCAACCATAGATGTGCTCATGTGGGTGACCAAGTGCCAACGCTTGGGGGCTAATTTTTTGCACCCACTTAGTAATGATATTTGCCCTTGTTTAGTCTTCAAAGTCCCTCTTCTAGGGATTTTTTTCAATTATGCATAACTTTTCGTCACGGTGTCGGATTTTCAAAAATGAGATATTTTCAAAAAGCTAGTTCGATGAACTTCATAGTAGTGTTGGTGATTTTTTCAAATTTTGACATTTTTTGCCAATTTTTTCAGGTCGAAGGTATAAGTGCATTTATTGCTTGTAATTGGCATAACTTTTGCATATGAAGCCGAAATTAGGAAAAAAAAATTTAAAATTGATTAGAAACTAGCAAGAAATCTATTTGTAACCTTATTTTTTAGGTTTGGCAAGCTCTTTTTCTAAAAATTGTAAAAATCACCATATGTTATAAACGGTTGATTTGAGCTTGTCAGTTGTACAAATTGCAAAATTTCTTCATTGTAATTTGTTGGGGGGTTTGCAAATTGAGTTTTAATACATTTTTGGGGGGTGAAAGGAACAATTAAGTGCCACATTTTCTTCTTTCTTCTAGTGTTCATGACAGATCTAAGGCAAATTGAACCACTCACTCCACACAATTATTATACATGGAAGCTAAAAATGACTCAATTGTTATAATCTAATGGTCTATGACCAATGTTAGATGTAGAACAACCTGAATTCACAAGGGAATATGAAAAATTTACCTATAGATATAAAATGGATGAAGCAAAAGGGCTCATTGGCTTATATGTATTTGATAACTTGTTTCATATTGCGGAGTGTAAAAAACCTAAGAATGTTTGGGATAAACTTGAATTGTATTGTAAAAGTAATCATTTTAGATTCTTGCAACTTCAAGTGGATCTTCAATCACTCTCTAAAGATGCATTTCCTTCAATTCAGGATTTCCTTGCACAATTCAAGTTGATTTTGTCACAATTAAAAGGATGTGGGCATGATAAGTCTAGTGATGTCGAATGTATCTTCTTGATTTTTTCTAAGTTAAGAGGCCCTTACCAAGTGTTTCTTCTACTTTCTATTCAACTATGGATGCCATGGGGAAAGATTACAAAATGCCTACTTTTGAGTTGTTTTGTGAGCGTCTTACTAAGGAAGAGGCCAAGTTGATTCAGTTGGATGCACTACCTAGTTCTAAGAATCATGCTCTAATGGATCAATCATCCAAGGGTAAAGGAAAGAATAAGAGGAAACCAAAGACAAAATCATCTTCAGGTAGTGAGACTCCCTCCAAACCAAACCCAAAGAACAATCAAAAGTCCATTCTATCTCCTTCTACCTCTGGAGATTCTTCTTCCAAGTCCAAGAAAAAGAAAAGAGAGCCTTGTTCATTTTGTGGAAAAACTAGGCATGATGCGGCTCATTATTTTAAAAGGTTAGAAGCCTTGGAGGAAGCTATGAAGAAACACAACATTTCAGTGTCTAATCCATCTTCCATGAGAAAAGGGCAAGCTCTTTCAGCACGGGCCATTCATTCATCTTCAGATAGTTGGATTCTTGATTCAGGTGCTTCACATCACATAACCAATTCAAGTGATCTTCTTGATTCCATTGTTCATACTTCTACTTCTCAGGTTGTAGTAGGGAACTCTTCACAGATTCCAGTTTTGGGATAGGCTTCATTTAGATGCTAGATGGGTGCATTGAGGATGTTCTTCTTGTTCCTATTATTTTAGTGAATCTACTTTCCATATATCAGATTTGTCATTCTAGAGATGGGAAGTCAATTGAGTTTACTCCACAAAATGTGACTATTAGACAGTTTCAGGATCTTGAGAAGGTTGTTGCTATAGGGATAGCTGATCATGAGAACCATTTGTATCGATTTGATGGATTTGAGTCTTCATTGGGTTCATATTTTGTTTCTCATGTTGATTCTATGAGCAAGCTTTGGCATGAAAGATTTGGGCACTTGAACTATAGATATCTTCAATAGATGCAAGCACATATGTTAGTGGTTGGTCTTCCAAAGATCACTTGCACGGATGGTGTTTGTCAAGGTTGTGTTCTTGGAAAGCAACATCAAGATCCTTTTCCTAAGGGTCAATCTACACGTGCAACCACACCCCTTGAGTTGGTCCATAGTGATCTCATGTCATTCCCAACTCCTTATTTTTCAGGGGCTAAGTATATGCTCACCTTCATTGATGATTTTTCCCGATGCACGTGTCTACTTTCTAAAGCTCAAGAGTGAGGTTCTCACCATCTTCAAGACCTTCAAAACATTTGTGGAGAAGTAGTCAAGTTTTTCGCTTCGATGGGGAGGGAGTGTGTCAATTAGGCATTTCAGGATTTGTGCAGTGAGCATGGTATTCTTCATCAACACATTGTTCCTTACACTCCTCAACAGAATGGTGTGGCAGAGAGAAAGAACAAGACTCTCAAGGAGATGGCCAATTGTATGATCCAGTCTAGGTCCATGGCTCTTACATTTTGGGCCGAAGCTATCAATTGTGCCAACTATATTCAGAACCATATGCCCCACAAGGCAGTGCAAAATATGACTCCTAAGGAGGCTTTGTCTCATCACAAGCCTAATGTATCCTTCTTTAGAGTATTCGATAGTGAGGCCTGGGCATTCATTCGGATAGTCGGTGTAAATCAATGGAGAAGAAGAGTCAGTGGTACATCTTTGTTGGTGTAATGTCGTAAAATTGCACCCCTTGCAATTTCACATACATTATTGTGTCCGCTTTAGTGTCCACCCCCTTAGCATCTTGTGTAGGATAATTCTAGCCCCTGCATTAGCCTTTTTCCCTCTCAAGATGCTCTTCACTTGTTTTCAGCAGCTACCTTTGTGCGTCCTCTGTGCATTGAAACTTGCGCTTCTCCCATTCTCGTCATTTTGTAGCGTGATGTGTCTGGACACTAGCATGCCCCACAGACGTTTGCACACCGCGCTAGAATCCTGCAACGTTTCAACGCTCAAATAGTTGTCTCCGAGCATGTTTTCCACTTGTCCTCACCTTTTGTCGGTGGTAATGGCTCGAGACGCCTTGTAACGGCTGGAGAAGCTTCTTCTCCTTCATTAAATGATGTTATTTCAATTCATTTGTCTCTCTAACTTCTAGCTTCACTCTATCGTCTTGGCTTCTCTATTTTGCCTCTTTACTCTCTTGCTTGCACATCTCCCTTATTTGTTACAATAGCTCCAAGATTTCACATTCTTACAAGACTCTCAAGCTTTTGCAACACCCTTTGTAGCTCTCTTGGCTCTCGCAGCCCTCTCTTTTTTTTCCTTGTTCTCTCCATTTCGCTTCCTTAAGCCTTGAAGCTCTATCTCCTTCACTTCATGCTTGCAAGCATCCTAGGATTCCATCTCCTATCTATTGCATCCTTACTTCATGATACGGGTTCTCCTCCTCGAGCGAGAATTACTTTTATCACATACATTTTGTGATACAGGTTCTCCTCCTTGAGTGGGGTTTGCTTTTATCACATCGCATTTGCTTATTTCTCACTCTCTCTATCTTTTGGATGTCTGTGGAGGTGGGAACACCAAAACGAGAGTTTGACTGAGGCAAACTCTTATACAGCCCAAACACTTTCTCTAGATATTACGCATGCAGGTATTGAAGACTTTCACGTGATGGAGGCTTCAACACTTGCATGGTTGTGAGCATTTCATTTCTATCTCTTATTCTCTTTATCATTTCTATTTCACTTCATTTCAACTTTATCACATTCAGTTATTTTCCAGTACTTTCGAATTTCTGAGTAATTAGAGTAGAAGTAGCCACTCTGTCATTTTCTATGATAAACTCGCTCTCTAGTCCGTACTCGTCTGTGTCCCACGATGTTGTCCTTTAACCAAGAGCCTGTTAGTTTGTCCAAAAAATCTTTGTGACCTACACTTTTAGATTCTAGAACTCTCGTGTTGTTCCTTTAGGTAGTTTAGGGTAGTTCACTTCGTGAGGCTCTCTAAATGAAGAGAACTCATGAGTAGAAAATCCCCCTTCTCTACAGTTAGCTATTGTGAGGATGTGAAGGTATACAAATTTTTTGATCCTGACACATGAGAGGTTCATTTTCGTCGTGATGTTTAGTTTATTAGTCCTTCACACAGACAAATCCTCTTTTGACTTCTTTTTCATAACAACCTACTCGCTCTTCTTCAATTGATGATGTTGTGCTACTTAAGGAAGATTTTGATGATGGTCTTGATCCACGCCCTCCTCATTCACCCACTAGGCCATGATGGACTCGTGTTACGCTTGAGGAGGCTAGTCCTCTTGTTGGTGATCCCATAGACACTCACCACACTCGTCCTTAGACTTCGGGAATTAGTCTTTTGAGTCATGCTATTTCAATTGATCCTCAAAAGTTTTCAAATGCTTCAGGTATTCCAGAGTGAGATAGTGTTATGGCTGATGAGTATTCTTCTTTGATGAAGAATCATACTTCGGATCCTGTGCCTCTTCCTAGGGGAAGAAAGTTGGTTTGGTGCAAGTGGGTATATTGTACCTAGTATGTAGCAAATGGTTCCATTGACAAGTACAAGGCTCGTCTTGTTGCGAAGGGGTTTTCTTAGGTTGAAGGAATTGACTATTCCGATACCTTTGCACCTATTGCCAAAATTGTAAGAACCTATTCCTTGCGTAAATTAAAAATTTTCAAATCTCACTTTATACATGTAAAAATAACAAGTAACAAAGATATTACAATAAAATTTCTCCATTCTTCATTGACTAATTCATACAAGTTACAATATATTTCCACATGAATTCCATTTTCATTACAAATATAAGTCAGAGTACAAAAGTAAAACAATTACATATATAGCTCATAAGCTTTTGCACAAATAGAAGTAAGAAGGTCCAGGAGTCCGTCCTTTCAAATCTTGGTACATCGACCGCTTGTTGTGGAGGAGAAACATCACTTGGGCGTTTTTCCGCCAATTACGGACTTATAATGCGGTCCCCCGCACACCTATCGTTAGATAGATGGCCCTCCCTTCGAATAAGAGATTGGTAGGGTATCCTTTAACGATTACCAACTAAGCATAGTGTTGTGTCCTACACAACTAGAACCTTGTTATTTCACAATCACAAATTAATATAAGGATCACAATGAACTCACAGTGTAGTTTCATGCATCGCACAACCTAAGTGGATGATGTACTTTGCACTACCTTGGCCAAGGTGTTCTCATTCAGTACTTCGAATGAAGGTCATCTATCATAACACTACTCAGGGCTGATTTGACTTAAGGCTTCCTTCCTCTACGCATAGGTTTAGCCCTTCAATGGGTGAATCCGTCACCCAGACATCCTACAATCATACTAACCTACTAGAAATAAAACAGTCTACAAGTGTCTTGTATCATTCCTCCTAATCAGGAACTTTATCCTAGAAGTACTTAGTTTGTCTCAGTTAACCTAATAACTTAAGCTAAAAGACTTTTTTTGATTCTGCCTTCATTTCGATCCTATTAGATATTAACTATACCGTCATATTCTCCTTATATGGAGATCATACAAAACATGCAAATTTCATTCTAAATGCATTTTAGATCTTCTCTTATCTTTTTCACATAATTTCCTTTTTTATGCTAACAAAACAGACCTTTTCCTTAAATTCTTTCACATAAATTCTGTTTACACAAATTCCCTTTTATGCATAACATATAAACATTTTCCTTGAAAGTTTCTTTTTCCCTTCAACTAAATTGCATTCAGGAATCAACTTTCAGACTTTGTACACACAGCAAATACAAAGAAATAGAAACACGACAATCAGATTCAAAAGTGTAAAATGATGAAGGTTCCATGCCTGATATTCAGTTTTTCCCAAACTAATGATGATTTCTCAGATAGTTCGCACAGCACTTCCAACACTTCTAACTAGTTTGGTAAAATCCCTTTCAAGACTCTGCCTTTCACAATCAGAATTTCTCTCACAAATTACTAAACTTCTCACTCAATTTAAAAAGGCTCAGAAATTGTTAATCTCAGCTCACAGGAATGGTGTTTGCTCACAGTTTATAACTAATTCCCAGCAAATAGATAACTCTCAGCAAAAAGATAACTCTCAACAAATAGGGAAACACAGAAATATAAATAAACTCTCTGTAATTTCTGATTCTCAGAATTAAGAAATTCTCAGCAAATATGAATACTTCAGAAATAAGAATGAACTCTCAGCAAATAAGAGTAATTTCGAATTACCAAGAAGCAATGAAGAAGGATTTCGAAATCGAAATTGGTGTGTTGAAGAATGAACTGGGCGGCCCTTTTAGAGTGCCTCAAACCCAACGCATTTCCTCTTCTCATGGCGTTCAAACTGCCATGACTGAGATTGGAGAAACTTCTTGAGAGATTAGTGGCGAAAATCACAAGCAAATCGTTTATCACAGCAAGCCAAGACTTAATCCAAATGCACATGGCGAAATCCCTGAGTTTGACACCTCCAGGCGTACTCGGATTTCAAGCTATTTCAGATCTTTTTGTTTGATGATTCACCAGAGATGATTTAGTCAAGATTTCATCGCTGCCATGTTGCCAAATTTGATGGAAAGGAAGATACATCTCCCTACGTTTCTGGGAGTCCAGAAAATGGCGTTCATCATTTTTTTCCCGTGCGCGACTTGGCTTCTGCGCAGCTTCTTTCATATTTTATTCACTTTTCAAAAGTTTCTCGTTAGTTCTCAATGAAAGATTTCATCTTTAAATTTTGCGGTGATTTATCTCCAAGTGAGTTCGATTCAAATAATAAAGGTTTGATATTTTATCATTTGATTTTTAAACAATTTCCATAGTTAAGGTATTCGATATTTCCTTAATTGATTTATTCAATAATTTACATAGTTCATAATAAAGTCTTAACTATGCAATATATATCGATTTCCCCAGGTTTACTCAAAGTAATTTAAAATTCATATATATATAATAGATTTATTTACTTCAACATATATATATATGTATATATATTTAAATATTAATATTTAAATACTTTTTCATATATACACATATATTTATATATTATTAAATATATATATTTACATATATAAATATATACATGTATACATATTCATTGTTAAATATATACATTGTGAGCCAGTCAACGTACTTTCAATATACATCCTATGTATATGTGTATATGTGTATATGTAAATTCCAAGGCAATATTAAAGTAATATTATCATTATTCACAGGCAATAGGTAGTGTGTGTATGTATATACATGTATATCCTAGTATATACCTCTGTGTACATGTATGTGTATGTATACCTCATCGACACATACATATGAGCATATCCATTTGTCGATCATACGTTTGTATCGATATGTTTATACTTATGGATACACATACATACTATATACATGTGTACACATATCTACTCAACCTATCCACTTATATCCATTCACGTTTACCACATAATGATCAAAGTATAGTAACTCAAATAGACAAATAAACTTCACTCACAAAGCACAAAAAAGTAAACAAGACTTCAAAAGCCTATGGATGACTTATCAAGACCAACTTAACTAACTTGGTTCCTCCAAACCTATAATGACATGTGTGTATGCTCAATTGGTTCTTGTTACTTTTTACCCAACCAAGCTCCTCGCCGAGTGATATTTCTCCTTTGCTTGGAGGAACGGTGCTCTCACCTACACACCATGACACGACAATGGGAGTCATATGCTCAAAACAAAGCAGTATACATGAAACCATAGTTTACATAATTGTCGATTAATCTCCGAGTGGACGATTAATCGCCAGGTTTCAAGCAAAACGATTATTTTCTACCTTTACTCGCCAAATGCTACAGTGCTTTCGTTTCATGCATTTCTTCTACTTTAACCCTCGATTTTACCTTTGTTTTTGGCATGATTTGAAGCTTCTATTTCCGCGCACTGGTTGCTATGGGCATCATGATTTGCAACAACGCACCTGTTTTTCTCTCGTTTTGGAAGAGTCTCTTCATCAAACCCTCGAATTTGCATATGACACTCTAAATTTGCAGACACCCACGAATTTTCACTGTTTCCTTGCACGATTGTGACTACAATCGACATCACAAATTGCAGGAACAGCTCGCGACATCACATGAGTTAAAGGATATAAGTTTAAATTTTTTATAAAGTCTATAAATTAATACTATATAAAATTTGTATAGTTTAAATATATTATAGATATATTTATTATTATGTATTCTATTTTAAATTTATATATTATAAAATCTTAAAATATTATAAAATTTTAAATATTATAAATATTTTATATATTATATATAAATATTTAAATATTATATAAATATTTTAATATATATAATATATAGTATATACTATAAGTATAGATTATCATTATGAAATATAAATATATTAATATATATAAGAATAAAAATATAGTTAGTTTATTATATATTAAGTTATATATTATATTTTAATACCTTTTAAGTTGCCGAGTATTGCCAAGTATTTGCCGAGTCAAAAATTTTGGGCTTGCCGAGTACTCTCTGAATCCAAGTATGTAAACTATGCATGAAACATCTCAAAGTTAAAATAAACATCAATTCAATAACTTCCATGCAACATTCATCATTAATAGAAGTAACAATCAAACAAGACATTTATTAAATGGAACACATTCATGTTGATAACAAGAACATGTTTTATTCATCTCAATGATTCAACCGTTAAAATCAATTACCCTATGAAATAGTAGCTCTACAATCGGGGTGTAACAAAGATGGATTCTATTCACCTTGTCCTTGCTATAGCTACATCACAAGGATGCTCAGTGTATCAGATGGATGTGAAGAGTACTTTCTTACACGGGGATCTTCATGTGGATATCTATATGTAGAAACCACTAGGCTTTGTGTAGGACTCTTCACTTGTTTGTAGGCTTCAACGTTCATTGTATGGTCTCAAACAGGCCCCTCGGGCTTGGTATGAGAAGATGGATAGTTTCTTGCTTTCTTTCGGCTACACTCACTACCATTCCAATCCCACAGTTTATACTTAGTGACGTGGAGAGGATCTACTCATTCTTGTGCTCTACGTGGATGATTTGATTCTCAGAGGGAGTTCTACTTCCATGATCAGAGTACACAGTGGGAATTGATGGAGCGATTTGATATGACTGACCTTGGTCTTTTGCACTACTTCCTTGGTCTTCAGGTTCATCAAAATTGTGAGGGGATCTTCATTTTCTAGCAAAAGTATGCTATTGATTTTCTGCAGAGATTTGGCATGGCTGATTGCAAGCCTACGCCCACTCCATTCTAGTTAAGTGTTGTATTGTCTACCAGTTGCACTACTCCCACAGTTGATCCTACCTTGTATCAGCAATTGGTTGTCAATCTTTTGTACTTGACACATAGTCATCCTGATATTTCCTTTGTGGCTGGACTTGTCTCTCACTTCTCTCAGGAGCCTCATGAGAGCCATTGTAAGGCCACAAAACGTATCTTGAGATACATTCAGGGCACTACCCATTTTGGCATTCATTACACATCAGGCACATATCAGATTGTGGGCTTCACTGACTCAAATTGGGCTGGTGATGTCAATGATTAGAAGTCTACTTTTGGCTTTATTTTTTTTCCTTGGTTCTGGTCCAATTGCATGGTCATACAAGAAGCAGACTACTATTGTATTATCATCGATAGGGGCTAAGTATCCAGGTGCAGTTCTTCCTAGTCAAGAAGTTTTGTGGCTTCGTTAGTTGATGACTGAGTTTGGATTTCCTTCCACTCAACCCACTATTCTTTCATGTGACAACCAGAGTGCCATCCATATCTCTCACAACCCAGTGGAGCATCAACGTACTAATCATATTGAGATCCACATGCACTTCATCAGGCAGCTCATCCAAGATGGTGTTCTTAGCTTGGAGTATTTGCCTACAAATCAACAGGTTGCAGACATCTTCACTAAACTTTTGTCATCACCTCGTTATGTTTAGTTGTGATCGATGCTTGGGGTGAAGGAAGTTATCCTTGGGGGGTCTTGATGAGTCCTTCAGTTTTCTTTGCATCTTCTTCTCTCTTTTGGAGAGGATTTTTCTCCCATAAGGTTTTTCTCCTTTTCTCTGCTTGTGAGAGTTTTTTGTTTTGTACATGGGTACCTCATTAGGCCTTGTTGTTGGGACCCATCTTTTGCATATTTGCATTGGTTTGTTCCTTCCTAAGTTTCTTTTAATGGGGGGTGTTGGTGTGAATAAATTCTTGTACCTACTTAATTCTTTATTAGGGACTTAGTTCACATGTTAAGTTTCCTTAGGATAAAAGATTCTTATCTCTAGAGAAGTCTTAGTTGTCTTATCTAGACAACTCATAGTTGTTAGATCTAGACAACTCATAGTTGTCATATATAGATTTCACATCATCCTAGGAAGTTATGAGTTAGTTGTCTCATGTGATAGGATTAAGACACTTGTTATGATCTTGTCTTATCCTATCTCTCATCCTTTCCTTTATAAGCAAGGCATCTCTAGCATTTGCATAGCATTGTATTGTAATAATATTGCATATTGTATCATATTGCAATTCTTGTTTGGTGGAATAGCATCTTCCATTGTTGCTTCTCTCTATTTCTGGTGGAGTTTATTAGGTGTTGCAGATTGAAGATCTTGGGTTGCTCACTTCAAAAAATAGCAAGATGGAAGTAAGGCTTGTTAAGCTATTAGACCTCTAAGAAAAAAGAGAAAAGGCATTTGACGCTATGATTAAATGACAACAGGTAGTCAAACAATGGTTTGACAAGAAGGCCTCCGACCCAGGTTTTAGGGAGGGGAGTCTTGTGCTAAAATTTGACGAGCGAGTTGTGAAACCAAGGCAGCACATGAAATTTGATTATTTGTGGAAGGGTCCCTTCCACATTTACAAGTACAAAGCTAGTAATGCATATGAATTACAAGATACGAACGAAAGCATTTTGGAGATACCCGTAAACAATAGTCATCTGAAATTTTTTAATTAAATACACATAGTTCATTAAAAAATTTCCTTATCATATGTAATTTTTTGTAAATAAGCATTTTATGAATAAAACGTGAGCTGAAACACAAGAATTATATTATATTTATGAGGAAACATTTGCATATAGTACAGAGTGTTTGAGCTTAGAGCTCAGAGAGAAGCTTGAAAATATTCCCCTTCAAAATGCCAAAAAGAGATTCATCATTACAAAGCCAAAAACGGAGGCAGTACAGAAATGACAGGGAAATTCAGCCTCCTAAGTAGCAACAGTCAAAACATACCTTTTTTTTTAGTTTTTAGGTAGACGAAAACTTGGTTTTCATCACACAGGCACACAAACACTACACAAGCATCAATTTTCCATGCCAGGGATGTAGACCTGGTTATTGAAGGAGGTGATCCATTCGATGCCAGGAATCAGCTCCACATTGTTTATCTTCAGGAGAAAGGAAGTCACAGGCCTAGATCACTGGCGGTGGTGCTCAAGGTCAATGGTCCGGAAATCAGAAAGGAAGGGAAGCCAAGGTACCACCTCTGCATTGTTGACGTGTCTATGCAAGTCCATTGTAGATGGAATACCAATATCAGAGATAGCAACCTAAACAATTTCGTCCAAGCCATCTAGATACACTAGGTTGAACATGGCCTGGTAGAGTTCGATGATCCACAATTTGGAAATGTCCAGGTCCAGTAGTGAGGCCATAAACTGAGAGATAATATTGATGTTGCAGCATGGCTAGTTCAGGTCCTTCATGTAATCCCTCCTTATGACCCATTTGAATGCCACGATAATTAGGTAGCTCTTCATCTGCAGAAAGCGTTTCAACCTATCATTACTAACTTCCCCAAGAAGGGAGCCTTGTAGTTTTCATCTCCAAAGCTGAATCAGAGTGCCCAGACCACTGATGAGGCAGCATAAAACTTACCAAGCTCAAAAAAGCACAATAGAAGAAACTTGCCAACTTAATGCAAATTTAATGACTATTCTCGCAAGACGAGCATGCTATTTATAGAAAAATGTGAACTGGAAAATCCTGTGAACGAAAAGTTTTTTCCCATCAAACGAAGACAAAAAATGAGTTGGTGGTAAGGATTAAAGGGAAAATCATACGAAAATATTTTGCAAAGACTTGAATTAATTCAAGCGTTAGGAATTAATGATCGTGTATACGATCTATCGCCATGTATTTATCACCTTCATAAACGCCAGCCATCTCACTCATGTGAAAAGACATTTTTAAAGCCACCTCATGCTTAATTGATACAAATGTCTTTTCTAAACACGCTTTTCGCTGCTCTAGGTTATCTTTCTCCAAGGTCATCATAAGGAATGTACTAATTTCATTGCTACAGTGAAGTTGGCATTTCCAAGAGGTACAGGCCCCCACTCCACACATATTCCCTTGCTGGCAACACTTGATGAGCTATTAATAATGGTAATGCATTTACTGCATGTGCCTTTGAGAATTAAATGAGCCAAAAGAAAAAAAAATTCTAAGTGTAAACCCTTGAGTAAAAGCTTCTCTGAGAATTCAATCTGTAGAATTCTTTCAAGAACACAAAAATGGTTTAGGCATCATCTTTCGGTCGAAATGCTGAAATTTCATTCTCTAGGCTAGGCTATGTTAACATATTTGGAGATGTCTCTTATGCCAACGCTCTGACACCATAAGAAGAATCTTTTCGCATACCAAAATCATACAGTCGGGAAACCACATAAAAAATGAGGCGGTCAAGGATTTTTCAAATAATGTCTTCGACTCCAAGTTGCACACAAACTCTAAAGGCCTTCGAGAAGGGGCATTGCAGAGAATGATTGTCAGAAAGCTGACTGAAGGCCTTGGAATGAGACTTTGGCATTGTGGTATACCACAATATGTGTTTCCTTCCACGCATCCATGCCTAGAGTTCATAGACATATGTGTAGAAAAGTTTGACAAAGGCACTGGGGTTATCAACGGTGACAAGTTAAAAATTACCATGAATGCAGTAGCTATTAGGGATATGGTATGTATCCCTTCAAACATGGAAGCCGAGAGATTCTCGCGAAGGAGCATGGAAGATTTTTGGGAAACAAGGAGAGATAAGTTGAAATTTTATGAGGATGAAACAAAGCACGAGCTTGACAATGGAGAAATCATCTTCCCTCTATCATTTAAACAATTTCATTCGGACTTGCAGGCCATCTTTTCAATGCTAGCCTTCATATATGGCATGGAAAGGTATGACAACATTCTCAAATACCAAATGGGCCTAGATTTCATGTTGAGGAGAGAAAAGAGTCAGAAGCGATTTGACTTTTCTGAAGCAATCATAGATAGAATGCTTCAGTAATTAAGTGGATATAACCATTTTTTCAAGTTCAGGTATTCCTCTTTTCTGGTGCATTTGATTTTACATCAAAACCCTGAATTCTTCAGTAGTCATTTGTCACTCAGTATTTTCGATGCATCAAGGTTATAGAAGCCAGTGTCAGTCTGGACCCATGTGCTTTCAAGCACATGGGATTATTATGCATTTGTTGACTATTTTCTGCAACTTGTGCTTCAAGATTTGAATCAGTGGCCCCTACATAGGTCTTCTCCTAAGGGTTGAGAATGGATAAAGAATCACCAAACTCCGATAGATGATTTTATGGGAGTTGATTTTGTTGAGAAAAAGGTCTCAAACTACTGGTGTAAAAGGCATCAATCAAAGGTTCATTGGGTTGACAGGTGAATGTTGACGAGACAAAATGACAAGTCTCCTCAACATCCCGATAGCTTCATCGAAGAGACAGGCACATATCGGCAGGATTTAGTGGATAGTCTCCTTGACATCCCGATAGTTTCATCAAAGAGACAGGCACATGTCGGTGGGACTTAGTTGATAGTCTCCTCAAAATCTTGATAGCTTCATCGAAGAGACATTACAATGTCAGAGGGAGCTGTTTTGTAGTCCCTTCGACATTCCGATGAATGACATGGAGGGAATTTTTGAGACAGGAGGATATCGGCGAGACCTAAAATGTGGTACCTTCAATATTTCAATGGAGCTGTATCGAGGAGACAATACGATATCAGCGAGACCTTGAGGCTTGTCCCTTCGACATTCCGATGGTTGATAGGATCTCTTCATTGAAAGGATAGGTGGATATCGACGAGACCTAAATGTGGTCCCTTTGTTATCTTGATGGAAGGCAGGATCTCTTCATCGGAGGGAATAATGGGTATCGATGGGAAATTGATGATGGTCCCTTAAACATCCCGATACGATGGAGCGATAGGTTTATCGAGGTGATAGTGGGAATTCAGAGAGACAATGATTGTTCGGTCGGTATGGAAGTTGGAACGACATTTTTTCTAGTGACGCTTGTGATGTATGTATTGAATCCCATAGTGCATTAGAATGAGAGTGATGAGAATATCAGAGTGAATGTAATGAAATGTTGCCGATTTCATTATGGAAAACACCTTAAAGAGCATAGATCTGAACTTGTATGTAATATTCGTTTTACCGTAATAAAAGAGATCTTTGCTTTGGTGTGGGTTTTTTTTTGTAAGGGTTTTCCCATGTAAATCCTGTGTTGATGTTTTATTTTCTATTCCTATTTTAATATGTGCATTTTAAATGAACTGTAATTGCAAAGATTTAAATGGTTTATTTTCTTCTCTCTCCTAAATATTAGCATTAGGAAGGCGTATTCCACACTTTACTTTCCTTACAGTTGGTATCAGAGTTCGGCCAACTTTGTTGTCCTTGTGGGTAAGACAGGTTTTTTGTGTTGATCTTGTTTAGTGGGAGTTTTGCAGAGAAATCTAGTTTATAATATATTGCAGATTTAAGATGGCGAGCACATCCAAAATAATAGATATTGAGAAGTTCAACAGTGGCAATTTTGAGTTGTGGAAACTCAAAATGGATGACTTGCTTGTAGACCGAGAGTTGTGGGATGTAGTGTGCTCTAAAATACCTTTAGCAACATCGTAGAATGACTAGGATGTAATGAACCAGAAAGCCAAGGGTTTGATAAGACTGTGCTTGGCCGATTCAGTTCTCTTGAACGTCAATGAAGAGAAGATAGTGAAACTTTTATGGAAGAAGCTTGGTGACATTTAGCAAGGGAAATCTCTAGTAAATATGTTATTTCTGAGGAAGAAGTATTTTTTGAAGCTGGAGGAAGGAGTGTCTATTGTAGATCATTTGAATGCGTTTAATATCATTATTGCTTAGTTGGCATCTGTGGGTGTGAAAATAGATGATGAGGATCATTGCATGCTCCTATTATATTATTTACCTTACACATGGGATCACCTGGTAATGGCTATTAGGAGTACAAAAACCACTTTCAAGATGGAAGATGTGGTTGTTTCACATCTATTAGAAGAAATGTGAAGGAATTCTTCTGAGATGGCCAAGGAGGCCCTTGTTATTCGAGGTAGATCAAAGGAGAAAGGCAAGAAGAAAGACAAGAAGTCTAAATCTAAGTCAGAGGAGAGATCAAAGTCTCCTAGTAAAAAGTCCAAGGTGAAATGTTGGAATTGTGGGCAGACTGAACACATCCAGAAAAATTGTAAAGAGGAGAAGAAGAAGAAAAAGAAAAACAGTTCTTTTAAAAATGAATCTTCTCAAAGCAATGCAGATTCCTTCATAGTAGCCTTGGCGATTCAGGCATCAGAAGATTTTTGGCTGATTGACTCAGGTGTGTCCTTTCACATGACCTCTCATAGAGGTTGGTTCTTAAAGTACAAAAAGTATGCTATTGGAAGGGTGTATTTGGGTGATGATTCTCACCTAGATATTGTTGGTCATGGAAGAGTCAAACTTCAGTTTCCTAATGGAAGAGTGAAGGGAATTGATGATGTGATGCACATATTAGATATGACTCAAAATTTACTTTTTGTAAGTAACCTTAATGATGCTAGTGTGCAAGTCTCTTTCTTGAATGGTGTTTGTAGAATGACTAGAGGCTCTATGGTGCTGGCTAAGGGTGCATAAATTGGCACTCTGTATAAGTTGGATGCATGTGCAATAAAGTGTAATAGCGCTTCTACAAAGTCAAGTAAATGTGATCATGTAGAGAAATGAGGTGTTGTTCTTGAGAGCGCACACTCTTTGGAGATGAATCTGCCAATAGAGAAAATGATATTGTGGCATTAGAGGCTTGGCCACATCGGTGAAAAAGGCTTAAAAGCCTTGAAAAATAAAATCCTGGTTGAAAGTCTTGATGATTGTAATCTTGAGTTTGATTTTTGCGAACATTGCATATATGGAAAGCAACACCATGTTTTAATTTATTCTAGTGCTCATAAATCTTCTGGTATTCTAGATTATATTCATGCTAATGTGTTTGGTTCAGTTAATGTTCCTTCACTTTTGAAATCTATGTATTTTTTCATTCATAGATGATTATTCGAGAAGGAAATTTATTTATTTTCTCATAAGTAAAACTGAAGTTTTCAGTCTGTATAAGGAATTTAAAACCTTGGTTGAAAATAAGACTGGTAGATAGATTACTTGTTTGAGGATGGATAATGGTGGTGAGTTTTGTTCAGCAAATTTTGATAAGTTTTGCAAGGACCACGAAATTAAAAGGCATAAAACAACTCCTTACACTCCACAGCAAAATGGAGTTGTAGAAAGGATGAAGATGGAAAGGGTGAGAAGTATGCTGAGTAATGACAATTTGGAATAGATGTTCTGGGCTGAGGCTGTAGCTACAGCATGTTATTTGATTAACAAATGTCCCACTTCAGTGCTTGTGGACAATACACCTATGGATACGTAGTCTAGTAAGAAGCCATCATTTAGACACATTAGAGTCTTTGGTTGTGAGGTGTATGCATATGTGCACAGGGAAAAAAGATCTAAACTGGAGAAAAAGGCTATAAAGTGTATCTTCATTGATTATGGCATCGGTGTGAAAGGGTACAAGCTTTGGAACCCAGTTACTGAGAAGGTGCTCTATAGTAGAAGTGTGATCTTCCATGAGCTGAAACCTTCTACAATTGATCTGTAGCCAGAGATGAAAGAAGAAAGAAAGGAGATAGTTGAAGTTCCTCTTACACCCAATAAAGATAAACTACGTACTCTTGGTGGACTTGTTAATGAGGAGAGCTCAAGTAGCTCTGAAATTTTTGAACAAGATGAAGAACCTCAACCTCAGCTTGTGAGGAAGTTTACGTGTGCTAAGTGGTAACCTGAAAGGTTTGGATATTCTATGTTAGATTTCAGTTGTTCCTATGGTTTGATTGCTAACACTGATGAGCCTAGGACTGTTAGAGAGGCTATGGGTATGTTTGATGTAGATTCCTTGTTAGGAGCCATGAACGAAGAAATGGGAACATTGAAGAAGAATGGTACATGGGATCTGGTACCTTTGCTAGAAGGACAAAATCCTATTGGATGTAAATGGGTTTTCAAGAAAAAGATAGGTCTTCATGGTAGTGTTGAGAAGCATAAAGCAAGGTTGGTCGCAAAAGGATATTCCTAGGTGGAGGGGATTGATTATGCAGAAATATTTTCTCTTGTAGCTAAGCTGACGTCCATCAGATATTTGTTGTCACTTGTACCTGCATATGACTTAGAAATCAAGCAGATGGATGTGAAGATCATGGTTATTTGAAGGAAGAGATTTACATGTCCCAACCAGAGCACTCCATTGAAAAAGGTAAGGAAAACCTGGTTTGCAAATTAAAGAAATATCTGTATGGTTTGAAGTAGTCACCTAGAATTTGCTACTAGAATTTTGATACCTATGTGTTGTCTTTGGGGTTTGTTAGATCAAAGTATGATCATTGTGTTTACTTTAAATCTGAAAATGGTCATCTTCTTATTATTTCTCTGTATGTGGATGATATGTTGTTCATTGGGAATAGTAAGGGTATGATTTCCGAAATAAAATCTCAATTGTTAGCATAGTTTGAGATGAAAGATCTAGGTTTAGCTAGTATATTTTGGGGATGGAAATCGGAAGGGATGGGGGAAATAGAAAACTTTGGCTCTCAGAGTAAATATATAAGCTTTGTCCTAGAGAGGTTTAATATGGTGGATTGCAAGCAATTAGTTGTTCCAGTGTTGAAGGGAATGAAAATTTCTGTTGAATATTGTTTAAAATCTCCTACTAAGATGGAGGACATGACCAGGGTGCCTTATGCAAGTGCAGTTGGTAGTTTAATGTATGCAATGGTTTGTACTAGGCCAAACATTGCCCAATTAGTGGGAGTACTTAGTCAGATTATGGCTAATCCAGTAAGGTCATATTGGGATGTTGTGAAGAGACTTTTTAGGTATTTGAAGGGTACTTATAAGTACACCTTATGTTATGATGGTTACTCTATTGGATCTCAAAGTTCAGTTAGCATTTATGGATATGTGGATTCTAATTGGGCAAGGGACATTGACAACAGAAGATCCACTAGTGTATATGTATTCACATTGTTTGGTGGTGCAGTTAGTTGGATGAGCAAGTGACAGGCTGTAGTCGCTTTATCCACTATTGATGCTAAGTACATGGTAGCAACTCATGCCTGCAAGGAAGCCATTTGGCTTAGAAGATTGTGTTATGTGGTTTTGATGTTGGGTAGATTGTTATTTTTTGTGACAGTCAGAGTGCCATTTGTTTGGTGAAAATCCAACCTTCCATGCCAGAACGAAACATATTGACGTGCAGTACCACTTTGTTAGCGATATGGTGGAGGATGGAAAGATTAGTCTAGAAAAATTTGATACTTTGGCAAATGTTGCTGATGCATTAACAAAGCTTGTGAGCACGGATAAGTTTAAATGGTGCACTAGTTCAATGGGCCTTGGGGCCTAGAATATTCATTGACTTAGAGCGTTGATTGGGAGCCAGTAAGTTCTTTGTCAAGTCAGAGAATGTTGAGAAAAAGGTGTCTCAAACTTACTGGTGTAAAAGGAATCAACAGAAAATTCATTGGGTTGACAGGGGAATGTCAACAGGATGAAATGACAAGTCTCCTCAATATCTTGATAGCTTCATTGAAGAGACAAGGACATGTTGGTGGGACTTAGTGGATAGTCTCCTCGACATCCTGATACCTTCATCGAAGAGGCAGGCACATGTTGATGGGACTTAGTGGATAGTCTCCTCAACATCTCGATAGCTTCATCGGAGAGACATTACAATGTTGGAGTGACCTATTTTGCAATCCCTTCAACATTTTGATGAACGACAGGAAGGGAATTTTCGAGGAGATAGGAGGATATCGATGGGACCTAAAATGTGGTCCCTTCGAAATTTCGATGGAGTTTTTCAAGGAGAAAATATGATATGGATGGGACCTTGAGGCTTGTCCCCTAGACATTCCGATGGTTGACAGGATCTATTCACGGAAGGACGGGTGGATATCGGCAGGACCTAAAATGTGGTCCCTTCAATATCTCGATGGAAGGAAGGATCTCTTTGTTGGAGGGAATGATGGTTATCGGCCGAATGTTGATGATGGTACCTTCGAAATCTTGATAAGATGGAGTGATAGGCATATCAAGATGACAGTGGGAATTCTAAGAGACAATGACTATTCAGTCGGTATCGAAGTTGGAATGACAATTTTTCTGGTAATGCTTGTGAAGTATTATTGAATGTTGTAGTGCATTGGAATGAGAGTGATGAGAATATCAGAGTGAATGTAACGAAATGCTACCAATTTCATTTTGGAAAAACACTTGAAAGAGTATAGCTTTGAACTTCTATGTAATATTCGTTCTACTATAATACAAGAGATCTCTGCTTTGGTGTGGGTTTTTCTCGTAAGGGTTTTCTCACATAAATCCTTTGTTGATGTTTTATTTTCTATTCTTGTTTTAATATGTGCATCTTAAATGAACTGTAATTACAAAGATTTAAATAATTTATTTGCTTCTCTCTCCTAAAGATTAGCATTAGGAAGGCATATTCCACACTTTGCTTTCCTTACAGATTTTAATTTTATTACATGCCACAATTTTATAGAGGAGCCCTTTAGATTGCCAAAATTTGTTACAAATAGGACACTTGCCTTGGAGGAATGTTGTCAAGCACAATTGCAGATAATTCTTATGGTGCCAAGAGGCACAAGAAGTAAATTCATGCGATTCCCCTCACTATCGCCAAAAGCTAGGTAACACTCGTAAGAAGGGAAGAGTAGGAGGTTTTGACCAACAAGTTGGCCTATCTTGGCCTAGCTCTAATTTGCAATAAACGAAAATATAATCCAGGTGGGCATATATCATTTAAACATGAGAAGCGACCATATTGGGAGGAAAGGAGAAACCCGACCGAGGAGAGGGTAGAAGCCTATGTTGACTTAGCTTTCATACCATTTGTGTGACCCCTATGGCTTGCTTTCTACACAAGACTAGCAGAATTCTGATAAAGTATCTTTATGGACAAGTCCCTCAATACATAGAAAGAATCTATGGTGGTCAAAAAGAAAAACGATCAATTTCTAGAGGTACCGATAGGAAATCAAGCAGTTAAGCCCCTTATACAGAGTTGTTGAAACAATAGACGAGCACATTGATGATATTTATGATAAGGAGTCCGCATCCAATTTTGATCCGGGGTTCAATCTATTGGCAACAAAACCACAACATCCAACAATCTCCCCCTTTGGCATTGATGGCAACACATGATGTGAAAAATATCATCAACGCAACTATCTCTTAGCACTTACTCCCCCTTAGGTTTTGACTCTTTTCTCCTCTAATCTTTCACATGACTCTTCTCCCCACATGACTCTTCTCCCCAGAAAGTTTTTCACATTACTCTTCTCCCCCTTTGACATCAATGACAAAGATACACACAAGCTTTGAACCACGTATTTGAACATCTGACTACTTCCCCTGAGTAGCAGCCACCACAACATCAATCTGAATCAAGATATGACTATGAAATGCACAGACTGATGCAAAGCAATGCATCTTAGTTCTGATTAGGAGGGGTAATCACCCCTAAGTTCCCTCTAAGATACTCAAAAGTATCTTTAGGAAAAGGCTTGGTAAAGATGTCTACAATCTATTCCTTAGTAGGCACATACTCCAATCTGACTTCCTTTTCACTCACTTTCTCTCTCATAAAGTGAAACTTGATAGATATATGCTTGGTCTTTGAATGCAGCACCGGTTTCTTAGAAATGTTAATTGCACTTGAATTATCACAGAATATGGCAATAGGTTCGTCATACACAACTCTGATATCTTTCAACATTTGCTTCATCCACAATACTTGAGCACAATTGTTAGCAGCAACAATGTATTCTGCCTCTGCAGTAGATAAAAAAAGGCATTCTGCTTCTTACTTAACAATGAAATCAGCTTCTTTCCCAAGAAAAATGCACCACCACTAGTACTTTTTCTATCATTCACATCTCCTGCTCAATCAGCATCAATAAAGGCACTCAAAGTAAGATCATCATCTTTAGGATACCATAGGCCAAAATCAACTGTCCCCTTCAAGTATCTGAAATCCTTTTCACAGCTATCACATGAGATTCCTTAGGATCAGCTTGAAATCATGCAACAATACATACAACATTCATGATGTCAAGTCTAGTTTTTGTCAAATAGAGTAATCCACCAATCACCGATCTGTATCTAGTTTGATTTGCTTTCGGGGAATCATCATCTGGTGTCAACTTACATCCGGTCACCATGGGTGTACCAACTGGTTTTGAATCTTCCATACCAAACTTCTTCAACAATTTTTTCACATACTTGGATTGAGATATAAAGATCCCTTTATCTAACTGAGGAATTTGCAATCCCAAAAAGAATTTCATCTCTCCAAAATCATAGACATCTCAAACTCACTTTTCATCTCATCAACAAACTTCATGCACAAACTATCATCTCCTCCAAAAATGATATCATCAACAAAGACTTTCACAATCAAATCTTTATCATCATCAATCTTGAAATACAAATTACTATCAGTAGTACCTTTGTTAAATCCAAGTTTCAACAAATACTTGTCCAATCTAGCATACCATGCTCTAGGGGCTTGCTTAGGTCCATACAGTGCTTTCCTCAATCGGCAAACCATATCTCCCTGATCAATCAATTGAAATCCATCAGGTTGCTCAACATACACTTCTTCTTCCAATTCGCCATTTAGAAATGCTGACTTGACATCCATTTGATAAACCTTGTAGTTTTTGTAAGCAACATAAGCAAGAAATAGTCTTACAGCTTCAATCCTAGCAACAGGGGCAAATGTTTCTTCAAAGTCAATTCTTTTCATCTGAGAATATCCTTTACACACCAATCTTGATTTGTTTCTAACAACTTCACCTTGCTCATTTAGTTTGTTTCTAAAGACCCATTTAGTTCCAATTACATTTTTATCCTTAGGTCTAGGAACAAGAATCCATGTATCATTCTTCTCAATCTGCTATAGTTCTTTCATTGCTTCTACCCAATGTTCATCTTTACATGCTTCATTCACACTATTAGGCTCGGTCTTTTAAATCAAACAGTATTCTTCTGCAATTTTTCTCCTAGTTTGAACACCTTTGTTCTTATCACCAGTAATTTGATCTTCTAAATGATTCAATCTTACATACCTTGGATTCTTAGGAGGTTCTTGAATTTTAGGCTTTTGTGATCTCTCTTCTGCACTTTCACTAGTTTCTCCTTCCTTTTGATTCTCTTGATTCACTGGAATGATCTGGACTTGATTTGAAGTCTGAACTTTCTTTCCTTTATTTGTACTAGCATTTTGTTCATCTAAATCATATCCACAGGTTCTGGATGGTCTAGCTATGTCTTCATCAACCTTGACATTTGCACTTTCAACAATTTTCCTCAATCTTTTATTGTAGCACTGGTAGGCCTTGCTTTTAGTAGAATAACAAAGAAAGATTCTTTCATCACTCCTAGCATTCGTCTCTTTTAATATAGCATTTACTCCCAAATATTTTGAAGTATCTAACAGTAGGCTTATGACCATACCACAACTCATAAGGAGTCTTACAAATATCACCTTTGATTTGTACCCAGTTGAGTGTGTTAACAGTAGTACTCATAGCTTCTCTCAAGTAGATATGAAGGACATTTTCTTCCAGCATCATAGTTCTAGCAGCTTCTTCAATTGTCCTTTTCTTCCTTTCTGCAACTCCATTTTGCTGAGGGGTCCGCAGTGCAGATAATTGTCTCTTTATTCCATGTTTTTCACAAAAAGTATCAAACTCACTGGAAGTGAATCCACCACCTCTATATGATCTCAAACATTTAATCTTCAAACCTGTCTCTGTCTCAACCAAGCCTTAAAGATCTTGAACTTCTCTAGAGCTTCAGATTTCTCCCTTAAGAAAGTAACCCACATCATCCTAGAATAATCATCAATGAGTAACATGAAATACCTGTATCCTTGTAAACTTCTAACTCTAGCAGGACCACACAAGTTAGTATGCACAAGCTTCAACAATTCATTTGAACTATGTTGTTTGCTCGAAAATGAAATTCTAGTTTGCTTCCCTAACTGACATTCCTTGCATATGGCATTAGTAGGTTTCATCAACTTAGGAAGATCTCTCACAGCCTTAGTAGAACTTATCTTGATAATATTATCAAAGTTAACATGACACATTCTCCTATGCCACAACCAACTTTTATCAACTTGAACAATTAGACAAATTTTACTAGCAACACTCAAGTGAAAGATATTACCTTTTATTTTTGTACCTGATGCAATCACATTTCCAGAACTCCCCAATATTTTGCACTTTCCATTCTTGAACTGAAGATTGTATCCCTTATCAACCATTTGTCCAACACTTAAAAGATTATGCTTCAAACCTTCCACATGTAGGACATCACCAATATTATGCTTACCATCAAGAGAAATGCATCCTCTGCCACGGATTACACCTACTTTGTCATCACCAAATCTTACAACACCACCACCATACTTTTCCAAGCTCACAAACTTACTTTTATCACCGTTCATGTGATGTGAACATCCACTGTTAATCACCCATTCATCCTTTTCTTCAACTCGAGCAGTTAGGGCTTTCTCCACATTTGTACCACTAGCAGATTCAGTAGACACGGGATTATTTTCCTTGATAGCAATAAATACCCATTCATCCTCACTTACATTCCCTTTATCAAATTCATCATTTGTCACAACTTCATCAACAACATAATAACATTTTCTTTGAAATCTAGGCGTGTTAGGTCTTGACTTAGGAACTCTTTCTGGACACCTTTAATAGGCAACTTTCCTTTATACTTACCTTCTCCTATGGCTTCTCTTTTGACAATAAGTGCTTCAAGCTCATCCAGTTCTCTCTCTTCTTCTTCAATCTTTCTCATTTTGTCCTTATACTTGAATACCTTTCTAGAAGAACTTTCTCCTGGATCATATCTTTGTTTATCTTTTTTGGAAGTGGTAGCCTTGAATGCAGATTCTGTATTAGGAAGAGCATCACTAAATTCACTCAACTCAAATGCAGTAAGCTTACCAATCAACATATCTCTAGTTACATTTGTTACAATTTGGAGCTCCTCAACAGCAGTAGTTTTAGCTTTGTAAGTAGCATGCAAGGATCTCAGCACTTTAGCAACAATCTTCAATTCTTCCAAATATCCACCAACACATTTGATACCGCACACAAGTTCATTCACTCTTTGCATGAAAGAAGTAATCTTCTCATCATCATCCATTCTCAACATTTCATATTTCCCTTTAATAATTTGGAACTTAGCAATATTCACATTTGCATCACCTTC
This sequence comes from Sequoia sempervirens, assembly GCA_007258455.2. Classification (NCBI taxonomy): domain Eukaryota; kingdom Viridiplantae; phylum Streptophyta; class Pinopsida; order Cupressales; family Cupressaceae; genus Sequoia; species Sequoia sempervirens. The sequence continues at coordinate 567,776,585 of VDFB02270651.1, read as the reverse complement.
ATACAAAGTTTCCAACTTTTTCCATATCTCATAAGCAGTCTTTAGATCCATAACATTTGTCATCTCAGATTTAGTCAAAGCACTCAACAATGCTTCTTTAGCCTGATATTGTACTAAGCATCCCTAATCTCGGCAGTAGTAGAAGGACCATTCTGTGGGATAACATATCTATTACTTGTGATGTTCCAGTAGGATTAACCAATGCATCCCAGATGACACTCCATTCGAGTCTTCCTTAGAGAATAATTTGTTCTATCAAATCTCAGACTATACTTCTTGTATGTCGCCATCCCGGATCACCTCAAACTGTTAAACTTCTTCCAAGGAACCTGATTTGATACCAATTGTTGAAAACACAACCACAACATCCAACAATCTCCCCCTTTGGCATTGATGGCAACACATGATGTGTAAAACACCATCAACGCAACTATCTCTTAGCACTTACTCCCCCTTAGGTTCTAACTCTTTTCTCCTCAAATCTTTCACACGACTCTTCTCCCCAGAAATTTTTTCACTCTACTCTCTCATCCGGTCCTACAAAGAAGTCAAGTCTTGTGAAAGCTCAAGCCAAGACACAGTGAAGAAGTTTCTGGAAGAGCAATAGGAAGAGTTTGACCTTGAATTGGGTGAAGGTCCTATTAATTTGGCTACATTGTCTCCAGTTCAGAAATTGAAAGGTGCATCATTTGCTCAGGCGAAGGCTAGGGAAGAATTGTTGAAGCCTCACATTGAGGATAGTGAGCTATTGAGTCTTGCATCCAGCATCTTGGAGAGAATCATGCTTTCTCATGTTAAGGATCCAGCTGGTTCTCCCTCCGGTGAGCTGAAGAAGCTTATTAATTCTGTAAGTACGCATTTTGAGTCCCTTGAGAAGTTAGTTGAGGACAAGGTACAAAAGGAATTTGATGATAAAAGGTTCAATAGATTGAAGGGAATGATTGCTCATAACAAATCATTGTTAGCCACCTGTGTAAAGAATATTCAAGGTGCTTTATCTGAATGAGGAAAGATCTATAAGTCATGTTTATCTTTGTCTAAATTTACTGAGGACAATGAGAAGAAGATTAAGGATCATGAGAAACAATTAGCTGATATTTTTGAAGCCTTTGATCCTTTAACTGTTTCTGTTGGAAAGCAAGAAGGTCAGGTTATATCCCTACTTGACAAGATAAAGAGTTTGAAGCATGATAATGATACAATTGTGGAAAGAGCATGTGAGCTTAGAGGCCTAATTGGTTTGAAGATGGAAACAATGTTGAGTGTGTTGAAGGAAGCACAAGAAGCTTTGGCAGTCAGTGATCCAGCGAATCTTGAATCAGCAGAAATACAATCTTGGAGAGTCTCAAAAAGAGTTGGGACAGTAGTTTGAGCCTAGTGAAGACCAATTTTGCAGATATATTCAAGTTTGTTTGATTTTTGGTATGCGGATTTCTGCCTTTGCCATTGATGTCAAAGGGGGAGAATGGGACAGTGAAAAATGCCTTAATCATCTCAGGGGGAGTTGTGTTTTTGAAGTTTTGGAGATTGCAGTGTAATTCATGTTGGTACTGATTCTGACACTTAGTCATTTTTCACTAAGTGTTGCCATCAATTCCAAAGGGGGAGATTGTTGGCAAGAGAAACTACACATGCCATTTGGTGTTGTCATTGATGGAAACCCTAGTCATTTATACGGTCCGCACATCAACATTTGATCATACCGGAAGTCAGATCAAAGTTTTGTGATTAACTTTCAAGCTAGAACAGAGCATCTGACAGAATTATGTTCATCAATTCATATGCAAATTTTTTGTTATCATCTTGAGTTGTGGATCTCAAGGAAGGTTGTTCGATGTATGATCTATTTTTTCCTTGAATCTTAGAGCCTCGTTTTGATTTGTGTGCAAATTAGAAGATCTGGTTGATTGTGTTTCTGTTTAATAGTGGAAAAAGGCCGACCCGATGAATATAGTGTGTTGTAGATATTCGAGGAGTAATTGTTTAAGTGTTTTTGTGTTCGAGCATGTTGATTTAGGTCCTCACTATGTTGTGGCTGAATTTGGTTGGTGCGCATTGAAAATTATTTGTGGATTGAGCTGACAGTTTGTAAATATTTTATGTTTTGTTGAAGCCGACATGTGGTTGATTAAATCCTTAGTTGCGAATATATATAAGCGATCATTCATATCATTTTGATGTATGTATGAAGTGTGTTGATGTGTGTGCGAAATTCAAAAGGATTGTAGAGAAAATATGCACAGTTTCACTTGTGCAATAAAGGATGTGTGATGCGAATTAGAGCAGAACAGAGTAAAAGAGTAGAATTAGATAGAAAATCAAGAAAGCGATTAATGTGCTTAACCGGAACTGTAATAAGGCATTAGTAGATGCTATTATCTCAATTCAAATCTTATGGATCTAATCAAATCTTTTTGTAAGACAATGAGTCTTGTTTTGTATTTGAGTAGTGAGCTCTAGGTAGTGTGCTTGAATGCATGCGCATTCCTTTTGTAAACACTTATTTGTGTATACTCAGATCTTATTGTGGATTGACCTCCACTGTGGTTTTTCCCCTAGTAGGGTTTCCACGTAAAAAATACTTGTGTTGTGGTGTTGTGGTTGCTTGTCTTATGTTCATACATCTTTCTTTTGGTTGAATGTTATAAGTGCTTTAAAGATCAGATTAATAAAGTTAAAAATTGTAGAACACTGATTCACCCCCAATGTTGCTTCAAGAATTCTTTGACCAGCACTATCAAAGGTATCATACCATTCACATAGTGGCTTAAGATTACCATCCTTGATTATGCCTCTCTCAACTTCCTTTACAGACATACCTAGTTTGTCAGTTTTCATCTTCTTCATTGCTTTCTCCTCTTCACCAGAGGGCTTGTCCTTAGAGACTGTTGTTGCCTTTGTGCCTTGATGCTTAATTTCTCTCACTTCTTCATTAGATTTTGTTTCCTCATCTTCCTCAACTATAACATAAACTCTTTTTCTTTTATCCTTCTTCCTTTTACCTTCTCTACTGGATGTCTTGGCTTGAGCTTTCATAGGACTTGACTTCTTTGTAGGACTGGATGAGAGAGTAGAGTGAAAAACTTTCTGGGGAGAGAGTCGTGTGAAAGATTTGAGGAGAAAAGAGTTAGAACCTAAGGGGGAGTAAGTGCTAAGAGATAGTTACATTGATGGTGTTTTTCACATCATTGATTATGTTCTCAATATCCTTTGCAACTTCTTGTAAAGGCGACATACAAGAAGGATTTAATCAACCACATGTCAGCTTCAATAATTTTCTCAGTTTGTCAATTTTCATCCCTGTTGCTCTTCGAGAAATTTCTTCACTGCCTCTGCAGTGTCTCTTGCTTCCACAGGAACTTCCTTTACTTCAACCTTCTTTTCTTCAATCACTGTTTCCTCACTTCAACCTTCTTTTCTTCAATCACTATTTCCTCAGCTACAGATTCTTGCTTGTCTTTGGGAATCTCAACTTCTTTAGCTGTCACATCTTCAGGAGCTTCAGTCTCCACAGGAACTTCTGTATCATGCACATCAAGAGTAATCTGAGTGTCCTCAACTGTATCTTCCTTTATCTCTTCAACCAACGGACCGGATGTAATATTTTCATCATGACCTTATTCAAAAACAACATTGATTGTATTCTTTAACAAAACTTCCTTAAGGATTTTCTCAGTATCCTTTGCAACTTCAGTTTGACCAATCATAAGCTTGTTTACTCTTGTCTTGCTCCTGAAATCCCTTTTAGCTTCATTCAGAATTGTCTTCATTTCCTCAATAGACATCACCAGACATAAATCTGCAAGAATGCGCTCTCTCATCTATTCATCTTCAGTTCTTGTATTCATTCTCCTCATTTCCAAAACTTCATACAGTCCCTTAGGCAACTCAGACATGATCTCAATGAGAGTCAAATTGAAAGCATTCAAATACTTTAATGTTGCTTCTTCAAGAATTTTTTGACCAGCACTATTAAAGGTATCATACCATTCGCATAGTGGCTTCAGATTACCATCCTTGATTATGCCTCCCTCAGCTTCCTTTACGAACATCTTGTTAGAAGTAAGTGAAAAGATAACGCATAAAATAGTGATCATGGCATATGGCATTTAAATGACATTGCATATAGAGTTTAAATGCTGTGTAAATGCAAACCTCGGCAGCGCTGGAGTAAAGCGCATGAAAAACAAATGTAACCAACGTGTAAACTTGGACCAAGACTTCGTCAAAGCAAAACAATAGTAAGTGCCCATGCACAGGAAAAGTGTCTGACCAAGTCAAATAGTGAACATCGATCCATATAATATGGCGTGAATATTGAAATGCGGCATCAACTGAAAAGGCAAAAATTGAATAGAAGTCTATCTCTCATTATGAATTTCCAGATTGTGAAGCATATGAAATACATGGAATTAGTCAAGAGTGCAGCTGTCTATGTAAGTTGACCTGTAGGACCTCTTTGTGTGAGATATATGCAAGGCAACTTGAATGACATTGTAACCAAGTAAAAATCTATTAAGAATATAATTTAATTTATATGCTTTTTCTTTTTTATCTTAGCGTTGAAACTTGCAATTGGACAATGTGATTGAATTATTTTTTCTCATTTAGGATGCATGGTGGGAAAATTTTGGTGTTGTTTGGTTGGTGAAAAGGAGGATCTAGACTAGATGACTTAGTCTCAATAAATTTTCCACCCAAACATTAGAACACAAAACCAACCAAGAGGTTGTGCTTGGCTCTTGTCTTCAGGGAAGAGCCAAGCTAGTTGATGGGTTTGAGTTCTTTTATTGTAAGTGCAAGGATTGATGGATGATGTAACGAACTAGATTAGCAATGATTAAAATGAGAAAACTAACTAAATGTAGACACTATAGGGTAGATGATTAGAGACGAAAAGCAGATCTTGAAAGGTAACAAGAGATGACCCTAGCACAGAAGCTTAGGGGAAACTGTCAAGGACGCCAATGCATTGCATAGACGCCAGTGCGTCGTGCTATAGTTTGAAACATATACAAAAAAAAAGATTTTCTACCCATGCAGATTTGGCGTTGTCTGTACCTATGAGAAAGAAGAATAAAAAATCAACATCCGAATATATTTGAATAATTAGAATAATATAATCTATCTATGATAACTAGGAAAGACAAGGGATAGGGTTTTGGGTGTCTCCAAATTCATTGGAATGTCGAATATCCATTTGCCACAACAATTTAGACACCTACAAAATGGGAAAAGGTAAAGGGTTTGGTGTTGTATAGGGGCTTTCCTTAGTCAAACCCTGTGTTAGTGTTCCCAAATCTACAACAGTGATGATGAAGATGATAAAGAGTGCATGCTCACGAAGGAGTATAGGCAATATAAATGATAATGCTAATGAACAAATACAAGGACAGATCTTACCATATAAGTGTGAAACCCTTGCTGGATCTAAGTCATCACATAAATCACACACAAGGAGAAGGAAGGGATTTCCTTGAGATCGTGCAAGTGTTATTCCATACCAGTGTTACAAGACTTGATAAGCTGCTTTTTGACTCAGAATCAGACTTGACACCCAAACTCAACGCAGACTCAGTAAAGACTCGGCAAAATAAAAAAACCCAAGAAATTAAGGATTTAAAACTTGTTTCATGCACCCTTTAATAAATAAACCTTAAAGACATAATAACTTCATCAAATAGAAGCTACTTTGATCATATATACAAGTATACATTGATCAAATAATTATAACTGCAAGTTTTAGCTAAAGGAAATAACACATTTACATATATAAATATTGTCAAATGTATACAAAACTCATGGAATATGAAATTCATAGCATCAAAAAAAATATCAAAACTAAAAACATAAGTCTATGGCTCAGAGGAGCTTGCATTAATTATCTCACCATCACAAAAAGTCATGTGCTAGCATCTAAGATAGGTCCTAGATGATGATGTAGCCATGATATTTGCTTGTGTCTCAATGACTGGTGTGTATATTCAAGTGATAAATTTATTATTAAAGTTTTCTTGAAACCTTCAAGACTGCATGATTTGTTGTCAAGCTCATTAACAAAGAGGAACAATTAAGTAAAAAGATAAATGGTTGTGTTCTAGTTTGACCTTAGTCGGGATACAAATAGATGGGATCGGTCTATGAGTTTCTTGTGTAGGACATGATTGATACATGTTTAGATTATGAAAATGACATTTCTTACCAACTATGACTTAACCTATATTCAGTAGTACAATGACTGTAACATGCAAACTTTGCCTATGACTGTCCTTGTACAAATCATCCAATGTATGAAACAAGATAATACTTGATTGTGGCTTTAACTGTGAAGATGCAGATATTTGCAACAGATGATATATATTTTGTAGGTTTTATGATCATGATTCATCATTGACCTATTACTTACTTAAGACTTATATTATGTTATAATGTCCAGTAAAAATCTGTGTGATTTTAATGGACTGATGAAAGCATAGTCTATCGGTAACAGTACATACATGGTTACCTATTAGATTGGTCTTCTGTCAATGTACTTTCTGTCATACAATCGTTTGAGTGTTCTCCCCTTGATCTCACCCTACAAACGAGAGGAAGGAGGGCTTTACCAATGGCAGAGCACTTCTACTAGACTAAATTTGGCCTTTCACTTGAGAATTTGCAATCCAAAGGGAGAGCGATCTCTTGACGGAGGGCGAGGAGAGCCTTTAGGATTTCAACTAAAGGGAGAGGCTATTGTCTAATCTGTTCCTCAGAAAACTTTGAAACCTCAGCCCTAATGTCAAAGGACCTTAAGGCCCTCCTGGTAGGGGCATACATGTCCTAAAGACCAAACTTAGCTCTAAATAGTGTTTTGTCTCCAAGAGCACTGTTTTCCGGAACGCTTTTCTTTGCCTTGAGGTTACAAAAGTCGGTGATTTTTACGAGAAACCCTAAGGATACCTATAATGATTACAACTAGTTTTAACAGTTCTCAATTTAATTCTGTGGACTGGCCAATAACATTTTAACATTAAGTGATTTTCGCGTTGTATGTTCTGTGTTTTAGATTTGAATTGTTCCACACAGCTTAAACTGAACTGCTTTAAATTCCTTGCACAATCACACTTGTACAGAGGTTGTTTGGTAATGGCTGATAATTTCATTGTCACCCAGGAACGATCACTGAAGGCAGAAAATGCTAATCTTGGTATAAAGGTAAGAGACTGCCCTATAATGTACTGATTGCCATCATAATATTTTTTTTTGTTTTTAACCACAATGAGATTCTTAACATGACACAGATTGCTGAAAGCCACAAAGCCGGAGACAATTATAAACTGGAAACAGATTCTGCAATTCAAGAATATCTCCTTCAAACTAACCTTAACCTCACGTAAGACATGTTTAATTTCTTCTACCTAATTTTTCCTTACAAAGATTTTAACAAGGAAATTGTCTGCATGCAGCCTGTCATAAATTGAAAGAACAGCATGTGGCCCATCAGATTTTCTATAGCTTCTTTGAGGAGCCCCGAAGTTAAATTCAATCTGATCACATGTACTTTAAAAATTAAGCATTTCATTTCGTTCAGATGGACTCCAAAACACTCCTTATTTGGTGTCCATGATCATTATTTGACGAATAGGAGGATTCTTTTATTACAATTTCTTGCAACAAGTTTGTGAGTTGAAAATAGTATGAAGATTGCATAAAGATCGGTGAGTAAATTTCAGTGCACCTAATTTATTATTTATTTTTAATATACACTTAAAAGATCTTGTACGAACTTATTAACAAACTGGTGTCAGAATTTCTGAGGTGGTAGCATTTTCTCAAGTGAAAAAGATAAAGCAAAACTGATTTACATGAAGTGAAGTGATTGACAGAATGGTTAAAAAAAAATTAGAATGGTAATTTTATTTTTGTTTGAGAATTATTTTGGATTTCATTGGGTTATCTTTTGATCCACGTTTCAAATCACATTTCATGATTTATCATTTCTTTTTTCTTATAGCTCTGTTTCATCTAGTGTGATTTGAAATGTTGATGGGAAAATGACACAATCAAATTCAGAAATAATACTCAAACAAGAAGATGAATTGTACAAACTTGATAACATTAAGTTTACTTTTGTTGGCTATTTATATTCTGTTTGTAATTGTTTTTTCTTGTCTGACATCTGCTATTATATTTGTCTCTATATGCGAATTTGTTTTGTAAGGGGGTTGAAACCCTAGTTTTCTATTTTGTGTAGTCAAAGTCAAAATAACTGTAACAAAAAGTATAACTCTCTTCAAATCTAATATAACTCTTAACAATATTTATAACTCTGTACAGCCTGAGTTGGCCTAATGGTGGAGAACTTGTACTCTTGAAAGAGAGGTCACAAGTTCAAATCCTGCAGGGGGTAAGGTATGTACACCTCGTATTGTGGAGCACGAGTTAGGTGCCTCCCTCAATATTGGGAGTACGAGTTATAAATTGAGAGAAATCATTAAAAAGATTTTGAATATATACTGTGACAAAACTTTAAGGAATTTGAATATCTTTAAGTAATTAACTTTTGACATTTGTAAAAGAATTCATGATCTTTATGATATTTGATCTTTAAAAAAGTCAATGATTATAATTGATATTTTATTACAATAAATTAAAATATTTATTAATTATGATAGACTATTTAAATTTTTTACTAAATATCACATTTAATAATTATCTATAGACATCAACACTAATTCTAAAGATCTAAATAATTGTTAAATTGATATTAAGATAAGATTTTCTTGTGTCTAAATTGAAATATCTAGCAAATAAACAAAGCCAAACACATTTAATCAACTCACATTAAACGAAAGTCCTTAAGGAATCGTTAGATTTTCTAATTACAAATCAAACTCAAACTCTAGCAAACGATTGTAACTTGATTTTCATTATTCCAAAGGGTTAAATCTTCATCACATGGTATGAACACAAGAACAAGTCCTAATCATGCTAACAATTCCTCACATCTAATCTAATCTATTTTTTAAGATATATTCAACTGATTTGTGCCCACTGATTGATTCTAATTGAATTTGATACGATATCATTCTAAGCCTATTTTCACATTCTGCTCATGTTTATCTTTTTTTGGTTTAGACAATCAAATAATCATTTATTTGGCAATAAGCAATCTTTGTTATTCAATTTTACAAATTATTCTTATGTTTTTAGTAAGTTATAGGTATTTAAATGTTTAAGTTGGCAATGAGTTATCTTTGCTATCTAATTTGACAAACTATTCATTGCAATAGTTCTCTCTATCATAATTTATAATATTCATTCAATTCACTTTTTATTCTATTAAACACCTACATAACATAGATTATTTGTAAGTATTGCTCCATTATATAACAATTGATATTCCATAGAAAACAAATGCTTTAGTAACAATGTAAATTATAGTTACTTTTTGTAACATCTTTAAATACTCTTCATCAAATGCACTTTTAGGTGATACTCCATATTTCCACATTAACCCATCAAAGCCTTTTTAAAGCCTCACACAACTTGGTATATACATTGTAGGTCAATAAGACATCAAATTTGACCTCCAAATATTCATAGATAACATGCTAGTCTCATAGTTAATGCACATACTACATATGTATAATCACATTCTTAAATAGCTATTCAAGTGATGTGGATTGATACACACATGATCAAATGCATTGGAAGGCCATCCTTCATTTAATATAGGAAAATATCAATGATCTATATTTCTTCTTATACTTTGAAAATAAGCCTTCCTTCATCTAGTCTCAAGCTTCACTTTTCGCTCTATGTATAGTAACTTCTTGATGCTAAGGCTATTAGCTATTTACCTTAATAAAATGACAAGAAAAGTGCCAATATTTGTTGGATACTAAATCTTCCATCAGATTTAAGATAAAGGATTTGTGCTATATCATCTGAAATCCTACTCTATAATTGGTTTAACATAGCCTTCTTTACATATAATAACATAAGAAATGTTATCAATGTCAAAGTTGCAAGTTTAATTATTTGTATGAAAGACACAAAACACTTTGTATCTTAAGGAAATCTCATATTTTGATATTGAGAATGCATATTTTTGCTAGCTCTATATATAATTTTTAAATAGAATAAGTGTACAATCAATTCAAATGTTTCTTTAGAATTAGGCCTTATACTATTCATATACCTATCTTATGTACACACTATTTTTCCATGAATAATACATGTGTCTAGTGTTGCATTTAATTAAGGAATATGTATGTTCCTATACTTGTAACTAGTGTTTCATATTTAAGGAACATGTGGTCCTATTGTATCCCTCAATCTCCATTCTAATTGACATCAATCATAATCTCACCAATAAAGCTCCCTTATTTTGGGTAATCCTCAAATATCAAGAAATGAACATTTTTTCTTAGTCAATACTAAATATTTGAAGCTCATCGCCTATAAGAGCCCTTTTTGTTTTCACAACTCCCCATTATTAGAAGCTATATATGTTGTCCATAAATATTCATTTTTTTTTATTATAGACCTCATTCTAGCATAATCAAGAGGCTAAAATATTTACCCTTAGTAATTATAAATAATAGTGATCTTATTTTAGTATTGTGACATTATAATATCTATAATTTTCTGTAACTATCTTGTTATTATGAAAGTTCTAGTGCATTCATTACGTTTATTAATTGTTAGCTTTCCCTATCATAATCCATCCCTATTTGTTGTGTACCTCTTAATGCAAGAGCATCTAGTGGTGTAGGGCAATCTTGCATCACCCAAAAAAAATTGTTTTTTCCTTATTTTCTTTAGTTGTTTTGAGTCCCATGATAACACTTAAGGGGTGTAGAACAGTTAGAAGTCTGAAAAGGTGAAAAATGGTCACTTACTAGTTTTAGCATGTCAACCTTAACGGGCTCGTATGGACCTCAAAATTTACCCTAAGGAGCGTAAGTGTAAAATATTTTTGGTGGTGAAAGAATCGTCTCAATACCCTGTATGTTTTGGAAGATATTAAAGTTTCCATTTCGAGAAATTTCTCTAATGCAGCTTCAAATACAAATATGAAAACCTTAGAGGTCCCAAAATAGCTTGAAAAGTTAACAAACTGATCTTTGATAGGAATGATATTGTAGATCTCTTTGACAGCTTTCCAACGATATGTTATAATAGCAAAGCAAACACTCGGATCAAAAGTTATAGCCCCGTGAAGTTGCCCCACTAAAAAGTGAATTTCATTAAAATATCTTCCCAGGCAAGAAATCAAACAGCGAGACTTTTGGTACCAAAACAAAAGGGAAAGTTACATTTTCTAGAACATTCTAGGGTAGTTATTGGGTAAAATAAAAAGGGATAAGTGGGAGGTTGTAGGAGGTGGCTCCCTTACTACAGATTGTAGCTCCAAATAATATATTTTGTTTTCAGAGTTGATTTTTTTGTAATAAATTCAAGCCCCATGAGGCTGTAGCATTGTAAGTTCTAAATCTGTAATTTCATTTTTTGAAAATAATTGAAAGTGAGATATATTTTGTCTCGCATCTTCTATGTTGGTATCTATTGTTGTGATTTGTAAGGGTTTCAAGTGGTGTGGCCCTCATCAAGTGGTATCAAAGTGGGTTATCCTGAGTGTGTAAACATGATGTCGAACGTGAGGAAGTTTACACCAAGACTTGTGGTTGTGAGTTTATAAAAAAATTGATCTCAATGCCTCCGTGAAGAAATGTTGTATCAGAAGAGGGTTTTAGAGCCCTATAGAGACAAGCTCAAGAACTGCAAGAGGAGCTATGTTGAGGGTTTGAGCTAAGAAGAGGAGATGAAAGTGAAGATGAAGCTAAAAATGAGGAATAGTTTGAAGAAAAAAATGCAGTAGATCCAAAGCAAGTAAGATTATTTAAGGTCATCCCAAAGATTGGGAAAAGGCCAAAGATTGATGTTTCTACATTTTTGGAAATCTTGACCCAGAAGAGTTTATTGATTAGATCAACGATATAGAGTACTTTGAGTATGAGGTGGAATATCTTGAGGGTCAAATTTGCTAAGACCAAGCTCAAGGTTCATGTGAATATTGGTGGAAAGAGGTACAACTAAAAATAAATCGAAGAGGAAAAGAGAAAATAACCAAATGAGATCAGATGGTGGACAAATTAAAAATACAATTCATTCTTGTGGACTATGAGTTCTTGTGGACTATGAGCTAGATTTGTTGAAGAAAATGCAAGGGTTGAAACAAGTGGGAAAATCTGTCAAGGAGTATACAAAATAATTTTATTGTGTCCTGATTAGAATAGGCCATTTTGAGGCCAACAAAGAAAAAGTTGCTCATTACATAAATGGATCAAAGCTGAGTATTCAAGAAGAGTTGGGTCTAATAAGAATGTCTACCATTGAAGATGCATATCAATTTACTTTGATGGTAAAAGAAAAGTTGAATAGAAGGTTTGAAAGCAAGAATAGAGGTCGGGGTTGTAGTGGAAATACTAGTGTCATATGGAGGCCGAAATGAAGATCAAAAGAAGGGTGAAGGATCTAGTAACATCCAGAACCATAAAGGAGATAACACCTACCCTCCTCATGATCAAAATAAGAGGAAGATCTGGACAAGGACCAAGAAGAGGAGGCTTTCATGGAACCTATTTCCAATACGGAGAAGAAAGAAATAAAGCCTATGAGTGTCCTCAACATTAAGGAAGGACAAATAGAAGACCTGAGGGTAATGCACGAGTTGCACATGTAGATGAAGATGTTGAGACTTCACATTCTGAAGATGCAGAAAGAAGAGAGGTTCTTATTACTAGAAGAGCCTTTGAATGAGGAGAAAGAACCAGCTCAAAGGCAGAATTTGTTTTGCACTAGATGCAAGTGTGAAGGTAAATTTTGCAATTTTGTTATTGATGGAGGTAGTACTAAGAACCTTATTTTAGAAGAGATGGTTAGTTTAAGTTGCAATTAGAGAGAAGGCATTTGAATCCATATTGGATTGCTTGGTTGCAAAAGGACCATAAAGCTTTGGTAAATGAACAATGTTTGGTAAAGTTCAAGATTAGAAATTACCATGTGATGAGGTATTATGTGATATTATGCCAATGGATGTTTTATCATATGTTGTTAGGAAGACCATGGTAGTTTGATCAATGAGCAGTACATGACAAACATACCAACACCTATTCTTTGACAAAGGATGGAGTTCATCATAAGTTGAAGCACTTGAAAGAGGCAAAAAAAAACATATGCAGTAGTGCAAGAATTTGTTTGTTTGATGGAAGAAAGTTCCTAGAAGGTATGCAGCATGAGCAAATGTGTTTTACATTGATCCCTAGAGTTGATAAAGAAGATACTAATAAGGTACCAATAGAGGTTTCATATTTGTTGAATGAGTTTCAAGAAATTATTTCTGATAACGTACCTGAAGATTTTCCTCCAATAAGGAAGATTAGCCATCAAATGGATTTGATTCTTGGAGCCAATCTGCCAAATAAGGTAGCCCATCGAATGACTCTAGCAGAGAATGAAGAGTTGAATAGACAAGTGTAAGAGTTGTTGCAAAAGGGATTGATTTGAGAGAGTTTGAGTCCATGTGCTATACCTATAGTACTAGCACCAAAGAAGGATGGAGAATGGAGGATGTGTACAGACTCCTGAGCTATCAACAAGATTACTATCAAGTATAGATTTCCATTACCAAGGATGGATGATATTATGGATTGTTTGAGTGGAGCTAAGTACTTCACAAAGATATATTTGAAGAGTGGATATCACCAGATTCAGATTAGAGAAGGATATGAATGGAAAACAACCTTCAAAACCATGGAGGGATTGTACGAATGGTGAGTCATGCCTTTTGGGCTAACCAATGCACCAAGCATATTTATACAGCTTATGAAGGAGGTATTGAAAGAATTTTTAGAAAAAAATATTATTGTTTATTTGGATGATATTCTTATTTTTAGTAAGACATTGGAGGAGCACTGATGCATATCCAAAGAGTTTTTGAGAAGCTAAGGGAGAAGTTGATTAATTTGAAGAAATGTAGTTTTATGAAGAGGGAGTTGGTGTATCTGGGATTTGTTGTCTCAACAGAGGGTCTTAAAATGGATCCAGAGAAGGTGAGAGCTATCATTGAATGGCCTACCCCAAGGAGTGTTAGAGAGGTAAGATCATTTCATGGTTTAGCAAGCTTTTATAGAAAGTTAATTAAGAATTTCAATAGTATTTTGTGCACATCTAATTGAAGCAATGAGGGGATAGAAAGGATTTTTAAATAGACTCTAGGAGCAACAAAGATTTTTGATATGTTGAAGAAGAAAGTCATAGAGAAACCTATTTTGGCACTTCCAAATTTCAATAAGGTCTTTCAGGTAGATTGTGATGCTATTGGCACTGCCATAGGAGTTGTTTTGAGTCAAGAAGGTAAGCCTATTACCTATTTTAGTGAGAAGTTGAACAATGCTTAGAAGAAATATTATGTCTATGATAAGGATTTTTATGCTATAGTTCAGGGTTTGAAGAAATGGAGACACTATTTGTTGCCAAAAGAATTTGTTTTATGTATTGATCACCAAGCTTTGCAGTATCTCAATAGTCAAGGAAAGTTAAATCTAAGACACTTAAAATGGGTTTAGTTTTTGTAGAGTTATAATTTTGTTTTGAAGCACGGAGTGGAAGGTAAAACAGAGTTGTTTACCTTGAGTAGAAGGAGACATTTGTTGATAGAGATGAATTTAGAGGTTGTTGGGTTCAATTAACTCGAGTTTGTATCCTGAAGATCCAAACTTTGTAGAAGCTTGGAAGGCTTGTTTAGAACCTGTTACATTGGATAGGACAAGATGGTTGGATTTCTTAATCCAAGATGGGATGTTGTTTAGGGGAAGCCAATTTTGCATTCTAAGGAGTTCTATGAGAGAGAATCTAATCAAGGAGAAGGATAATGGAGGATTGGCTAGATATTTTGGTCGAGATAAGACCATTGCTCTTGTTAGTGAGAATTATTACTAGCCACAGTTACAACAAGATGTGAAGAATTTTGTACAAAGTTGCAGAGTATGTTAGATGGCGAAGGGAACAAGTCAGAATAATGGATTGTATTAGCCATTAGCTATACTTGAGAGGCCATGGGAGGACATTAGCATGGATTTTGTTCTTGGCTTGCCAAGGACACAAAAAGGGCATGATTCCATATTTGTGGTGGTTGACAGATTTTCAAAGATGGCACATTTCGTACTATGTCATAAGACCAGTGATGTTGCTCATGTTGTAGAGTTGTTTTTTAGAGGGTGGTGAGACTACATGGTCTATTGAAGAGTATAGTTTCAGACAGAGATACCAAATTTGTTGGTTATTTCTAGAGGACATTATGGAATAAGTTGAAGACATATTTGAAGTTTAGTTCTGTACACCATCCACAAACTGATGGACAAACAAAGGTGGTGAATAGGAGTTTGGGTAACCTGCTAAGATGCTTAGTAGGAGATAATCCCAAGGGATGGGATTTGATTATACCACCAACGGAATTCGCTTACAACAATTCTGTCAATAGTCCAGAACTAGTAAATCACCATTCTAGATTGTGTGGAAGTAGTCCAAGAATTGCTTTTGAACTGAGAAAGATGGATAAAGGGGAGAAGAATAGTGCTGAGGGCAAAGATTTTACTGAGCACCTGAAGAATTTGTATGAAGAGGTGAAGAAACATATCAATAAGATGAAATCGCAATATAAGGCTAAGGCAAATCAGAAAATGAGGTATAAGGAGTTCCAGGTAGGAGATGAATTCATGGTTCATTTGTGAAAGGAGATGTTTCCAATTGGTACATACAACAAGTTAACGATGAAGAAGTTTGGACCAGCAAGATCTTGAAAAAGCATCATTCTAGAAATGCATATGAGGTAGAGTTGCCTGATGAAATTCATATTTCACCTGTGTTTAACATTTTAGATTTAACAAAATATCATGTAGGGGGAACTAATGAAGAAGTAATAGAAGCATGGTGGAATATTCCAGCATCTACTTCAGAAAAGGAGGGGATAGAAGAAATTTTGTATAGTCGTGTGGGTAGAAGCACAAGAAAAAGGCAATACATAGAGAACTTGGTGAATTGGAGAGGAAGGCCTATTGAAGATTCATCATGGTTGTCTAATGTTGAGTTTAACCGTCTTGGTTTCCCTCTAACTCCTGAGAAGTAACAGGGTCATTTTCCAAAATACCTTGGGTGTTTGATGCAGGAGCATCTAGTGGTGTAGGGAAATCTTGCATCACCCAAAAAAATATTTTTCCTTATTTTCTTTAGTTGTTTTGAGTCTCATGATGGCACTTAAGGGGTGTAGGACAGTCAAAAGTTAGAAAAGGCGAAAAACAATCACTTACTATTTTTAGTAAGTCAACCTTAACGAGCTCGTATGGACCTAAAAATTTACTCCAAGGAGGATAACTGAAAAATATTTTTGGTGGCGAAAGAATCATCTCAATACCATGTATTGTTTGGGAGATATTAAAGTTTTCATCCCGAGAAATTCCTCCAATACAGCTTCAAATTGAAATATTAAAACCTTAGAGGCCCTAAAATAGCTCGAAAAGGTGATGAGCCGATCTTCGATAGTTTCGGCGTTGTAGATCTCTTTGACGAATTTCCAACAATATGTTATAATAGAAAATCAGACACCCAAATCAAAATTTATGGCCCCACGAAGTTTCCCCACTTAAAAGCAAATTTCATTAAAATATCTTCCTAGAGAAGAAATCAAATGGCAAAACTTTTGGTGCCAAAACGAAAGGGAAAGTTACAATTTCTAGAACATTTTAGGGCAGTTATTGGGTAAAATAAAAATGGATAAGAGGGGGGTTGTAGGAGGTGGCTCCATTAGTGTAGATTGTGGCTCTAAATAATATATTTTATTTTTAGAGTTGATTTTGTTGTAATGAATTCAAGCCCATGAGGCCGTAGTATTGTAAGTTTTGAATTTGTAATTTCATTTTCTAAAAATAATTGAAAGTGAGTTATATTTTGTCTCACATCTTTTGTGTTGGTATGTATTGTTGTAATATGTGAGGGTTTTGGGTGGTGTGGCCCTCATCACCTCTTATTATGGCATTCATCAAGTTTATTCCTCACTCATATGTGAGTTTAGTTTTCCAATGTTAATTCAACCTAAAGATGATTAATGTTTGGAAAGGTTTGTAGTATATTCATTGGCCTATCTTAATTCAACTTCCTTATAATTATGGTTTATTATCATTATTTTCACCATCAAAAGTTTATTAGGTTAATGATGTACAATAATTATGCTTAATGTTAGCAGACTTCTTACATACGATTTAAATGGCCAACTTGTAATCTCTACATTATTGGTGTAAATAGGTGTTTTACCTATCTTGGTCCTATTTACATGTTAAATCCACTTAGGTCCTAGGAAGGAATCTTTCTAGTCAAGAATTAGTTGTCAAATATCTTATCTAGTTGGCCTTCATTTAATTCTTGTGTCCAAGGTTGTTATGAGTTAGTTGTCTCATGTGATGGGATTTAGACAATTGCCATGATCTTGTCTAATCCTATTTCTCACCTTGCCTATATAAGAAATACTTCATATGTACATTGCCATATTCATTTTTGGCTGGCATATTCATTTTGGTATTCTTGTATCCTTAATCATAGCATGATATTTCTACCATCTCTCTTGTGGAAGTTATTTTATCTTGCAAGTGATCATGGGGTGTCGAGGAGTTCACCATAAAATCCTATATTCATTTTTCATTCATATAACTATTTTTGGTATAATTCAAATTTCATACACCAACTTACAAGATCATAAACCTAGTAAGAGGTAATGCTACACATAAAAATAATGCCTAGAACTTCACTCTCACCTTTCTACTTCTCCCTTGTCCCACATGTACAAGGATTTCCTTTGTACATTTCATATATTTTCATAATATTTTTTAGTATTTTGTGTGCACATTCATTTTGTGGAAGTTCTTTCATATTGCATTCATTTTATTACTGCTCTAATATGGTATTAGAGCCATGAATCACATCAAGCATTTTTAAATAAATCCCACACATAGCCCTATCATCTAGATGTATCATAGAGTCAAAAATATATTGCCATTGTGTTTGGAAGGTCCAAATTAGCTTTAAAATCTAGTCAAATTATTAAAATCCATCTCTAAATTTAAAATAAAATTACCCCTTGTACACTCTTTATTGTATGTTCATATGGCTTGTATGTATTTACATACTTGTACAAATTTTACTAGTTTTAAAGCTATTTTTATATATAAAATATTTGTAGGGGTCATGATCTCTCATGGAGGGTTTGAGTTCTACATTTTTTTGGTCTCTTATTATCATATTTGTTCACAAAGTTTGCACATTTGAAGGAGGTACATTTTTTAAAAACATATACCTCTATGTTTAGTTTGAAGGTTTTTGTAACTAGACTAGGTCATGTCCTCCACTAGTTGCAATGCCCTTGACAACATTTGTATTCTTCACACATAGTCAATTGAACCCTCTAAATAGGTGATGCTCCTAACTAGGCCATGCCTACATGCCTTACAATGAATTCTACATTGTTTGGTGCCTTAAATACCAAGGGATCATCCCTAACAGTATATTCTAGCACATCCAACTATGTCATCTTTATAAGTGGCACCCTTAGTTATTCCCCACTTGTGACCTTTCTCCAAATGTCTAAATCAAATGTTAATTGGTAATGCTATATTTAATCCAAGCTTATTACTCCTATTAACATAGAAAATGAGACTATTGGAAGGTTTTCTTCTTGATATTTATCCTAATGTTTTTATTACTAGTAACACTATGTTAGCAAAACATTAGCAATTTTTGTAAGCCACTATCATTTTAACCACTAGTAATCTTGATAAACCGTTAGTAGTTTATGCTAGCAATAGGTGATCTAAAGTGAAAGGGGAATTATTTTACTTTTTAGCATAACTTTCACACTAGGGGGAAATTTTGGAACTTAAATAGTAAGTGGATATTTGGTCCCATTTGTTATATGATAACAAACTTAAATTTTTAAAATTGTGCTATTTTTCACTATTTTTTGGGCTCAAAAGTATATTTTTAGTAATAAATTTTGATGGGGCATAACTTTAACAAAATTGTGCAATTTTCTTTTGAAACTTATCAAAAAATTATAAGGATTTTGACTATAAATATAATTTTTAGATTTAGTTAGAAATTTTTAATCAAAAATTGTAACAATCACTATGTTCTATAAATAGATGATGTAGTCGTCCATCTTGTGTAATTTGTAATCAAGTACTGTCATATATTTTGTGGGGCTTATTTTATAGTTTTAATGTAATTTTGGAGGTTAATAAGGAACAATTTAAGTGCCTATTTAAATTTATTTCAACATGGATCTAAAAATTGATCTATCAACTTCACATAGTTTTTACATGTAGAAAATTAAAGTACATCTTCTTTAATCAAATGGCTTATGGAAAATGCCATATGGTTAACAAATACAATTCACAAGGGAGTATGAGTAGTGTATCTATCAAAACAAGTTATATGAGGGCATGAGGATAATTGAATTTCATGTATCTGATAATTTAAAATTTTATCTTGTCAATTGTGCAACTCCTAAGTAAATGTGAAATAGTTTTAATGACTTGTCTGTTATCATTGATGAATTTAAAATACTGCAATTGGATGTTAAATTAAAAACACCATCTTTAGATTATGTCCCCTCTATTGCATTTTTTTGGTCAAATTTAATTCTTTAATTTCTCAACTTCAAGGTTGTAGAAAAATAAAAATAGATAAAGAACATATATTTTTGTTCCTATTAAAGCTAAAAAGATTCTAGCAAGTATTTTCTTATACCTTATACACTAGAATGGATGCTCTTGGGAAAAACTTTATTATGACTACTTTTGAACAATTGTGTGGAAGACCCACTAGACAACAATCTAAGTTACTCTCCATGGATTATGTTACCTCTTTAAAATTCAAGCACTATTAACCAAAACATCTAAGAGAAAAGGTAAGTAGTATTATAAATTTTTTAAGGTAGAATCAACTTTAGAAAATTGGAATAAATCTAAGCAGAAGAACAAAAATGATATATAAGTCACATCATCTTCAAATTAAAGTAAAAATTCTTCCACTACAAAGAAGAAAAGTAGAGGACCATCTACGTTTTATGCATTAAAAAATTATGACATTAAGATTTGTCATTAAAGGATTGCAACCTTGAAAGAGGTCATGCGAAATCACAACATTGATATTCCCAAATCTAGCAAAGTTCAAGAACTTACATCTAGAGGTTTAAAATCATCCGTAGATAGTTGGATAGTTGAGACAAGAGCCTCACATCACATGATAGTCTTGAGAATCTTCTTGATAGCACCCCTCAAATTGTAATTGGTAACTCTTCATGGATTCTAATTTTGGAGTAAACTAGTGTATAATATATAGATGAATCCATTCAAAATTTTCTCTTTATTGTCAAGATTTCTATCAATATTATCTTTTTATACTAGATTTTTTATGCTAAGGATGGGAAGATGAGTTTTCACCATATGATGTAGTTATTTGAGAATTTCAACATTCAAAGGAAATTGTTGCTTCAAGCAGAGTTGATCATGGGTCTAGATTTATAGGTTTCATGGTTTTGAGTCATCTTATGGTTCATAACACATTACCCATGTATGTTATTTGAGTATACTTTGACACGAGAGGTTCAAACACCTTTATTAAAGGTATGTTTAGTATTTGAACACATATAAGATGTTACTCGATATTCCTAAGGTTTTGTGCATATAGAGCATTATTGAAGTTACATCATTAATTTACATCATCAAGAATCCTTTCCTAAGGGTTAGGCCTATTGTACTACTACCTAACTTCATGTAACCTCATATCATTTTCAACTCCATTTTCAAGAGATAATTATCTATTCACCTTCATTTATAATTACTCTCATCGCACATGGGTGTACTTTCTCAAGTATAAAATTGATTTCTTTACCACTTTCATGACTTTCAGTGTGTTCATAGAGAAGCAATAAAATTATTCTATTCAATGGATATGCATAGTTTATGGGAGGAATATTTGAATGAGGAATTTCAAGATTATTGCACTAAGCATTATCATCATCATCACTATTTAGTTCCTTATATTCCTTGGTAGAATAGTGCCACTAAAATAACATATCACTAAAGGAGATGGAAAATTGTATGCTTCACTATTGGTCTATGGCCCCTTAATTTTGGGATATTTTTATTATTATTCCAAATATATCCAAAGCTACATTCCCCAAAAGACAATTTAAAATATTACTCTAGAGGAGGTTTGTTCCAATATCAAGCATGATTTATTCATCATGGTATTTGGTAGTGAGTCTTGGGCATTCATACTAAATGGTTGGTGTAATATAATGGAGAAGAAGAGTCAACCATATACCTTTGTTGGTTGTTATGAATATTTTAAGGCTTATCGATTGTTTGATCCAACCAATAGAGATGTATACTTTCACATATATGTTTGATTTGATGATTCTTTCACATATATGGATCCTCGATCTACTTCTTCTCCTCACTACCTACTCTACCTTATTCATCTCATGAATATACCTTTACACTTAAGGATACTTAAGATGGTGACCCTATTCTTCCATCTTTATCACCTTCACCTCCTCCTACTCATGCTTTTCTTAGATGGTATCATAGTACTATTAAAGAGGAAATATGTTTAGGTTTTAATCCAATGAATTCTCATCACACCATCTCACATAATTTTGACAGTAATCATTCGAGTCATACTATATCTATTGATCCAAAAAAAAAATAGATGATTTCAATATTCCTAACTTGGATAGTGCTTGATGAAGAGTACTACACAAGACTTGGTTTATCTTCCTAAGGAAAGAAATATGGTTCAATGCAAGTGGGTGTATTTCACCAAGTATGCATTTAATAGTTCTATAAAAAGATATAAGATCCATCTTATATATAATTTTTTTCTTAGGTTGAGGTTATTGATTACTGTAAGAAATTTCCCATTATATCCAAGATGGATTTAGTTCACCTTGCACCTTTTATTATTACATCTTAGAGATGGTTAGTATTCCCAATGGATGTTAATATTTTTTTCTTACAGAGTGATCTTCACGAGGAGATCTACATGAAGCTATTGCAAGTACAAGTAGATTGGTGTTATCAAAGATGTCAACAAGCTTGTGTTGTCATTGGTATCAACTGTGTAAGGAGGAAGAAGATCATTAGTAGAGGAGATTGTTGTGAGAGTATATTGGTGTTATCTATGCTTTGATTAGTTGCATTATGTAGTCATTAGTAAGCTACTAGTGTCAACCTCTAGTGTTTCTTTGATAACCTTCTATCTATAGTTGAGGAAGTGATGAAGGTGATGAGGATGTGTCTTTGATGCTTGGTTTTCAAGTGCTTTTGAGAAAATTTGATAAAAAGAGGAAACAATGTGTTGTAGTGTTGTTTTGGGTTGTAGAGTAGTATTTTGGTGTTGCTCCACATTTTTTCTAGGTTGAAGATATACCTTGCATTTCAGATATGTTGATTAGATGTGTTCAAAGGTGTAGTATTCAGAATTTGGTATGTTGGATTGTTGTGAAGAAGTTGTGTTCACCGATGTGTGAACACTGTATTACAAAGGTGTCTGGGAGAAAAGTTTTTTCTTTGTGTTTCTTTTCAATTTAGTTTAAGGTCTTATGGATCTGAAGGTGTGTTAATAGTGTTCAAGATTTCTTTAATTGAAGTTGATTACAGTTTGGTGCTTTAGAAGTCAATTTTCTAAGTTGTAGTGTATGGTAGGATTGTTTGAGTGTAGTGGGTGTGTACATTTCTCAGGTGAAAGTTGTTGTGAACGAGTTCATTGGATTTCAAGGCACTTATGGAATATTCCACGTTATGTTCAAGTGGCATTTTTTGTTCGCAAGTTGTTGTTGGATCAAAGGAAGTGTGTACTTCAAATTTTAATAGTGTTTACACGGGTAACAACCAACCTTGGTGTTTACACTAATTTCGATGGATGTTTATTGTTTGTAGAAATGTTTTGTAGCATGGTGTTATAGATTTGGGTCCCAAATAAGGAGTGGTGTGGTCCTCTTTCACGTCTATCCACCATAGAAATGTTTTGGTGCCAACCTAATTTGAACTTGCATGGTTGAGGTGCATAACCAACCTTGGAGAATGGTTCAAGGTTGAAGATAGTATAAATAAGAGTTGAGTTGTTAAGGGATGATGAGATAAACAAGTAAGATGTGAATGATGTGAAGTTCAAATTATTAGAGTGAGAATTTGAGAAGTGTAGTGTGAGATTTCATGCACATTAGATTATTGGATGCAGGGAGCAGAAGGTGTCTACAACTCTTCAGTAAAGCTATGAAGGTGTTGGTGATATTGTGGTGGATTTCTCTATTACATTGAGATGGATTTATCTATGTAACATTCTTCTCTATCTTCTTTCTATTTTAGCAATGACCCTTTTGGAAGTTAGCCTTTCTTCTTAGGGAAATGAGCCATATTGTATTTAGTATTGATATTACTTTATATTGTGAGCTAATCCTCACCGTGTTTTTTCCCATCTTGGGTTTTCCACGTAAATTTGGTGTTCTCTTATGTATGGTGTTGATTTGATTCAGTTTTTGTTATATTTTTCATGCTAAATTATTATAATAGATTAATGGTTAATTAAGTTAATGTGGATATGAATGTGTAGGATGGTTTTGAAGTTTTAAGGTACAACTGATTCACCCCCTCCTCTTAGTTATCTTGTGCATTCAATAGAAGCAACCTCCAAGATTTGTGTAGGAATCTTTAGTTTTTTATAGTCTTCATTGTTAATTATATAGTCTACAACAATCTCATAAAGCTTTGTATAAGAATATTGATGGTTTATTTATTGTATTTGGTGTCACTTACTGCTACTTAGATCACACATTGTGCATTTAGAGATATGAAAATGAAATTTTGATACTATTATATTATTTAGATGATTTAATTCATATTAGTAGCTCCCCATCCATGATTTGGGATATTCAACACATTTTTATTAAGCACTTTTGACATGAATAATATTGGGCTTTTATATTTATTTCTTAGTCCTTAGGTTCTACAATCTACTAAGGGAATATCCATATACCAATAGAAGTATGGAATTGAATTGCTTCATTAGTTTTACATGGTTGATTTTAGGCTTGCTTCTACACCATTTCACTCATATATGACTTTGATTTCTTCTTGCGCAGTACCTATAGCATCATAAATTGTCACCCTTTTATAATTTCACACTAGTTTTTCCTCCCTCCTAAGTGTTTGGACCTAATTATACACCTTGTTTCCTAAATTATATTCCATGGCCCATTATAACATTTATTAGAAAATAAATGTGAAAGATAAAATTATGCATTTAATATTTTCCCCCCTAGACTTTGGATCCTAAAAAAACTGGGATCTGTTCCAGGGTGTAGGGTACCCTACACCTCTTAATTCAAATATAAATTTAAATATGTTAGTGTTGGAAGTTTATTATTTGAAATCTAGATTTTAATTGTCGACTAACAATATTTAATTTTCAAGAAATTAGAATGATTTCATATAAATAAATAGTATTTTCACAATTTTAATGAACAAAAAAAGAAACTTTTAATTAAGTGAAGGTCATAAAAATCAATTCAAGAGCAGTCAAGAGTAGAAATTTTAGTGTTATTGCAATATTTCAATATGCAAGCATTATGTCAAGTTTTATGTGAGTTTGTTCATGTTTATACATGCATTTTTTTGTGAGTACTAATGCTTGTAGGTCTTCAAGTCAAATTACAATGTATCCTTGAAGGTGATGAGTATGACTTCATTCCATCAAGGAAAATAGATCTGAGTGGTGACTTTCCACAAGTTGTCAATTCATTACTTGTTATTATTTAGCCTCAATCTCTCAAAAGGATGTGCTCTCTTTTTCATCAATTTTTCCATTGTGGAGGTAAAAATACCAACATGGGGCTTGACTAAGGCAAGCCCCTATATGGCATAACAATTTCTCTCTCTTTATGTATGTATATTATAGATTTAAAGAATATTGGAGGAAGATTGAAGATAACTTTCTCATTCATGCATTTTAACCCTACAAGTCGATAAGATACAAAAACTCCATTATCTCAATATTAGAGCCGACAACAGGATCTGAAAGGAAGAAGCTACAAACCAAGGACCTAAGGCTTGTGAAATCAATTTTTATTTAAGATACCCAGTCTAGGCCATCCTTGTGCCCTTGACCCCTTATAATCAGCTTAGATTCAAATCATAGGTGCATCAAAACCAAGGACCCAAGGCTTGTGAAATCAATTTTTTATTTAAGATCCCTAGTCTAGGGAACCCTAGCAACCTTGACCCCTTAAAATTTTCTCAGATTCAAATCACAGGTGCATCAATATATACTCTTCTCATTTCTAGTCTTTAATTTTGACTATTGGTTTCCAATTTTCCAAAATTCATATCAAAACACTGTATTTTCATAGATTAGTTAGTTACATCGTTGCATTTCATCAAAAAGTTCAATTCAAACCCTCAACTATTATAATTTAGATCCAAGGGCAAGACAGTTGTTGGTAAATTATTCATAACTCTTGTGTAGATCAAAATTCCCCTAATGTTAAGGTAAATATGTCACAATCATCATCATCTTGTGGAAAATGAATTAATTCTAGTGCTTAGACTTAGGATCACCTTTTCCACCCATAACATTTTGGTGAACTTGACTGATTTAACATTGCATACCTTTTGAAATCTAAAGCATGTCATCCTATATATAAAGTTAATCTTGCATTATTTTTCATTCATCAGTTAGGCATTCATTATTTCATAAAAAAGCATTGAAAAATCAAAAATTTGAATACCATATTGCATTAAAATTTCAAATAGGGTTAATTTCAAACATCCCAAGTCAAATCTACATCATAATTGCATTCACAAATCTACATTAGGTCATTCTAAATATGAAAGTGTTCATTGCATTCATTTAGGCATTTTGCATATAGTGAAAAAGGTAAAAATGGGGGAGATGTTTATTCAAAAATGCCAATGAAAATTATGAGACCTATGTAATGAATGAAATTAGCATCATGAATGAGATTTAATAGGGTTTCTTGTTTCTACAATCATCCTTGGATTTCTTTGCATAATATTGCGCCTTAGGTGTAGGATTTTTCCTTTCTTCATATGGCTGCATTTTCTGTAACTTTTAGTTATTTTATTATGCCTTCGGCCGACTCCAACCCAATAGTTCTTGCTAGTGTTAGTAGTTTGAAGGCTTTGCACAATGTCTCCTTCGAACAAGCGACCCCAAAATTTTTTTTTGAAGGTGTTTCACAAGGTAAGTCCTTTGATTCCCCAGTGAATGTGGTGCTTCTCGTCCTAGAATTTGATACCGCATGTCAATAGTTAAAGCAACATACTCTTGTAGGTTAATTTGTTTGGAGGACTCCCCATGAAAGTGTGTTAAAATACTAGGTCCATAAAATTTGGGTCCCTCATGGGGTCTACCTTGATATGGTCTAGAACTTGACTTGAGGTATTTTCTTTTTTTCATTTCACGGAAGTTAATCATGTTTAGGAAATCTTAATGAACCATGTTCCTCAGTATGTACAATACTCTTTGTTGGTTTTTCAACCTTGGACTCAAGATTTATTTATCTCTATGGATAGGAAATTACAGTCTGAGTTTGGATTGATTTGTCTTGATTTCCCTTGTCTTGCTTGCATTTTCTACACCATATAGCTTCATCTCTAGGGAAAGTTATTTGTGTCGAACCTGACTGATTCTCTCAAGCCTACCCTCAAAAGTTAATCTGTGTTGAAGTGGACCTTTTGCAAGATTTGAAAGAGTCCATAGATATTTAAATTGGAAATTTCTAGTATATCGAGGTCTTTTATTTTAATTTACCCAATACTTGTTATCAGTGCCAATCCATTTATCACAAGATCATAGATTGCCCCCTTTCCACCCCTTGCACCTAGTCTCCACTATGGGAATCTAAAAAGTGTTGGATGTATGTGTTGTTGTTGATGTCAATAGATCTTTGTTGTTGCATAGATGTCAACCTATGGAGATGCTTTGATTGGTTGCATTATGTTGTCATTAGTAGTATCATTGATGTCAACCTCTAGTGTTGCTTTAATGCGCATATGTTTGTGCATGTTCAACTTCTTGTGTGATTGAGAAGTTGTTGCAGATGTTAAGATGAAATTTTTGGTGCTTCGTTTCCAATTGATTTTGAGAAAATTTGAATAAAAGAGGAAACAATGTGGTAAAGAGTGTTTAGTGTGGTAGAGTAGTGTTCAGTGTTTTGCTCCACATTTCATGGTTAAATCTCTTCTTGTGTGGTTCATATATGTTGATCAAAGGTGTTTATAAGTGTTATATCCATAGTTTCGAGTTCTAGATCATTTGACAAAATAAGTTGTGTTCACCAGTGTGTGAGTTGTGTTGCATTGTTGTCTAGGAGAAATGGTTTTGCTCCACATTTCTCCGCGTTGTGGTTTCTAGTCTTGCGGATTTGGAAGTGTTCTTATATTTCTCATATCTGTCTTCAATCTGATTTGTTTGAGTTTTGGTGCTTTGCAAGGTTGGATTCATCAATTGCAGTATGTGGAAGGTTAACTAGTTGTAGAGAATGAGTACATTCTTCAGGTGTATGATGTTGTGAAAGATTTGTTGGATTTTAGGGTGTTGATGGAATTCCATATTGTTTTTAAGTGTTGTGTGTGGTTTGTGAGTCATCTTTGGATTTGGTGAAGCATGTACTTAAACATTTAATGGTTTTAACATAGGTTCACGTGAGCTTGGGTGTTTACACTAATTGCATATATTCTTTAGTGTTTTTGGAAGCACGGTTTGGCATGTTTATGTGGAGTTAGGTATGAGGTAATGTGTTTTGTTGTCCACTTTCATTCCTCTCCACCATGGGAATGTTTTGGTGCCAATCTAATTTGAATTTGTATGTTTGAGGTGCATAGCCGACCTTGTAGATTGTGTGTAAGGTTGAGCACAATATATGTGTTGGGTTGATGGAGGATTATGATGTGAAGTTGTGTGACATGAATTATGATGTGAAGTGAAAAAGTATGAATACAGTGTGAGATTGAACAACTACGACTACTGGAAGAAACGAGCAGAAGGTGTCTACATTCTACAAAGTGTGAATGTTCTGGTTAAGTAGTGGTGGAACTTTTCTATAGCTCTGAGATGGATTTCTCATTGTAACAATATTTTATCTTCTTCTTTCTAATCTTGCAATGAGCCATTGGAAATCAACCCTTCTTTCTTTTGAGTAGTGAACCCTTCGACAGTGAGCCTATTATATTTGATGTTGCAATTACTTTATATTGTGAGCTAATCATATCATGGTTTTTCCTTTCTTGGGTTTTCCACGTAAATCTTGTGTTCTCATGTGTTTGGATGTGTTTGCATAACTGTTTCTCATGTTTATGTTCTAATAATGGATGATAAGGGTTTAATGGTTGTTAATGGTTTAAGGATTAATGCAGATCTAAATGTTAATGAGGGTTTGATGTTTTAATGTATAATTGATTCACCCCCCCTCTAATTTTTCTTGTGCATTCAATGAAAAGCCTCACTCAGTGGAAGCCCTAGCCTCCAAATTAGAAGACAAATGGATGATGGTCAAAAACCAGAAAAAAAAGTCCAATGGTGCAGGGATGACTTCCAAGGTCCCTTATCCTTTGGTTAAAATTTCAAACCATTCTGAGAAGGGGAAAGAAGTTTATAGCACTGCTAACGCTTTCCTAGTTCAACCAAGGCCCTCTGCAATACCTCATCCAGATTCTGTGATGACAACTCAACTAGGTGTGTCTCCTCCCATCACATAAACTCATAGGAGATCATGCATCCATTCCATGTCTCTTGAAGAGGGTGAATCTTTGAAAAAAAAAATGGAGGTTTTCCTCTCATCTACTTTAGTTGGGTTTAGTCCCACCATATTTTTTTTCCCTCTTTGGAAGAGTTGAAATCCAATGGAATGATTGAGTCCCATACATGAATTTTCTCTCTTGGAATGTGTGAGGTCTGATAGACCTCTCAAAGAAGTATTCTATTAGGGATAGTCTTCATAAGCATGCTAGCATTGATGTCATGTGCCTTCAAGAAGTGAAATTCATTGGTTTTTTGTTATCTTTTTCTTGCCAAGTCATATGGCCAACAAGTAAAATGTTTTCCAATCATTGTGTTGTTGGGCATCGCAGGGCGGTTACCATTTTGTCTCCATATTGGCATGATTTCATCATGGATCATGGGTATGACCCCACACATTGGCTTGTCTAGGTTCCTATAAACATTGATAATAATTCCTTTGGGATTATTAATGTTTATGCCTCAAATGATGTTGTTGAAAGATCTCTTCTTTGGCATTGGATTGTTGATTCTCAATCAGTGGCCACTTGGGGTCCTTTGTGGAAATTCCAATATGGTTGAGGTGGTGTATGAAAAAGAGGGTACTTTTTCTTTTCGATGGGTAGATGATGAGAGAGAAGCATGGTTTTACATGCGTAGTAAATTGGGTCTCTTCGACCCCAATATTGGTTGTCACCATTCTCATTCCTTATGGCACACCTAGAGTAAATTTCAAGCTGGGTCTAATAGAATATTTAATTGTCTTGATCATGCTATGATATCCACGCAATCTTTCTTCTCCTTTTCTAGTTGGTCCCCTCTTCTGGATATGTTGTTAGTGGATGTGACCTTGTCAAACCACTTTCCCATTCATTTCTATATTGAATGGAAAGTGGGGCCACCTCATACCAGTAAGTCTCAATTTTTTTAATGCTTATTTTCTAAGTCATCAAACCACACTAGACCACATCAAAACTATTTGGAATATCGAATGCAGACCTACTCATTCTACGAGTTGGATTAAGTGGTGGAATGATGCCATTACCCGCACTACAATGTTTCTTCGCATTTATGGGAATTAGCTAGCCATTTTTTGCAGGAAATCTTATGAGGCCACCAATTTAGATCTTCGAAGGGCCAGTGAGGCCTTAGCAGCTAACCCATTTACCTTATCCTTTCAATCTAGAGTGACGGAGCTAAGACATCAAAAGCAAGTTGTTGATTTTATGCTACGAGAGGCACACAGACCAAAGCCAGACTTCGTTGGCTTAAAATTGGGGATTGTGTGTTGAAGGAATTTTTTCTTGCTCTTTGTGTCAAGCACAATGCGCATGACATCAGACAAATCAAATAAGGAACTCATTTTCTCATAGAGCTATTTGACATTCTCCAGGATTTTCTTAGGTATTATGAAAAAAAATTCACTTCCCAAGACTACACTCAGGAGCATGCCAATGCTCTCTAGGAATGCCTCAGAATTGTGTCTAACAAACTCTCTTCTGCTTAGAAGGATTTCTTTTACCAATTTCTCACCATTGAAGATCTCAAGGAGGTTGTGAGCACTATGGTTCATGACAAAGCTCTAGGAATTGATGGTTTCCCTTGTGAATTTTACAAATCCCTTTGGGACTGTATGGAAGAAGACCTTCATAAAGTTTTCCTAGAATCCTTTAATGGCAAACCCCTTGGCCAACTTATTAACAAAGGAAACACAAAATCTATACCTAAGTCTAGTGATCCTGAAGATATTTACAAATAATGACCCATCACACTCCTCAATGTCTCTTACAAAATCATTGTTAAAGCCCTTTCCTTGAAAATCCACCACCTTCTCCTTCAAAATTTTCACCCATAGTAGATTGGATTTATTAAATCCAGGCTCATTTTGGACCTCATTGTCATTTGGGAGGGTATGGAGTGGGCTAGGCATTCACATCAAAAAGTAATTTTTTTGAAGATTGATTTTTTGAAAGCTTATGACCACATTGAATGGCATTTTCTTCTTGTCATGCTTTCTTCTCTATTCTTTTTTCCCCATTTTATTCAATCTGTGAGCATGATTTTTTCTAATGCCTCTACATGTATTACTATTAATGGCCTCTAATCTCAATCATTTGGATTGTTCTACTCCTTTTTCCAAGGTTTCCCTCTAGCTCCTTCTCTCCTTCCTCACTCTATTAGAGGAAAAGGATAATGTCAAAGCTGCCCTCAGATGTCTTGAGACCTTTTGCTTGGCCTTTGGTTCTATTATTCAATGGCACAAAAATCAGTGCTATCATCAATTCATTCCTCCTAGTCCTTTGTGGATACAATAGTATGGTTGGAAGTAGATTGCTCATGGGGAAATCTTTAGGTTCCTTGGAATCCCTTTTTCTTTTCAGGATTTGTCTTCGTATTTGTGTCAAACAACTCTTTCTCATATAGAGAAGAAGCTGGATTTTTTTATCACTAAGCCACCCTCATTGGTTGGCAAGTTCCATTTGTGCTCTAAAATTCTAGTAGTGACTCATGTTTGTTACTCTTCATATTAGGCCCCTTCCAATGCCTCCTACAAAAAGCTTGAAAAGCTACTCAAGGACTTCCTTTGGGCCTCTTTTGAGACTCACAAAGGGTTTCACCGTGTTACTTGGGAGTTTTCTTGCCTCCCTAGAGATTGTGGTGGACTTGACCTTTTGGGCACTAAAAGGTAGGGGAATGCTCTTTGTGCCAAGTGGATCATACGTTCCCTCACTAGAAATGAGTCTTGGAAGATTCTTCCTAGATATTACATCTCTATGGAATATCCAATTCACAGATTGACTTGGAAAGGGACTATTTTTCATACAATTCCCATTATGAAGGAGCCTATTTGGATTGAAGGCACATTTTTTGCCAAAAGCATTTGGCAAGCCTAGGAGGTTGTGAAGCCTTGGCTCAATTGGAATGGCACTAGTTTCAGAGTTGGTTTATCTTTCAATCAACAAAATATTTGGTGGTCTCCTTTGTTTGCCACTTTGGGATGTCCTCTTGACAAGTTTCCCTAGCTTAAGGCTCTTAGATTTTATAAGAAGGGTATTCAAACCCCTCATGACTTATTTTTGAGACCCATGATGAGCCTCATGTCATGGGGAGATTTCAAAGTCAAATTTGGCTTAAAGTGTCATGATCAAGAAAATTTTGAAGTACTGGTTAATGCCATTTTGGTTGACATGCTTCACAAAGTTGGTATACATTCTACCAAGCCTTGGTGGAAAGATTAGAAGTGGTGTCCAAATACCCCTTTCAAGAACTACAAGCACTAACTTGGTTACCATTGGCTTTATCCTCATCTCCCAATGGTTAACAATTTGAACCGGAGGTGGCATCATCAATCCCTGGTGTCAGTTTGGAACCACATATTTGCTGCTATGTGGGCTACTATTGTTAAGCTCAAGCTTGCCCACTTTTCTTGGTGTATTCTTTTACAAGGATTACACGTGGGATCTTGGCTTACCCACATGGGGGTTCCTGAAACTATTTTCCCTTTTTTGGG
This sequence comes from Sequoia sempervirens, assembly GCA_007258455.2. NCBI lineage: Eukaryota > Viridiplantae > Streptophyta > Pinopsida > Cupressales > Cupressaceae > Sequoia > Sequoia sempervirens. The sequence goes on along the minus strand of VDFB02270651.1, from coordinate 567,744,178 downwards.
TAACCTAATTCTTTCAAGCACCTCTTTTGGTTCTACTCCAAAGATCAAATATTTTGGAATTCGGTTCATGATTTCTTCAAGCCCTTCTAGCCTGAACCTTTCTCCTAGCATATGGTGTTGCTAGGTGATTGGCCCCACCTCCCCCATAAGTATACCTAGATTTGGCACTCTTTCAAAGTTGAAACCCTCTTCAGCATTTGCAAAGATAGTAACTCCTATATTTTTTCTCATAGCCAGATTGATAAACATCTATTGCTTTATTCTAAAGCCATTATATGTTTTAATGTGTTATTGAAGATTCAAGTGCAAGCTAACAAAGATTTTATTGAGGTGGCTCACCTTCAAGAGCTCCTGAACCACTAGGGGAATTCCCCCTACATGGTTGCTTGTGTGTTTCCTTCTCCTACTTCCTCCCAAGACTTCTCACCTTCACATGGCTGCCATCGAGGCACGAGTGATCTACTAGGAACTCTTAGGTGGCTCATCCCCATTCATAGGCCCCATGTTGCAGTGGCTTACATCCTTCCAAACATTCACCCTGCTCTCCTCAGGCTCACTTGGGGTGGCATTTTGGGGGAGCCTCTGGAGGTGGTGGTGGTGCTTCTGGTTAACCCTCTAGTGGAGCTTCTAGTTGGCTGATTAATTATTCTAAATTGCTTTCATGGTTAGATCTTGTAATTTCTCCCACTCAATGAGAAGATAAAGAAAAATATGATGATGGTCAGGACCCTCCTAACGTCACTTAGGACCCTGTTGATGTATGAAGTAGGTTAGATGACAAGGACCTTCCTCCCTCAACTAACATTGTTATCGCTACTTAGTGACCTTTTATTGGTTTTTTATGCTTTCTCCTATTTGGGCACTACCCATGTGACTCTTTAGGGCACGCCTTATTACCAACCAACTGTTTTGGTGAATATGTGTAATATTTAGTTCTAATTAATAGATACTAATGCTTATTCATCAAAAAGGTAAAAATTATATTGTTTTTGTTACAAATAGACATCAAGATCTTGACTTTCAGATTTTGCACATTAGGACCAGTGAGTTGTTGTACTTTAGATCTGAAAAATTACATTTAGAATCTCATTTTTTTACTTGAAATTTTTGAAAATTTCTTGCATAATTGCATTCTGCATTGCACAATCACAAGTCAGACAATTTTTGGAAATGTATTCACTATCAAACCTGCACTGTAATTTATAATAGAACCCTTAATTATTACACAAATTGAAACTTTGAAATTTATAAATTAGCTTGCTAGTTTAAGGCATCCTGGAACCCTTGACCAAGCTATTTTTTCTCTAATTTCTATGACAAAACCCTCTTAGGATCTTCCATCTAGATTTTCTTTCAGTTTTTTGTTTATTTTGTTATAGCAACCTGATTTGTAGTGCATACATCTTATTATCATCAAGGTTGAATGTTTTGGTAAAATGTTGTTGTAAACACAAAAAATGTCCCAAGCCTGCTAGCAACATTTTCTCACTAATTTGAGTCTTTTCTACATAATTAAATAATTTTAATTGTTTTATTATTTATTAATTAAATAATTTTGAGTTATTTATAATTCATTTGATCTTAATTCTTCTTCTTCTTCTTTTTAGACTGTAGGAATTGGTCGGGTATCCATCCCCCTATAAACTGTAGTGCGCCTGGTAAAAAAAATTCACGTGATCGGTGGTGCTAACGCAACACACCCTCCGGTATCACAGGTTGGGGGGAGACTAGACCTCATGATATGTTTCCTGCAACAGGATGGTTTAGCCAATCAAGCTAGGCCCCCGCCCCATCTTAATTCTTCTTTTGATTATTTAAATAAATCTTATTTATTTAATTATGTCACTAATTCTTGTCTTTTCTTTTATAATTAAATACATTCTTATTTATTTATTTATTCATTTTTATTTTCCCTTCTTTATTTTATAATTTAATAATTTAATAATTCATTATCTCTTCTCTTCTATAATTAAATAAATTCCTATTTATTTAATTATTTACCATTTCCCTTCCTCTATAATTAAATAATTGTTTTTAATTATTTAATTATTTAATTATTTATCATTTCCCTCCATCCATTATTAAATATTTGTTTTCAATTATTTAAATATTTTATGTCCCTCTTTTCTTCTATAATTAAATAATTATTTTTAATTATTTAATTATTCATTTTCCCTCTCTTAAATCAAATAATTGTTATAATTATTTAATTTATTTATTCTTATCCAGGTCCTATTTCTCAATTAATTTCTTGGATCATGGTCCATTCTTCCCATCCTCATCTCTTTTCCTGTCAATTAATTTCATCCATTGATCATCATGGGTGATCCCACAATAGTGGTTTACACTTTTTGGGACATTCTATTTTTTGTTGAAATCACATATTTTTAGAAATATAATGATTTAAGTCTTGAAAAGTTTCATTTAGAGGATTCCAATTGAAGAGGTTTTGATCAAACCGGCTTATATCAAACTGTCTTGGATAGAACCCTGCTAGTTTTAAACCATAGCTATAATGTACTCTCCTTTACACCTATCAAAATGTTGATAAAAAACTAGTTTTGATTTACCTTTTGGGGGATCAAATGAATTCATTTAAAATTTATTTTTTGTAAGCATATAGTCCTTATTATAAGCTTCCCAAAAAGTATAATTTTTAATATATTTAATTTGATTATTATATTTATTTTTTATTTCTTGTGAATGTAGATTTTTCACCAAAAATCAAGTTCTCTATTTTGTACATGTGGAAAAATAGGAAATTATCAAAAAAAATTTGAAAAATATCAGTGCACTAGATATTGATGTCCCTAATCTAACAAAAAAAATATTGAATTTCGATACATACAAAAAAGTTATGTTTTAGCCAGTAAATCATGTTTGAATTGTAACTGGTTTGACTTTGAAACTTAATTAAGAAAAAAATATTGAATGAAATGATATGAAACCAATTCCATGCACTAGATATCATAGTTAAGAATCCAAATTCGAGAAAATTAGAATTTTATCCTTCATAGATAAAAAGTTATGTTTTAGCCAGTAACGCCACTCTTTAAAAATGGTGTTTATTGTTAGAAACTAGTTTTCGAAGATGGAAAAAGAAGTGCAATCTAATTCCAAAATTTTTGAAAAAATATATATGTAGAATTTACAAATAAAATTTCACAAATCACTAGTTTGCATCATCTTCAAATTCTTCATGGTTTAGCCACTATAGGTGCTCAAAAGTGAAGATTAAGTTAAAAAAAATCAGTTCCATGTCCAGTTTGGCCAAAAAATGTAAACCAGTATTGTGGGATCACCCTCATACATCATCACTCAATCCTCACCCTTCATTTAAATTGGGATTTCTATAAAATAAAAATATCAATCCCATTTCAATGTTAACCACAATCTTCAAAATTTTGCTATCAATCATTAATCTTGAGAAGCCACAATCTTCAATATTTTGCTATTACATCACTCATATCATTTATCTTAAGATCTTGCTATCAATCATCTATATTGAGTTTATTGCAAATATTGTACACTACATATTTGAGAGAAAACAAGAAAAATTGAGAAGAGTAATGGAGGAGAATAAACTTTGGCATAGGAATCGAGATATTATTGCTTTATTATTTGATTTCTATTGTAATCTTGATGCAGGAGCATCCTAGGTTGTGAGAGCAATCTTGCATGAACCAAAAGAATGCATTTTAAATTTTCTTTATTTTCCTAAGATTTGGTAGGTGATTTATTTAATAGGTTAATTTTCAAGGTTAGACTAAAATAAATATTAAATAATTTCCCTTTATTATTTTTTTGTAAATTTTGGGAGTGGAGATAATTTAGGAGGGAACTTTGCAAAATTGTCAAATTTTAAAATTTACAAAAATGGACTTGGGTGTGAGATTTGGAGGGAGTTATAAGTTTTAATGATGCATTTAGAAATTTAATTAATATATGCATACAAATGTGGGCACCCAAGTTGGCAAGAGTTCCATTGGAAACTGCCCTAAAATCTAGGAATTGACTCGCATTTTGGCAATTTTGGTGGGAGTGGGTTTATGAATGCATTTTCTATATTATGGAAAGTTTTTGATATGTATTTTTGGAGGTTTATTCTCTACTTGATCATGAATTTTTGTTGGAGAATTTTTGGAGCCTAATTTAGAAGATTACGGGCAATTTGGGCTATGTTTCGATAGCCATTCTTGGCTAGAATTTGAAGGTGTTTGTTGCAGGCACAAATTTTCTTGGTAAGGATGGAGAAGTAACTTTTTTTCAGGTTTGAGGAGGTTATTATAGCAAAAAAGTGTTATTAGAGACCATTTTTGAAGATTGATTCAGTGGAAGATTGAAGATTGGAGGTTTTAGTTGAAAGGAGGAAAGTTATTGCTATTGTATTTCCTTATTTTTATATAAAAATCAAATTGTAATTTGTTTTGAGTTGATTTACATCAGTCCTAGGGAGTGTAAAATATGATATAATCAAATTTTTTGAAGTTATGTAATCCTTCCTACAAGTTTGAAACATAATACATTGATTCTTGTTTGCAAATTTTGCATTCAATCTTTGTTGTTTTAGGTAGTGTGAGCATATCTTCATTGAGATTGCTATTTAATTTTAGATCTAATTATTGTGAGATATTTTTTTACCACATAAATGGTATCAGAGTAGGAGTTCCTGAGTGTGCAGGAAGAGTTCCAAACATGAGGCAATTTGCACCAAGACCTGTGGTGGTGTGTGAGTGATTTGTGTGTCGACATATCACCGAATGTGAGGTAGTCTATACCTGAGAGGTTGGAGATTGAGAGTGTGTGGAAAATGTTTGAAAAAATGACAAAGAAGAAAGGCAATAATTTTTCATAGTTGTGTATGCAGGTGAACATGATGGAGAAAATATTGTAGGAGTATGCTTTCAAGAAGGCATAAAGAAAGAGAGTGAGAAGGAAGATAAAAATGCAATATAGGTTGAGAGGAAAAAAGGTGTAGAAATTGAGGAGAAAAATGATGTTTAAGTAATAGATGATTTTCCTTTTGATGACTTAAGAGTATTGAAAAATGTAATTGCAACTGAGAGTGGAGGTGAAGAAGATATGGCAGTAGACAGTGACAAGGAAAAAGAGGTAATGCACAATATTTTTCATTTTCTATGATGAAGATGAGAGTGTATTTTGCATAGATGGAAGAGCTACAGTAGAGGATAATATTCATTCATATTTTTTAAAATTTGAAAAAGATGATGATTTGTATACTTTGAATTAGTTGGTTCAAACAAAGTTTGCTAGTGAAGTTTCATATGCAGAAGATTTGTTTGGTATTACAAAGTTTACTGTAGGTGCATTTTTGAGGAGGTGGTCAGAATATGGTGGGTTGAATCCTAAAATATTAAAATATATTGTGAGTTTCATTTGGTGGAGGTGGTTGGTTTATGGTGGAGTTGATTCCAGATTAAAGATGTTGAGTGCAGAGAAGAATTGTTAGAGGAGAAGGATAGTTATTCCGGCTAGGTGCTGGAAGAGGAGAAAGAAAAAAAATAAGAGGTACTAGTTTCAGTGATGGAGTTTTTTGAAGATTGATTACAAACTTAAAGGTTGGTACCACCACTCAACTCCATTTTTTGAATCCAGATTCACAAAATTTTCCTATCCCGGGTGTCTGATGCAGGAGCATCCTGGGTTGTGAGAGCAATGTGCATCAACCAAAAGAATGCATTTTAAATTTTCTTTATTTTCCTAAGGTTTGGTAGGTGATTTATTTAATAGGTTAATTTTCAAGGTTAGACTAAAATAAATATTAAATAATTTCCCTTTATTATTTTTTGCAAATTTTGGGAGTGGAGATAATTTCAGAGGGAACTTTGCGAAATTGTCAATTTTAAAAATTTACAAAAATGGAATTAGGTGTGAGATTTGGAGGGAGTTATAAGTTTTAATGATCCATTTAGAAATTTAATTAATTAATGCATACAAATGTGGGCACCCAAGGTGAGTTGGCAGGAGTTACATTGGAAACTGCCCTAAAATCTAGGAATTGACTCACATTTTGGAAATTTTGGTGGGAGTGGGTTTATGAATGAATTTTCTATATTATGGTAAGTTTTTGGAATGTATTTTTGGAGTTTTCTTCCCAACTTGGTAATGAAATTTTTCTGGAGAAGTTTTGGAGCCTGATTGGGAAGATTACAGGCAATTTGAGCTATGTTTCGCTAGCCATTCTTGGCTAGAATTTGAAGGTGTTTGTTGCAGGCATAGATTTTCTTGGTAAGGATGGAGAAGTAATTTTTTTGCAAGTTTGAGGAGGTTATTACAGAAAAAAAATTTATTAGAGACCATTGTACAAGATTGATTCAGTGGAAGATTGGAGATTGGAAGCTACAGATTGAAGATTGGAGGTTGTAGTTGAAAGGAGGAAAGTTCTTGCTATTGTATTTCCTTATTTGTATATAAAAATTAGATTGTAATTTGTTTTGAGTTGATTTACATCAATCCTAGGGACTATAAAATCTAATATAATCAGATTTTTTGAAGTTATGTAACCTTCCTGCAAGTTTGAGACATAATACATTGATTATAGTTTGCAGATTGTGTATTCAATCTTTGTTGTTTTAGGTGGTGTGAGCATATCTACATTGAGATTTCTATTTGATTTCAAATTTGATTATTGTGACATGATTTTTTACTCCATCACATTTTTTGCTTCATTGTTATATTAGGGTCTCTTTGGCTTGAATTAGATTGGTGAACCTAAAGTTAATCAAACATCCTTATTGTTTCTTTATTTTCATGAGGTTTTCCTAACCTTATCTTGATGTTTTATTCAAAAAAATTAAGAATAACCTTGTGCAGATAAGGTTGAAGAAAAAACCCTGGGATTTTCTAAAGATTTTGTCATATCTCCTATAGTGTAGGAAAAGGTATCCCTTTTTCACAATTAATTTGGGAATAATTTTTTTTTGAGAGGCCTTAATTTGGGAATAATTAATAATAAAATAAGCCTAATGATGCCTTAATTTAGTGTTGTAATATTTTTTTCATATTCACATTAAGTTTAGGGCCCTTCTAAATTAAATGGACTTAATTATGCCTTATTTTTTATGTTGTAAGATGTACTTTTACACTTTCACATTAATCTAGGGCTTTATTAATTAATTGAGGTTAATTTTCCTTAATTGGCCCCTTTAATTCAAATCCAAGCCTAATTAAATGCAACTTTTGAATGCCATTACACAACACTTAATTTTGGAAGATGTGTGTCCTAGGTAAGTGACCTAGGACGCATAGGGAAAATGGGTCCTCACCTAGACCTAGGACCCTAATTTTTAGCATAATTTTTGATCTTGAGTGATGTTTGTCCTAGGTAAGTAGCCTAGGACCTATCCACCCTATGGAGAATGGGTCCTTACTTAGACCTAGGACCCCCTTTGAAATATGTTTTTGGCAATATTTTAATGATTTCAAATCCATAATTCAATGTCAGCTTGTGATATTTGAATTTCAGGAATTAATCTTAAGATATGTATAAATACAAGGTTATTTCACTATGTTTCATCTAAGCAATCTTAGCAAGTTTGATTCAAGTATCCTAAGGTTTTTCAAGAGAGCACTCCTATAGCAAGTTTATGAGATTAAGAGCATTCAATAAGGCATTCAAGGGTAGATTATTGAATATTATTGTAGCAATCAAAATTCATTTCATCATGTCAAAGATGTAAAGCATCAAGCATGTTGTTTGAGCTAATGTGATGGTGTAGTGTTCGAGATCTATGCAAGCATTCAAAGGCATTATTTTACATCAAGTTTCATGATCAAGATTATATCCATTGAGGCCACTTCATGCTAGTTTGCAGATCTATATTCCAAGGTTCAAATAAGGTTTGGTGAGTTGTTACATAGCGTTATCCATTCATTATTCCTTCTTTAATGTTTCATTTTATTTCAAGGTTTAATTACCAAAATGGGGTTTGACCAAGGCAATCCCCCATTCACCTAACAAACAACATTTTTCTATCTTTGATGTGTGCTTGCATATTTTATGTGGAAGATCCTTTGGAGAGAAAAAATGAAGAATGTTGCAAATTTATCAAAGTTGCAAGGGAAGTTATCAAATGACAGAAACTCTTCTACAAGATTTGTTTTCAGTTGTCTCATAGTGAACACCTGGAATTTGTGAGTGTAGACTGAGCAAAAGAAAACAAAGAAAGCATTTTTCAGAAACCCTAGCTAGGACCCATTCACCATAGGGCGAATGAGTCCTTAGTGAGCTTCAAAAGGTGACTTTTGGTGAAAGGTACACAAAAAAATTTCCTTTCTAGATTTACCTTTTGATTATTGTTTCTATTAGATTTGTTTATTGTTCTTCATTTGCATATTATAGCCCACATTTTAAATGAAATTAGGAGAGTAGGTCCATTATTCATCACTCCATTGTGATGAACCCCATTTTCTTATATTTCATTTTGGTGAACCTAATGTGAATCATTGCATTTTCTGATTTTAGAGTCCTCTTTCATCCTAGATTTATATCTTGCATTCATTTGCATCTCTTTGCATTGAATTGAGTCTCATTTAGGGTGTCTAGTTTTCTTTCAACTTTGCATTTCATTTAAGGGTTTTAGGATTGCATGTTTGCATTCTTTAAATCTGAAAAATACAAAAACATCAGTCATCTTACATAGCATTGCATTATATTAACTTGCATTTGAAAATTGAAACAAAATTGCATATCAAACTAGGTCTTCTAGGTTGTCATTTTGTCACATTTTTCACTTGCATTTAACATTGAATTCATAGAAAATTAAACTGAAATTTGTTGTAACAAACCAAAATCTAGAAGCCACTAAAAATCACTCAAAAATATGTAAAAACTTGTTTCAAGACCCTCACCTAGGACCCATTCGCCCTAGGGTGAATGAGTCCTTGATCAGGGTCACATTCTATTTTTTGGACATTAAACATTCATCTTTGCATTTATGTTTGTTGCTTTCATATTTCTATTTCTATTTGCAGAATTTTTATTTAATTAATTTGATCATATCTTTCTTAATTTAATAAATTTAGTGCATATTGTGATTTCAAAATTGCATTTACATGACTTCATTTTGAGATTTTTGCATAGTGTAATAAAAAATTACCTTGTTTAAGTCTGAAAATATGACATGGATAAGTGATTTAGTAATATGTGGAAGTCTTTGTTCTCCTTGGTTGATATTTCAAGTTGTGTTTTTGGCAATGATCCTAATGCAATTGAACCTAATCATGCTCAACCAAATCCTAATGAGTTTCCTCATGAAGTTGACATCATTAAAGAAGATGATGATAGCATGAACAATTTCATAAATGTTTGCCTTAACAATCTTGAGAATAATGCATCCTTCTATCCTTCCATGAAACAACCAACACAACTTGAGCTATTTGGTTTTTTACATCTTGAAATTGAATCACAAACTAAGCCTAAAATTCCAACAATGACTAATCCTAGCTCCTCTAATCAAGAGCATACCCATCCATCTTATGTTAACAAAGTGACCAACACTCCCATAAATCTAGAAGAAACTTATGGCCAAGGATTTACGATTTTAACTAAACAAGGATGTGACATAACTAATGAGCATGAAATTCACAAACCTTTAGAGCAACTTCCTATTGAAGAAACCAAAGAATTAGGATACCAATATCCTCCTCCCACCATAAGTTTCCTCCTTCCTAAGGAACAACCAATGCCTCACAAGGATGATAAGGGAATTTTAGGTCCTCCTCCTCAATATCTACCTCAAAAAATTAGTGAATTAAGCAAGAAAAAAAAGCCTTACAAACTCAAGAAACTCAAATTTCCATGTTCCATGTCTGAAATGAAAGAATCTTACACACTTCTAAACCAAGGACTCATAACATTACCACCCATTAGATAAAATCCAAATCCAAATCCGAAGAACACAAACATGTCTCACTATCAATATCATAGAACTCTTGGGAATAGTACTGATGAGTGTCATTCTTTAAAAAGAATATTTGAGGAGTTCGATATCATAAAAAAAAATCACTGAAAGCATGCCCTTTGATCCTTATTATGTAATAGTTGCAAGATCCTAGTATCCTCACTATTACATGTTTCACATTCATTGAAAATCATTCTCTTTATCACAAGGAGATCATTCTCAACACTTATCTCAGTTCATCCTTGTCCTACACTTAGTGGGGGAAAGCAGTTAGATAGCCTTGTCCTATTTTTGGAACTTGATGTTGTCCCTTTGGATAGTTTCCCACCTTCCACATATACTAAATGAGATTGGGATGCAAACAACCTGCTATAGGTTGACTCACATGTACCGTACTAATCTTTTGCTTTATTTTCTTTTTCATGTTTCTTTATGTGATTGCATGTGTGTAATGTGATCCCCCATAATGTTTTGTTTGGTGTATCTCTTTTTTTTTTGTGCATTCCTCTATATGTATCTACATTCTTCTATATGTCGTAAACATTTATCTTTTCTTTTGTCTTGTTTTTTCCTTTTGGGGATGACACAAGGCATCAAGACATTTGGGTCTCTTCCATGTTGACCCGAAAGGATTTTTGTTTGTTTTTTCTCTTTTTGTGTCATTCTTCTAATTCTATGAGTATTTGGGGAATGATGATATTTTTGAGCTCTATAACAACATTTATGTAAAGACATACTAACCCCAAATCCATAGATCCCTTATGTGTTTTTGGGGACAACCCTTCCCTCCTTTTTCATGATGTAGCTTTATTTTGGAAACATATGACTTGGTTATGGATTTCTAAGGAAGCTATCATGTCTTAGGATTGAATATTGGCTACTTTAGAGTAATTGATCACAACAATGGTGTTAGCAATTTATTTAAAATGGTGGCATACATCGATAATATCTTTTGACATTTCTCATGTTTCATGGTGTGTTTTTCTTTTTTTCTTGTGATGCATCCTTTTCTTGATGGTTTCATTGGGTTTGATATCCTCTAAGAGTGCAATATTTCTTAGCTTACAACTTTCCTCTTAGTGGTGATGCAATGCACTACATTCCCTAAGTTGTGAATCTTTTACTCTTGACTTGTCCTCTCTTAGAGAAATTAGGCACAATGTTCCCTAAGAAAAAAACCTTACATGAACTAAGAAACATCCCATTGAGAAAAACCTATATATAATGTTCATAAGTGTTTTGCATAACACAAGTTTCTAACCTTGTGAAGCTCAAACCCTAAATTCAAGGCCACCTCGCATAACACACCTTGCTTTCCTATGGATCCTTGCCTTGTGACACCCTATTGAAGTTATCAGAGGGATAGCTTTGGTATGGTTAGTACGATGAGATCCGACATAGAGGTATGAATTTCTCATTGTATGGTGAGAGCCTATAGACCTGACATGACTTTATCCCTAAGCCACTTTATTGGAAGACTCGCCTAGTGGATAGCCTGAAGTTCCACTACCTCCGAGTGAGCACAAATCGAAAGCTTAGATGTCTTCCACATCATGTTGGATAGTCTAGGCTTGATCTTTGATGTTGTATGATTGTGTATCTTTTTAATTTTTGCATACATAAGTTTCTTGAATGTCTACTTTAGTGTGATTTTGACACAGAGTCATACTCTCACTAAAGTGAGGGAAAAATGTAGTGTAGGAAAAAGTATCCCTTTTTCACACTTAATTTTGAAATAATTAATAATAAAATGAGCCTAATGATTCCTTAATTTAGTTTCGTAATATGTTTTTCATATTCACAAAAAGGTTAGGGCCCTTCTAATTTAAATGGACTTAATTGTGCCTTATTTTTGATATTATAAGGTGTACCTTTACACTTTCACATTAATATAGGGTTTTATTAATTAATTGAGGTTAATTTTCCTTAATTGGCCCCTTTAATTCAACTCCAAGCCTAATTAAATGTAATTTCTAAATGAAATTACACAACACTTAATTTTGGAAGATGTATGTTCTAAGTAAGTGACCTAGGACCCATTCACCATATGGAAAATAGGTCCTCACTTAGACCTAGGACCCTAATTTAGCATAATGTTTAACCTTGAGTGATGTGTGTCCTAGGTAAGTAGCTTAGAACCCATTCACGCTATAGCAAATGGGTCCTCACTTAGACCTAGGACCCCCCTTTGAAATATGTTTTTGGCTATAGTTTAATGACTTCAAATCCATAATTCAATGTCGGCTTGTGATATTTGAATTTTTGGAATTAATGTTAATATATGTATAAATACAAGGTTGTTTCACTATGTTTCATCTAAGCAATCCTAGCAAGTTTGATTCAAGCATCCTAAGGTTTTCAAGAGAGCACTCCTATAACAATTTTATGAGATTAAGAGCATTCAATGAGGAATTCAAGGTTAGATTATTGAACATTATTGCAACAATCAAGATTCATTTCCTCATGTCAAAGATGTATTGCACCATGCATGTTGTTTGAGCTAATGTGGTGATGTAGTATTTGAGATCTATGCGAGAATTCAAAGGCATTGTTTTACATCAAGTTTCATGATCAAGATCTAAATCTATTGAGGCTACTTCATGCTAGTTTGCAAATCTATATTCAAGGTTCAAATAAGGTTTGGTGAGTTGTTACATAGTGTTGTTCATTCATCATTCCTTCTTTCATGTTTCATTTCATTTCAAGGTTTAATTACCAAAATGAGGTTTGACCAAGGTAAACCCCCATTCATCTAACAAACAACATTTTTCTATCTTTGATGTGTGATTGCAGATTTTATGTGGAAGATCCTTTAGAGAGAAAATTGAAGAAAGTTGCAAGGAAAGTTGTCAAATCACAGAAAATCTTCTACAAGATTTTTTTTCGATTGTCCAATAGTGAACACCTAGAATCTAGGAGTGTAAATTGAGCAGAAGAGAACCCAAAAAACATTTTTCAGAAACCCTAGCCAGGACCCATTCATCATAGGGTGAATGAGTTCTTAGTGAGCTTCAAAAGGTGACTTCTGGTGAAAGGTACACAACATTTTCCCCTGATGAAGGGTACTCCCCTCACAATCTAAAACTCACAAAAACAATAGATAATGGCACAAACAAAATGCAAGAAGGAAGAAAATATTTTCTATTATCACTTAAATGAAAAATGAAAATACAACATTATATTTTCCATCACATGGGATTTTTGATTACATAAATTTACAAATCTGTAAATTGAAGCCACCATCTACGCTACTTTGGCCTCCTTTCTATAGCCCCTTTTCACATCTTTATTTGGAAAGTGTAACCTCCCTAGAATCTTCTGGAAAGTTTATTTTCCTCAAGAAGATAATTTGAAATTTTATTAATTTTGGTAGTACAACTTTGTGGGGTCATAACTTTTGATCCAATCGTTGAATTTTCTATTATAATGCATTTCTGTAAAGTAGGGCCTAAAGGCCAACCACTTTCATTTTTCATCAATTTTTAGGCCCATCCGGAGCCTCTAAGTGCCTCAAAATTGACTTTGAAGATTTTAATAGGATTTTCAGAAATTTAAATTTTAATCTCTCAAATGAAAAATGGTATCGAAGTGATTTCTTTACCATTCGCTTCAATTTACTATTCTGGAGGTCTGTGGAACCCATGGTGTTTGGTGGTGCTGGGAAGAAGAAGTGGGTGTTTGGTTTGTAGCACATGGCAGGAGTGGAGGATTGGTGGAAGGCTTCTAAAAGTGGAGGGTATTAAGATAGACAATTTTCTTGGAAAATGGCTTATCAACCCTAGAATTTCTGCATCCACATGAGGGTTCAGAGCTAGGAAATCCCTTTGAGGGTTTCCTTGCACAAGACAATTTGGGAATCCTGTTCAAGCTTGACTATCCATGGGTGGAATATTTCATTCGAACAATAATTGGGAGTGAGTTAATTAACCCAAAAGCACAATGGATTCTGCTACCATCTTAGGTGCTCTCTATCTTTTTATCAAATTTGATGGATTTCTATCAATGTTTAAGGGATTTACAATATATTGTAGGTAAATATGTTAAGCGTCAGTTTCTTTAGGGTAATTCTCTACTAATGGTGGTGCAAGGACATTATATATTTAAGGAAAAAGGGCTTTATAGGTGGCTTGTTTTCATAGAAGCTTCTTATACAATGTCATGGTTATCAAGAAATTTACAATGCAATAAAACTAGCCTACCAGTGCAATAATGACTTAATTTTTTTGAAGGCATTGAGAGAGAATTGCAGGTGTCTTTTTCCTAGTCTAGAAGCTAATATAAAGGAAAAATATTTTGTAATTGCTTTCTTGTGGTCTCATGTTTGTTTTTCTCTTTGAAAAGAATCCACAAGTGGAGCAATTGAAAGTGGCTACCCAGGCGTACATTGCACCAGGAGCTCAATCTCTTCCAGAAGGTCATGAAGCTTAGTTTGAAGGTAATGAAGATTGTGTTGAAAGGGATCATGTGCATAAAAGGTTTCATTTGTAGCCTGTCATGGATATGGAGGAAGGTCAAGATGAAAACCAACTAGTATACATGGAAGAATGAAAAGTAGTATAATGGAAATTTTGATACAAAATGTTTCCCAAAGCTTCAAATGTGGCTATTTGTTTTGGGATTTATATTTTGTGTTTGGGTCTAAAATATAGAAGTGATTGGCTTTATGTCTACTTATACTATTCTATTACAAGTGTTGCTTAAAGGGATAGAATGATATAACATTGTAATATAGCAATTCTATGATTCACCCATCATTAATATGACTCTAGGATAGGGGAAAAAAATTGCTAGGGTATACAATACTGCTATACTAGGGGTACAATAGATTAGAAAGCAAAATTCAGAGTTTGAAGTAATATTACATTTCAGCAGACAAACTAAAATACTTTTTGTATCTATTTTATCAATTAATATATATATAGGCATTAATTTCCTTTTACCTAAAAAAAGGATTTTGTGTCCAACCGTGCATAAATGCAAACTTACTAAAAATAGTAACCCTATCAAATTTAGCCCTTATTGAAAAGAAACAACATTTTTTTGGGTGATGCAAGATTACTCTTACACCCTGGATGCTCCTACATCATCCTCTTTCCAGATTTGTTTACTATTCTTCATTTGCATATTACAACCCACATTTTGAATGAAATTAGGAGAATAGGTCCATTTTTCGTCAGTCCATTATGGTGAGCCCCATTTTCTTATATTTCATCTCCCAAACAACTATGATTTTTTTCTTACTACAAGTCAAGGATCATCTCAGAAGCCTACAACCCAAAAATTAGGTTTTAGTCAATATTTTTGAGTGAGTTATGATGGTTTTATGATTTTTCAAATCTCCCAAACGGCTACAAATTTTTTATTTATTTTTCAACTAGAGGTCAAGGATCATATCAGAAGCATACAGTCAAGAAATCAGGTTCAAGTCAACCTTTTTGAGCAAGTTATGACATTTTATGATTTTCCATAAATCTTAATTTCTAGTTGCAAATCAAAGAATTTTTTAGAAATTTTTACAAATCTAGAAAACTCTTAGAATTCTACAAGGGGTTTGTTCTTTACATTTTTTTATTTTGACTTCAAATAATTAATATAAAATTAGATCTTGGAAAATCAGTATTGCTTCATAAATCTACTCCCTAGGGATCAAATTAAGGAATTTTTCTAAAAAATATATATTTTTGGAAAGTTCTCAGAATTTTATTAGGGGTATCTTCTTTTCATTTTTATTTTTGGGGTTACAAATATAGAAAATAATCGGATCTTGTTTGACTATGCCAAAAACAAAAACAAAAATTTATAATTGCATTTTTGTGATGAGCAAATATTTTCTTTACATATATTTTATTGCATCATAAGATTAATTTATGATCTTTTAAAGAGTTTTATTATAATTCCTAATGCCATAAAATAGCAATTTTTGTAACACGTTTCTTTTCTTTGGACTATCATGTTTGGCATGTGTTTACACACTTGATTTGAGGAAGATAAAAGCTAGTTTGGAGCTCATCATATTGGATCAAGGGGTTTGAAACATAATTGAGAGCATTAAATCTAAGTGTATTTGTTCTAAACTATCTCATTTACATTACAAGTAATCAAAATCTTTGATATCTATCATAAGAATCATTTATTTCTTTATATCATCTTGCTTGGTGTGTCTTCCACATATTGAAATTGGGTTTAAAATTTATCATGCACATTTTAGATTTGGGCTTAAAAATAAGCTCCTTGTCTTTTAGTCCTCAAGATATACTTACATATGTTCTCCTCTCGCATCCTAGTGATGACCTTGACTACACTAGAAATAAGTATCTTGCTTTTTATTTTTAGGAGGCCTAACTAGAGAAGTGCTTACTCTAGGGGATGACCCTTTGACTCCCATGTTCCGATGGAGTATAAATAGCGAGACGTGAATCAAAAGAAACACCTCTTGGAAGTGAAGTATTTTTAATCTAGGATAAGCCTTTAATATCTTTATACCTTAGAGAAGTGAAGGTGGAGAGTGGGTTACCCTCTCCTCTTAGTTGTTTGGTAGTATTTCCTTTCATCTATGGATTTAGGCCTCATGTACCCTTGTGGTATATAGAGGGTACCTCTAGTTGATCTTGTAAAGCCTATAGTTGAAATTTTGGTCATCATTTCTTGTATATACAAGGATTGAAACACCCACTTGAGTAGGCTTGTTGATGTTTCTTGTGTGATTTAGTGTTTAGATATCCTTCCTCAATTGAAGCCAAAAGGGGACAAAATCCAAATTGATCCATGAGAAAAGTGTCTTCATTTTTTTTATTTTCTTATTGCATCAAAAATTCAAAATTCAAAACAAGTCAACAAGAAATTCTAGAGGTTTTTATTCTTTGTGTCGTCACATTCTTGTTGTTATATCTCTTTCCAAAAGATAAAATTCTTAAACAAAATCCATCAACCAAAACAACCATCAACAACACAACCAAAACTACCTTCCCCCTCCACCTCCACTTTCACAACAAAACATGGGTTCTCACCACCAACAAATCCCCAACCACCAAGCATACCATTACCAAAACAGCCATCAATAAAACAACCAAAACTAACTTCCCCCTTCACCTCCACTTTCAAAATAAAACATGGGATCCACACTAGGCAACCAATCACTAGACACTTTAACTCAAAAAATCCAAGATCTCCAACAAAAAATGGCTAATTTTCAAAATAGGGGTTCAAACAAGAGATACACATTAGAGGTCATATGTCCTTATCATTTTCATAGGAACATACCATCACAACCAACCTAGCAATCATACCAATCCAACTTGAATGAACCTTCATTTTCTCATGAGTCATACCATCACGAACAACTTATCAATCACATCAATCGAACCTACCAATGTCTTAAAATTATCCAACGTCCACATATTCATGTGCATCACTCCAATCACAACCAAAAAACTTTTAATTCATAAATCCCTTCTACCAACAACCCAACATACCACCTTGTACCTCACAAATGCACATGAGAAACACAAAATTCAACCAACCAAACAACATCTCACTTCCACTTAGGCACACAACAAGAAATCCTACCCCATCAAATAATTAGGAGAATACACAAAGAACTGCATCCAAGACAACATACAACACCTATAAGCTAAATAAAACATATACGTCTTTGGGGGAGCCTATTGAATTGACCTTGAGGAAGTTAATTACATCTAATATCATCACACTTCCTAAGTTTACTAGTTATGAACCCAAGATCAAACTTCCATGGTGGAATGATAATAAATATTGTGAGTATCACCAAAGCAAAGGTCAAAAAAACAAGAAATTTCCATAAGCTCAAGAATCTTATCCAAGACCTTATCGATCAAGGTAACATTACTATTGAATATCATCCCAATAATTCACCTAATGAAAAATTAAGCATATGTCAAGACACATTTTCCAAGCATGATAAAAATCATCTACCTATGTTTGGCCATGGCTCATTCCAAAGAGATCACACCAATGATACAACCTCCTCTTATGATTCCATTTCTCCCACCATTCCTTCATCCCCTAAAGCTTTGAAAAATCATTCCACACCATCTCCATCAAATAGATCACCAAATAATAAAACCTTTCAAGCTTATCCCCATGGGCTATCCATAATAGATAATGATGAAATCCAAGCTAATTCATCTCTTGATACAAATTCCTTCCACGATTCAGAAGAACCAAATCCAACACCATCATTCACTCCATTATCAATAAATATCACTCCAAAGATCCCCATTCCAAACCCATCCCTATCATGTAAAAATAATGAATCCATCCAAGTATACATATCCAAACTCATACTCCATCTTTAGAATTGGATCCATGTCAAGAGAATAATCCAAAGAATGATAACATAGATTCCCTTACATATCAAGATCAAAGCATCCCTTCCACACCCCACATGATCCCCTTCCATACAAAGAGAAAATTATCCCTTCCATACTATCTCATGATCCCTCTCTAAATCAAGATAAAAGTACACCTCCCACCCCATCTAATGATACCCCTCCTAATCAAGATCAAGATGTCTCATCCACTCCATCACATGATCCCCTTCTATCTAATCATCCCCTTCCATATCAAGAGCAATATATCCCTTAAATCCCATCCCATGATCCTACCCCAAGTCAAGATCAAATTTTCCATCCTTCTCCATCTCATGATCCAAGTATCCTTTCATCTCTGTGTCATGATCATAATCCTCCACAAGATGACATCACCCCCATCCAAGCTACTCATGAACCCCACACCTATCAAATAGTTTCATCCACATTCATCCAATCTAGTTTCCTCCAAGAACCTATCATTCCTTCCATGCTATATCCTCCTTAAAATGGACTCACATCTTGTTTTAAAAACAACAAGTAACCCATTGGAAAAAGGATTTTTCAAAAAATACAATATCAAGGCAAAGGTTTATGCCTACATGAGCAAGGCATATTAGAACCCATCCAAATCCAATAAAATCCTAATTATCATGGCCTTGGCTATAAGTCTCTATATGTTTGTACTCCTCCATCCTCCAAATCTAGTTTGGGACCTTATATTATAAAACCAAAGCCTTCACCCCTTCCATCCATCTTGGGTCCCTATATTCCAAAGCCCAAGCCTTCATCCCTTCAATCCATCTTGGGCCCTTATGTTCCGAATCCCAAGGCTTCATCTCTTCTATCTATATTGGACCCTTATGTCCCAAAACCAAGTCCTTCATCCCTTCCATCCATCTTGGGTCCTTACATTCCATCACCTAGAATTCCTACTCTAAAATCCCATTATCCTCTTTATCCATCACCTCATATCCCTAATCAACATCACCAAAGGCACACATTCTTGAAATACTTTCAACATCCTACCTACATCAACCCATTCATAAGACCTCCATATAATTACTCTCCATCCACCAATACCATTGCTCCTGGAAGTAATGTGGATGCCAATAATAAAGCCAAGAAACCACAAAAATAAATTGATCAACATGTCACATAAAAAAACATGAAAAAAAAGAAAAATATGATCCAAAATAAAAAATTCAAATCCCAAGGGCCACAAAGGCCCATGAAGAAAAAATAAAATTCAAAACCCATGTGGATTCCTAAAATACTTATAGAATCAATGCATCCCAAAGAAAAATCAAAATTGGCATCAAAAATTGCTCATCCAAAAGCTTCATCCAATCCTAAGTCCTTCACCCCATTTAATAATCCTTCATCACCTTCATCCATTTTGGGTCTATATATCCCAATATTTACATCCACTGCTCCATCTATGTTGGAAAAACAAGGACATACAATTGAAAGGGGGAGGGGTGAATCAGTTGTCACAAAATAATTAAATATTTTCAAACTTTATTTAAATCAATCTCAGATTTGATGAATAAACAAT
Source organism: Sequoia sempervirens (assembly GCA_007258455.2). NCBI lineage: Eukaryota > Viridiplantae > Streptophyta > Pinopsida > Cupressales > Cupressaceae > Sequoia > Sequoia sempervirens. The sequence continues at coordinate 567,724,352 of VDFB02270651.1, read as the reverse complement.
AAACCATAAACATTCAACACATTAGAAACATGTAGAGGACACCAATATTTTCTTACATGGAAACCTTGTTAGGGGAAAAACCACGATGGAGGTTAGTCCACAATATTATACCCTGTTAAAAGTATAATGGTAAATAATGGGAATGCACATGCATTCAGGCACACTGCCCAGAGCTCACTTCTCAAATACAAAAGAGGACTCACTATCCAAAGAAAAATTTGGATTAAAACCATCCAAATTGTGAACTGAGAAAATAGCTTCTACACAAGCCTAATTACATTTCTAGTTAAGCATAGAAAGACCTTCACTCTTCGCTCAAACTTCTTCACACTTCACTTAGTCTTCTTCATACTCTGCTTTGCAATCAAATGATATTCACACATACACACATGGGAGCACACAGAGCACACTTTACACCGATGAAACAATCTCTCTTATATATCTGCAACATGAGATTACATCAACAAGTTAGTCGACCAAAGATATAAAACATATTTTCAATTTCGGCCCAAATTTACAAATAAATTTTCAATTTGAATCCACTAAGGTTGGCCACAACATAGTGGAGTCCCAAATTAACAACTCCAACCCAAAAAGTCTTCAATTAATTTCACCTCGAAGATCCACTACACATTACACCCATCATGTCGGCCAAGAACATGAGAAACTAAACATATAGAGAAAAATATTTGACCACAAGCACATCGATCAATGTGGATGTCAACAAAGATAGAGAATGATCTAGAAACATACAAGAACACCAGGAAACAATAGAGAAACATCTGCAACAACTATAATTACCAAAATTATACCAACTTTAATGAAGAACACTGACAGAGACCACAAAAACACTGTCAGAACATAGATCTTCATAATTTGAAGAAATCTTCACACAGACCTCTGAAACTTCTAGAGGATGGACTAGATACACTCAACAATAAACCCTTTAGTCCACAAAAAAATATTTTCAATGTACAAAACAAGACACCTTCATGACCTTCACAGTTCTATTGGGAACCTGCAATACTTGCTTTTACAATTTTCTCAATATCCTTGACATATACAACCTTCAATACACCAAATGCTAATAGTGTTGACATCAATGACAACAACATATTAGCCACACAACCACAACATCCAACAATCTCTCCCATTGGCATTGATGGAAACACATGATGTGAAGAACACCATCAACCCAACTCTCAATCAACACTTACTCCTCCTTAGATTTTGACTATTCTTCCTTGAATTCTTCTGCAAGATCTTCTCCCCACAAGAATTTCTATTCTAGATAGGTAGTAGTTTTTCACATTACTCTTCTCCCCCTTTGAAATCAATGGCAAAGATAAACATTATCTTTCCACATGCAAGCTCTGAACCACATATTTGCACATCTGACTACTCCCCCTAAGTAGCAGCAATAGAAACATCAATCTGGATAAGAATATGATCATGAAATGCATGGATTGATGCAAGTTAATGCATCCTAGTTCATATCAGGAGGGGTAATCACCCTTAGCATCCCTCTGAGATACTCAAAAGTATCCTTCGGCAATGGCTTAGTGAAAATATCTACAATTTGTTCTTTGGTAGGCACATATTCCAGTCTAACTTCTTTTTCACTCACTTTCTCCCTCAAAAAGTGAAACTTGATTGATATATGTTTGGTCTTATAGTGTAGCACCAAATTCTTTGATATGTTGATTGCACTTGAGTTATCATAGTATATGGCAATAGGTTCATCATATAGTACTTTTATATCTTTCAACATCTATTTCATCCACATCACTTGAGTACAGGTATTTGAAGCAACAATATACTTTGCTCTAGTAGTAGATAGAGAAATGGAATTCTGCTTTTTGCTCAACCAAGACACCAACTTCTTCCCTAGGAAGAAAGTACCACCACTAGTACTCTTTCTATCATCTACATCTCTTGCCCAATCCGCATCAGTATATGCATTTAGATTAAGATCATCATCCTTAGGGTACCAAATTCCAAAATAAACTGTTCCTTTTAGATACCTAAATATTCTTTTAACAACAGCCACATGAGATTCTTTTGGATCAGCCTGAAATCTAGCAATCATACATACAACATTCATAATGTCTGGTCTAGTCTGAGTTTAGTAGAGAAATTCACCAATCATTGATATGTATCTTGTTTGATTTTCCTTAGGAGAATCATCATTTTGTGTCAACTTACATCCGGTTACCATGGGAGTACCAACAGGTTTTGAATCATCCATGCCAAACTTCTTCAACAACTCTCTCAAATATTTGGATTGAGATATGAAAATCCCCTTGTCTAACTAAGTAACTTGTAATCCCAGAAAGAACTTCATCTCTCCAATCATACTCATTTCAAATTCACTCTTCATTTCATTAGTAAACTTCATACATAGATTGTCATCTCCTCCAAAATTAATGTCATCAACAAATACCTCAATTATCAACTCTTTGTCATGATACAACTTGAAATACAAGTTGTTGTTAGCAGTACCTTTATTGAATCCAAGCTTTAGTAATTATTTATCCAGTCTAGCATACCAGGCTCTGGGGGATTGATTGAGTCCATATAGAACTTTCTTTAATTGGAAAACCATGTCTTCCTTGTCAGTCAGTTGAAATCCATCTGACTGTTCAACATATACTTCTTCTTCTAACTCACCATTCAAAAAAGCTGACTTTACATCCATTTGATAGACTTTATAGTTCTTATATGCAGAATAAGCAAGAAATATTCTAATAGCTTCAATTTTAGAAACAGGGGCAAAGGTTTCTTCAAAATCAATACCTTCCATTTGTGAATACCCTTTACATACCAGTCTTGCTTTATTCCAGACCACTTCACCTTGTTCATTTAGCTTATTCCGAAAGACCCATTTAGTACCAATTACATTTTTATCTTTTGGTCTAGGAACTAGTATCCATGCATCATTCTTTTCAATTTGCATTAATTCTTCCTTCATAGCTTCCATCCAATGTTCATCATTGCAAGCTTCACTAACATCTTTAGGTTCAATCTTGGATATCGGGCAATACTCTTCTGCAATCTTTCTTCTAGTTTGCACACCTTTATTCTTATCTCCTATAACTTGATTTTCAAAATGATTTAGCTTTACAAACCTCGAAGTTTTAGGATTTTCTCAAACTTCTGATTCTTCTGTTCTTTCTTTTGTACTTGCACTTGTCTATGCTTCCTGACTATCTTGATTTACAAGAAAAAATTGAAGTCTTACCAAAAAATATGGCAGAATTTGAAGTTGATTTTGTGTTTGAACATTCTTCCTTTTATTTGTATTGTCTTCATCTGAATCATATCCACAATATCTAGATGATTTAGTAGAATCCTCATCAACTCTGACATTTTCACTCTCAACCATTTTTCTTAGTCTTTTGTGATAGCACCGGTAGGCCTTTCTTTTAATAGAATAAACTAGAAAGATTCCTTCATCGCTTCTTGCATCAAACTTTCTTGTATCATCATCTCTCTTGATGTAGCATTTGCTTCCAAAGATCTTGAAATTTTTAACGGTAGGCTTATAACCAAACCATTATTCAAAAGGATTCTTACCAGAATTACCATTTACATTTACCCGGTTCAAAGTGTACACAACAGTGCTTACTGCTTCACTCCAATAGATGTGAGGCACATTTCCTTCAATCATCATTGTTCTAGCAGCATCCAAAATTGTTCTATTCTTCCTCTCTACAATGCTATTCTGTTGAGGGGTTTGGGGAGTAGATAATTTTCTTCTGATTCCATGCTTTTCACAAAAAGAATTAAACTCACTGGAGGTGAACTCACCACCTCTTTCTAACATTAGGCATTTGATTTTTAGACCTTTCTCATTTTCTGCCATAGCTTTGAAACTTTTGAACTTTTCTAATGCTTCACATTTTTCTCTTAAGAAAGCAACCCATATCATTCTAGAATCAATAATCAGCATAAAGTACCTTTCATCATGGAGACTTCTAACTCTAGAGGAACCACATAGATCAGTATGCACAAGCTCCAGTAATCCATTTGAGTTATCCTGTTTACTCTGAAAAGAAACTCTAGTCTGTTTTCCCATTTGACACTCTTTGTAAATTGTGTTAGCAGGCTTCACTAGCTTAGGTGGATCTCTTACTGCTTGAGTGGAACTTATTTTGACAATGTTATCTAAATTCACATGAGACAACCTTCTATGCCATAACCGACTTTTATCTACTTGAGGGTAAGTGCACAAAGTTGAGTCCACGAAACGTGGAAGTTTTTGCCTTAGGCAAAAAAATGAATTTGGCATTCTAAAAACGGGATCCCGTTTTTAGAAAACGAGATCCCGTTTAGCTTCGGGATCCCAAGCCTAAGTTTAAAAAATGGGATCCCATTTTTGGAAACGAGATCCCGTTTTCAAAAATTTCCATTTTGGAAAAATTTCAAAAGGATCCGTTTGAAAATTTTCCAAAACGGAAATTTTCAAAAATGGAAAGTTTTAAACGGGATCCCATTTTGAAAACTTTCCGAAAATGGAAACTTTTTTGAAAAATTTCCATTTTGGAAAGTTTTCAAAGGGATCCCGTTTTGAAAACTTTTCATTTTGGAAATTTTCGTTTTGGAAGAATTTCAAACGGGATCCCGTTTCATAGAACCATAAAAATGGTTTTTAACGGATCCCGTTTCATAGAACCATAAAAAATGGTTTTTATGAAATGGGATCCTGTTTTTAATGAAACGGGATCCCGTTTTAAAATGGGATCCTGTTTTTTAAATTATGAATTTTTGAGTGGGTTTTTTGTCTTGTTTTTTGGTTCAGGAAATGGCTTGGGGACCCGAACCTAAGCTTTGGACCTAGTTTGACTTGCAACTTGAAGGTCCTGTTAATGTCACAGGAAAATAATGACTTTGGACATATGTTTGAAGATCTATTTTGCATATTTTTTTTACGAAATTAAAACCCATTATAGATGAGACAATGCAGACTCCAAATATGTAATTTTTTTAATAATTTGATTATTTTTTCTATTTTTCAATTAATTTCTAATGAAACTAGTCCATAAACTTGAATTATCAGGTTTTTTTAGTATTTTAATAACTTTTAATCAACATAACATTTTGATGAACGGATTGCACGAGAGAAAATTTCAAACAATTCTTTTCAGTTTAAAAAAAAATCAAAAAATGATAAGTTTAGGTCATCTTATGCGTGTCGTACACAACGATTTTTCAAAATGACAAATATGCCTAATAAATATTCAATAAAAAATTATAAAAAAATATTAAAAGCAAGCTTTAGTGAGTCACAAATCTTTTCCCAAAAGGATTTAGAAAAATATGATAATTTAGGTCAAAATATGGATGTCATACACGTGCATGGTATGGTATAAAAAAATGACTTTTAAACAGTGATTTTTAGAAACGCCTATTGAAACTCAATTTTTACAATCTGGGTATTGAAATAAATTACATATTTGGAAACTAGACTCCGAGTACTACATTTTATGACCAGTGACTTTTTTGAAGATTCCATCTCTAAGTGCTTCAAATTTTAAGGTCAAATATGTTAAATTCTGAAAATTAGGGAAACCACTTCCACTTTTTGGCCAAAAAGTGGACTCAACTTCTTGCACGCACCCTTGAGCAATTAAACAAATTTCATTAGCAACATTCAGGTGAAAAATATTACCTTTCATTTGTTTACCTAAGGAAATTACATTTCTCGAGCTTCCATATATCCTGCATCTTCCATCTTTGAACTGAAGATCATAACCTTTGTCTACCATCTATCCAACACTCAATAGGTTGTTCTTTAAGCCTTCAACATAAAGAACATCATCAGTGCTATGCTTACCACCAAGACAAATAGATTCTTTACCATGAATCACACAAGCATTGTTATCTCCAAATATTACAACCCCACCATCATACTTCTCTAGACTTACAAATTTTCTTTTGTCACCAGTCATATGATGTGAGCATCTGCTATCAATGACCCACTCATCCTTTTCTTCAATTTGGGCTGCAAGAGCTTTCTCAACTTTATCAGATTCAATAGCCACATGACTATTTTCCTTGATAGCAATGAAAACCCAATCATCTTCATTTCCATTATCTTTATTGGACTCATCATCAGTCACACCTTAAAAAAATAGCATTTCTTTTGGAATCTGGATTTGTAAGGCTTAGATCTAGGAACTCTTTCAAGACACCTTGATGCAAAATGACCTATTTTACTACAATTTTTTTTTGATAGGCAGCTTTCCTTTATTCTTACCTTGTCCTCTACCTTCTTTCTTTACAATAAGTGCTTCCAACTCTTATACTTCTCTTTCTTCATCTTCAAAATGTTTCATTTCTTCCTCATACTTGAATGTCTTTCTTGAACTCTCTCCCAAATCGTATCTTTGTTTGTTTCTTCCAGATACAGTAGCCTTAAATGCAGTTTCAGTCTTAGGAACATAATCACCAAATTCACTCAACTCAAAGGCAACAAGTTTACCAATCAGTGTATCCCTTGTCACATTCGTCAAAGATCTATTTTCTTCAATAGCATGAGCCTTGTATTTTTAGGAGGGAGGTAATGATTTGAGCACCTTAGCCACAATTTCTTCCTCATCCAGGGTACCACCGGCACATCTAATACCCATCACTAGTTCATTTACTCTCTGCATAAAAGAAGAAATATTTTCATCTTCACCCATCTTCAGATTTTCATACTTACCTTTCAAACTCTGTAGCTTAGTCATCTTCACATGTACATCTCCTTCATACAAAGTTTCCAGCTTCGTCCACATCTCATGAGTTGTCTTCAGACCTAACACATTTTTCATTTTTGAATCTGTTAAAGCACTCAGCAAAGCTTCCATAGCCCTGACATTATTCTCAGCCTCTTTAATCTCATCAACAGTGGAGGGACCATTCTGAGGAATAACATATTTATTCTTTGTAATTTTCTAGAAGGGTTCACCAATACAAGTTTCAAATGACACTCCATCCTAGCTTTCCATAATGAGTAATTTTTTCCATCAAATCTAGGACTGTCCTTCTTGTATGATGCCATCTCGGATCACCTTTAGCTTTTAAACTTCTTTAGAGGAACCAACTCTGATACCAATTGTTGGAAAAACAAGGACATACAACTGAGAGGGGGGGTGAATCAGTTGTCATAGAATACTTAAATATTTTCAAACTTTATTTAACTCAATCTTAGATCTGATGTATAAACAATAAACCATAAACATTCAACACATCAGAAACATAGAGAACACCAATATTTTATTACGTGGAAACCCTGTTAGGGGAAAAACCACGGTGGAGGTTAGTTATAGTTCTAATTAAGCACAGAAAAACCTTCTTCACTCTTCACCCAAACTTCTTCACACTTCACTCAGTCTTCTTCACACTTTTCTCTGCAATCAAATGATATTCACACATACACACATGGGAGCACACAACACACTTTACACCGATGAAACAATCAATCTTATATATCCGTAACATGAGATTACATCAACAACTTAATTGGCCAAAGATATAAAACATATTTTCAATGTCAACCCAAATTTACAAATAAATTTTTAATGTGAATCCACCAAGGTCAGCCACAACATAGTGGAGACCCAAATTAACAACGACACCCATCATGTCGGCCAAGAACATGAGAAACCAAACATATAGAGAAAAATATTCGACCGCAAGCACATTGATCAATGTGGGTGTACCACAAAGATAGAGCATGATCTAGAAACATCCAAGAACATGAAGAAAAAATAGAGAAACATCCACAACAACTAGAATTACTAGAATTATACCAACTTTAATCAGGAACACTGACAGAGACCACAAAAACACTGTTAGAACACAAATCTTCATAATTTGAACAAATCTTCATGCGAACCTTTGAAACTTCTGGAGGATGGACTAGATACACTCAAAATTAAACCCTTTAGTCCACAACAATTGATTTTCAACGTACAAAAAAAGACACCTTCATGACCTTCACAATTCCACTGGGAACCAGCAATACTTTCTTTTACAATTTTCTCAATATCCTCGACATATACAACCTTCAATACACCAAATGCTAATAGTGTTGACATCAATGACAACCACATATCAACCACACAACCACAACATCCAACAATCTAAACCTAAAAATAGAAAGTTCACTTCTCTTCCACAACTCCACCACCCCTCAATGTGTGTTCCAATGTTGACCTTGCCAACATTCTTTGATCTTTGCACCCATAATTCTTCCAATATCCCATCAATTATCTATTTCTTATGCCCCATAATCTTTCTCTACTATTCCAATTCTTTGCATAAATATTTTTCATTATGACATCACCCTACCAACATCTATGAGCATACCTCCAAGTTTCCATGGTCTAATAGAGTACACCTTCAAGGGATACCATCCATGGAACTAGAATCTTGAGTCCTTCATCTCCCTATCATGCATCCACTTATCCATATCCTTATCCTTCTCCATGCATCCTATTCCCAAACATTCAAAAAAAATGGAAAAATGAAAAAAAAAAGTAAAGAGAAATCATTCGTCCAATGGTGAAAACCACTTCAATGGCACCTTGGACAAGTACTACATGTGATGAAAACCTAGTAAACAAGTGTCATGTGTAATTCATTATCCTCTTGCACTCCACACTTGGGGGTAAGTTTCATCCATGCTATCCTACCTACCACATCCTCCTTTATCCCTCATCTCCTATACATTACCCTACTTACATTCATCCTTCTATTTTTTCACCTTTGATCTTGACAGGGCTAAGGATCTCCATAAGTATCATGCCACATATCTACTTCATCTTATGCACACACTTCAAGATATATCCATTATCTTATCCATGTATTATTTCCATCTTTGATCTTTCTTACCATATTCATGTCATATTTCATTTTATCCATATCCTATCTATATCCTATACAAATCCATCCCTTGATCTTGATAAAAACCTAGGGGCATATACTTCAAAACATGTTTTTGGAAAACTCTTGACATGTCCATTTCTTGGGACCACATACCATTTAATTCAAACTTTCATTACCACCATAGCCATATGTCTAACCCCTTAACTTGGAGAAAACATTTTATCCCATTATGAGTTACTCCTTGGAAAAAGTCATAATGTTCCATGCCTTCCTGGGCACTAGGGGAAAGTGAGTACATCTTTCTTGGAAATAAATCCATACACATGTCTTTTACCTCAATGGATGATCTATACATCTTCTATAAATTTAAATATTCCAAAAATCAAAAAAATCAAAACATGTCAAAAATTCAAAAAAATCAAAACATTTCAAAAATCCAAATAATCCTTGAAAAATCAAAAAAATATTTAAAAAATTCTAGAATTCCAAACTATCCAATTAGTCTCCAATCATAACCAATCAATTTCCTAATCACAAGTATCTATCAACATCAATTATGCCTATCAGCTATCAATTGTCTTATACAGGTTGTTGCATTCTCGAAACTAGACTAAGCGTCCTATACAAGGTGTCTCATCCTTGAAACCAAACACAATCCTATCATTTATCTTATGCAAGATGTTGCATTGTTGAAACCAAACTCAAAATCTTATACAAGCTGCTTCATTTCCTAAAACCAAACATTATCCAGAATCCTATCATGCAAACACCCATTGATTGGAAAGAAGATCTAAATGGTTGTTGACTCGTTGGTCCAGTTTTTCTTACCTTTTATATTGATTTATCTTTGGTCATGTTACTATGCACTTCAAGGAAGTCCACAAGTTATGAGAGGAGCGATGATGGATCATGAAATTTTTCTCTTTGATTTTTTTTTTGCAGTTTGTCTTGGCAATATGATTGGGGCAACTGAGTTCCTTGTGTGTGATTGGGGTTCCATTTGGTATAACCAAAATATCTTATACAAATCAAAGGTCATATAATGCTTTCTTGCATGAGGACTAACATGCTTTGTGGTTACTTCCTCACATATTCTAACAAGGTTCTATGGTTACTAGTCTGCATCATGGCACTCCTTTGTCATGTATCTATTTTACAGGGGGTAATATTACACATCCTTGTCTATGGCATATCTTGGTGTTCATTATCCATTGCCACAATAAATTGCTCTATGATTATAATCATGCAATAAAATTGAAGTTCAAAATCTATTAGAAAAATCTTGTGTCAATCTCAATCCATTTCATCCATCTTATCTAACCATTCTTCACTTCTTACTAATATTTTCTTCTAGTTAACATTTCTTTCATCAGTCCTCACATTTGTGCCTACCAAATTGACCTATTAGTAAACTTTCCAAAAAAAAATCATTTTTTTGAAAATTTGTCAAATTTCTTGAGGGGGCATCATCCTATCCCGCCACAACTAGAGCATGTCGAGGCAGACTAGGCTAGGTCCTAAGCTGATTTTTCTTGATTATTCTTCGACATAATGCTCAAAATTGCATTGTATCAAAGAGGGGGAAAATATAGAAACTAAAAAATATCTTGAGCTTACTAGCAACATTTTCTCACTAATTTGAGGCTTTTTTGCATAGTTATATAATTTTAATTGTTTAATTATTTTCTAATGTCATATTCTTCTATTAATTAAATAATTTTCAATTATTTAATTAATTTATTTAATCTTTTTTTTAATTAATTAAATAAATATTATTTATTTAATTATGTCATTAATTCCCCTATTTTTTTATATTTAAATAAATTCTTATTTATTTAACTATTCAATTTCATTTTCCCTTCTTTATTTTATAATTAAATAATTATTTTTAATTATTTAATTATTCATTTTCCCTCTCCTAAATTAAATAATTGTTGTAATTATTTAATTTATTTATTCTTATCCAAGTCCTATTTCTCACATAATTTTTTGGATCATAGTCCATTCTTCCTATCCTTATCTCTTTTCCTCTCAATTAATCCCATCCATTGATCATCATACATCATCACTCAATTCTCACCCTTTATTTGAATTGGGAATAAAAGCAAGCTATCAATCCCATTTTTTTTTTTAAAGGGGTAAGAACTTTATTGAAACCAAGAAGTAAACAATACAAAGAGATTAGGGATCCAGAAGGAACCCAAGAAAATAAAGCACATGAACACTCAACCCAAACAAAACCACCACCCACACAACCACAAACACCTCAACCAACCAAATCATTAGAAAGGACCCTCTCTAATTCTTGATGATAATCAGGGGATAACTATCCCCAACCCTCAATCTTCCAGTCATCATCCTGCTTCGAAGCCCACTTGGCCAAACAATCAATGCCCCTATTCCATTCGTGCGAGATGTGGGTAAAAGACACCACCTCTAGCATAGAGCACATCTGCAGAATTTGATGAACAACCAAAGAAAGATGCCAATTAACATTAGTCAATTTTTCTCATTCAACAAATTAACAATAATCTATGAGTCAAATTCACAGATAATCTTACGCCAACCCAAAGCACAAGCACACTCAATGGCCTAGAGAATTTCCAACTATAAAGTTGTTAGAATGCTTCCCTTTATGAAAGGAGAAGAGGAAAATAATTGATCCAAAACAGTCTCTTCCAATTCCACCAATCCTAGCAGGCCCAAGATTACCCCTAGAGGAACCATCAATATTGATCTTCAAAATATCCATTGGAGGAGGCAACCATCTACCAACCCTTTGAACCTTCTTTTTAACCTGCCTACCTCTTCTGACACAAGTAGAGCTAGAAGTCAATCCCTATAAGAAAATTCTATTGAAAATCTCATTATCACTCCTTTCCAAAGGATACACCACTTCACATTAGCTTCCACTATCTCTTGGATAATACCAACAATTTTGTGTCAAACTTGTTGAACCATCATCCTATCCCCATGAAAAATCTTACGATTCCTTTCCAGCTAAATTTTCCAAAGAATGAAGGTAGGACCAATGCACCAAATAACTTTGAGGAAAGAGGCCTTAGAGGGAGGTCTTCTCATACTACTCCAGAAATCAACAAGGGAAGAAGCATGAACACAAGGATGCTTCCAAACATCCTACCATAAATGCCAAAGCAACATAGAGAAAGAGCAACGAAAAAACAAGTAGGAAGAATCCTGCTCACTGCAACTGCACAAAACATAAACAAAAGGGACTTAGAATCCCTAATTCTGAAGATTGTCTCAAGTCAAACATCTATTCCAAGCTAGATTGCACACAAAATAATTACACTTTGGAAAAGAGAATTTGTTCCACACATTTTTCCACCAAGGAACCTCCACCCCACCAAACTTACGAGCCAACAACTCCTGATACCCACTTGCCACAATGAAAGTACCCCTAGGATTTGGACTCCAAGCAAGAACATCCTTAACCCTAAGAGAGTTCCATTGTCTACTAGCAAAAATATTTTGAATTTTAGCATAGTCCTCCTCTAAACCAATAGTAGGCCACTCGCAAGGGTCCTTCCACCTAGTCGCCTCCATCCACCCACAAGGATAAGAAAACTTAAAATCAATCACCCTTGACCATCCAGCCTCCAAGAAGCACTGTAAAAGATTCAAAAAAATAGGATATTGATACAAAATGGGGGGAAAACCATCCCAAGAATCAGACCAAAAGAGACCCTCAACCCCCTATTGCATATCCAGAACAATCCACCCTTGATCAATGCAACCCCTTTCTTAAGAGTAGCCCAAATCATAGAACCTTTCCCCACCAAAGGGTAGCAGAGAATCTCCTCCTTTGGAACTACCCAAAGGTACTTGTGAGATAAAATCCTAGCCCAGATATGGTCTTGTTCTAAACACCACCTCCAATAACGCTTAGCATCTAATGCCAACCCATAAAAAAATGACTACCACAATCCAAGACCCCCAAACTGCTTTAGGCTACACATAATATCCCACTTCACAAGGCTCCACTTAGAAGAAGACAAGATACCTACCCATAAGAATTATCTATCCAAACAACCAAATCCTTAACAAACCCAACTAGAGCCACCTGGAGCATACACCTATAGATGGGAAGAGCCTGCACCATATATTTAAGAAGTTGAACACGCCCAACAAAGGATAGCCATCTATGAGTCCAATGATTAACCTTCGTACGAAACTTGTCCAAAATATTCTACCAAGAACCCATAGAAAGAATACCAGAAGAGATAGGAATGCCAAGATAGGTTAAAGGGAGAGATCCAATCTGAAACCTCAAAATATGATCAATCCTCTATTGAATAGGCTATGGAGTATTGAAGAAGAAAATAGAAGATTTATCTTCATTAATCCTTTGACCAAAAGTAGCAAGATAAGTATCCAAGGTCTTGCACAAATTAGTGGCTTCTCTGACCTTAGCCACACCCATCAGAGTGGTATCATCAACAAATTGCAAGTGTGATTAAGGAGGTAAACCATTGCCCCAGACCCAACCTTCGATAAGACCACACTCCACATTGCTCTTCAACACTCTCCCCAAACCTTCCGCCATAAGAATAAATAAATAGGGAGAGAGAGGATCCCCTTGACGAAGACCTTTGGATGCCCCAAATAAAGTAGATAGTTCACCATTTATCAACATTGAAAAATAGGTGGTTGTTACACAAATCATAATCCACACAACCCATTCCTCAACAAAACCAAAAGTAGAAAGAACCTTACGTAAAAAGGACCACTTAACTCTATCATAGGCCTTTTCCATATCTAGCTTGCTGAACATGTCTTTTTCTTTAGAGTTCACCATAGAATGAATAGTTTCAGTAGCAATTACCACACCATCTAGTATTTTCCTATGAGCCACGAAGCCACCCTACTTCTTAGAAAAAAGCTTCCTGAGTCATCACTTCAACCTCTCAGCAATCAACTTGGAAAGAATTTTAAAGACCACATTACAGAGGGAGATATTCCAAAACAAACTTAGTCAATCAATACATCACATTTTGGTATGAGAGAAAGAAAGGTAGAATTCATAGCCCTCAACATCTACTTGTTCCTTTGAGATTCATGAACCACCCCTAGAAGATCCATCTTTATAATGTCCCAAAATTCCTGAAAGAATTCAATCGAAAAGCCATCTGGACCTGGATCTTTCCCTTTCTTCGTCTAAAAATTTGTGGCCTCTAATTCCTCCAAGGAAATACCCCTCAAGAGGTGCTCATTCATCTCCATAGAAACTAGAGAAAGGATACAAGAGAGAACATGGTTTTCCTCCATTAACAACTTAGCGAGTCCTCCCTAAGCAAGAAGAAAAGCACTGTGAGGCTTCCTTGGAAATATCCCCAAAAGAAGTCAAATGCACACCCCTATCACTAACAAGAAGAGGGATTGAATTACCATGTCTCCTGGCCTTCACAGAGTTGAAGAAAGCAGTGTTTTTGTGCCCCTCCTACAGCGAGTCAATCTGAGCCTTTTGTTTCCAATAAATCTCCTCCCACAATTCCCACTCCTCTAGAGCCTTCAAAGCTCTTGCTTCCTCGTTGAGAGAGTCCTCTAAAAGACCAAATTCCCTAATCTCATAGGTGATAACATCTAAACAGCTTGAGCAATAGCCTTAGCATGGAAAATATTGTCGAAACATTACCTGTTCCACCTTTTGAGTTGGTACTTCACATACTGAAACTGCTTGGAAAAGGATTACACCACAATGCCAAAAGTAGGCCTACCCAATTGCCACCATTCAACAACATAATCTTGCAGAGAGGGATCTCGCAACCACATAAGTTAAAACTTGAAGGAGGGAGAATGAACAAAATGAGCCAAAGTGGTGGATAACTTAATAGGCCAATGATCCAAACCCCTCTAATCTAGAATCTTAGAGATAGTAGACCAAGGTCCACCAACCTAGAAGCAAGAAACTAGGAACCTGTCCAGCCTCTTCGCAATACAGTCATCCCCAATTCTCCTATTATTCTAAGTGAACTTTCTATTACTGGGCTTAATATCAATAAGGTTCAAAGCTGAGATATTATCCCCAAGAAGAAAATAAAAATGATCTAACTTCAACATTCCCCCCTCTTTTCCTCAAGTTCAGTAATTGTTGTCAAATAAAGTTTGCACCCTTGCTAAGCTATCAACTATAGCAACCTATCGACACATGGGAACACATTGAGGTTGTGGGTGACCTGGGAATGAAGTGAACCTCTAGATTATGGGCTAGTTCCCCTTTAGATATCTTGGGAAAAACTAGAGAATGATAAAGGAAAAGAGTAAGAAAGATGTACTTGAATCCAAAACCTATCGCTAACAGGTGATGCACCAAAGATAAACATGTTAGAATACTACAAAAAACTCACAGAAAATATCAATAGAGTTAAACAATCTCACAATATAGAAATCTATGTTCACAAAAATGAGTCTATGTAAGGTTCCGACTGTTCTAATGCTTAACACAAGGAAAACAAGGTGTCTTCACATATATAAACACAATAGAAAGAGATCACTAACATAAAACAACTTTATGGCATAATATTCTTTGCATCCAATACTAAAGGAATCTGATAAAATAGAGGATTACACAGGATTTTATCACGTGACTCACAAGCAATACTGAAACAACAAAGAAAAATTGAAAGGAAATGACTTTCTATTATGAAAATCAGGAGCCCCTGTGTTATAGGTTTGCAATATTATGAAAAAATAAGTTACAAAGTCTGCTAATGCTCTTTTTAGCCATCTCCTAACTAAGAACTCTCTTTCAAAAAGGAAAAAAAGCCATATATACAACCAAAGGTTGGCCCCCTACATTAGGGTTTCCAAAATGAGTTGGCGCCTGGACACGTCGGCCCTAGAAGTGCCTTGGAACGAAGTCAATGAAGCATTTAATGCACATCCCCTGCTCATGTCAGTGAAAGCTCGTCCCTGGGCATGGCCTTCAGATCTTTGACAGCCGTCGTTGTTATCTTGCAGCCTTTGAGTCTGCCATTAAGACTTCATCAGAGTCACCTTGAATGTTCTACGACAGGGTCATTAATGTCCCCTTTCTCCTCTAGCCATCATCTCTAGCTGCTATAGTGACTCATGGCTACCTCCCCTTTGAGAAGCAACATCAGATCTATCCATTAGATTCAGTGCCATTACTGACTGATCACCCCTGCAACCATCGGCGTAACTTAGGATTGTCGGTGGGATATCATGGTGAACACTCCATGCTTAGCGAAGGCATTAGTTTTGGAGAGACTCACTACACTCGGTGAGACCTCTTGGCGATGTTGAATCTCTCACCCCGAGCTTCCCTTCATTCAGCAAGACACCTAGGTGTTGGTGAGACTCTTTATTGAAGACAAAACATTATTCTGAGACCCTGCATCTTCTGTCGGTGATACATCTTCAATGTCACCCCGAACAATTTTTATTCTATCGAGCTCTTCTTTCCTTTCGGTAAGACTCTGCTAGTCAAGAAGACTCTTGGTGAAAACCCTTTGTTGTCAGCGAGACATTAGCTTATCGGCGAGAAGTCATAGTGGGCAGATGAAGTCATACCGATGACACCTTCACTGAGCAAGACATCTGTTGGTCGGAAAGACCTCATGGCGAGCAGCCAGAGCTATATTGATTTCACAAAAAGCCATCGGCAAGACCCCATCGGGTCGGGGAGACCTTACGGCGAACTCCTCATCTTTTGGTGAAGGAACTCCTTTGCACTGAGTTTTTCAAAAAACTGGCGGGGGCAGGGCCCAGACGAAAATGGAACTAGGACTGGGGGGAGAAAAGGGGAAGCAAAGATAGAAAAATCCTGATGGAACTGGGATCAGGACCAAAATGGGGGAAAAAAAAAAAAAAATAGAACCAAAACCAGAACCAGAACTAAATTCAGACCTAAAACTTTCTTCAAGTTTCAAGTTCAAAATTCGCCACGAACCCGCCTCCGACGAAGGCAAGGAAGGGAGGAAAAAGGACAAGGAAGAAAAGAAATGGAAAAACTGCCCCATGATAAAATGCAAGGCCAAAGAAGAGAACAAGACACACACGAGCGTGGAACCGAAATCAGAACCGGAACGAAAACAAGAACTGGAACTTTCAGAAAAGTTCCAAGTTTGGTTTCAGTCCAGTTCCGCCTCTGACAGAAACAAAGGAAAAGGGGCCCGACAAAAGCAGAAAAGGTAGAAGCAGGGTTGGAACCGAAACCTTGGAAAATTTCCAAGTCCAGGTTCTGACCCAGTTCTACCCCCGACAAAACAAAGAAATAGGCAAGAAGAAAACAAAACAGAAAAGAGGTAAAGACTAGGAAAAACATAAACAGAAAGAAAACCCACCCCCAAGCTGAAGACCTGCATGCTGGGCTCAACCCTCTTGGGAGCCACATTTAATCCATGTGTTGAATTAAAACATCATTTTCCCCTATATCTACATAGAAGCAAACAAGTTAAAAAAGTGATCCTAATGCAAGTGTTCCTCCATTTGGTCTTCGAGAACCCCTGAAAACATGGGTTACCCTGCCTGATTGAGCCCATAGGCAAAAAATGGGTAACATTTTTGGTGACCTTTGCTGGATGTTTGCCTGCTAAACATGGAGATCAGTAGCCTAAGCCTATCCATTGGGCACGAATTCATTGGGACAACTCAGAAAAGACTTGGAGCAGCCTTATGCATGGCTGTAACTCATTTGAGACTCATAGACATAGTAGGCTGTCAAAAATTTATTGAAGATAGGAAAAAAGAACTAAAGTGAAACTATTTACCATGTTGGGACAGCACTTAGGGAAATGAAAATGACATCTAAAATTACCCTATACTAACCAGTAAGAAACTGGTTAAACAAAATCATTCACAGGGTGGTTGAAATAGCTGCCTTTTCTTCTCAATATGCAAGGGCTCTCAAGCTTAATGGCAACTGAATAGAGATGGTATACTGAAAGATGTTTAAAATTACAATGCACTGCTGCATGAAAGAGGGTAACAAGTTCACTTACCTCCTTAAATTGATCATATGCATTTGTATTCAAAGGAGGATAAGTAAATTGAACACACTCTTTGTCAACTGTAAGTACATATTTTATGCCACTTTCAGCTGTGGCTTCATGTGTGAATGCTTGATTAACCATTGGCACTTTATGGAATTCCATCTGGGCTAAATCCCTAATCGGACAGCCCCTTGTAAAGACAAAAATTGACCTCTCCTTGCTGGTTTCTCGCTCATGCATTGCTGCTTTATAGCCTAGGCTAGGAAAGTCTAACCCCTATGACTGACTTAGTGAGAAAAAAGAAGCTTCCTCAGTAAGCCCGAGTTGTTCATGATTAGCTTCATCAAGAGGCAATAGTTCAACACCCAAATTGGTACAAAAATCTTCTAAATCATTCCAAAACATATCCTCTTCAATGTCTTCTTTACTCCTCTGAACAAAAAGACCAAATTCAAGACTAATGCAGCTCTCATCTAGTTTTAACAAGGCATCAAAATTACCCTCTTTGCAAAACAACAAGTCCTGTTTAGGGACTTGTTCAACAGGATGCAAGGCATTATCTTGAACAACCTCTGCAATAGTCTCACCAACTTGAATGGGCTGATCACATGCTTCCCTTTCATATGACATTAGTTCATCATCTATGTTGGAACAAAAAGTTTCTATGATATCATCTGACTCATAATTTTGCATTAAATCTAGATGAATTTTATCATTTAGCTGCTCCATACCAAGCATAAATGCTATCATGCATGTGAGATCCTCATCTTCATTGAAAAATTGAGGAAGTTCATCGAACAAGTTGACAATATTCTCTGGTTGTCCATTAACAACTGGTAAACCAAGAACTTTCAGGTTTTCTTCAACTTGCTCAACATAACCAAGTAGTTGATCAAGCAAATAAACCAATTTTTCTTCTTTATGTGGCTTCCTTTCCAGTGAAACTTGGGCATCCTATGTCTGCAAGTGAAGATCTTCAACTGTCTGTTGTTCTACTTCCTGCCTCTCCTCCTGTTTGAACTTTTCTTGCTGTAGTCAGTAACATGCTACAACTAAATGCATTGGACTTACTTTGCTAATTCTCTCCTTGAAGAGTAAGTCATCTGGATCAATGGGCTGTTCTTGAGGGATGATGGACTAATCTTATTTAGATACTACATTCTCTTGCATCGAATTGAATCCCTTAAAGCTTGGAATTTAAAACTAAGAAGACTTACTAAGGGAGTTAAGAGGCTGACTTTGCCTGAAGCTGGAAAACTCATACTTGGGAACCTCTTGTTCGAAAAATTTTAGCCTCCTTTCTGCCTCCTTTGTAGCTAGTTGTTGGGTAAGGTTCTCTTCAAATTGCTTCCTCTGCAACTCTTCCATTAGTTGGTGCTGATAGTCAGAGTAAGCTTGAGTATTTTGCATCTAAGTAGAGAGCAGCTTCACTTGTTTTTCCTTAGCAGCTATTTCTTGTTCAAGGCTTTCCTCAAACTGGATTCTTTTTGCCACTCTTTCTTGATCATAAAAGCCGACTTGCTCAGCCACTTCTTGCTGATGCATAATGGTACCTTTCTTCATCTTGATATCAACCAATATCCTAGATAGGCATGCAAGCACCTTACTAATATCATTAATCTTCATATTGTGAAGACCTTGACTGAGATCCCCCAACGTATGGTCAATCTATTGGAGCAGGTTCAATAAACTCTGATATGGATGTGGAGGAGCAACATACTCATGATATGGAGGGTAATAGTAAGCATCTTCATAATTATTTGACATCTTTTCAATTAAAGAGCTGGAAACTCGGAATTAACAAATTATTTTGAGACATACCAAGACCTGTGTCTATGAAACTAGAAGATTTGAGCTCAAAGTCACCAAGTATGTAAAGAAAATTCCTCCAAAAAGTTGAAACTACTATTGTACACACCAAGCAGCAGCAATAAATTGGATAAACATGAATTGAGAAGTAGTTCATAGTCCCACCAGCCGTGCCAAAAACTATTGTCGAATAAAGTTTCCACCCTTGCTAATCTATCAACTATAGCAACCTATCAACACATGGGAACACGTCGAGGTTGTGGGTGACCTAGGAATGAAGTGAACCTCCAGATTGTGGGTTGGTTCCCCTTTAGATATCTTGGGAAAAACTAGAGAATGATAAAGGAAAAGAGTAAGAAAGATGTACTTGAATCCAAAACCTATCGCTAACAGGTGATGCACCAAAGATAAACATGTGACAATACTGCAGAAAACTCATAAAAAATCTCAATAGAGTTAAACAATCTCACAATACATAAATCTATGTTCACAAAAATGAGTCTATGTAAGGTTTCGACTGTTCTAATGCTTAACACAAGGAAAACAAGGTGTCTTCACATATATAAACGCAGTAGAAAGAGATCACTAACATAAACCAGCTTTATGGAAAATATTCTTTACATCCAATACTGAAGGAATCTAATAAATAGAGGATTACATAGGATTTTATCACGAAACTCACAAGCAATACTGAAACAACAAAGAAAAACTGAAAGGAAATGTCTTTCTATTAAGAAAATTAGGAGCCCCTGTGTTACAGGTCTACAATATTATGAAAAAATGAGTTACAAAGTCTGAATAATGCTCTTTTTAGCCATCTCCTAACTAAGAACTCTCTTACAAAAAGGAAAAAAATCCATATATACAACCAAAGTTCGCCCCCCTGCATTAGGGTTTCCAAAATGAGTTGGCGCCTGGACACATCGACCCTAGAAGTGCCTTGGAACGAAGTCAATGAAGCATTTAATGCACATCCCCTACTCATGTCGGTGAAAGCTCATCCCTGGGCATGGCCTTCAGATCTTTGACAACCGTCGTTGTTATCTTGCATCCTTTGAGTCCACCATTAAGACTTCGTCACAGTCGCCTTGAATGTTCTGCGACAGGGTCATTAATGTCCCCTTGCTTCTCGAGCTGTCATCTCCAGCTGCTATAGTGACTCACAACTACCTCCCCTTCGAGAAGAAGCATCAGATCTATGCATTAGATTCAGTACCATTACTGACTGATCAACCCTACAACCATCAGCGTAACTTAGGACTATCGGTGGGATATCATGGCAAAAACTCCACGCTTAGCGAAGGCATTAGTTTTGGAGAGACTCACTACACTCGG
Source organism: Sequoia sempervirens (assembly GCA_007258455.2). Taxonomy (NCBI): domain Eukaryota; kingdom Viridiplantae; phylum Streptophyta; class Pinopsida; order Cupressales; family Cupressaceae; genus Sequoia; species Sequoia sempervirens. Next base: position 567,703,359 of record VDFB02270651.1, on the reverse strand, counting down.
CAAGACCTCCTGGCGATGTTGAATCTCTCACCCGAGCTTCCCTTAATTTGGAAAGACACTTAGGTGTCGGTGAGACTCTTTACTAAAGACAAAACATTATTCCAAGACCTTGCGTCTTTTGTTGGTGATACATCTTCAATGTCACCTCAAACGCTCTTTATTCTATCGAGCTCTTCTTTCCTTTCGACAAGAATTTGCTAGTCGGGAAGACTCTTGGCGAAAACCCTTTGTTGTTGGTAAGACATTAGCCTATCGGCAAAAAGTCATAGTGGGCGGATGAAGTCATACCAATGACACCTTCACTCAGCAAGACATCTGTCAGTCAGCAAGACCTCATGTGATCCGGAGGATTTTTGTCAAATTTTGAAGTTCCTCATTTTTCTCTAGAAACATCTTCATCAAAAAATATTGGGAATTCTGACTCCAATGCAACTCGAACAGAGTCAATCGGAGCTACGGTGCTCGAGATACACTCAGTCAAACCTTCAGTCAACCCAAAGACCCAAGTCAGAAAAAGGTCAAAAAATAAAGTTGTCAAAAGTGGTCAAGATTGGTGTCAATGCAAAGAGCTCATTGCAAGCTTTCTAATGACATTCATTTCATCAAAATTGGAGTTTGATTGCCCAAGTTACGAGAAGTCAAAATCGGCTAATCATGTGTGGACACGTGGCAGTCCAGTCAGCGCCACATCATCAGTCCAGTCAGTGGACACATCACTCCAAATTCTTTGACCAGCGAATGAAATTTTGATATGGCATCATCTCACCCCTCCACGTGGCAAGCCATTATTGGAAAAAGGTGGCATATTATTTTTATAAAAAAATATATAATAATAAAAAAATAAAAATAATAAAATATATAAAACAAATAAAAAAATAATAAAAAATGCCACATTCTTTTAATAAATGTGGGCTCTCCTATATTGAAGGATCTCCACCTATCTTAAAGCCCATATTAAAGCCACCCTATTTTAAAGCCATGAGTTTTGTTTTTAAAGTTTTAATTTAAAAAAAAAAGCCTATTTTCATGGAATCCTTATTTTAAGGGATTTTAAACTCTTTTTTAATTATTATTACCCCTATTCAAAAGGGATAATCTCCTATAAGATAGCAATGGGATTATTTTCAAGGGATAAAATTTAAAAAATCTTCTTAAAAATATATAAATAATCCCGTAAGAGTTATCAAAACAAAATTATAGGGATTATTATTTTTCCTTTGTAAGCACAAAATTATAAGGGCCCTTCATTATTTATCTTGAAGAGATTTTATTAAGTAACAAGGGGATTTCTTTTGGATTTACATGTAAATTTGGGGAGATTGTAAATCAAGTTGTTATACACCAAATTGGGTAAAATTGGTGTATAAAAAGGGGTAAATGGGTGAGAGTTTGTAAGTGTGTTTTAGCTAATTATTTTTGTAAGGAATTTTGGAGGTGATTTTTGTAAGTGGAGAGTTGGAATTTTTCTTCCTTGGAGAAATCTTATTGTAACTTCGTGCTTTTGGAGAAGCTTTTTCCCACACACTTTGGAAGTGCATTTTAAGATTTCTTTGTAATCCAAGGGGAGGCTATGTTGAAGATTGTAACCGAGTTTCTGGAGGAATAATTGGATCGGTCTCACTCTATTGGAGCAAACCCAGAGACGTAGTCACGATTGTGGTGAACTCTGTTATCAGATTGTTTGCACTTTCTCTCTTCTTCTCTCTCACATTCTGGTTATCACCTTGATTTTTAAAGCATAATTTCAATAATGTACACTTGTTTTTTGAGTTTCCATTAAATTGTTTAAGTTAAGCATTCAATTATGCAATTAGTCTAGATCCTAAATCAGATCAAGTTTGGTATCAGAGCATTTGGTGACTAGTATTGCAAATTTGTTGTGAATGCTAACAAGATCTAGGATTCAGAAGGGCGAAGGAAAGATAGAAGAATATAATCCTGAGATCGGGAAACGAAGAACTTTTCCAAAAATGTCTATGTCTGGAATGGAGGTACTCGAAGAACTCAGTGAGCAAGAATTTCGAAGAGCCTTCTAGCAAATGAGAGCCAAGTTGGAAATGCTACTCAAAGAAAAGGAAGAATGCATGAAACTTGAAGAAGATAATGCATCGAATCAAGAAGATCATGGAGACCGTAAAGGCAAGAAGAAGCAACCAAGAGGTGGTGATGAACCCCCAAAATCTCCTGATCTGTCTACTCCTTCTTCTCCCCCTTCTTCTCCTTCTTCTACACATTCTCTTTCTGCTAATCCTTTTAAGGGTGTGAATAAGCCTAAGATTAAATTGGATGTTAAATTTGAACTACCTAAGTACTATGGTGAATTAGATGCTAAAAAAATAGATGATTGGATTCAGCAAGTGGAAGTCTATTGTAGAGTCCAAAGCCTCTTTGATGATGCTTCTAGGATCCAGTTAGCTACTCTTCGGTTGGTAGGTTCAGCTCTCACCTGGTGGGAGAGTAGGACTAGAGTAGAAATTTCACAACATGGTAGAGTCAATTTGTCTTGGTCAGAATTTGTTAATGCTCTTAAAAAGCAGTTTTATCCCCTATGCCATATGCAACAGTTAATAATGAATTGGAAAAAATTTAGGCAAGGGAAAGAACAGTCTGTTCAAGATTACACCCATGAGTTTCGTAAAAGGTCTATTGCATTAAATGTACCTTTGTACACCCAAGATACTTTGTTAAAGTACATAGGCAGTCTTCACTCATATCTCAGACATTCTATTTTGGTCTTGAACCCTAGTAATTTGGATGAAGTTTGTGTCCAAGCTACACATTTAGAGTCAAGAGGAAAGGGTTCTTTTATTGATAAGTTTGATAATGACAACTCTGTAAAGAAATCATCTAAGGTTGCAGAAATAGGGAAAGGAAAGAAGACAGCTACAATTAAGAAGAATGACAAGTTTTCTTTCTCTCATTGTGACAGGAAGGGTCATGATGAAGATCATTGTTGGAAGTTGCATCCGGAATTGAAGCCTAAGTGGGCTCAGAAACAAAATTAGAAACATAAAGGTAAGGATAAAGACACAAATGTTGTTATGGATCTTGGTTTTGATTTTGATGATGAAACTAAGATAACAACTATGGGTTTGAAAGGTAAAGCTCCTATTGCCAATGTTTCCTTTGATAGTTGTGCTTCTACACCTAAAGTTAATGAAGTCTTTGATGATAAGAAAAGGAATGAACTTTTTCACATGAGGGTTATTGCTAAGAATGTGAAACTTGATGCACTCATAGATAGTGGTTCTCAAGTTAACTTAATTTCTGAAGATGTTGTAAGAAACTTGGGATTGAAAACTACACTGCATAAGAAACCTTATCCACTAGGCTGGATTTGCGAGAATGATAAATTTCAAGTAACAAGACAATGCACTTTGAAATTCTCAATCACTAGTAAGTTTGTGGATGAAGTAAAATTTGATGTGGTTCCACTAGATATCTGTGGGATAGTTTTGGGTAGCCCTTATTTATATGATCAAAAAGCTATTTTCTACAAGGAAAAGAATGATTATCATTTATTTAAAGATGGCATTCAGTATATTGTACATTCTCATAGGATTAAGACTGATCATTCTTTTACAAACACATGGCAAGTAAAGAGGGTGATTAATGCAAGTAAAGATTTAACTCTTATGTCTGTTAGCACAGGTGGTTCTAGACAAGAACTTGGAGTAGCTAGCTAGGGTCAGATGTCGCAAGATGCACCCACAGTACAACATGAGGGAATGGTGATTGAAAGCATTGATGGTCCCTTGGGTAAAAATGTTTCTATTGTAAGAGATCGATATGTTGTTGATTTATTCTCTTTCATCTCTCCATTATTGTTCAACTTGATGCTAGCCAATGTTGGTTGGTTTGTGGCTTCAACAGTTGATGTAGATGCTTATGGAAGTGATAAAGTGATGTTAATGTTCAACAGTGTTGTTGCAGTCTTTGTTGTGATTGTGAGTCAAGTATACAAATGTACAGAGGATAGAGGACAAGTGGGGAGGCTAAGTCCTCACTTAATGTCTGAATAAATTCCACTTTTGGAGGTCCAAAAGCTCTCCAGTGGGGAGGCTTGATTTGGAGGATTTTTGTCAAATTTTGAAGTTCCTCATTTTTCTCTAGAAACATCTTCATCAAAAAAATTAGGAATTCTGACTCAAATGCAACTCGAACGGAGTCAATTAGAGCTACGGTGCTCGAGATACACTTAGTCAAACCTTCAGTCAACTCAAAGACCCAAGTCAGAAAAAGGTCAAAAACTCAAAGTTTTCAAAAGCGGTCAAGACTGGTGTCAATGCAAAAAGCTCATCGTAAGCTTTCCAATGACGTTCGTTTCATCAAAATTGGAGTTTGTTTGCCCAAGTTACGAGAAGTCAAAATTGGCCAATCATGTGTGGACACGTGGCAGTCCAGTCAACGCCACATCATCAGTCCAGTCAGTGGACACATCACTGCAAATTCTTTGACCAGTGAATGAAATTTTGATATGGCATCATCTCACCCCTCCACGTGGCAAGCCATTATTGGCAAAAGGTGGCATATTATTTTTATAAAAAAATATATAATAATAAAAAAATAAAATAATAAAATATATAAAACAAATAAAAAAATAATAATAAAATGCCACATTCTTTTAATAAACGTGGGCTCTCCTATATTGAAGGATCTCCACCTATCTTAAAGCCCATATTAAAGCCACCTTATTTTAAAGCCATGAGTTTTGTTTTTAAAGTTTTAATTTTTTTTTTAAAAAGCCTATTTTCATAGAATCCTTATTTTAAGGGATTTTAAACTCTTTTTTTAATTATTATTACCCCTATTCAAAAGGGATAATCTCCTATAAGATAGCAATGGGATTATTTTCAAGGGATAAAATTTAAAAAATCTTCTTAAAATATATATAAATAATCCCGTAAGAGTTATCAAAACAAAATTATAGGGATTATTATTTTTCCTTTGTAAGCCCAAAATTATAAGGGCCCTTCATTATTTATCTTGAAGAGATTTTATTATGTAATGGAGGGATTTCTTTTGGATTTACATGTAAATTTGGGGAGATTGTAAATCAAGTTGTTATACACCAAATTGGGTAAAATTGGTGTATAAAAAGGGGTAAATGGGTGAGAGTTTGTAAGTGTGTTTTAGCTAATTATTTTTGTAAGGAATTTTGGAGGTGATTTTTGTAAGTGGAGAGTTGGAATTTTTCTTCCTTGGAGAAATCTTATTGTAACTTCATGCTTTTGGAGAAGCTTTTTCCCACACACTTTGGAAGTGCATTTTAAGATTTCTTTGTAATCCAAGGGGAGGCTATGCTAAAGATTGTAACCGAGTTTCTGGAGGAATAATTGGATCAGTCTCACTCTATTGGAGCGGACCCAGAGACATAGTCACGATTGTGGTGAACTCCGTTATTAGATTGTTTCCACTTTCTCTCTTTTTCTCTCTCACATTCTGGTTATCACCTTGATTTTTAAAGCATAATTTCAATAATGTACACTTGTTTTTTGAGTTTCCATTAAATTTTTTAAGTTAAGCATTCAATTATGCAATTATTCTAGATCCTAAATTAGATCATCATGGCGAGCAGCCAGAGCTATATCAATTTCACAAAAAGCCATTGGCAAGACCCCATTGGGTCAGGGAGACCTTACGGCAAACTCCTCATCTTCTAGCGAAGGCACTCCTTTACACTAAGTTTTTCAAAAAAATGGCAGGGGTGGGGCCAAGATTAAAACGAAACCAGGACCGGGGGGAGAAAGGGGGGAAGAAAAGATAGAAAAATCCTGGAGGAACCGGGATCAGAACCAAAATGAGGGAAAAAAAAAAAAGATCCGGAACCAGAACCGGAACTAAATCCGGACCTAAAAATTTCTTCAAGTTTCAAGTTTGGAATACACCATGAACTTGCCTCCGACGAAGGCAAGGAAGGAAGGAAAAAGGAAAAGGAAGAAAAGAAAGGGAAAAACCACCCCACGGTAAAACGCAAGGCCAAAGAAGAGAAAAAGACACACACGAGCGCAGAACCGGACTTGGAACCAGACGAAAACAAGAACTCAAACTTTTAGAAAAGTTCCTAGTTTGGTTTCAGTCCGGTTCCACCTCTGATGGAAACAAAGGAAAAGGGGCTCGACAAAAGTAGAAAAGGCAGAAGCGGGGTCGGAACCGAAACAGAAATAGGAACTGGAACCTTGGAAAAGTTCCAAATCCAGGTTCCAACCCAGTTCCGCCCCCAGCAGAACAAAGAAAAAGGCAAGAAGAAAACAAAACAGAAAAGAGGGAAAGACCAGGCAAAACATAAACGGAAAGAAAACCTACTCCCAAGCTGAAGACCTGCACGCTGGGCTCAACCCTCTTGGGAGCCACAATTTAATCCACGTGTTGAATTAAAACATCATTTTCCCCTGCATCTACATAAAAAGAAAACAAGTTAAAAAAGTGATCCTGACGCAAGTGTTCCTCCATTTGGTCTTCGAGAACCCCTGAAAACATGGGTTACCCTGCCTAATTGAGCCCATAGGAAAAAAATGGGTAACAGTAATATCATTGAAGTCATAAACAATGATCCAAGGAAAAAGAGGATCAGAGCTTCAAATAAACTGAATGTGAGACCACCTTTGCTTCTTACCAGGCAAATCAGTAGGAGCATAAACATTAGAAAGAAGAACAATTTCACCAATTTCCAGACTCAATGCCACCATTGAAATAGAGGACTTGCAGAACACCCACCAAAGAGGACAAATCTTCAATGAATTTCATAAGCATGCCAAACCCCCAACATTATCTTGGGAACCAATCCACTAGCATTGACCTCACCCCCAAAGTTTAGAAACTAAAACACTCATGCTCTCAACAAACAACTTAGTTTATTGTGAGAAAAGCACATCAGGAAAATAATTTCTCACCAGATCATGAACAACTTTTTGTTGAGGGCCATTGTTCAAGCCCCTAACATTCCATGATATGATAATCATTTTTGAGGGTTGGAAAAGTGAGAATCAAGGGTCTTAACATAACTTGATTCCAGCAACGTCTCCCCCATCATCTTAATCTTCTCCAAATATTTCTTTCTCCTGACCTTGGAAGGATTTTTAGGAGCCCCTTTCTTATAGTATTTCTACAGAAGCCCCAAAGAAGGAGAAGCTTTGTTTCCTCTTTCTAGTTCCTAAACCACCTTCTCTACCACCTCCATATTTCTCATATCAACATGGACCTCAAGACCAGCTAAAGCCACCAAACCAAGATCAGTATCCATTTGAATTAAGCCAACTCCCATAGTATTTTGAAGAGTTCCCAAGTCATTCCCCTCCTGAACCTCTTCTAAAACACCATGATCTAGAGCTAACTTCCTAGGGTTCACCTCTTGATTACTAAGATCATCCAATACCTCAAAGAGATTAAAGGTATCTCCTTCTTGCCTCTCCTGATCCAAGTGCATCTAGAAAACCTAAAAAAATTCATAGTCTTAGAATTAGGTGGAACCAACTCCATCACATAGGGATCGCCTACACGGCGCCGACGCAACTTGAATCGCGTCAAAGGGAGATCATACACCCGAGATATGCTTGGTCAAAGTTGAGGTCAAACTAGGTACAAAGACTAGTCAGAAAGGTGAAGACTTTGGTCATCTCAAAAATGGTCAAAAACAACATTATGTTGAAGATCTTGTCGCCACGATTCCGACGTCATTCGTTTCATCAAAAACAGAGTCCGTATGCCAAAGTTACGCCAAGTCAAAGTTTTAGTCAAAAGGGTTGAATAGTCAAAATGATGACATCAACATGTGATGTGGAAGATGATGACGTGGCATAAACAATTGAGGGAATTTATCTTATTTAAATTAGAAATTAAGCCCAAAATATATAAGCCAAACCCTTTAAAATAAAATGCATAAATATTTTAAAAGGGCTTTAAGACTTTAAAAGGTTTATAAAAGAGGCAAATATCATAAAATATAAAATCCTAAATCTTAAAGGATTTAAACATAATTTTAAGGGGATTATTAAAAGATAATCCATATCCCTATTTACATGTTAAGATTTGTGGGAATATCCTAAGGGTTTTTTTAGGATAATTTTAAAGGTGCCTATCAAAATTGAAATAATATTATACGGGAATATTGTAAAGCCCGAAATTATAAGGGCTATTTGTTTTAACAAATGTATTATTTTTAGGGGATTTACTGTTGTAAATGGGAGATTGGGATAATTTGAAAATCATATGGTTTTAAACCATATTAGGAAAAATCAAATGTATAAAAGGGGAAGAGTTTGGCCTTTCAAGGACATTGGAATTATTTTAAAATTAAAAATCATCTTGGAGAGAATAATTGTATTATTTGGAAATTATTGTGAAAGGTGGAAAATTTGAATTCTTTGAGAGAGAGACTACAAGGTGTTGATTATTACACCAAAAATTGTAAAGGGGAGAGAGACTATGAGAAATTCTTATGCGGGTGGAGCTTGGATATTGTAACAAGGCATTTTCATTGCTTGACAATATTAGTAAAGTGGTCTACCTTGAGAAGCAGACCCAGAGACATAGTCCTGATTAGAAAAACTTCGTTATCAAGATCATGTTCCTCTCTCTTTTGTATTTTCATTCTTCTATCTCCTGTCTTTCATTATTTCAGTTTTAATTCCTTATGTCAATTTCTAATTACAAAATTATAGTAATTAGTCAATTTCCTTAATTTATGTAAAAGTGAACTTAGTCCATAATTTCAACAGTTAAACAACATAGTCACACAATTCTATTGGATCGGGAATAATTGTAATTAAGGTTAAATACATTTGAATTTGTAAACCTCTAATTACAGATCAAAGTGGTATCAAAGCTTCTTAATAGGAAATTGCAAAAGTGAATATTAACTAGGTTAAAATTGAAGCAAGGAGAAGGTGCACTTGCAAAGTTCAATCCTGAGATCGTAAAATGAAGGTCTTTTCGATGATCAGAAATGGAAGTTGAACAAAGTCTTACAGAGCTTGATGAGAAAGCTTTCCAGAAAGCATTTCTTGAAATGAAGGCTATGGTGGAAGTTATTTTCCAAGAGAGACAAGAGCGACAAAGGAAAAAGGAACTCAAAAATAGAAAGAAGAATGAAGGTGAATCCACTTCAAAAGATGATAAAGGTAAAGGAGTAGGAGGTGGTAGTGACCCTCCTGAACCTCCATCTGCATCTTCTTCTTCATCCTCTTCATCTTCTTTGTCTACTACCTCTTCAAAGAAGAAACAACCTATACAGTCTGAAGCTAATACACCTTTGTTAAAGCTTGATGTTAAATTTGAATTCCAACCTATAATGGAGAACTAGATGAAAATAAACTTGATAATTGGATAAAACAAATTGAATTTTATTGTAGAATTCAAAATTTTACTGAGGATTCTCAAAAAATCCAATTAGCCACTCTTCACCTGGGAGGCACAACCTTAATTTGGTGGGAGAGAAGAACTCAGGAAGATCTAAGATGATATGGTAAAATTATTTCTTCTTGGTTTGAATTTATAGCTACATTAAAGAAACAGTTCTATCCATTAGGTCATATGCAAAAAGTAGTAATGAATTGGAAATCATTAAAGCAAGAGAAAGGATAAAGTGTACAGGATTATACACATGAGTTTAGGAAAAGAGATTCAATTTTGGGCATTCCATTATATACACAAGAAACTTTGTTAAAGTATATAGGTGGATTACATGAAAAGTTAAGGCATACAATACTTATGTTTAATCCAACTAACCTTGATGAAGTTAGTGTGCAAGCCATTCATCTAAAAACAAGCCATGATGGTCTCTTAATGGACTCCAATAAATACAAAGGGAGCGAGAAAGAGAAGGAGAAAATGTAGTAGAAAACTACTATAAAGAAAGAGGAGGATAATCCTTATTGCTCACACTACAAGAAGAAAGGGTACAAAGATGCAAAGTGCTGGAAATTGTATCCTGATTAGAAACCAAAGTGGTTCAAGGATTGAAAGGGTAAGCAAAAGACTGCAGCTATCGTGCATGATCACTGATCAGATTCTAATGATGAAACCAAGATCACAGTTGTGGGTATAAAAGATAACATTCATGTTGTTAGTACTAGTTCCCATGCTTCTTTTGTAAAGTGTAACGAAGTACCTATTGAAAGTAAGAGGAATGAATTGTTTCATATAAGGGCTATTGCAAAAAAAAGTAAGATTGATACACTCATAGATAGTGGATCACAAGTAAATCTAATCTCTAAACAAGTTAAGAAATTGGGATTAAAAACAACTCCTCATCCTAAGCCATATCCATTAGGTTGGGTGCATGATAATTCTCAGCTACATGTGTCAAAGCAATGTAAACTCCGATTTGCAATCACATCCAAGTTTGTAGATGAGGTAGAGTTAGATGTAATTCCGCTTGACATTTGTGGGATGGTTCTAGGTAGTCCTTACTTGTATGACATAAAAGCCATTTTCTACAGGGAACATAACATGTATCATTTGTTTAAGGATGGAATTGAATATATTGTAAAAGCTCATCACATGAAGAATGATAGATCTATTGTAAACATAGGGAATATGAAGATGATTCTAAATGCAAACAATGCTTTAACTCTCATGTCTATAACAACTAGTGATACTAAGCATGAATATGATAGGGTGTCACAAACAACACAGTGTGAGGATCAGTTGCAAGCACAATTAAGCCTTCAGCCAAAGGTGGTAAAAGAGGGTTTGAAAGATTCATTTTCTAACAATGTTCCTATTTAGGAGATCCAACATGTTGATACTTTTTCCTTCACATCAGTTTATTCAGTACTATTGCTTGTTCTACTAGTTAGTTTTATGTGGATGATGGATGTGACAGTGAATATTGATGAATATGTAATTAATTGTATCAGCAATGCTATCTCATTTTTCTTCATGTTTGTGATGGGTCAAATGTTCAAGATTCCAGCAGGGTGGATAGATGGTACTGAAAAAGTGGGGCAAAAATTCCCTAGCTCAAATTCTATGCAAAAATAAACTTTTGGTGGTCCAAAAGTTTCTTAATGGGGAGGAATGATCAAGTTGGATCCAAAAAACCCAAAAATTTCATAGTCTCAAAATCAAATAGAACTAGCTCCATTGCATAGGGCTTGCCTACATGGTCCCGAAGCAACTTGAATCATGTCAAAAGGAGATCGTACGCCTGAGATATGCTTGGTAAAAGTTGAGGTCAAACTAGGTACAGAGGCTAGTTAGAAAGGTGAAGAATTTGATCATCTTAAAAATGGTCAAAAACATCATTATGTCGAAGAGCTCATTGCCATGATTTTGACATCGTTCATTTCATTGAAAACAAAGTCTGTATGCCAAAGTTATGCCAAGTCAAAGTTTTAGTCAAAAGGGTTGACTCGTCAAAATGATGACGCCAACATGTGATGTGGTAGATGATGACATGGCATAAGTAGTTGAGGGTATTTATCTTATTTAAATTAGAAATTAAACCCAAAATATATGAGCCAAACCCTTTAAAATAAAATGCATAAATATTTTAAAAGGGCTTTAAGACTTTAAAAGGTTTATAAAAGATATTTCAAACATGAAGCCTAAATCTATAAAGATTTTAAAAGAGGTAAATATCATAAAATATAAAAGCCCGAATCTTAAAGGATTTAAATGTAATTTTAAGGGGATTATTAAAAGATAATCCATATCCCTATTTTTAAGGCTTGAAATCCATATCCCTATTTTTAAGGCTTAAAATCCATATCCCTATTTACATGGATTATTAAAAGATAATTCATATCCTTATTTACATGTTAAAATTTGTGAGAATATCCTAAGGGGTTTTTAGGATAATTTAAAGGTGCCTATCAAAATTGAAATAATATTGTACGGGAATATTGTAAAGCCCAAAATTATAAGGGCTATTTGTTTTAACAGATGTATTATTTTTAGGGGATTTACTGTTGTAAATGGGAGATTGGGATAGTTTGAAAATCGTATGGTTTTAAACCATATTAAGAAAAATCAAATGTATAAAAAGGGGAAGAGTTTGGCCTTTCGGGGACATTGGAAATTATTTTGAAATTGAAAATTCTCTTGGAGAGAATAATTGTATTATTGGGAAATTATTGTGAAAGGTGGAGAATTTGAATTCTTTGAGAGAGATTACAAGGTGTTGATTATTACACCAAAATTTGTAAAGGGGATAGAGACTGTGAGAAATTCTTATGCAGGTGGAGCTTGGATATTGTAACAAGGAATTTTAATTGTGTGGCAATATTAGTAAAGCGGTCTACCTTGAGAAGCAAATCCAGAGACGTAGTCCTGATTGGATGAACTTCATTATCAAGCTTGTGTTCCTCTCTCTTCTATCTTTTCATTCTTCTCTCTCCTATCTTTCATTCTTTCAGTTTTAATTCCTTATGTCGATTTCTAATTACAAAATTATATTAATTAGTCAATTTCCTTAATTTATGTAAAAGTAAACTTAGTCCATAATTTCAATGATTAAAAAACATAGGCATGCAATTCTATTGGATTGGGAATAATTGTGATTAAGGTTATGTCAATTTCTGATTACAAAATTATAGTAATTAGTCAATTTCCTTAATTTATGTAAAAGTGAACTTAGTCCATAATTTCAACAGTTAAACAACACAGTCACACAATTCTGTTGGATCGAGAATAATTGTAATTAAGGTTAAATACATTTGAATTTGTAAACCTCTAATTACATATCATCTCCTTAAAATATTTCTTCTAACCATGATTCCTGTTATGGGGCATAGTAGGAGTAAAACCCTCATTATATGTGATAGCACTAGGAATAGGAGCCTTGCCCTTGTCCACCTTATGGGGATTGTGGGGAGGTTGGGATGGCAGAGACTCCAAAGAATGAGACTTAGGGCATATTTTCTGCAAATTCCCATATTCATGGAATAACCGACATAAAAAAGGGTCTCATAATCAAGCTATTGCATCCATGAAAATGAACCCACACAAATTTTGAAAGAATCTAGAAGAGGGTTACTCAAATCTATTTCAACACACATGCGAGCATAGGACATTATCTTCCTATCATTTGTTTATTGAGAAGGACCCACTGGCTTCCTTAGCAACAGAGCCACTGAATGAAAAAATTCATTCCTCCAAAACTCAGTTGGAAACCATGGAAGACACACCCAAACTGAAACATGATTTGGGAGCTCCTCAGAAGGGTTAAAACTCATATGCCGGGGTTTGATAAAAAGACCAATCTGATTATGAAAATATTGTCCTCCTTCAAAAACCCTATTACAATCTGCCATACAATTAGAAAAAACCATGAAGTAAACATTGGACAAAAAAATTAGCTTCATCTCACCTTCTAGGTTCCAGGTCCGTCTAGCCCTCATCTCCAATAATGGAAGCAAAACTCACATTCCCATGAATTTTCAAAATAAAGCATGATTTGAAAAATAGTCAACATCCTCAGCTATTATATCCAACTGGATCATGAGGACAGGCCTATCTTGACTTCTTTCTAAGCACCCATTGATTTTCAAGATGAGAGGGCCTCTAGACAGAGCAAACCCTCCCACCCCCAAATCTTTTGACAAGAATTTACCCTTAGGATTCTGCATTGATGGTGATGAATACTTCATGCCTAAAGATGCATGGTAATCCATAGTTGGCATGGAACTTGATGTTCCTTTTGGATCCCTAGTGAACAAAAACAAAGACTAAGCTTCCTTATATCTAACGAGAAGAAAGAAGACAACAAAAAATAGACAAAAATGAAGGAAATCATGCGTAGAAACCCCTCCTCAATCACAAAGTAACCCCCTTGATAGAAAAAACCTGCACCACTCCAACCACAATTCCCCACATGTATGCAAAGAGGCCTACTAACATGCAAGCTATGACCTAGCTGCCACGAACCTGCACAGACCACCCGCCCACGCACTACAACATCGTCCTCAGCTATCAATCCCATTTCAATGTTAACCACAATATTCAAAAGTTTGTTGTCAACCATTCATCTTGAGGAAACACAATCTTCAATATTTTTCTTTCACATCACTTATATCATTTATCTTGAGATCTTGCTATCAATCATCTATATTGAGTTTATCGCAAATATTGCACACTACATATTTGAGAGCAAACAAGAAAAATCAAGAAGAGTAATGGAGGAGAATCAACTCTAGCATAAGAATTGAGGTTTTTTTTCTTTATTATTTGATTTCTATTGTCATCTTGTGCTTAATTATTAGATTAGGTTCTCTATGGCTTGAATTTAGGTAGTTTTTTGTTTGCTATCGATGATTCATGATTTTCCCCCGATTTTCCTAATCGACAACTATCTTCTTTAAAATATTTGGTGGATAATTCATGTTGTGTGTTTGGAAATGACTCTACTTCAAATATTGAAACTCATATTCCCTCATGTCCCAATGTATATCTCCTTAATGAAGATATCTTGAGGAAAAATGAGAAAATCGTGAATGAATTCATAAATAATACATTACCTAACCTTAAGAACAATGTGGTCCTTTATCCTTTAACAACATGGCCTACTCATCCATATCAACAATAAGTAGTACCTACTATACCACCACTTGAATTTTTTTTCGTATCGCATGGAGAAAGTGATTTATAATCCATACCTCAACCCAGGAACATGCAAGTACCCATGGATAACAATCATACCACTAAGAGATCCTCCATGTTATAAATCAAAGTCACTAATATACCTGTTAGCTTGGAGCAATACTATGAATAAGGTTTTATGATCCTGACAAAACAAGGATGTGATACAAATAATGAACATGAAATCCATTCTCTTTCAGAAAAAATACCATCTGAAGATACAAAAGGTATAGGTTACCAAGGTCTTCCACCTTTATATCAATTTTTTTTTTTTGTTAACTCAAGGGTATCCCTACGACCCAACCCAACACCCAACCCACCTTACCTTGGTCTTACATTTTTTCCAAGTTGGGGTTTAGGAAGGGGTGAGATGAGGTGAAACTAATCCCCTGGGGATGCATGCAATCACTTGCATACCATGTGCATCGGGTAAACCTGGGCCTTAGAGTCAAACCGAGAACCAATGGGGAGAAAACCCAAGACCCAAACGAACTCTACTACTTGTGCAGGTTACCTTTATATCAAAAATTTACTCCATCATGCAAACCACACAAAACTCATGGACCTATTAAAAAATTCTTATTACCTGCTCTGCATCCATTTTCTGAGACTAAGCACACTTTAAGCACACTTTTACAATTGGGGTTCATTACACTACCACCTATACATGAAATAAGAGATATTAAATGTAAGAATAAAAACACATCCTATTATGCATATCACAAAAAATTTAGACACATTACTGATGAATGTCATATCTTGAAGAAGAATCTAGAAGAACTAGATCCTCATAATGGTAAATTTGATAAAATAATTGATTGAATGGAATTTTTTGTTTCTCCTTTCCATGTGGTAGTTGTAGTGTCACATGATACTCACTATAGTGCATCCCCCTAGGAAATCCCTAGATCGAATCCCCCAAAGCAATCCCTTGTTTTCTCTTCTACTTTTTGATCTTGGTGTGTCTTGAAATAGTACCAA
Organism: Sequoia sempervirens; assembly: GCA_007258455.2. NCBI lineage: Eukaryota > Viridiplantae > Streptophyta > Pinopsida > Cupressales > Cupressaceae > Sequoia > Sequoia sempervirens. The sequence continues at coordinate 567,687,798 of VDFB02270651.1, read as the reverse complement.
ATATTGCTCTTTGCATAATACTATCCATAATAGAAATAATAGTGCCAAGAGCATTTAACATCCCTTTAACCTTCTTGTTGACACTATCAAGGTTGATTATTTCTTTCATGTGAACTAGACCTTCAAGATTAGAAATCTGCTCTCTAAGCCTATACAAAGACATAGAGTTAGTCTCTTCCTGCCTACTATCCTCCACCCTATTATCTTCCTTGCTAACATTTCCATTATCCTATCCATTTTCCAAGTTTTTCATTCCTTTAGTATTGACCTCTTTTAACACATTCTCTGTCTACTATTCCTTTTCCTTAATCTTATCTTCTATATTAAACTCCTTCAAGTTTAACTCCTCCTCATTGTTGTCCTCTTCATCTTCATTAACATTATCTCCATTATCAAAATCACTATTCTCCATGCTTTCAATATCAAAATGGGGAAATACCACCTCATCAAATTATTCTTTCACCACCTCTTAAAAGATAAGATTCTTTCCTTTTTATCATTTCTTTTTTCTTGTCACCCACACTGGCCAACTGAGTGGACCTTCACTCTCTAGAATGAGATGGATTGAAACTACCACTACGCTTGGAATTTACATTTAGGTCATCTATTATTTTAATAATGACATTCTTCAATACTTACTTCAAGTTAGTATCTTTTTTCCTCTTTTTGTGATCTTAGGTGCTAGGAGTAGGTTTCCTCCTTGCGGGGTTACATTTGATAGCTCTTCTTCAAGAGGAGAATTCTCCACTCCTTTTGGAACACTTTTTTTGTTTTTGTAACCCTAGAAGATGAATTTTTGGGAGACACACATAGAGTAATATTGATTATTTTTAATTTCAAAGGGTTTTTTAAAAAAACCAATGCTCTATTGTAGGGTATTAGCCAGAATCTACTTATAGATAGTCAATATAAGACCTTAGTGTATGCAAGGAGATGCACCATTTTCTACACAGTAATTTAGAGAAAAAGAAAGAAAGAGACATTTATTTGTTCCTAGTGCCTAATATGATTCAATAAGGGAAAGTGGTAACCATGCACAGTTTTGAATCTTACAACCAAATTAAAGTAACATATAACATGTAAACATACCATACCAAAGGGTGGGTGGAAGCTTCTCTTAGTTGTAGCTATTCTAAAACCTTTCTAGTTTTTTATCTTTTTTGAAGAGGTTTTCTATGAATATCTGATAATTCTTGTTTCTCTATTTAACTAGTTTTAATCCCTTGTTCTTGAGTCTCATGGCCTTCACAATGAGTTTGGTAGTCACCATGAAATTGATGCTTCCTATCAAAACTTGGTCATTCTTCCAAGAGTTATATAATCTAGAAGTTACCAAATCATTGGACCCTTACATGGCCTAGAAAAAGGGAGTCAGACCCGCATCCTCAAATATTTTCCATAGCTCCACATTTTTTTGTAGTGGAATGCAAGAAAGTGCCTCAAACATTTTTTGCGCGCCTCTCATTTTACCTCCTTTAGCCTTAGAACACAATCAATGCTTCTGTAGAGAAAAAATACTCTCAATATCATAGTGAGGGTTGTAGAAAAAAAAGGAAACCATGCTCATTTAAATGGAAAGATCACATGAGTGAATTCATCTAGGGTGGGTTAAATATATTAGAGTATCAAGCCACTTTTCATTTAATTTGTACTTTTTGGGACTACTTGAAACATAGAAAAAAATAGAGGTTTTCTTTACCAAAGTATGGAATGATTGATAAAGGGGTGTGATGGACCTATTTCTCTAATTTCATTTAGGAAATGAGATCCAAACAATGAAATGAATGTCAACCAAAAGGTGAGTCAAGTCAAAGTGTGAATCTACAAATTTTCATTTTTATGCAAGGATGAGGGTCCTGATTAAACAACACTTTGGGGAGAAAGATTGAAAACAGAAAACTAACTCCAAATTGTAAGCTATAAAGTGCATCTAATAGATTAAGATGAATTCTGATGGAACCAAAAATTAAAATGCAGATTTGAGAAAGGGAAAATAATGTGTACCAGTCACCAAAAGTACTTTTTCAAAGCTAATTGAGGACTCATTCACCCTATGGAGAATGGGTCCTAGCCAGGGCTTTGTAAAAATGGTTTTGGGGTTCTCTTCTTCTATGTTTGCACTACCAGATCCCTGATTTTCATAGTTGGAATACTAGAAATAAATCTTGTAGGTGATATTCTATGAAATTGCAACAATGATAGCAACAAATGCAACTTTGATAACTTTACAATTTTTCTCTTCAAGAGTTCTTCCACTTGAAATTTGCGAACAAAAATCAAGAGGGGAAAAGTTTTGTTGTTGGTGAATGGGGGTTTTCCTTGGTAAACCCCTATTTTGGTAATTAAACCTTGTAATAAAATGAAATAGCATAAAAGGAATGATGAATGAAAAATCCTATGTCACAACTCACCAAACCCTTGTTTGAACCATGGAATATAGATCTGCAACTTGCATGAAATGGCTTTAATCGATGTGGATCTTGATCTTGAAATTTGATTTGCAATAATTCCTTTGAATGCTTAAATGGATCTTTAACACTACATCAACATATTAGCTCAAATAACATGCATGATGCAAGAAGACTTTGAAATGATAATAGGATCTTGATTGCTGCAATAATTCCTCTATAAATATACTCTTGAATGCCTTGAAAAATGCTCTTGAAATTCTTTAATAATGCTCTCATAAAAAAATATTGATTGCTTGAAAGTATTAGGATGAAACATAGTGAAATGACCTTATATTTATACATATGTTAATATTAATTCCAGAAATTCTAATAACACAAGTTGACATGTGAATAGAAATTTGTAATCACTGTGTATAGGAGTGAATTTGCACCCCTCTTGTAAATTCCCCCTTTACATCCCTCCACCTTAGAAAATTAAACCCAAATAAGAAATTCCACATCACCTACCTGCCTTGCATCCATTTGGTGCTTGTCCTTTGTGTCGATGGGGGAATTTCTCTCAGGGACATGCACATGGCACGCAGACATTTGTGAGGTGTGTTGTCATACCTGACAGATTCCTACCTCTGGAATCCGTAGGGATGTTACATTACCCATTGGGGATGAAGCAGAACACCTTTATGTTGACCATCTGACCCGAGAATGGATCTTTCCCTCCCATTTTGATCTTCAAATACATCCATCTCATATTCATTCCATCTTCTACAATCTCTAGGGAAATTTTACACACTAGCTAGATCTTTTGAGCACTTCTTGAGCAATTCAACACATCTTCTTCACATCTTGCTACACTTTTTGTACCATTGGAGTTGTAACTTGGTGTCTTGAGGGAATGCTTCTTTGTTATTGTGGCAACATAGACCTTACCAAGCCTGCATCCTCCTCTATGTGCTTGAGGGAACCTTGATTGAGAAGGTGATATTGTTTCTTGATTTATGTAGCATAATGTTGTTGTAATTGTTCGGTACTCTTTCTTACTATTTCCTTTATCGCATTTTCTATCTTGTGGCTTTCCTGGCTATCCATGGAAATTGAAACACTAAAGTAGGGGTTTTACTAAGGCAAACCCCTATACAACCCCAACATTTTTCCTCTCTTGGTTGTGTGTGGGTACATGTACATGTGGAGCTTGTTGGTGAACATGACTCTTAATGAGTTGACCTTTGTCACCTTTTTTTTTGTCATCTTATTTATCATCTTTATAGTCATTTCTTTTAATTTGTCATTTACCATTCTGTTTAATACATTAAACTTCATTAGCTAGACTATCAGTAGGTTTTTTTGCATTCTCTATTGTCCTTTTACACTTTCTGGCCGTACGGACACCAATGCCCCAGAGAGATGCCAACACACCAAACTGTCATCCCTAACCTATGTTGTTGTCCTTAGGTAGAGATTTTTTTGATGTACAGTTCGGGTTCTAAAAATTGGCTCATTTAGCCCCATCCAAGCATTCAGATCGATGGAGTGATAGAAGCACTTGAGAGTGCTCTTCACTCTCTATTCTTGACCTAAGAACTCTTATCCAGTTTTGAGGTAAGTTAGGGTAGTCCTCCACTCTTGGCTCTCCGTGACCTAGATCCATGGTGTGGTTGGTCCCCCTTTCTTACATTTTGGTGAACCTGACGTGAATGACGTCCATCTATTTCTTTGTGTCAAAGATTTATTCCGTGCACTTGACAACCGAATTAGAATTGATTGTTGTGAAGGTTTATGGGCATCACAACCCACTCTACAACCTCTGGGTACGTTGTTAGGAGAATTCTATGACACTTACTAATAGAAAAGACGAAGGTCACTTCTAGCTTTACAACTAGTTTTTCTATAGGTTTTACCAATGAGATGGGTTTCATAGATGAGACCAATCGTGCTCCCACTCCAACATCCCCTACAACTATATGGATGAGGATGATGTTGTTCATATTCCTGCAAAAAATATTTTGAGTCTAGACAAGAGGTTGTTGGACCAAGTGAATCATTTGGAGAAAGCACCGAATATGGCTAGAGCCACTAGGCTTTCTAGTGAGGTGGGATACATTTTAGGTAAGGATTAGACAAGTATAGATTTCTTACATTGCCTTATCGATTTGAACAAAGCATGCATCCCTTCGTATAACACCAGATTAGGTACTACCCAAGAGAGGTGCTTGATGCTTATGAGTGACAAATACTTGTGTCTTGATGCATACCAAGTCTAGATGCATGGATGAAACAAGCCCCTCGATTCATGTTTCCTCTGCTTCCAAAAAGCCTAACATTGTCAAGGCAAGTAGGATACCCCTTGGTTTCAGTTTCACCCCTCCTATCACCCTTGGTAGTAGGGGCTTCAGTGGGATAAGTGGTGGTGGCTTTGGTAGTGGTGGTGGCTTAGGAAGTGCTAGTGGTGGTGGATCTGGTGGTGGCTATGGTAGTGGCTCTAGCAGAGGCCACATCGGTGGTTTCGGTGGTGGTTCTTATAGTGATCATGATAGTGGTTCTAGAGGTGGTTCTGTTGGTTGTGGTTCTAGGGGAGGTTCCAGTGGGCCTTTGTCATCCTCTGACCCTATTCTAAATGCACTTCTTTAGAATATGGGTTAGATGCAAAACTATTTGGTGATCCTTTCCAAAGCCTCCGCCCAACCTATCTTCCAGCCCTTTTTCTGGAATAGCCCATTGTCAGTGACAATCTTGAGCGCCCCCTTCCCTCAAGGGATGGAAATCCCTAAGTTTGAAAAGTATTGTGGCAAAGGAGATCCACAAAAACATGTATTATCCTTCAACACTATGTGCACTAATTTCTTTCATCACAATGCTTTGATGGAAAAACTAATCAATTGATCTCTCAAGGACACAACACTCGAGTGGTACTGTTCCTTTCCTGATAATTCTATATTCTCATTTGATCAACTTGTGAATCATTTTCACCGTTAATTCTAGGCTAACATCAGTTTGAAGATGACCTTCTTTGATCTCCTCTGATGTAAGTAGGGAGAAAAAAATAAAATAACTAACTTTATTGTGGGGTACCAAGCGCTCTTTTTATAGATCTTGTACTCGCTTCTCAACTCATAAGTGCATAAGTTATTCATAGGCAACATGTAGCAAGCCTAGCAAGAAATTTTTTCCTTAACAAAGTACCCTTCTTTCACACACCTGTGTGCCACGTTGTGTGCGTATCAGCAAATGGTGGTTCAGTTTGAGGGATCTTCCTCATGATCCCATTCTGAAGGAAAATCTATTGTGTCTATTTTAGCAAAAGAAAAAGATATTATGAATGTATTTTCTACAACTAATGATCACAGACTCAGACGCAACAAAAAATTTACGAAGTTAGCTGAATCTTATTCTTCTATTTTACAAAATTTATTGAAGGATAAGATCATAACCTTGGAAAACCCTCGACCTTTGAAGGAGATTTATCTTGATTGGTATGATGGGAATGATTTTGGTCAATACCATCATGTTAACAGGCATGATATTGAGCATTACATACACCTATGTCATGAGCTACATGATCGCATCGATGCATAAAAAGTCGGTAGTGAAGGCCAATAGTGAGTTGTATATTTACACGGAACCCTTTATGTCCCATTCTATGAACTTGATTATTGACCCCTCCAATGCTTCTCCTAAGCCTTCAGTGTATGTTAATATGGTTTCAATTATTTCTCTCCTGTAGCCTACGAATGGTTTTCCAGATGTGACTTTCACCTCACAGGACTTTCCTTTGAATAACAAGCCCTCTCCCTTATACATTTAAGCTCACCTCAACGGAAACATTATGACAGGAGTCCTAGTTGACCCCACGAGTTGGGTAAATATTATTATAAAGGAGACGTTATGGCTAAATTCATTACAGAGGAAGGAATATGAGAAAACTAAATCTACTATACATACACATGATGGTCTCTCTATTGCGCCATGTGGTTTTATAAATCTTTCCATATTAGTTGGACCTAGGGCTATGGATACAACCTTTGATTTCATTCCAGAGTCTGATCTATTTTGTATGGAGTTGGTCATCCCATGGATAGCTTCCATGAATGAAATTATCTTTGTTATTCATAAATATTTAAAGTTCTCTCACAAAGGTATCGTGCATGTTATGCATGAAACTTTATATCATCCTTTAGTATCCCATGGGGGTTACTCCTTAGATAATTTTTGGCCCACCTTGGTTAGTATGCTCCCTCCTAGAATGGACCTAATTTATCGAAACTATGTGAAGTACAAAACTGGGGGCAAAGGACAGTCAAAAGTGACTCACCCGATAGCGTAGAAGCAAGCTGCCTCCTCCTCTCAGAAGGGAAGGGAGAAGATTTCCCATCCTCACGGCACCACTTTTTCCTCCCTTCTTGAAGAGATGCTTTGGGTTACTACTCCTGGCTTTCACATAAGAATTATGATGGTACTTTCTTGGGGTAAAGCTAATGTTCAAGTATCTAACCTTCCTACCTTACCCACGAGCCCTTGACCCAGCATGCATGGTAAGGGGAAGGGTCCCTAGGGGGATTCCTCTATGTCTCAACCTCCGTGGCCACCTACCACTCCTACCCCCAAGGAAGTGGATGGGAAGAGGCCTACCACTGAGGAATTAGAGCCCGCTCCCCTTGCTATCATTCCAACCTCTTCTTAATCTCTCCCTCTTGCTCCTATCTAGGAGTCCCTCCCTCTGTTAGAGATGACCATGATGGACACTTTGATGGCTGATCAAGATCTGTTTGTCCCCTCTTAGTTCCCAACCTCTACATCTTGGAGTCGTAGGAACCACCTCATGTGCGAGCGTAAGCGTCAGAAAAAGGCTCTAGTTGCTAAGCTGGTCACTCTACAAAGGAAGGAAGGGGAGTCAACAACTCTTGTTTCAGGATCTGCTATTATATCCTTCTCTCATCCCCTCTGCTTTAGTTCCATCAACTTTGGTTCTTCTTCCAATTCCTGTTGTGAATGTAAACGTTCCTAACCCTAAGAGGGTGCAGGTGTTTATTGCTCCTTCAATTGATTCACCTCTTTTCATGTCCCTGTTATCACCTGAAATTGCACCCTGTTGAACCTGATGTTCAACACCTCAGTGTAACATGGGAAGACCTCTAAAGTTGTGGGTCACTTGTAGAAAGAGGTCAACCTCTGGAGAAGGCCAACTTCCTTTTGTATCACCTAAACTACTAATTCTATAAAGGAAAAGTGAGGAGTGCATAAAAATAAAACTAAAACCTATGGTGATACACCAAATTGATAAGAGCAATGGAATATTTAGGTTACACTTGAAAATTGACAATGAAAATAAGATTACACATCAAATTCTGTAAGCTTGGCATTAATGTTTCACAAACAGGTTCAATTCACACATTTTTTCAAGAGAGGAAAATATTTTTCACAAACTAGAATCCATGTGTGATTATGTGAACATAGTTTGTGATTCGTATAATGATACTTTTGCAAAGGAAGGCATGAAAACAAAGGATAAAGTTATAAAGGAATAGAAGAAATTCACAAAAATAACTTGATCATTAACCTGAAATGCACAACACTTTGCAAGAACAAGATGTAATCTGAAACATCAACATTGACCAAGGTAAACTCTGTATACTATGCTCCAAAATGAGTTACAGAAGTTTGCTAATCTGAGAAAGGACTAAAAAAGTCACAAAATTTTGAAAAGCATCAGGAGAAGAACCCTTTTACAAAGAGGCAAAAAATTCCATATATACTAAAATTGTGTCGGCCCCTGCCCTAGGGCTTACAAAAAATATCATCCTCCAGAAAAAGATCTGCCCTTAGATCTTTTAATGAAGTTAATTTTGCATTGAATGTATATCCCCACTGCCCATGTTTGAGCCTCTTTGAAGGATCGCTTTGAATTCTCTAAAGCATTAACCTTAATGTCGATGCCCCTTTGCCAGTAGCAATCCCAGCTGTCACTATGACTCACGGTTTCTTCTTCCTTTGGCCTAATTCTCACTCCAAATCTTTCTTCAAGTCGACCGTCTTCAAGAAGCAACATCTGACCTACCCTATTAGATTCAAACACCATGTTCACTGAGCTGACTAATCACCTTTGATCTCTGAGTAGATCATTATGCTCTATTGATCTCATTCACAGGGGGTAGTCAAACAGTCAAATGACTCATGGTTCATCCTTAGATCCCTCTAATTGGTTGAACTCATGCCACGTAGATTCCTAGATGGTCAAAGGTCGCTTCATCATAATTGCATGTCGGTGAGACACTAATCGTGTCTACCCAATGCGATTAGACCTTGCAACAACATTTAGCAAGACATACAACAGTCGGCAAGACCTCATAGCGAGCGGCTAGAGTTATATTGATATCAATTTTTTTTCCCAAACTATCGATGTTGGCTAGAGGTCTCACCGAAGCCTATAATAGATCCATCGCTATTAGCAAGACACCACCAGGTTAGTGAGACTTCATAGAAAACTCCTCCATTCTCCCCGAGCTCACTTCATTTTGGCAAGACCCCTTCTTGGTAGGCGAGACCCTCCACTGAGATCTCCATTTCGCCGAGATACTATCAAGTCAGCAGGACCTCTCCCCGAAGGTAAACAACTCTCCCAGATTCTGGCCTTGTGAACAAATTTTAGCGTGACTCCCACCAGTCGGGAAGACTTCATAGCGAGTGGCAAGAGTTTTACCGATGTCCCCTTTCTATTTCGGCAAGACTATCAGCGACCTGTAAGACCTTACACCAAGCGCCAAACATTACACCGAGACCTTCTCATTTCAGCGAGACCACCCTCAGTTGGGGAGACATCATAGTGAAGGAACAAGCTTTCATCGAGACCTCCATCCGTCGGCAAGACCTCACGGCGAAAGCACCCTTCGTCGGTGAGACCATCGGGCATCGGCAAGACATCACGCCGAACTCACAACCTTTCAACGAGACATTCACTTCGTCACTGAGACATCTCCTCGAGCTTAACATTACACTGAGAGCTCCATTCTTTTGGTAAGACTTTGTTTGATCAACAGGACTTCATAGCGAACAAGGGCTCTTTTCCCCAATGACAATCTCTTTTCGACAAGCTAGCCTTGGGCACAATGGTCGGTGTGACTTCTTTCTAGCAGAGAGATACATAAAAACTCCTGGCGACCAAAAAGTCCCAGCAACCTAAGGATTTAGAATGAATATAGCACAACAGCCAGTCGGCAAGACAACTGGAGGGTCTCAACGACTTTATCTCTAGGGATTTTTGTACCAAATCTGATCGAGGCATGATTTCTAATAAACCTCCTTGTGAAATAGCATCAGATGAAGACATTTCCAATGAAAAATGAACACCTGCATGTTGGGCTCAACCCTTACGAGAGCCACATTTAATCCATGTGCTGAATTTAAACATAATTCCCCCTGCTTGAGCCCATAGGTGAGAAATGGGTAACATTTCTAGCGACCTCAACTGGATGTTTACCTACTAAACATGAAAACCAGTAGCCAAAACTTGTCCATTGGGCTCAGAGTCACTTAGTAAAAACCTCAGAAACTGACCGAGAGCAGCTCACACATGGATGCAACTCACTTGAGACTCACGAAGCAGATCAGGGCACTGGAAACTTATTGAAAATAGGAAAAACTGAAAAAACACTATGTACTGTGCTGGGATAGCACTTAGGGAATGTAAATTGCATCTAAATCTACTCTACACTAATTAGTGAGAAATTGGTCAAACAAAACCATTCATAGGATGGTTAAAATAGCTACCCTCTCTCCTTAATATGCAATGACTCTCAAGCTTAATGGCAGTTGAATAAAGATGGTACACTAAAAAATGTTTAAAATTACAATGCACTGCCTCATGAAAGAGGGTAACAAGTTCACTTACCTCCTTAAATTGATCATATGCATTTTTATTCGAATGAGGATAAGTAAATTGTACACACGCTTTTGCAACTACAAGTACATCTTTTATGCCACTTTCAGTTGTCACTCCATGTGTGAGTACCTAATTAACCATTGGCACTTTATCAAACTCCATCTAGGCTAAATCTCTGATCGGAGAGCCCCTTTTAAAGACAAAAATTGAGCTCTCCTTATTGGTCTCTTGCCCATTCACTATTGTTTTATAGCCTTGGCTGGAAAAAACTAACCCGTGTGACTGATGTAGTGAGAAAAAAGAAGCTTCTTTAGTAAGCTCGATTTGTTCATGATTAACTTCATGAAGAGGTAATAGTTCAGCACCCAAATTAGTATAGAAAGCTTCTAAATAATCCCAAAATATATCCTCCTCAATGTCTTCTTTACTTTTCTGAACAGAAAGACTAATTGCAGGCCTAATGCAGTTCTCATCTAGCTTTGATAAAGCATCAAAATCACCCTCTTTGCAAAATAGTAAGTCTAGTTCAGGGACTTGTTCAACTTGATGGGTATTTTCATGCACATCAAAATGTGGCTCTCCCTGAACAATGCTACTTAAACCTCCTTGTTTGCGAGTAAAGGCTTCAAACTCACCTTCACCTTTATGCAACAACAAATCAACATTACCTCCATCAACCTCATGTTGGTCCAATTCTTCGTCCTTGTCAATGAAGTAAGGAAGATCATCAAATGAGAAGATTAACTCTGCCTTTTGATTCTCATCTATGTCCATTACAACAAGCTGCTCAACCTGATTCTCCTCACCTTCTTGCAAAAGTTTAGATTCTTCATTTTCCAGTCCTGAGCAAAACTCAGAAATTACCTCCTCTCCATCAAGCTGAGAGAATAGAGATAGTCCCTTATTCCAAGCTGTAAATTGACCTTTCTCAATAGCTACTTCCATTTCATCCTCTTGTTGTCTAGGTTGAACTTGAGAGATTTCCTCCTGTCCAATTACTTGTTGTTGCAATTGATGACACTTAATGGCTAAATGCAAAAGATTCACATTCTTAAGCTTTTCCTAGAGGATTATGTTATCTTGACCAATAAGTTTCTCCTCCTCTTCCTTCTGAACATTAGAGCTTAATTCCATTTGAATGTCTGATAATGAAGTCTCACAAGGTTGAACACATGTTCCCTTCCAACTTGGAATTTCAAAACTAGAAGGCTCACTTGAAAACTCAGACAGTAAGTTTTGCTTAAAACTTGAAAATTTGGACCTAGGAATCTCCTCCTGGATAGATTGGTCAGGAACATGGAAGGCTAATCAAAACTCCTGCTTTTTTTTTTGTGCAAGTAAGCTTTTCATTTTCTCTTCTTTAGTTGCAACTTGTCTAGCAGCATCCTCCTGTTCATACTCTTGGACCTCCATATCCTAATGACGTTGACTATAAGCTTGATAAGCAAGCTCTTCCTCCTGCACAACAAACTCTTGCTCTATCTTAATATCATCCATCTACCTTTGAAAATCAAGCAATATCTTATCAATATTGCTAACTCCCTTATTAGCATTTTGGGGCTGGTTATTGAAACTACCATGTTGTTTTTGTGTCGGAATAAGTTCCTGTGGTTGAATTTGAGCATATATTGGGCCACATTGAGATTGAGTAGGAGTGGGAGGGTGGGAGGAATGATAAAAATGTTGGAACTCTATTGCTATGGGGTCATTTGGAATTGACAACAGACTGTTCTATATAATATGGTCGATAAAAGAACATATATGCAAGGTTTTCATGGAATGGAGGGTAAAAGGCCATATTCTCCTGAAAAATTGACATCTCTTTTCCATTCAAATTATATTTCCTTCCAAAAACTTAAAACATGTGAGCACTTGAGCTACTGAAACCAGAAAATTTCCACACTCAGAGTCACCGGGTATGTGATTGAACTCGCTTCCAAGAGGCTGAAACTACCACTGTACACACCAAATAGCAATAACATAAGGACAAGAGAGACTGAAAAATAGTTCTTAGTCCCACCGGGCGTGCCGAAAACTGTTATCACCTAAAATTGCACCTTGTTGAACCTGATGTTCAACACCTTAGTGTAACATGGGAAGACCTCTAAAGCCATGGGTCACTTGTAGATAGAGGTCAACCTCCAGAGAAGGCCAACTTCCTTTGGTATCACCTAAACTACTGATTTTGTAAAGGAAAAGTGAGAAGGAGTGCATAAAAATAAAACTAAACCCTATGGTGATACACTGAATTTATAAGAGCATTGGAATACTTAGGTTACACTTGAAAATTGATAATGAACATAAGATTACACATCAAATTCTGTAAGCTTGGCATTAATGTTTCACAAAAAGGTTCGATTCACACATTTTTTCAAGAGAGGAAAAGATTTTTCACAGACTAGAATCCATGTGTGATTATGTGAACATAGTTTGTGATTTGTATAATGATACTTTTCCAAAGGAAGGCATGAAAAAAAAGGATAAAGTTATAAAGGAATAGAAGAAATTCACAAAAATAACTTGATCATTAACCTGAAATGCACAACACTTTGCAAGAACAAGATGGTAATCTGAAACATCAACAATGACCAAGGTAAACTCTGTATACTATGCTCCAACATGAGTTACAGAAGTTTGCTAATTTGAGAAAGGATTGTAAAAGTCACAAACTTTCAAAAATCATCAAGAGAAGAACCCTTTTACAAAGAGGAAAAAAATGCCATATATACTAAAATTGTGTCGGCCCCTACCCTAGGGCTTACAAAAAATATCATCCTCCAGAAAAAGATCTGCCCTTAGATCTTTTAATGAAGTTAATTCTGCATTGAATGTATATCCTCGCTGTCCATGTTCGAGCCTCTTTGAAGGGCCGCTTTGAATGCTCTAAAGCATTAACATTAATGTCGATGCCCCTTTGCCAGTAGCAATCCCAGCTATCATTGTGACTCATAGTTTCTTCTTCCTTTGGCCTAATTCTCACTCCAGATCTTTCTTCAAGTCGACCGTCTTCGAGAAGCAACATCTGACATGCCCTGTTAGATTCAAACACCATGTTCACCAAGCTGACTGATCACCTTTGATCTTCGAGTAGATTGTTATGCTCTATTGATCTCGTTCACAGGGGGTAGTCAAACAGTCAAATGTCTCATGGTCTGTCCTTGGCTCCCTCTGATTGGTTGAACTCGCACCACGTAGATTCCTAGATGGTCAAAGGTCGCTTCATCAGAATTGCATGTCGGTGAGACACTAATTGTATCTCCCCGATGCAATTAGAAATTTCAACAACATTTGACAAGACATACGATGGTTGACAAGACCTCATAGTGAGCGGCCAAAGTTATATCGATATCAAAAAATGTCACCCAGACTATCGCTATCAGCCAGAGGTCTCATCGAAGTCTATAATAGATCCATTGCTATTGACTAGACACCACTAGGTCGGCGGGACTTCATAGCGAACTCCTTCATTCTCCCCGAGCTCACTTCATTTCAGCAAGACCCCTTCTTTGTCGGTGAGACCCTTCGCTGAGATCTCCATTTCACCGTGATGCTATCGAGTCGGCAGGACCTCTCCCCAAAGGTAAACAACTCTCCCGGAGTCTGGCCTTGTGAACAAATTTTGGCGTGACTCCCACCAGTTGGGAAGACTTCACAGCGGGCGGCAAGATTCTTACCGATGTCCCCTTTCTATTTTGGCAAGACTATCAATGGTCGATAAGACCTTACACCAAGCACCAAACATTACATCGAGACCTTTTCACTTCGGCGAGACCACCCTCGGTTGGGGAGACATCATAGCAAAGGCACAAGCTTTCGCTGAGACCTCCATCCATTGGCAAGACCTCACGACAAAAGCACCCTCCGTCGGCGAGACCACCGGGCATCAGCAAGACATCACGCCAAACTCGCAGCCTTTCAGTGAGACATTCACTTCATCGCCGAGGCATCTCCTCGAGCTTAACATTATGCCGAGAGCTCCATTCTTTTGGTGAGACTTCGTTTGATTGGCAGGACTTCATAGCAAACAAGGGCTCTTTTCCCCAATGACAATCTCTTTTCAGTGAGCTAGCCTTGGGCACAATAGTCGATGTGACTTCTTTCTAGCAGAGAGATACATAAAAACTCCTGGCAACCAAAAAGTCTCAGTGACCTAAGGATTTTGAATGAATATAGCAGAACAACCAATCGACAAGACAACTGGAGGGTCTCAACAACTTTATCTCTGGGGAGTTTTGTGCCAAATCTAATTGAGGCATGATTTCTAATATACCTCCTTGTGAAATAGCATCAAATAAAGACCTTCCCAATGAAAACTGAATAGCTATGTGTTGGGGTCCACCCTTACAATAGCCACATTTAATCCATGTGTCGAATTTAAACATAATTCCCCCTACTTGAGCCCGTAGGTGAAAAATGGGTAACAATCCCTTTTGGACATCATGTTGTTTTTGAAGTCGGTGGACATGCCAAAAACCTTGGTGGTGTTCTCCACTGTCTTTTCCTCCTCTTCTTCCCCTTCTACCTCGTCTATGGGGGTCTCAAATCCTCCAACAAAGCAGAAGATGGAGAATGGCCCTGCTTACAAAGAGGGTCAAAAGAGTATTTCACCTTTTTGGAGGGTGGTTCTGCATTAGCATGTGTTTTCCTAGTGACAGAGGAAGTTCTGACATCCCCAGAGTTTGTCACTACTCCCGAGTCACTCGATGAGCCTAGCGATGAATCTTGGGTGCTACTTCCCTCACCCATTGAGTTAACACATGGAAATCCTGTGAAGTGCATATTTAATTCTCTAGATGAGGTCTCAACCTTATCAGCAATCATTGTGAAGTAACTGACTTTCACCCCATAAGAACTGAGTGGAGGAGACCTCGAAGGGCCTCTTTCCTTGTCTCTTGTTGTAGGGGGTCGAAGTGATCTGGAGGATTTTCATCAAAATTTGAAATTCTCCATTTTTTCCAGTTTTGGTATCATTAGAAAGTGCTCAGGATCCTGACTCCAATGCAACTCGAACAGAGTCAATTGGAGTCCCAAAGCTCAAGTTATATGGTCAAACTTCTAGTCAACTCTTAGAACTAGGCCAAAAAAAAGGAAAAAAAAGTCAAAGTCATCAAAACCGGTCAAATTCAGCACCATTGCGAAGTGCTCATCATCACAATTATGGTGGAGTTCGTTTCACAGAAATTGGAGTCCATATAGCGAAGTTATGGAAGGTCAAAGATTGGGTCAACCCGATGACGTTAGCACCCAGTCAACCCAACGACCAATCAACCCTTGACATATGGTAATACCTCATCCTTCCATTTGGCAAAAACTATTTTGGAAAAAATAATTAAAAAATAAAAATAAAACAAAATATATATTTTAAAAGATATTCAAGATGGGCCCCACCCATCCATGGGGAGCGGCCCACATTAAGTGGGGTGCCACCCATGGTATGGGGGGCGACCCACTTTTGAAGGGGAACATATCCCCTTCTTTTAGGGGAAAGGATAAAGGGAGGTGAGTGTGGTGGGACCACCACTCCCTATAAAATACCTCTAAATCCTCTTTAAACTTGGATTTATTTTTGCTATTTCAAGCCTAAAAATTAGGCCATTTTTATGATTTGAAACCATAAAAATACTTAACCGCTTTTCTACGAGAATATTAGGAATATTATTCCTAAATTAAGGATCCTATTCAAACTACATAAAAAATATCCCCAAA
The DNA here is from genome assembly GCA_007258455.2 of Sequoia sempervirens. Classification (NCBI taxonomy): domain Eukaryota; kingdom Viridiplantae; phylum Streptophyta; class Pinopsida; order Cupressales; family Cupressaceae; genus Sequoia; species Sequoia sempervirens. Next base: position 567,671,811 of record VDFB02270651.1, on the reverse strand, counting down.
TTAATAGGGAATAAATCCTTTCATAACCATTCAAATGGAAAAATACATTATCTTGAGGGGATATTATCCTTCCGGGAATCATAAGAAGGGGATATTATTGGAATTTTCTCTATGCAAGGGAGATTGGGTAGTTAATTGGTTTTACACCAATTTTGGCAAAAAAGTAATATAAAAGGGGTAGAATGGGGAGTGTGAGGTCAAGTGATTTTGGAACAATTTTGCAAGTATGAGAGATTGTTTTCCTTGGAGGAATTATTGTATTTCCGTGCTTTTGGAGAAGCTTGTTTCCATGCACTTTGGAAGTGCATTTGTAAATTTCTTTTTAAACCAAGGGGAGGTTCTGCCAATGAATGTAACCAAATTTCTAGAGGAATAATTGGATTGGTCCACTCATTGGAGAGGGGACCGGAGATGTCATTTCGAATGATGAACTCTATTATCAATTTCATTTGCGCTCTCTTTCTCTCTCTCATTATTTTCTTTCTTTGATCTATTGGTAATTTCATTAATTTAATTTTGTTGTGTGTTAAGTTTTAATTAAACATTTTTGGTTTGTAATTGTTAATGTAAGCATTCAAAGCAACTATCATAGATCCTTAAATCATATCAAATTTTGGTATCAGAGCTGTGTTTTGACTAGTATTGTAGAATCAAATGCTAACACACTCCAAGCTTCAAAGAGGTGAAGGCGAACTTGAAGAATAAAATCCTGAGAGCGGAAAATGAAGGACTTCGCCAATAATGGACGAAACTAAATCTGGGAAAAGCACTGAGCAAGAGCTTGATGATAAGACTTTTCATCAAGCCTTTCTTAACATGAAGGCTATGATGGAAGAGCTGTATGCGGAAAAGAAGAAGCGTGAATATGATTTGGATGGAATTTATTGTTTCCCTTAAAAAATAGTTTTATCCTTTAGGTTATATGCAACAATTAACCATGAATTAGAAAACCTTTAGGCAAGGTAAGGGTTAGTCTGTCCAAGATTACACTCATGAGTTTAGAAAATGCGCTATTGCTTTAAATGTTCCATTGTATACTCAGGATACAATACTCAAGTACATAGGTGGTTTGCATTCTTACCTAAGACATACTATTCTAATGTTGAGTCCTAATAATTTGGATGAAGTGTTAGTCCAAGCCACTCATTTAGAGTCAAGGGGTAAGAACACTTTCAGTGATAATTTCTCAAAGAAACCATCTAAGTCTAAGGGGAAACCTAAGGGTAAAGATAAAGGAAAAGGAAAAAAAGATAGCCACAGTAAAGAAAGAGGGTGAAAAACCCACCTGTTCTCATTATAAGAAATAAGGACACGAAGAATCTAAGTGTTGGAAACCACATCCATAACTTAGGCCAAAGAGGTACGGTGGAAACAAAGGGAAGCAGAAGTCAGTTATTGTAACACAATAGGATCTTGGATCTGATTCTAGGGATGAGACGAAGATAACTGCTGTTGGGATTCAGGGTAAAAACAAAGGTATATCTCTTGCATCTGAATCAAGTATTTTTGCAAGTACAAGTAAGCAACCTAAAGTAGATAAGTAGAGGAATGAACTTTTTCATATCTGTGTGATAACTAAACACACTAAGCTTGATACTTTATTTGACATGGGTTTACAAGTTAATCTCATATCTGAAGAAGTTGTTAAAAAGCTAAATCTGACTACAACTCCTCATCTGAAGCCATACCCTTTGGGATGGTTTTGTGATGATGCACAGTTACAAGTCACAAAACAATGTAAGCTTAGTTTTTCAATCACTGCAAACTTTAAAGATGAGGTTGTAGTGGATGTTGTACCTTTAGATATTTGTAGACTTGTGTTAGGAAGTCCATATTTGTACAACTGTAAAGCTATTTTCTTTAGGGAGGAAAACAAGTATCACCTATTTAAGGATGGGATTGAATATATTGTACGTGCACACAAATTCAAAACTAGTCTTGCATTAGCTAATGCTGGTTAGATGAAAAGACTAGTGAACTCGAGTAAAAACTTTGTGTTAATGCTTGTTAAGGCCAAAGCAGATAAATCTGTTACCTATTTTTAGCTCTAGCTCAAAACAAGTAGAGCTGAATTGCATCTATCAAAGAAGGTACCAAAAAAAATTCTTCTGAAGTATTCATTACGTTCTAGAATTTGATTACTAGTGAATTCCAAGTGTTATTATGCAAATGTTTGTAACAAAGGAGCTCATTGATTTTCATAGTAATGCTGCTTTATTCATATTGTAAAAACCAAAGTCCCGCACAAGCCGTGGGAGTAGCTTAATCTGATTTACACAATCAAATGGTAGATACAAGAAAGGAATGTAAAATATACAACTAAAAATAACATAAGTAGGTGATAGAAAGTGATTCATCATTGCTTGGAATGATGAATCATCTCTACGTTAAAATCTTTAGTTGTTGTGTTATGCTTTCTAGATGATCCAACTCTAGGCTCCAAAAGCATCTACAAGAACAATGAAATATGGTATTAGAGATGGTCTCTAAGAAATGATGAATCAAGATCAATCCTATGCCTACATTACCAACAAAAATATAACATACATTTGATTAGGCATTCACCAGATGATTGAATTATAAAGGCTAATAATCAAGGAACACAAAGTTCAATGGAAGCTTTCAGCTTTGATTATTTTTGCTAACTTGTTTATTTCAATGTGCAGGAACAAGTTCATTATGTTCGTGATCATTTTCATAAGATATGTGGAGTAAAACAAGCTCCCACAAGGGTTAAGCCTGGCATATCAGGAAAAAATCCTCCCATTCAACATTCATACATGAGAGTCATAATAGTCATCAAGTAGAACTAATGTAATAGAGAAATTCATAAAGCAATCTCTAATTCATTATGATGGAAATGGAATTGAGAAAAGCATTTTATTGCTCATCATACCAAAAGATTAATCAGGAATATGTTAAGATATTATCAACTTCACTGTTATCTTGTTTCAGCTCTACCTTGTATTCACACTTTGCATTTTAATGAGGTATAGAGCCCCTTTATATTGAAGGTAAATAGAGAGTACATCAAAATGTCAAATTGTTCTTCATTACCTTAAATTCATATACATAGTCTACAGAAGACTGAAATGGAATGTTCATACATGAGAGCTTCATATCAAGAACAGTCATGAATAGAACTGTTGTCACAAAAGAAACAGATAGAACAAGTCCACATCCACTCTTCATTTAAAAGGAGTTATCAAGATCGTGGAGGCATGACTTATCATTCAAAGATATGCTACAGGACTATCATGTTGACAATAATAATCAAGGTGCATACTACAAATTACTGGCATAATCTGATATGATGACTAAAAATCATAATAGGACAGCCACATAACATGAAGCAAGATAGGGAAGCCTTATGACTAAGGAGGAAAGACATTTCACTTCAAGATTGTCAAGTTAGGAAAGGAATGCATAATGGAGTAGATGCCAACTAAGGTGAAGTCTTGGAGAAAGCAACAACAAAAGAACAGATCAGCAAGGAAAACCAGTGACAGTTAAAGAAACTACAATACTAACTTGGTGATCTTTTGAGTTCACTGTTATAGGTAAGGTGCAACAAATTTTACGTCTTACATAGAGATCCAATTTAATTCCACCAAAATGAGCATACAAAATGATAAGGCACAATCACATCATATGGTGATTTATGAATGAGCAGATCACAACAACCTCTCAATAATCACAAAATTGCAAAAAGCATATTCAAAGCTATAAGTGGCAATCCTACTGTTATAATGGCACTTCATGATCTGATATATAGAAAGGCTAAAAAGAAGCTATAGAGGTCATTATAGGGCTCATAGCTATGAATTTGATTAAAATTGTAATAATCACCAAGTAATCAATGTAGAGGGGGTTGTTGTCCTGTATTACCAGCATAAAGTACCAAAGTGAGCAGTCAAGAGTCAAGAATGCCAAATATATTTCTGAGCAAGCTTCCATCATAAAGTGTAGCCATAGCATGGGGGAATGGAAGATATCCATTATCTTGCTTCAAGTGAGCTTGAGAGATACACAGAAAATGAATCTTCAAGTGGATAGTGTTCATGAAGTAATGGGTGGTAAAGTGTAGAATTTTCAATGAATACATATACTATGCAATGAAAAGATGGAGATGCAACCATGGCAGTCTGTAAATGCTTACATGCAGTTGAAGATGAAGGGTCAAAAACCCATCTCAAAGAAAGGGTTTTAGGAGAACAGAGATTTGATGAGAAGAGTTTCTTTTTCTTTTCTTTCAAAGGAAAATAAAATGGGTAATGGCCACGGTCATTCATAGTAAAGGTCCACAGAATCAAAGAACCCTCAACAATGAAAGCCATTATGGGGGGTTTTCATTATTTTGTAGAAATCTCATAATAATAAGAAACGACTATGTGAGTATTGAAAGGAACAAACATATTCATTAATTTCCCTCTCATTAAGCTCAAGATTATCATAACATCTTATCAACTGGAAACAATAAAATGCAGGGTCCGAATGATGGAGAGCTTACCCAGAATTTTCATTGTTCTCTGTATAGAAGTACATTCAAATTTGCCATGATATATTTTATGAAAGCCTCATACAAATCTAGGTTGACAATGAAGTCTCCAGAAGCACAAATAATCCATGGTGTCCCAAGGACATAGAGATCATAAAGAAAATATCAGACAAATGGTAAGACTACGGCCATGATGGCCTATAAACTCTTCCAAAAAAGAAAAAAAATGTTTTTGAAGTTGCTAAATAGTGAACTCCAAAACTTACCAGCATTATCAAGAATTTTAGCTAATAAAGGTGCAGATTCGAGCCATTCAATGAAGATTACAAGCTCCAAACTAGAAACCTAACAGGCATGGCGACACACTAGAGCAACCTCCTCAAGCAAAATCTAAATGAAAAATGATTAAGAGTTAGGATTCGATGGTATTTGCTTGCCCTAAGTCGACAATATTTTGATTTTTGTTCATGAATTTAATAAAAATCATTATGTTTTATTGATGCCTATGGTTTTTGAATTTTAATTCAAGTGCCTAGCAATGATATGGTTGGCCCTATCATGAGATTTATGAATGTTACAAGTGTTGTGTGGTCGGCCAATTTATTTATAATGGTGAATGCATATTTGAAATATATGCTAAGTGTGATGTATAAGCCCATGAGATGGGAATTAAGCTTTCTGATTTGACATTATTCCTTGATGTTATTTGCATTATTCAATGTAAGCTAATTAATTAAATGATGGACTATAAGTCATTTAATTAATTTAGCCATCTTAAGATGCAAATATAGATATTATGTGAAGTTAAGTTGTGACTATAGCCTCGAATTGGAGATCCACTCAAAGTGTTATTTTTAGATTGTGCACAGAGGAGATAAAACATCGAAAATACTAAAAAAAAATTGCTCATGCCCAAGTGGAGAAAATAGTGATCTCATGTTCAGTTTTAACACCAATTTTGATGTTTAATCATCATACACAATTATCTTGGGCGGATTGATAAAAATGAGGTGGTTTTCACATGCTTGAACCCACTTTTGAGGGATTTTCAGTGCAATTTGAGTACTCCATGGGTCAATTATGAGTTGACTCTGAGTTTGGATTATCGTACACTCATTTTTCGCATGAGTTTGGTCTTTTCTTTTCAGGGTTTTTACTTCTACTTGGATTTCACATTGGAGACGACGTTTTCACTTTAGTTCTCATTCAGTTCACCTTTTGGCTGCTTTGTGCATGCCTTTTGTATATATTGGAAAAAGTTAGTCCTTTTCCTTTAGTTCTTGTTTTCTACCTTTGCGTTATGCAAAGAATACTATCTTGTAACTCAACATTTTAGATTTAATACAGTTTTACACCTTTACAGGTTACATAAGTTATCATTTCTGCATAGGTTTTCCTTCATGATATTAATTTAAATACAATTCACCTTTCCAATTTCACGTGTTTTATATGGTTTAAATAATTTGATGCAATTTTGATGAGTTTCATTTTTTAAACCTTCAAATTTTTGTCTTGTTTATGCATGCATATATACAATTGTAGTTCGTCACAGGTCATTAATTGTGGTCAAAAGTTGTTTTCTTTTTTTATCTAATTTGTGAAAACTCAGTTTTCTTTAATAGGGAAATAATACATACATCCTTTTAATGAATTATTAATGTGTTCAAAGTGCTTAAATTGGACCGTGTTAACAAATTTTCTTGAGGGTATAAGTTGTGAATCATTCTGCAAGTTTACCATCATTTAGGTGCATCACCGAGGTTTTAATTTTAGTTCATGCATTCAGTTCAATCTTTCTTCCCCTTTTTTCAAAACAAATCATTCAAGTGCCTAATTGATCATCATATAGGAACCAACCTAGAATCTGGAGGTCTATATTTTCCATAGGAATACCCACAACCTGAAGATAGTTCCCATGTTTCAAGAGATTGCTGAATTTAGTCATTTAAGTATTCGGGTGCAACCTGTTTTTCAACAGAAACATTTGAGGAATTTAAAGGAAGTGATTCTAAACATAAGCCTGAATTGGTCAAATCTGTATTTGCTTATGATGACTTGTTTTAGGAACCAAAAGGTTTGCCTCCTAAAAGAGATATTCAACATGAAATTCAATTGCAACAGGATGCGCCACTACCTAATATTGGCATGTACCATTTGTCTGTCATACAAAATGAAGAAAACAAAAAGCAAGTTTAGGAGCTCATCTTGGGAAGACCATGTAAGTCATGTTAGCAAGTCTTGGGAAGACCATGTAAGTCATGTTAAAGTTTTTTTTGATGTACTAAGAAAAGAAAAAACTCTATGTAAAGATGTCTAAATGCGAGTTTGCAAAGACATCTCTTGTGTACTTAGGTTATATTGTAGGGAATGGTTAATTGAAAGTGGACCTTATGAAGGTCAAGGCAATTGTAAACTAGCTTAAGCCAAGTACTGTAATTGAAGCCAAGAGTTTTTTAGGTGTTGTCCAGTACTGGAGGAAGTTTATTGCAAACTTCTCCTTCATCGCATCACCATTGCATGCATTAAAAAGTATAAAGATAACTTTTCAGTGTGGAGGACCACAATAGAAGGCCTTTGAAACACTGAAGGAAAATTTAAGCACCGCACCAGTCCTGGCTCTACCAGATTTGGACCAACCATTCAAGATCAAAACAGATGCGAGTGGATTCGCCATGGGAGCAGTATTGACACAAGGAGGTAAGCCGATCTGCTATCACTTTGAAACTTTTTCTGGAGCAGTAAGTAATTATCCAACTTACGATAAAGAACTTTATGCTTTAGTACAAAGTGTTAAGAAATGGAAACATTATATAATGGGCAAGGAAACAGTAATCCATACCGATCATTAGCCATTACAATATCTACATTTACAAACTATGCTACAACAAAGTAGGCATTTTCGGTGGATGGGATTTTTATAGTAGTTTCACTTAGTCATTAAGTATAAGAAAGGATCCAATAACAAAGTAACAGATATGCTTTCTAGACCTCTAGTTTCTAATCTTTGATAATCTTTAAAAATAGTTCTATTATGCAAGAAACTTTTGAAGAACAATATGCTACTGATGAAAATTTTAAGGATATCTATGTAGCTCCAATCCAAGGAAAAAAAACTAGAAGAAAACGATTACTATGTGCATGATAAAATCTTGTATCACTTAGGAAAATTATGCATTCCAAAGAATGAATAAGCACATGTAATTAGAGAGGCACACACATCGCTAATTGTAGGACATTTTGGTTTTAGTAAAACTTTGGCACAACTACATAAATATTGCTACTGGCCTCGAATGCAGGAAATTGTAACCAAATATATTGAGGGGTGTGTGATGTGTGAAACTAGCAAACCAAGTAATAGGAAATTGGGGTTGTACACACCTTTACCTATATCTTCCTGACCATGGGAAAGTGCATCTATGGATTTTGTTGGGGGGTTACCTATGTCTAGGAAAGGGCATGACTATTTGTATGTAGTAGTTGATCGAATGTGTATTCTTATGCCATGTAAAAAGAAAGTCACTGCCGAACTGATAGCTCATATGTATTTTAATTTTGTATGGGTTCACTTTGGGATACCCACTTCCATTGTATCGAATCGAGATTCTCGATTCCTTGGGGATTTTTGGTTAGTCTTATGGGGACTTATGGATACTAAACTGAAGAAGAGTACAACCTTCCATCTGCAGACTAATGGACAAAGAGAGGTAGTCAATAGGACAGTCTTGCATCTACTCAAAGGATATTGCAGCAAACATCTTAAGTTGTGGGATGAAAGTCTTCATTATGTGCAGCATACCATGCATCCCATTCTTCTACAAAGAGGTCTCCTTTTGAGACTTGCTTTGGTTACTTTCCAAAGACACCAATGGACTTCGCTTTTAGAACAAATGATGTTGAAGATGGACGCCTTGATGCAGAAAGGGCTTTAAAGTTCATCCAAAAGGCCAAGCAGTTCATCAAGCCATAGAAGCACAATTGGAAAAGAGTCAAGAAAAGTACAAGGCTCATCACGACAAGCATCCCAATGATCATCATTTCCAAGTTGGAGATAGAGTTTGGTGACACATAAGCAAGGAAAGAATGCAAGGTGAAGGAAGGAAGCTCAAGCTGATCATATATGGTCCATTCAAAATTCTGGAAAAGATTGGCACAAATTCCTTCTGCCTTAAGCTTCCTCCATGCATGCAGATTTACTCGATAGTCAACGTTGAGAACTTGAATTTGTAGATGAGGAGGCTGAAGTGCAAGTTCCATTAGTTGACGAACTTTCACGAGAGTACATGTTAGAGTTTCCTGAAGATGTTATCCTCAATAGGAACACCAGGACTTCACAAAGAGGAGTAGTTGAATACCTTCGAGTGGGGCTAAAAGGGATGCATCCAAGCAAGGAAAAGTGGATGGAGATTGGTAAAGTGAGGGAACTTTACCCTCACTTACTTTCTGAGTAACCAACTTTTGGAGGTCCAAAAGCTCTCCAGTGGTGAGGACTAATCTGGAGGATTTTCTTCAAATTTTGAAATTCTCCATTTTCTCTAGTTTTGGTATCATTAGAAAGTGCTCGAGATCTTGACTCCAATGCAACTTGAATGGAGTAAATCAAAGTCCCAGAGCTCAAGATATATGGTCAAACTTTTGGTAAACTCTCAGAACTAAGCCAAAAATAAAAAATAAAAAAATAAAGTCATCAAAACCGGTCAAAGTTAGCACCATTGCATAGTGGTCATCATCATGATTCTGGTGGAGTTCATTTCACAGAAAATGGAGTCTGTATGGCAAAGTTATGGAAGGTCAAAGATTAGGTCAACCCAATGACATCAGCACCTAGTCAACCCAACGACCAGTCATCCCTTGACATATGGAAATACCTCATCCCTCCATGTGGCAAAAAATATTTTGGAAAAAATAATTAAAAAATCAAATTAAACAAAAATATAAAATAAAATATATATTTTAAAAGATATTCAAGATGGGCCCCACCCATCCATGGGGTGCAGCCCACATTAAGTGGGGCGCCACCCATGGTAGGGGGGGTGAGCCACTTTTGAAGGGGAACACATCCCCCTCTTTTAGGAGAAAGGATAAAGGGAGGGGAGTGTGGTGGGACCACCACCCCCTATAAAATGCCTATAAATCCTCTTTAAACTTAGACTTATTTTTGCTATTTCAAGCCTAAAAATTAGGCCATTTTTATGATTTGAAACCATAAAAATACTAAACCCATTTTCTACGAGAATATTAGGAATATTATTCCTAAATTAAGGAGCCTATTCAAACTAAATAAAAAATATCCCCAAATTAATAGGGAATAAAACCCTTCGTAACCATTCAAATGGAAAAAGAAATTATCTTGAGGGGATATTATCCTTCCAGGAATCATAAGAAGGGGATATTATTGGAATTTTAAGAAGGGGATATTATTGGAATTTTCTCTATGTAAGGGAGATTGGGTAGTTAATTGGTTTTACACCAATTTTTGAAAAAAATGTAATATAAAAAGGGGTAGAATGGGGAGTGTGAGGTCAAGTGATTTTGGAAGAACTTTTCAAGTGTGAGAGATTGTTTTCCTTGAAGGAATTATTGTATTTCCATGCTTTTGGAGAAGCTTGTTTCCACACACTTTGGAAGTGCATTTGTAAATTTCTTTGTAAACCAAGGGGAGGTTCTACCAACGAATGTAATCGAATTTATGGAGGAATAATTGGATCGGTCCACTCATTGGAGAGGGGCCCAAAGACATAGTCGTTTCGAATGATGAACTCCGTTATCAATTTTGTTTGCACTCTCTTTCTCTCTCATTTTGTTCTTTCTTTGATCTCTTTGTAATTTTGTTAATTTAATTTTGTTGTGTGTTAAGTTCTAATTAAGCACTTTTGGTTTGTAAAATTTTGTTAATGAAATCATTCGAAGCAACTATCATAGATCCTTAAATCATATCACGAAGGGTTCCCCCCTTGATATTCTTCCCTTACAGGCTCGTCCACCTTCCCTGCACAATAATCTAGATTGGGAATCTGAAAACCTCTTGGTTGATGAGGACTAGGGGAGCCTCTTCTTCATCTGTAAAGTAGATTGTGTGTGTATTTTTGTGTTCCCCCATGCTTGCATTGTGTGTTCTCGGATGACCCTTGTCACCCTTGTAGGTGCTTGGATACAAGAGTGTTTTTTGTGTCGTAAAACTTCCTCTATTTTATGCATCATTCTTCCTCTATTATGTGTATTGATTTTTGAAAATTGGGGATGATGCAAAGTGTTAGGGGAATTTGGGCTTCCCTTCCATGTTGACCCAATTATTTTTATTTTTATTTTGTCTTCACATGCATTCTTCACATGGTTTGATGTAGTAGGGAGCTGATGACAATTCATCTATATACTAATATTATACTTATATATATTTATGAGCATCTCTGACTTTGAAATATCAAATCACCCCTATGTCCCTTGTTCATGATGTTATTGTCTCTTTTTACATTATTGTTCTCTTATCTTTCATGCTTTCTTTGTAATGTTGTGGTGCTCATGTGTTGTCCCTCATGTGTACAACAACATTACCACAGTTACATCTTGCTATGTTCCACGAGCCACAACATCACTTTTCCATTCTTTCTTTTCTCTCTTTAGGATGTAACGTGCCTCTGCATTTATCACACACCATCCTAAGGGGGGGCTATCATGTTACTTTTATTTTTTGAAAAATGCATTTGGTGGCCAATGAATCTTTTCTTGAAAATTCTTTCAAAACATTTTTCAAAAATTGTATTTTCAACAAGGCCCCCTAGTGGAACATGTTTCCTTCATCATGGGTTCATAACGAAAGAACTTGAAGAAATTTTCTTTGAGGGAGAAAATTTCCCTGTAGGAGAAGCCTTGACCTTCCCCTTGTGAGGGGGAATTTTCTTCCTTTCAAATTCCTTGATGAAGTGAACATCTTTCAAAAGGATTCCTTGATGTTGAATTGATATATGAAAAACATGCCTGCACTTTCAAATGTGTGTCCCTTGAGTGGACCCCTTTGAAGGGTTCCCAAGGAACCCCTTTGAAATCTCTTCATTCAAATTTTGACTATCTATGTGAATGTCTTCTTGTCTAGTTTTGTGGCTATTTTTTGTTTTCTAACATGTTTTATCTATGGATTAGCATGTTCCTTTGTAGGTGCGCCTGTGAAGCTACTTTCCAGTCTAAATTTTTGGAGTCCCCTTGTATAATACTTCCTTCATGAGAGAGTGTCTAGGGGTTCCTTCTTTGTAGGTCTAAGGATCTATGAAGTGCTTGCATCCTACGAGATTTGTCCATCATTGGTATGTGGGCCTTCAGTGTACTTTTTTCAACTCTATAGTTATGAGGATCTACGGAGTCCTCTGTTCAAACCTCCTCAGGAGAGAGTACTTATGGAGTTCTTTTCCTGCCCTACTCTTTCAAATTCACCAAATTGTGGCTTGCTTCCTTGATAGTTCACGTATACATTTCTAAACTCTTTTATCTACTTTACCGAAAATTCATTGACACTCATGCTCACTAAAGTGGGGGAAAAATATATAGGAGTGAATTTGTACCCCTCTTGTAAATTTCCCTTTTACATCCCTCCACCTTAGAAAATCAAACCTGACTAAGAAATTCTACATCACCTACCTACCTTGCATCCACTTGGTGCTTATCCTTTGTGTCGATGGGGAAATTTCTATCACGGACGTGCGTGCAACATGCAAACATTTGTGTGGCACACTATTGTCCCTAATAGATTCCTACCTCTAGAATTTGCAGGGACATTATGTTCCCCATTGGAGATGAGGCGTAATGCCTCTATGTTGACCAGCCAACTCAAGAACAACTCTTTCCCTCCCATTTTTATCTTCAAATACATCCATCTCATATTCATTCGATCTTATACAATCTTTAGGACAATCCTACACACCAGTTGTATCTTTTGAGCACTTCTTGAGCAATTTAACACATCTTCTTCACATCTTGCTACACTTTTTTCCACCACTGGAGTTATAACTTGGTGTCCCAAGGGACTGCTTCTTCATTTTTGTGGTAGTGTAGACTTTACCAATCCTCCATCCTCCTCTATGTGCTTGAGGGAACCTCAATTGAGAAGGTGATATTATTTCATAACATAATGTTGTTGTGATTGTTTGGTACTCTTTGTTACTATTTCCTTTATCGCATTTTCTATCTCATGGATTTCCTAGCTATTTATGGAGGTGGAAACACCGAAGCGGGTGTTTGACTGAGGAAAAACCCTATATAGTCCCAAAATTTTCCCTCTCTCTACTATGTGTAGGTACGTGTACATGTGGAGCTTGTTGGCAAACTAGACTCTTAGTGAGTTGATATTTGGCATTCTATACTATACTTTTACACTTTCTAGCCATATAGATGCCAGTGCCCCATAGAGACGCCAACGCACCGCACTGTTGTCCATGACCCACACTACTGTCCTCAGGAAAAGAGCTGTTTGAAGTATGGTTTGGGTTCCAAAAATCAACTTGTTTAGTCCCATGCAAGCATTCAAATTAGTAGAGTAATAGAAACACTTGAGAGTGCTCTTCATTCTCTATCCTTAACCTAATAACTCTTATCCAGTTTTGAGGTAAGTTAGGGCATCCCTCCGCTCTCGTCTCTTTGTGACCTAGAGCTTTGGTGTGGTTGGTCCCCCTATCTTACACATTGAAATACCAACAAAAACATAATGAAAATTTAGGTACTAGGTCTAAGTGAGGAAGAATGGGTCCTAGGTCACTCACCTAGGACTTACATTCTAAAATGATAAGTGTTATGTTATGGCATTTATGAATGTCAACTTTTCATCTTCAAAAATTGCAATTAACTAGGATTGGATTTAAACTAAAGGATCTAATTAAGGAAAATTTGTTGGCAACACAAGGGCAGACAACTGAGAGGGGGGGTGAATCAGTTGTCATAGAAATCCAAAACTTATTAAACATTTTAAACTTATTCTCATATCTGATTAATAATCATGAAAGAATAAATCATCAACACATCAGAAACACACATAACACCAAGATTTTTTTACGTGGAAGCCCTGTTAGGGGAAAAACCACGCTGGAGGTCATTCCACAAGATTATACCCTATTTAAAGTATAAAGAAATATGAATGGGAGTGTGCATGCATTCAAGCACACTGCTTAGATAAAACTTCTCAATTACAACAAGGCTTATAGCCCAAAGGAAGAAACATTGTCTTACAGAAACATTTGGATTACATTCACAGGGATTTGAACTGACAAAACAACATTTGCTAATGCCTAATCACAATTTCAATTAAGCACATGAACTCTTCTTCACTCTTCTTCACTCTTTACTCTGCCTTCAAATGATTTAGAACATTATTTTCACATACACATATTCGGCATACATCAAATGGTATAAACAATCACTTATATATATCTGCACCAAGAAATTAAATCATTACATGTTGGCTTCAACAAAATAATAAAATGAATACAAACTGTCAGCCCAAATCAATAACAATTATTAATACGAATCAACCAATTTTGGCCACAACATAGTGAAGACCCAAAATAACATCCTTGAACATGAACCACCTTCAAAAATTATGCCATGAAGATCCACAACACCCTACAAACACCTTGTCAACCATGAACATGAAAAACATGAGAACGCAATAGAAAATTAACAATCGCAAGCATAACGATCAATGACAATGTGTAACATAGATAGAGAATGATCTAGAAACATCCAAAAAAATCATGAATCACCATAGAAGCATCTGCAACAACTAAACTAACCAAAATCACAACATCTTTAATCAGGAACACCAACTGAAGCAATAGAAAAACTGTTAGAATACAAATCTTCATAACTTAATCAAATCTTCATGTGGATCTCTAAAACTCAATGTGGATAAACTAGATATACTTGAAAAAAAACCCTTTAGTCCACAACCTCTGATCATCAATGTACTAAACTCACCAACAGACTAAACTTCACTTCACCACTGACAACTTGCAACTCATTTCATTTCAATTTTCTCAATATCCTTGACATATACAACTTCTAATGCATTAATGCTAATAGTGTTGGCATCAATGACAACCACATATCATCAACATAACCACAACATCCAACAATATCCCCCTTTGGCATTGATGGCAACACATGATGTGAAAAACACCATCAACGCAACTATCTCTTAACACTTACTCCCCCTTAGGTTTTGATTTCTTTCTCCTCAAATATTTCACATGACTCTTCTCCCCACATGATTCTTCTCCCTAGAAATTTTTTCACATTACTCTTCTCCCCCTTTGACATCAATGACAAAGATCTCTTTTAAACAAACTTTGAACCACATATCTGAGCATCTAAACATCTGCATACTCCCCCTAAGTAGCAGTCACCACAACATCAATCTGGATCAAGATATGACTATGAAATGCACGAACTGATGCAAAGAAATGCATCTTAGTTCTGATTAGGAGTGGTAATCACTCCTAACTTCCCTCTGAGATACTTAAAAGTATCCTTAAGCAACAATTTGGAAAAGATGTTTGCAATATTCTCCTTAGTAGGCACATACTCCAATCTGACTTCCTTTTCACTCACTTTCTCTCTCAAAAAGTGAAACTTGATAGATATATGCTTGGTCTTTGAATGCAGCACCAGATTCTTAGAAATTTTAATTGCACTTGAATTATCATAGAATATAGCAATAGGCTCATCATACACAACTCTGATATCTTTCAACATCTACTTCATCCATAATACTTGAGTACAATTGTTGGTAGTAGTAATGTATTCTACCTCTGCAGTAGATAATGAAATGGAATTCTGCTTCTTACTTAACCATGAAATCAACTTCTTTCCCAAGAAAAATGTACCACCAATAGTAATTTTTCTATCATTCACATCTCCTGCCCAATCAGCATCAGTAAAGGCACTCAAAGTAAGATAATCATCTTTAGGATACCACAAGACAAAATCAACTGTTCCCTTCAAGTATTTGAAAATCATCTTCATAGTAGTCACATGAGAATCCTTAGGATCAACTTGAAATCTTGCAACAATACATACAACATTCATGATATCAGGTCTAGTTTGAGTCAAATATAGCAATCCACCAATCATTGATTTCTATCTAGTCTGATTTTCTTTCAGAGAATCATCATCTTGTGTCAATTTACATCCGATCACCATGGGTGTACCAACTAGCTTTGAATCTTCCATACCAAATTTCTTCAACAATTCTTTCACATACTTGGACTGAGATATAAAGATCCCTTTATCTAACTGAGTAATTTTCAATCCCAAAAAGAATTTCATCTCTCCAATCATAGACATCTCAAACTCACTCTACAGCTCATCAACAAAATTCATGCACAAACTATCATCTCCTCCAAAAATGATATCATCAACAAAGACTTCCACAATCAAATCTTTATCATCATCAATCTTGAAATACAGATTACTATCAGTAGTACCTTTGTTAAATCCAAGCTTCAACAAATATTTTTCCAATCTGGCATACCATGCTCTAGGGGCTTGCTTAAGTCCATACAAAGCTTTCTTCAACCGAAAACCATATCTCCCTAATTAGCTAATTGAAATCCATTAAGTTGCTCAACATACACTTCTTCTTCTAGTTCACCATTTACAAATGCTGACTTGACATCCATCTGATAAACCTTGTAGTTTTTGTAAGCAACATAAGCAAGAAATAATCTTATAGCTTCAATTCTAGCAATAGGGGAAAAAGTTTCTTCAAATTCAATTCCTTCCATCTAAGAATATCCTTTACACACCAGTCTTTCTTTGTTTCTAACAACTTCACCTTGCTTATTCAGTTTGTTTCTAAATACCCATTTAGTTCCATTTACAGTTTTATCCTTAGGTCTAGGAACAAGAATCCATGTATCATTCTTCTCAATCTGTAGTAGCTCTTCTTTCATTGCTTCAACCCAATGTTCATCTTTGCATGCTTCATTCACACTGTTAGGCTTAGTCTTTGAAATCAAATAGTATTATTCTACAATCTTTCTCCTAGTCTAGACACCTTTATTCTTATCACCTATAATCTGATCTTCTGAATGATTCAATCTTACATACCTCAGAGTCTTAGGATGTTCTTCAACTTCAGGCTCTTGTGTTCTTTCTTTTGCACTTTCATTGGTTTCTCCTTCATCTTGATTTTCTTGATTCACCTGAATTATTTGAACTTGATTTGAAGTCTGAACTTTCTTTCCTTTGTTTGTACTGTCCTTTTAATCATCTGAATCATATCCATAGGTTCTGGATAGTGTACCAATGTCTTCATCAGCTTTAACATTTGCACTTTCAACCATTTTCCTTAATCTCTTATTGTAGCACTAGTAGGCCTTTCTTTTAGTAGAATAACCCAAAAAGATTCCTTCATCACTCCTAGCATCAAACTTTCCTATATCTTCATCTCTTTTGATATAGCATCTACTCCCAAAGATTTTGAAATATCTAATAGTAGGTTTATGACCATACCATAGCTCATAAGGGGTCTTACCAATATCACCTTTGATTTGTACCCAGTTGAGTGTGTAAACAACAGTACTCATAGCTTCTCTCTAGTAGATATGAGGATCATTTCCTTCTAGCATCATAGCTCTAGTAGCTTCTTCAATTGTCATGTTCTTCCTTTCCACAACTCCATTTTGCTGAGGGGTCCACAGTGCAGATAATTGTCTCTTTATTCCATGATTTTCACAAAAATAATCAAACTCATTGGAAGTGAATTCACCACCTCTATTTGATCGCAGACATTTAATCTTCAAACCTATCTCTGTCTCAACCATAGCCTTAAAGATCTTGAACTTCTCTAGAGCTTCATATTTCTCCCTTAAGAAAATAACCCACATCATTCTAGAATAATCATCAATAAACAACATGAAATACTAGTATCCTTATAAACTTCTGACTCTAGAAGGACCACAAAGGTCAATATGCACAAGTTCCAACAATTCATCTGAACTATGTTGTTTTCTTTGAAATGAAATTTTAGTTTGCTTCCCTAACTGACATTCCTTGCATATGGCATTAGTAGGTTTCATCAACTTAGGAAGATCTCTCACAACCTTAGTAGAACTTATATTGATAATGTTATAAAAGTTTACATGACACATTCTCCTATGCCACAACCAACTTTCATCAACTTGAGCAACACTCAGTTGAAAGATATTACCTTTTTTTTGGTACCTGATGCAATTACATTTCTGGAACTCAATATTTTGCACTTTCCATCCTTGAATTGAAGATTGTATCCCTCGTCAACCATATGTCCAACACTCAAAATATTATGCTTCAAACCTTCCACATATAGGACATCATCAGTATTATGCTTACCATCAAGAGAAATGCATTATCTTCTTTGAATCACACCAGTTGTGTTATCACCAAATCTCACAACACCACCATCATACTTTTCCAAGCTCACAAACTTACTTTTATCTCCTGTCATATGATGAGAGCATCCACTATCAATCACCCATTCATTTTTCTCTTCAACTTGAGCAGCTAGGGCTTTCTCCACATTTGTACAACTAGTAGATTCAGTAGACATGGGATTATTTTCCTTGATAGCAATAAATACCCATTCATCCTCACTTACATTCCCTTTATTATATTCATCATTTGTTACACCTTCATCAACAACATAATAGCATTTTCTTTGAAATCTAGGCTTGTTAGGTCTTGACTTAGGAATTATTTCCAGACACCTTGATGCAAAATGTCCTATCTTATTGCAAGAAAAAACATTTAATAGGTAACTTCCCTGTATACTTACCTTGTCCTCTAGCTTCTCATTTGACTATAAGTGCTTCAAGCTCATCCGGTTCTCTTTCTTCTTCAATCTGTCTCATTTCTTTGTCATACTTGAATACCTTTCTAGAAGAACTTTCTCTTGGATCATATCTATGTTTACCTCTTCCAAAAGTAGTGGCCTTGAATGCAGATTATACCTTAGGAAGGGCATCACCAAATTCACTCAACTCAAAAGCAATAAGCTTACTAATCAACATATCTTTGGTTACATTCGTTACAGTCTAGAGTTCTTCAATAGTTGTAGCTTTGACTTTGTAAGTAGCAGGCAATGATCTAAGCACTTTAGCAACAATCTTTGATTCTTCCAACTGTCCACTAGCACATCTGATATCACACACAAGTTCATTCACTCTTTGCATGAAAGAAGTAATGTTCTCACCATCACCCATTCTCAACATCTCATATTTCCCTTTCAAACTCTATAGCTTACCAATCTTCACATTAGCATCACCTTCATACAAATTTTCCAACTTTTTCTAGATCTGATATGTAGTCTTCAGATCCATAACATTTGTCATCTCAGAATTAGTCAAAGCACTCAACAATGCTTCCTTAGCCCTGATATTGTACTCAGTATCCTTAATCTCAGTAGTAGTAGTAGGACCATTCTATGGAATAACATACCTATTACTTGTAATGCTCCAATAGGGTTCACCAATGCATCTCAAATGACACTCCATTCGAGTCTTCCATAGAGAATAATTTTTTCCATCAAATCTCAAACTATCCTTCTTGTATGTCGCCATCCCAGATCACCTCAAGTTGTTAAACTTATTCTAAGGAACTAGCTCTGATACCAATTGTTGGAAACACAAGGGTAGACAACTGAGAGAGGGGGTGAATTAGTTGTCACAAAAATTCAAAACTTATTAAACCTTTTAGCCTTATTCTTAGATCTAATTAATAACCATGAAAGCATAAATCATCAACACATCAGAAACACACATAACAACAAGATTTTTTACGTGGAAAACCTATTAGGGGGAAAACCACTGTGGAGGTCAGTCCACAAGATTATACCCTATTAAAAGTATAGAGAAATATAAATGGGAATGAAAATGCATTCAAGAACACTACCTAGAGCACACTGCTCAATTACAACAAGGCTCACAGTCCAAAGAAAGACACACTGTCTTACAGAAACATTCAGATTACATCCGCAGGGATTTGAACTAACAAAATAGCATCTGCTAATGCCTAATCACAGTTCCGGTTAAGCACATGAACAATTCTTCACTCTCTTCTCTTCCTTCAAATGATTTAGAACATTATTCACACATACACACATTCAACATACATCAAATGGTATAAACAATTGCTTATATATATTCACAACAAGAAATTAAATCGTTACATGTCGGCTTCAACAAAATAATAAAATGAATACAAACTGTCGGCCCAAATCAATAAAAATTATTAATGTGAATCAACCAAGGTCGGCCACAAAATAGTGAAGACCCAAAATAACATCCTCAAACATGAACCACCTTCAAAAATTATGCCACGAAGATCCACAACATGCTAGAAACACCTTGTCAGCCATGAACATGAAAAAAATGAGCACACTAGAGAAAATTACTAATCGCGAGCACAACAATCAATGCAGACATGTAACATAGATAGACCACAATCTAGACACATCCAAAAATAGCATGAATCACCATAGAAGTATCCACAACAACTGAAGTAACCAAAATCACAACATCTTCAATTAGGAACACCAATTGAAGCAACCAAAAAACTATCAGAATAAAAATCTTCATAACTCAATCAAATCTTCACGCAGATCTCTTAAACTCAACGTGGATAAACTAGATATACTAAAAAAAAACCCTTTAATCCACAACCAACTAAACTCACCAACAGACTGAACTTCACTTCACCACTGACAACCTACAACTCATTTCATTTCAATTTTCTCAATATCCTCGACATATATAGCTTCTAATGCATTAATTAATAAAGCCCTAGATAAGTGTGAAAGTGTAAATATACACCTTCAACACCACAAATAAGGCATAATTAAGTCCATTTTATTTAATAGGTACCTTAGCTTAATGCAAATATGTAAAATACATATTACAACACTAAGTTAAGGCATCATTAAGTTTTTTTTATTATTAATTATTCCCAAATTAAGTGTGAAAAGGGGATACTTTTTCCTACACTACATTTAGCCCCCACTTTAGTGAGAGTATGAATCCATGTCAAACTCATGCTAAAGTAGACATTCAAGACACGTGTATGCAACAATGACAAAGATACTCAATCATAAAACATCAAAGCCTAGAAGAAAAGGTGGGAAGATCAAGCTTCAACTGTCCAACATGATGTGAAACACATATAGGTTGTTTTTCCAACACGTTCACAAGAAAAACTTCATGTCCACTATGCAAATGACACATACGCTCACATGAGATAATGGAACCTCAGGTTGTTCAATAGGTGAGCCCCCAAAAAAGTGGCTTAGTGATAAATTCATGCCTCTATCTAGGCTCTCACTGTACTTACCATACCAAAGCTATCCCTCTAACAACTTTGATAGGTTGCCACACACATTTTGGTTTTGAGCTTCATAAGTCCTAACAAGCTACACACTAAGCACAATATGAACAAGGGAAAGGCTCTTCTGGAAAGAAATGTGTGTTATTCTTGGTGGCCTTATAGGGATGGGTTCGATCTTCACAAGGTTAACAAGTTATATTATGCTAAACACTTATGAACACTATATATATATAGGTTTGTTCAAAGGGATATTTCTTAGTTTATGAAAGGCCTTTTTCTTAGGGATCATCATGCCTAATGTCTCCAAGAGAGGAAAAGTCCAGGATAAAAGATTCACAACTTAGGGAATGCAACATGTAGCATCACCACGAAGAGGAAATTCGTATGCTAATAAATATCATGCTTTTGGAGGACATCAAACCCAATGAAACCACCAAGAAAATGATGCATCACAAGAACTAAGAAAATCACACAAATAAACATGAGTGTCAATGTATGCCCCCACTTTAAAGGAATTACTACACCATTATTGTGAGCAATAACTTTAAAGTAGAAAATATTCCATGCTAACCATAAAGAAGACATGAGAGATTACATGGAAATCCCTATGCCAATTCATATGTTTCCAAATGAAGCTACATCATGAAAAGGGGTTTCCCAAAAATAAAATCCCAAAACACAAAAGGGATCCACAGATTTGGGGTCAGTTTATCTTTGCTAAAATGGTTTTATAGAGTTCAAAAAAGTCATCATTCCCCCAATACTCATAGAACAAGAAGAATGACACATAAAGAGAAAAAACAAAGAAAAATATTTTGGGTCAACATGGAAGAGACCTAAATGTCTCGACAAATTGCACCATCCCCAAAAGGAAAACACAAGAAAAATGAAAAGATAAATGTTCACAACATATAGAGGAATGTAGATACACATAGAGAAATGTACATAAAAAGAGAGATACATCAAATAGAACAATATGAGTGATCACATGACACACATACAATCACACAAAGAACATGAAAAAGAAAACAAATAAAAATACTAGTAAGGAACATGTGAGTGAACCTATAGCAGTTCATTTGCATCCCAATCTTGTTAAGTATATACTGAAGGTGGACAACTAGCCAAAGGGACAATGACAAATGTCAAAACTAGGACAAGGATATCGAACTCCTTTCCCCCACTAAGTACAAGACAAGAATGATTCAAGATGAGTGATGAGAATGAGCTCCTTGCAATAAAAAATGATTCAGAATGAACGTTAAACATGTAATAGTGAGCATACTATGATCCTACAACTATTACATGGCAAGGAGCAAAGTACATGTTTTAAGTCAAGATGGACCCTAGGAGATCTGAATTTCTCCAATATTCCCTTTAAAATATGACAATTATCGGTTTTATTTCCAAAGAATATATGATAAGCACAATATGGTATATTTTGATAAGTTTGATTTTTGGTTAGATTTTGACGTTTAGTTGGCAATTTAATCAATTTCCAATATAGAAGGGTGTAAAACAGATTTTGTCTTGGAAATTTATAATAGGTCATAGGAGGATGTAGGAATATCATACAACTTTTGTAGTAGAAGTCTTTGATGTGCATGTAGCTTCACTTTCTTATTCTTTGGTTTGATAATTGTATGGTCATCACTTTCCCCTTCTAACTGCAAGGCCTTTCCTTTTTAAGAAAAAGGATGTGTTGGGAGTAGTAAATTGCTCAAAATTTGTGTTTTCTTTTCTCTTATGTGTGGGAGATGTATTGAAAGCTGGTTGAGGAGGAGGAAAATTGTTTTTAATGAGGTGGACAGGGTACATATGAATTCTATTCCTTCTTCATGGTTAAGCAACATTCGTATGTTCCCTATGAGAGGAATGACATTAGCGGCAATAGATTCAATTCTCACAAATTATTGCAAACTTTTTAATTATTCACTTATCTTTCATGCATTTTTTAGAGACATGAGAAACCATTGTTCCAATATCATTCATATTATTTGTAGGTAAGGAAGCCATTAGAAATGAGGTATGAAGGCTATGATCCATAGAGGGTTGATTATTAGCACTATTAGTGAAAGAGTTGGAAAACCCAAGATCCATAGTGAAAGGTGTATCGTGGGATGACATAAGTCTCAAACTACATTTCACAATAGAATTTCTAATAGGACACCAAGCTATAAAGCTCATATAAGTTTCACAAACTCAATGTAAACCCAAAATGGAAAGAGGGTGAAATGCAATGCAATGACCTAGAATGCAATTTTCAAATTTTGAAAAAGCTAATTTTTTTATTACAAAATGTGAAAACCTGAAAATGATCTCTTGCAAATGAAATTTTGAAATCAAACAATGCACTAATTTTATAAAGTTAAGCTAAATATAATCAATTTCACTTAAAAAAAATTCTGTAAACTGAAATTGAAAATTGAAAACAACAAAATGAAATGTAGAAACAAATGTTTTAATGCCCACAAAATTAGGAAATGACCCTGATCAGGGACTTATTCACCCAAGGGTGAATGGGTCCTAGGTTAGGGTTTTTAAAAATGTTTTTATAGATTTCTGAGATGATTTTAGTGGTTTCTAGATTCAGATCAAAAACAGTAAGTTATAGTTTGACCTTTCTGTGAAACTAATGTTGAATGCAAGTGCAAAATATGACAAAATGAAAAACTAGGAGACCTAATTTGATGTACAATTTTATTTCAATTTTAAAATGCAAATGAATGATGATGTAATGCTATGCAAATGATTTGAAAAATGACTGATTTTTTTTGCATTTTCATATTTCAAGAGATGCAAAAATGCAATCCTAAAAACCTAAATGAAGTGAAAAGTTAATGCAATTTAAACAACCATAAATGAGACTTAATTCAATGCAATGTAATTTAAATGAATGCAAGATCTAAATCTAGGGTGAAAGTGGATTCCAAAATTAGAAAATTACAATGCTCAAACTCAGGTTCACCACAATGAAACATAGAAAAAATAGGGGGTTTTCTTTACCAAAGTGTGGAATGATTGTAAAGGGGGTATGATGGACATATTTCTCTTTAGGAAATGGTATCCAAATAGTGAAATTACTATCAACCAAAAGGTGAGTCAAGTCAAAGTGTGAATCTACAAATTTCCCTTTTTATGCAACAACAGGGTCCTAATTAAACAACACTTTGGGGAGAAAGATTAAAAATAGAAAACTAACTCCAAAATGTAAGCTATAAAGTGCATCTAATAGATTAAGCTCAATTATGATGGAACCAAAAATTAAAATGCAAATCTACGAAAGGGAAAATGGTGTGTACTAGTCACCAAAAGTTCTTTTTTCAAAGCTAACTTAGGACTCATCCGCCCTATGGTGAATGGGTCTTGGCTAGGGATTTGTAAAAATGGTATTAGGGTTCTCTTCTTTTGTGTCTACACTCCTAAATCCATGATTTTCAAGGTCGAATAGTTGAAAATAAATCATATAGGTGAGATTTCATGAAATTGCAACAATCATGACAACAAATGCAACTTTGACAACTTTGCGATTTTGCTCTTCAAGATTTCTTCCACTTGAAATCTGCAAACACAAATCAAGAAGGAAAAATGTTTTATTGTTGGTGAATGGGGTTTTTCCTTGGTCCAACCATGTTTTGGTAATTAAACCTTGTAATAAAATGAAATATCATGAAAGGAATGATGAATGAACAAGCCTATGTCACAACTCACCAAACCCTTGTTTGAACCTTGGAATATAGATCTGCAACTTGCATTAAATGGCTTCAATGGATGTGGATCTTGATCTTGAAACTTGATTTTCAATAATGCCTTTGAATGCTTGAATGGATCTTGAACACTACATCAACATATTAGCTCAGATAACATGCATGATACAAGAAGACCTTGACATGATGATATGATCTTGATTGTTGCAATAATTCTTCTATAAATCTACTCTTGAATTCCTTGAAAATGCTCATGAAATTCTCTACTAATTCTCTCATAAAAATTGGTTGATTGCTTGAAATTTTTAGGATGAAACATAGTGAAATGACCTTATATTTATTAATATGTTAATATTAATTCCCAAAATTCACATAACACAAGCCGATATGTGAATATACATTTGAAATCATTGAAATACCACAAAAAACATATTGAAAATTTAGGTCCTAGGCCTAAGTAAGGAACCATTTGCTCTTGGGAAAATGGGTCCTAGATCACTCACCTAGGATGCACATTCTCCAATGATAAGTGTTATGTTATGACATTTATGAATGTCGGGTTTTCCTCTTCATAAATTGCAATTAATTAGGCTTGGATTTGAACTAAAGGGGCCACTTAAGGAAAAATAACCTCAATTAATAGTCAAAGAGTAAAGATACACCTTACAACACCACAAATAAGGCATAATTAAGTCCATTTTATTTAATAGGGCCCGTAACTTAATGTGAATATGTAAAATACATATTACAACACTAAATTAAGGCATTATTAAGTTCATTTTATTATTAATTATTCCTAAATTAAATGTTAAAAATGGATGATTTTTCCTACACTATACTACTATTTATAATTTCTTTTATTATAATCCTCTTCCTCAAAGAATCATGATTGATGAGATAAGTATCGATCATGAGACTTGTTAAGAACACCTACATGTAGGAATTGGAAAATATTTCCAACTTATCTATAGGGTCGATAACAATCTTACTCATCTTCATTGCTTTGTTATCATATATGATGACAATATCACCTTTTCCATAGAAATCATTTGTAGGAAATTTCCAAAACTGGTATTTTTTTTTTTAATATTATTTCCTTCCCTTTTTGAGCAATAATCCCACTATCTTTCATGAAGCTTAACTTAGACTTATTAGGGTGGCAATAATTCTTCATTTTGTAAGGTTATAGACCTTAAGATATATGTTGGAAATATGAGAACCTAGCAACATGAGCATGAAGTGTATATAGGTTGATTTGGTTGTTCCAGTGTCATCATTGATTTCAACTTTGTGGCAACATTTTGGGAAGCATATTTGGTATACCGTATCATCTATACCTGAAGCTGATCTATACCAGAAGTTTACTATCATCTATACTAGAAGCTGATCTATACTAGAAGTGTTTTTTACTGATATTGTTGTGGTCTAGTGCATTTGTTTTTGAGTCCATAATTCACCACAAGAAGAGATATGACTCTTCTCTCTTAATCTTATTATTATGAATCATTCATACAACTATATCGAGAATCTTGAAAAGTTCTTTTTTGTATACATAAAATTATCAATGATAGAGTTCAACTCTCTATACTACAGTTGTTTTTATGTTTAGTATACTAGTGTGGGAGACTTTGCATTTTCTTAAGGAAATTATGAAGTGGTTCTAATGATAGTCTCTATGATGTTAATGTGATGAGAAAATAATGTAATATTGCATATAGAAGGTGTTTAGTTTGAGAAGTGTGTGTTGGTTTGGAGTTTTTTTGATTAGGTATCATTCTTGGTTGACCTATTATATGGCATATATTAAAAAGATTAATTATAATTTGTAGATGTTAGTTGGATCCCTTATAGATCTATGTTGGCTTGAAATGATGCACCACATGGATAAAAAGATGTTTTAAATATTATATGGTGCTGACAAGAGCTATTTTTGATTAGTTTGTTTACATCTAATTAGGCCAACCTAATTGATGTATGAAATATACTTGCATATAGTAGAATTTTTGGAGTAGAAAATTTGTGTGTGTGTGGTGAGAGATGTGTGTGAAGTGATGTGAAGAAGATTGAGAATGTGTGAGCTTAAATTATTCATTAGATGTGAATAATGTAATATGGGAGAAGTCAAGGACCAGAGTAGAATTGTTATGTGACTTCTATGCAAAGTAGTACTTCACATTCAGAGCCCCATTGGAACTAAACCCAAATCATAGAAGGTTATTCCATCAGTTCATACTTTTTGCAGTGAGCCATTTCATTTTGTATTTTGGTTGTGAGAATTTTAAGGATAGTAAGTCCTCGCGATGAGCCTTGTAATATTCTATATCCGATATATTATATGTTGGAAAAACAAGGGCATACAACTGAGAGGGGGGGTGAATCAGTTGTCACAAAATATTTAAAATTTTCAAACTTATCTTAACTTAATCTCATATCTGATAAATGAACAATAAACCATAAACAATCGACACATTAGAAGCATAGAGAACACCAAGATTTTTTTACGTGGAAACCATGTTAGGGGAAAAACCATGGTGGATGTTAGTCAACAATATTATACCCTATTAAAAGTATAATGAAAAATAATGGGAATGCACATGCATTTAGGCACACTGCCTAGAGCTCACTACTCAAATACAAGAGGGCTCACTACCCAAGGAATACATAGAAATTTAGATTAGATCCATAGGGTATGAACTAAGAAAATAGCTTCTACAAAATCTTGATTACAATTCCAGTTAAGCACAAAAAACCTTCTTCACACTTCACTTAAACTTCTTCTCACTCTGCTCTGTAATCGAATGAATAGAAAAATGTTCACACACTTCCTCTTTCTCTAGATTTCCTTCACTTCATACACACTCTAATTTCGCATAAACAATTTCTCTTATATATCTGCATCATGGAATTACATCAACAACTTCGTCGGCCAAAAATATAAAGCATAATTACAATGTCGGCCCAAATTTACAAATAAATTTGTAATGTGAATCATACATCGTCGGCTAATATTATGATGCAACCCAAAACAATATCCTTGATTGTGTCAAACATTCAAATTCTAATCTTCAAGGATCCGCAACACGTTACAACCATTATGTCGGCCAGGAACATAAAAACCCGAACACACACGAGAAAAATCTTCAATCATGAGCACACCAATCAATGTGGATGTGCAACAAAGATAGAGAATGATCTAGAAGAATCCACAAGCAACAATAACTAACAAAGAAGCATCCACAACAACATAAATTACTAGAATCACATAAACTTCAATTAGGAACACTAACAGAAACCACATAAATACTGTTAGAGCACAACTATTCATAAAATGATCAAATCTTCACACTGACCTTTGAAACTTCCAATAGATTAACTAGATACTCTCAGAAATAAACCCTTTAGTCCACAACAACTAATATTCAATGTATGGAACAAGACATCTTCATGACCTTCATTGTTCCACTGGCAACCTACAACTCTTCCTTTAACAAGTTTCTCAATATCCTCGACATATACAACCTTCAATACAATAATGCTAATAGTGTTGACATCAATGAAAACCACATATCAGCAGCACAACCATAACATCCAACAATCTCCCCCTTTGGCACTAATGGCAACACAGGATGTGAAAAATACCATCAACACTACACTTACTCCCCCTTAGGTTTTGACACTTCTCCCCAAAAATATTTTTCACATTTCTCTTCCCCCCTTTGAAATCAATGGTAAAGATAAGCATTATCTTCCCACATACAAGCTTTGAACCACATATTTGCACATTTGACTACTCCCCCTAAGTAGCAGCCATGAAAACATCAATCCGGATCAGGAAATATCTATGAAGCACACAGAATGATGCAAGAAAATGCATCTTTAGTTCATATCAGGAGGGGTAATCACCCCTAGAATCCCTTTGAGATACTCAAAAGTATCCTTCGACAATGGCTTGGTGAAATTGTCTGCAATTTGTTCTTTGGTAGGCACATACTCATGTCTGACTTCTTTCTCATTCACTTTCTCCCTTAAGAAGTGAAACTTGATTGATATATGCTTGGTCTTAGAGTGTAGCACCGAGTTCTTCGATATTTTAATTGCACTTGAGTTGTCAAAGTATATGGCAATAGGTTCATCATTTACTACTCTGATATCTTTTAGCATCTATTTCATCCACATCACTTGAGTATAGTTATTTGTAGCAACAATATACTCTTCCTCAGCAGTAGATAGAGATATGGAATTCTGCTTTTTACTCAACCAAGACACTAGCTTCTTCCCTAGGAAGAAGGCACCACCACTAGTACTCTTCTTTTCATCTACATCTCATGCCCACTCTGCATCAATATATGCAATCAAAGTAAGGTCATCATCCTTAGGATAACAAAGCCCAAAATCAACTGTTACTTTTAGATACCAGAAAATTCTCTTTACAATAGTTACATGAGATTCTTTTGGATCCACCTGAAATCTAGCAACCATACATATAGCATTCATGATGTCTAGTCTATTCTGAGTTAAATAGAGCAATCCACCAATCATTGACCTGTATCTTGTTTGATTTTCCTTAGGAGAATCATCATTTTGTGTTAACTTGCATCTAGTTACCATGGGAGTACAAACTAGCTTTGAGTCTTCCATGCCAAAATTCTTCAGCAGCTCTCTCACATATTTGGACTGAGATATGAAAATCCCCTTGTCTACCTGAGTAACTTGTAATCTCAGAAAAAAATTCATCTCTCCAATCATACTCATTTCAAATTCACTCTTCATTTTATCAGCAAACTTCATACATAGATTGTCATCTCCTCCAAAAATAATGTCATCAACAAAGACCTCAATTATCAACTCTTTGTCATGATCCAACTTGAAATACAAGTTGTTGTTAGTAGTAACTTTATTGAATCCAAGCTTTAGTAAATATTTATCCAGTCTAGCATACCAAGCTCTGGGGGCTTGCTTGAGTCCATATAGAGATTTCTTCAATCGTCAAACCATGTCTTCCTTGTCATTTAGTTGAAATCCATCTGATTGTTCAACATATACTTTTTCTAACTCACCAGTCAAAAAAGCTAACTTTACATCCATTTGATAGACTTTATAGTTCTTATATGTAGAATAAGCAAGAAATAATCTAATAGCTTCAATTCTAGCAACATGGGAGAAGGTTTCTTCAAAATCAATACCTTCCATTTGTGAATACCCTTTACATACCAGTCTTGCTTTATTCTGGACCACTTCACCTTGTTCATTTAGCTTATTACGAAAGACCCATTTAGTACCAATCACATTTTTAGCTTTAGGTCTAGGAACAAGAATCCATGTATCATTCTTTTCAATTTGCATCAGTTCTTCCTTCATAGCTTCCATCCAGTGTTCATCATTGCAAGCTTCATAGACATCTTTAGGATCAATCTTGGAAATTAGGCAATACTCTTCTACAATCTTTCTTCTAGTTTGCACACCTTTATTCTTGTCTCCTATAATTTGATTTTTAGAATGATTTAGCTTTACATACCTTGAAACTTTAGGATTCTCTCAAACTTTTGGTTCTTCTGCACTTGCACTTGTCTCCCCTTCCTGACTTTCTTGATTTACCAGAACAATTTGAAGTTGATTTACTGGAACAATTTGAAGTTGATTATGTGTCTGAGTATTTTTCCTTTTTCCTATACTATCTTCCTGGTCATCTGAATCATATCCATAGTATATGGATGATCTAGCAGAGTCCTCATCAACTCTGACATTTGCACTTTCAACCATTTTTCTCAATCTTCTATTATAGCACTGGTAGGCCTTGCTTTTAGTAGAGTAACCTAGAAATATTCCTTCATCGCTTCTTGCATCAAAATTTCCTATGTCCTCATCTCTCTTAATATAACACTTGCTTCCAAAGATCTTGAAATATTTAACAATAGGATTATAACCAAACCATAGTTCAAATGGAGTCTTACCATAATTACCATTGAAATTTACCCGGTTTAAAGTGTACACAACAATGCTTACAACTTCACTCCAGCAGATGTGAGGCACATTTCCTTATATCATCATTGTTCTAGCAACATCCAGAATTGTTTTGTTCTTCCTCTCTACAACTCCATTCTGTTGAGGGGTTCGGGGAGTAGACAATTGTCTTTTGATTCCATTCTCTTCACAGAAAGAATTGAACTCCCTGAAGGTGAACTCACCACCTTTGTCTAACCTTAAGCATTTGATTTTTAGACCTTTCTCATTCTCTACCATATCCTTGAGACTTTTGAACTTCTCTAATGCTTCACATTTTTCTCTTAAAAAAGCAACCCATATCATCCTAGAGTAATCATCAATAAGTAGCATAAAGTACCTTTCTCCATGAAGACTTCTAACTCTGAAGGGACCACATAGATTAGTATGCATCAGTTCTAGTAATCCATTTGAATGATGTTTGCTTTGAAAAGAAACTCTAGTCTATTTTCCCATCTGACATTCCTTGCAATTTGTGTTAGCAAGCTTTACTAGCTTAGGTAGATCTCTTATTGCTTGAGTGGATCTTACTTTAACAATGTTGTCAAAATTCACATGACACAACCTTTTATGCCATAAATAGCTTTCATCTAATTGATCAATTAAACAAATTTCACTAGCAACGTTTAGGTGAAAAATATTACCTTTTTTCTTTTTACCTGAAGTAATTACATTTCCAGAACTTCCAAGTATCCTACATCTTCCACCTTTGAACTGAAGATCATAATCCTTATCCACCATCTATCCAACACTCAACAGGTTGTGCTTCAATCCTTCAACATAAAGTACATCATCAGTGTTATGGTTACCACCAAGATAAATAGATTATCTTCCACGAATCACACCAACATTGTTATCTTTGAATCTTACAACCCCACCGTCATACTTTTATAGACTTACAAATTTGATTTTGTCACCGGTCATGTGATATGAGCATCCACTATCAATAACCCACTCACCCTTTTCTTCGATTCAGTCTACAAGAGCTTTCTCAACTTTAGCAGATTCAGTAGCCACCAGACCATTTACCTTGATAGCAAGGAACACCCATTCATCTTCATTTCCATTTTCTTTATTCAGTCACTCCTTCTTTAGCACAGTAACATTTATTTTGAAATCTAGATTTGTTAGGCTTAGACCTAGGAACTCTTTCAAGACACCTTGATGCAAAATGGCCTATTTTACTGTAAGAGAAACATTTAATAGGAAACATTCCTTTATACTTACATTTTCCTCTGCCTTCTTTCTTCACAATCAGTGCTTCAAACTCTTCCACCTCTCTTTCTTCATCTTCAAGTTGTTTCATTTCTTCCTCATACTTGAATGAATTTCTGGAACACTCTCTCGGATCATATCTTTGCTTGTTTCTTCCAGATACAGAAGCCCTAAATGTAGATTTAGTTTTGGGAATAGATTCACCAAATTCACTCAACTCAAAGGTAGAAAGTTTACCAATTAGTGTATCTCTTGTCATATTTTCCACTGATCTAAATTCTTCAATAGCATGAGCCTTTGCTTTGTAAGAGGGAGGAAATGATCTAACTATTTTAGCTACAATTTATTCCTCTTCTAGGGTACTACTGACACATCTAATACCCATCACTAATTCATTTACTCTTTGCATAAAAGAAGAGATATTTTCATCTTCACCCATCTTCAAATTTTCATACTTTCCTTTCAAACTCTGTAGCTTAGCCATCTTCACATGTACATCTCCTTCATACAAAGTTTACAACTTCATCCAAATCTCATGAGTTGTCTTAAGACCTATCACATTTGTCATTTCCAAATTTGTCAAAGCACTCAACAAAGCTTCAATAGCCTTGATGTTATTCTCAGCTTCTTTAACCTCATCAACAATGGAAGGACCATTCTGAGGAATAACATGTGGATTCTTTGCAATCTTCCATAAGGTTTCACCAATACACCTCAAATGACACTCCATCCTATCTTTCCACAGTGAGTAGTTTTCTCCATCTAATCTAGGATTGTCCTTCTTGTATGATTCCATCTCAGATCACCTCAAGATTTTAAACTTATTCAAAGGAACTTGCTCTGATACCAATTATTGGAAAAACAAGGACATACAACTGATAGGGGGTGAATCAATTGTCACAAAATATTTAAACTTTTCAAAATTATCTTAACTTAATCTTAGATCTAATGAATGA
Source organism: Sequoia sempervirens (assembly GCA_007258455.2). Lineage (NCBI taxonomy): Eukaryota > Viridiplantae > Streptophyta > Pinopsida > Cupressales > Cupressaceae > Sequoia > Sequoia sempervirens. Next base: position 567,639,100 of record VDFB02270651.1, on the reverse strand, counting down.
ACAATAAACCATAAATAATCAACACATCAGAAGCATGGAGAACACCAAGATTTTTTTTATGTGGAAACCCTATTAGGGGAAAAACCGCGGTGGATGTTAGTCCACAATATTATACCCTGTTAAAAGTATAATAAAAAATAATGGGAATACACATGCATTTAGGCACACTGCCTATAGCTCACTACTCAAATACAAGAGGGCTCACTGCCCAAGGAATACACAAAAATTCGGATTAGAACTGTAGGGTATGAACTAAGAAAATAGCTTCTACAAAAGCTTGATTATAGCTCTGGTTAAGCACATAAAACCTTCTTCACACTTCGTTCAAACTTCTTCTCACTCTGCTCTATAATCGAATCAATAGAAAAATGTTCACACACTTCCTCTTTCTCTAGATTTCCTTCACTTCATACACACTCCAATTTCGCATAAACAATAGCTCTTATCTATCCACGTCATGGAATTACATCAACAACTTCGTCGGCCAAAAATATAAAACATAATTACAATGTCGGCCCAAATTTAGAAATAAATTTGCAATGCAAATCATACACCATCGGCTAATATTATGATTTGAACCAAAAAATATCCTCAAGCATACCAAACATTCAATTTTTAATCTTTAAGGATCTGCAACATGTTACAACCATTATGTCGGCCAGGAATATAAAAATCTGAACACACACAAGAAGAATCTTTGACCACGAGTACACCGATCAACATAGATGTGCAACAAAGATAGAGAATGATCTAGAAGCATCCATAAGCAACAAGAACTAATAGAGAAGCATTTGCAACAATAGAAATGACTAGAATCACATAAAATTTAATTAGGAACATTGACAAAAACCACTATAATATTGTTAGAGCACAACTATTCATAACACTATTAAATCTTCATGTGGACCTCTGAAACTTCTAGTAGATGAGGAACAAGACACCTTCATGACCTTCACTATTCCACTGGCAACCTGCAACACTTCCTTTAACAATTTTCTCAATATCCTCGACATATATAGCCTTCAATACAACAATGCTAATAGTGTTGACATCAATGAAAACCACATATCATCAACACAACCACAACATCCAACATTATATTGTGAGCTAATCCTCACTATGGTTTTTCCCATTTTGGGTTTTCCATGTAAGAATCTAGTGTTGATGTGTTTTTTAGTGTAATGTTCATTTCAAAGTCTTCATTTTGGTTTGCAATTACATGTGCTCTAATAATTGGGTGGTTTACAACTGAATGGTTTAATAGAATACTGATTCACCCCCTCTCTCAGTATTCTGGATAATCAACAATTAGCATCAGAGCTTGATTCCTTAGAAGAAGTCTAACAACTTGGGGAAGGTCCCAAAATTTGAATACATAGAATATAAAATATTTCTTATTCCTCGAGAAGAGATCTCTACTAAGCATACAAAAGAAAATGAAGATTTGAAGGTTAAGATAAAAGAAGAAGATGAGTGCATTAAGAAGCTAAAATAAAATTACCGTGAAGTCAATAATCAATTAAAGAAGGCATATAATGATATCACTAGACTGCTAGAACAATTGGAAGAGAAGAGAAAAATTGAAGATTGCCAAAAAGTTGAAATTCAAAGGAAAATGGATGAATGTACAAAGCTTGAGTAAGAAGTGGTAATTTTGAAATCAGATCTGGTAAAGGAAAAAATAAATGAGGATAAATTCAAGGTAAGCACTGCAATGCTCGATGAGTTGATTAACTTTCAGAGACCTACTATGGATAAAAGTGGTTTAGGATTTGAAGAAGGACAAAGTTCAAAGGTGAATCAACCCCCTTACATGAAGACTCGGTGCAATGGTGGAAAATTCAAGGATCTAAGAAGCAATACCAAAAGGAATCCTATCAGATAACCTAATGCTCAAAGGTACTTATCTTTCAATGGTGTATGTTATTTCTACAACAGATTTGTACATAGGGAAAAAGATTACAAAGGTAGAATGAATGATACTTATCATTCTCTGGTCAATATTTTGAATGAAAGAAGATTGGACATAAGGTTATGGAATGCAGAAGTCATAAGTTGAACAAGGCATTTTATTCAATTAATGGCTACTATTATCATTGCAATTTATTTGGACACAAGGCTAATTGGTGCAAATATAGATTGGGTAAAAGACAATTTCCCAGAGACTGTAGAAACAAAAGTTTGAAAAATAACTATCTAGCAAAGAGATATGAACCGATCATTGATTTGAAAGAAGTTAGAAAGGAAATGATAAGAATTTGGAGAATGAAAGGAGAATCTAAGAAAGGTGAATCAAAATCATCATTTTTATTTGTGTTGCCCTCCGATGCAGATATGCCCATCAAAAAAAAAATCCAGGAAATGCCTAATGGGGAGCAATAATCAAAAAATTTAATAAACCCCTCATCAATATAGATGTCATATCATGAAATAAGTGCATTTAATTAGGTTATGAATTCAAGATCTTATGCGAAAGGAACTCTTAGACACACATGTGTAAAGAATGAAGTTCATAGAATTTTGAGGTGATCTACTTGCAGTTTGAAGCATTTATTGCAAAAAAAATTGGAATGAAAGAAATAAATTCAAGAATGTTAAGGAAAACACATTCAAAAAAAGGTGTTTCTGAAAAATGAGAAGCATGTAGAGGAAGATTGAAGAAACTAGAGCACTTCCATACAATAGAGCTTCAGGATTTTGTTTTGGTGGGAAAGAAAGAGGAAATTGAAGAAGAGAAAGTGGAATCAAGGCATGATCTGGAAGCTAAACATCAAAACCTATTCTTCATTGAGAAAATTGCAAAGGTATTATGCTTAAACAATTATCCTATAGAATTTTCAATTTTATGCAATGGATGGGTGGGTTGAAGGTTTTGAATGTTTCAAACAAATTGCAAATCAAATTAAGGAAGTATTCTCTGAAATTTTTTTTGGAAGAATTGGTAGGTGCATTTTCTAGCATTCCTCTTAGAGTATTACCTACTAAAGACATTTATGCATATATTTATGGAAAATTTGAGGAAATGTCATCGGTTTTATTAATTATTTTGTGGAATATTGAATTGGAAGAAAATTATGATGCATATAAAATCTTATTTGAAAACAAACTAGATGTATGGTGGAAATTATTGTTGTTTGAATTCAACAAGAAGTACATACAAATGGATTTAAGAAGGATTCATGATGAATCTATTTGGATTGATGAAACACACTCAATAACCAGAGAAGCTATAAGAGATGTGATTGGTTTGTGTTTCTTTAGACCAGTTCCAAGATGAAAGACTGTAAATGATCAAGAGATAATAGAGATGACTGGTGCAACCCTTGAAGGAAAAAAAACTCATTTTTAGTACAATTGAAGATTTGGTCATTCAGTATGTTGTAATGATTATTGGAATAAAATTTGCTTACCAAGCAATGACTACATAGTTTCTACTATTGCCACATACATTGCATTTGATATGGTTAGGAGTGGTATGGATTATGATCTTTGTGAGCTGCTTCGACTACATCTATTGAAGAATTTGAAAGATATCAAAAAGAATATGAAAAGTATATTCTGATACAGTACTTTAACAGTTTGCTTACTCTTTTACTTTATGAAAGAGTTACCGGTAATTGAAAGGATAGAATGGAAAAACACAAAACCAATAGCACAATAGATTAGGATTTTCATGACAAATCTTGGTGGTTCAGATGCTCAAGAAATTGCTCTTGCAACATTCTTTGGAATATTTCAAATGAGAATGAATAAAAGAACAAGAATTCCAAAAAATATGGTTGAAAAATACTTCGAAAACATCAATTTTCTAGTCTCAAAAGATTTATGTTATATGGACGTAGTTGAATCTAGAATTGTGTGAATTTTTGAATCGGATTATGAAGTAACTGAGGCAAAAATTGATCATTATGCAAAAGTGCTCCTAGAGAGCCCTAAGAACCCTAACAGGATAGATGTAGAAGAAATTTCTATGACTAAAGCCTCTGATAGTGCAATAGGAATCAAAAAGAAGAGAAAAGGGTGTTATTATCAAGCAAGAAATCATAGAACCAGAAGGAAGTGAATTTGAGAGAGCCCAACATGAGCATGAAAGTGCAAATATTCAAGAAGAATTAAAAGAATTATAAGAAGTGATTCTCGGTGCTAGCTTTAGTTCATCTATATCCATTGTGGAAAATCTCAAGAGTATGATTAACTCTCTAAAAGCATACATCTTCGAATTGGAAGTACAAACAAGAAATAGGTCTTAAGAAAAAAATCTAGAAGACATCAAGAAGAAATGTGCAAATGCACATCGTAGAGTTATGAAGAAATTAAAGGACGTTTAGGATTGTGAGAAAGAAGCTCTAGAGTTAGCATCTTTATGCTTGAATTGGTCCAATAGGACATTAAATGCAAGAGAAGAAATAAGAAATAATGAAATTCGATTGAGTACTCAAGAAGATGTGTATCACTTGGTAGATGACAGGGACAATCAATGATGGTCCTGTATTGTGCAACTACAGGACAAATTCTTTTCCTTACAAAATGAAAGAAAAAAAGTGATTAAGTAGTTTGTGACACTTAGATATTTGGTAAAACTCAGGCATATTCTTGTATCCAGTGCCCTTGACAATGTTAGTAATCTATTAGAAATAAATCTCATTCCAAACACTAAGAAGATATAGATTCTTTAACTAAGCTTGAACTACTATACAAGACTCTTGCAAGTGCAAAAGCATCGTGGGAAGAAGGAAAAGCTACATGGAAGGATACCCTGAAGTATCTCAAAGGATATTCTTTAGGTTAATATTTTTCATATCATTCTTTGGTTAATTTTTTATGCATACACATATTCGAGGAAATATACCAGAACCCTACATGACTTTTTTCATTGATTTCAAAGGGGAGAGATAGATGGTAAGAGGTAAAACTTTTTTTTCAAGCAATTTTGTAAGGAGCATTAACCTTGAAATGGGGAGTATTCAGTTGCTTTGTATGGGGATAAAAATGTTTTTGATATGCATGTTTCCATCAATGCCAAAGGGGGAGATTTTTGGAAATACAGGAGCCTAGCAACATGAGCATGAAGTGTATATAGGTTGATTTGGATGTTCTAGTGTTGTCATTGATGTCAACATTGTGGGAAGCATATTTGGAATATTGTATCATCTATACCATAAGTGTTCTTTACTGATATTGTTATGGTCTAGTCTGTTGGTTTTTGAGTTCAAAATTCACCACAAGAAGATATATGACTCTAATCTCTTAATCTTATTATTATGAATAATTCATACAACTATATCCAAGATCTTGAGAAGTTTTGTGTTGTGTACAAAATTTATCAATGACATAGTTCAACTTTGTACACTACAATTGTTCTTATGTTCAGTATACCAGTGTGGGAGACTCCACATTTTCTTAAGGATTTTCTAAAGCTACAGTTCTAATGATAGTCTCTCTAATGTTAATGTGATGAGAAACTAAAGTAATATTGGATTTGGAATGTGTTTACTTTGAGAAGTGTGTGTTGGTTTGGAGTTTTTGTGATTAGGTCCCATTCTTGGTTGACCTAATATATGACATGTATTAAGAATATTAATTAAACTATGTAGATGTTAGTTGGATCCCTTATAGATCTATGCCAACTTGAAATGATGCACCACATGGATACAAAGATGTTTTAAATCTTATATGGTGTTGACAAGAGATATTTTTGATTGGTTTGTTTACATCTAATTAGGCTAGCCTAATTGATGTATGAAATATACTTGCATATATATGAGACTTTTTGGAGTAGAAAAAGTGTGTGTGTGGTGAGAGATGTGCGTGAAGTGATGTGAAGAAGATTGAGAATGTGAGAGCTTAAATGATTTATCATATGTGAGTAATGTATTGTGGGATAATTCAAGGATCATAGCATAATTGTTATGTGACTGCTATGTAGAGTAGTACTTCACATTCAGAGCCTCATTGGAACTGAACTCAACACATAGAAGGTGTATTCCATCAGTTCATAATTTTGGTATTGGGCCATCTTTTTTGTACCTTGGCAGTTAGCCATTTCATTTTGTATTCTAGCTATGATCCTTTTAAGGATAGTGAGTCCTGGTAGTGAGCCTTGTAATATTCTATATCTAGATATATTATATTGTGAGCTAATCATCATCATGGTGTTTCCCATTTTGGGTTTTCCACGTAAAAATATGGTGTTGATTTTTTTTGTGGTGTCATGTTCATTTCAATGTATTCATTTTGGTTTACGAATACATGTGCTCTAATAATTGGGTGGTTTACATTTGAATCATGGTTTAATAGAATACTGATTCACCCCACCTCTCAGTATTCTAGATAATCAAAAATATCAACTCCTATCATACTCACCTTACCTAAGTCACTTATCATTGTAATTTTTAAAATTTATGTTTGTCCCAATTCTTTCATAACTGTTTCATGTTTTGAAGGGCTGGGTCATATTCCTAGCTTGTCCAGTGAGGGAAAGATATCCCTTCATTAGAAGTTGTGTTTGCAACTTTGTTTCCCTTTCTGAAGGTATGCCAAATTTTGAACTTAAGAAAGCCCTTAATCAAGTTTTGAGAATCTTCCATCATGTCTCTTCTTGCCCAAGGAGCAATAAAATATTCCTTAAGAATATCAACTAATAATTTTGAATCTCCTTCTATAACGACTTGATTGAAGTCCATTTCATTCATTCTCCTTAGCCCACACCAAGCAACAAATTCTTCTGCCACATTGCTGGTGTAGATGCCTAAATTCTTAGCATAATGTTCAATATGAAAACCATTATGGTCTTTTAATACACCTTGTGCAATAGCCATGCCTGGGTTCCCTTTTGAACAACCATCAAAATTGAGTTTTGTCTGACCTTCCTCAAGAGGCAACAATTTAGTTATCCTTTTTTTCAAGATATTAGCCTAGTTCACCTTGGTTAAGTCTTGTTTACCCCAAAATTCTATTTAATCCTTAGGTTAGCATGTAAGAAGGCATCCTTTTAGAGAATCCATAGTGACCAAAGTTAATATTTTCTTGAATTTGTTGTTTTATGGTCAAGAAAACATCTGTACTGCTCCTCTTTTATCTCTGAAGACTTTGTCATTTCTTTCTTTCCATAATAACCATAAAACAAATGGGGGAATTTACCTCCATAAATCCTCTATAATAGGGTGTCCAATAGGGAAAATTTTCCAATTTTCCACAAAATCCCTTAGAGAATAGGGAAAAGCCTAATCTATCAAAAGAATCCTTAAGACATGAGTCGATACCTCTCTAGAGAAGGAGAAGTGGAAGAATAGGTGTTCAATATCTTAGCCTGCTCATAGCAAAGAAAGCATCTATTTATAAATTGATAACCTCTTCTATTAATATTGTCAATTGTGAGAATACTACCAAGGACAATAGTCCACCAAAAGCAATTCATTTTGGAAATAATTTTAGCATTCCAAATCTGATTCCAATTGAAAATAATAGGAGTAAGCACATGTTGATCCATCATATCATAAGCATACTTAACAGAGAAGTTCTCAGAAGGGGAACTACTCCAAATCGACACATCCTCCTTGTCAAAGGAGAAAAAAAATTAGTCACCTATTTGTTGACTTAAGGCTTGGGATATGACTCCCCACTCTTGTTGTCTCTCACCCCTTAGATTCCTTCCTCATGTCAACTGTTGTCCAAAATTATTCCATCTTAGGATTTCCCCACCCCAATCCACATAATTGTGCAAGAAAATCCCATTAACTCTAATTAGCCTTTCCTTGATTTGATTTAATTAAATTATGGAAGATAGAGTCGATCCATTGTTCCATAGTTCATCCCAAAACATGGTCTTCCTTCCATTCCCTATTCTCCTCATTAGTCCTTGTTTTAAACTATGTCTTATTTTTATTTTATTCTAGATTGCATATCCATTTTACAACTCTGGGAAAATAAAAAATTCTAGGATCAAGATTCCCAAGATATTTAACTCTAAAGATATATGCCTGGTCTTTATTTTCTTTAAGGAAGTTCCAACCTATTTTGGACAATAGAGATTTGTTGAACAATTTTAACTTCTTATTCCAATGCCCCAATACCTTTTTTTCAAGCATACTTAATCCCAATTAACTAGAGAAATCCTTGAGTTTTCTTTCGACCTAGTCCATAGGAATTTTCTTTGAATTTGTTCAATTTTGTTTGCTATGAAGGTTGGGATCTTAAATAAGGAGAGGAAGTATACTGAAATATTTTGAAGAGAATATTTTAAGAGTTGAAGCTTACCAACTTGGCTAAGAAGCTTATCTTTCCAACCTGCCAACTCTTTTTAGATCATCTCAATAATATTGTTCTAATAATTGTTAGTGAGATTTTTAGTACTTAAAGGTAAACCAAGATAGGAGGCTGACACAGAAATAATTTAGAAATCTAAGAACTTCATCACTCTATCCTTGAGCAATTGATACTCATTAACAAAATAAACCTCACTTTTGGTACAATTGATATGTTGGCCAGAAGCCTTAAAGGAAAGCCAAGTGTGGAAACACTTCTCTAATGCAAATCAATCAAGAAAGGGGTTACAAAAATTTGTTTCAAATATTTAAACTTTATAGTTAACTTAAGAATGGACATGTAATTAATTATTTTTAGATTTAAAGCATTAACCACAACATAGAATTTACATGGGAAAACCCTTTCGAGAAAAAGTTAACACACCAAAGCACAAATCAATTGTATTCTAGTAAAAAATAATTACAATAAAATGTTAAGAGTCTATGCTATTGCATGTGTTGATTCATTGTGATACAAATTCTAGAGTGAATCCAGTAGCATAGTGATGTTGCAAAAAATTATAATCAAGCTCTACAATAAATACTTCTCATACATGGGTGTTGATTTTTTCCATGTGCTAATCTCCCAATTTTGGCATGCATGCAAATTGAAAACTATCAACATGCATGAGTCCCAAATGACCCAATTACCAACTTTCCAAACATGAACATACATTCAAGGAAATGCAAGGCTTGCAGTTCCAAAAATCAAGCAACCTAACATGCTAGGCATTCCATAGAGAAAATCAGCTTTACTGCCAAATTATAAAGTTTACCCACAACTCCTAGTCACTCCAAGTGATAAATTAGTCTTTGTTAATAAAGATTCCTCTTCAAACTTCAGTAAACAAGTCAACAACATGCCACATGGAGTAATAACACTCATCCTAGATAATTTTACAATTCCCAAAGCTTAAATGGGCACCCAAGTGACAAGTGTCACATTTCCTTTCCTTCACTTTTTGGAAGAGATAAACACCCACACAAGTGGACCCCATCAATACACCTTTCCAAAACAAACTACCAAATTTCACCATGGCACCCATTTTTTATATCTAAAAAATTTCCTTTTCCCAATGGAGTGCTCATGTGACATGTGTCACAATTTTTCTTTCTCACACCTTGCATGTAGGATGCCAACTCCTCGTTGGTTCCCACAAAGTGAATTAGCAATTTGGAAATGAATATTATTACATTTAATAAATTAAATCAACAAATTATGGGAAAATAATTTATAAATTAATCACTTCTCATACATGGGCATTGATTTTTCCATGTGTTAATCTCCCATTCTTGGCATGCATGCAAATTGAAAACTATCAACATGCACGAGTCCTAAATGACCCAATTACCAACTTTCCTAACATGCATGTACATGCAAGGAAATGCAAGGCTTGCAGCTCCAAAAATCAAGAAACCTAACATGCTAGGCGTCCCATAGAGAACATCAACTTTACTGCCAAAATATAACTTACCCACAACTCCTAGTCACTCCAAGTGATAAATTAGTCTCTGTTAAGAAAGTTTCCTCTTCAAACTTCAATCATCAAGTCAACAACATGGCACATGGAATAACAGTGCTCATCCTAGATAATTTTACAATTCCCAAAGCTCAAATGGGCACCCAAGTGACAAGTGCCACATTTCCTTGCCTCCTCTTTTTGGAAGAGGTAAACATTCACACAAGTGGACCCCACCAATACACGTTTCCAAAATAAACTACCAAATGTCACCATGGCACCCATTTTTTATTTCTAAACAATTTCCTTTTCCCAATGGAGTGCCCATGTGACTGTTACCTATTTTTCACTACGAGCTCAAATAGGTAGAGCTGAATCAAATTCATCATTGATAGGTACAGAAATTTTCATGTTTTGCTGATTAATGTATTTATTGATCATCATAGAGATCAATTTACATCTGAATCATAGTTTTATTGTGCAAGTATTTGAAACAGAAAATTGAAAATTTGCATAGTAATGCCTTTTATTCATTTTGTAAAAACACTGAATCTCACACAAGCTGCGAGACTAACTGAATTTGATTATGACAATCAAATGATGAATACAATATTCAAGGACAAACTACACTATTGAAAATAACGTAAGCATAAAGAAGAGGATCAATTCATCATTGCCTATAATGATGAATCACTTTCGTTGATGTCTTCAGTCGTCGCGTCTCCAAGCTACTGTTGCCTCGTTTCCTCGCTCCATGAACCTACAAAATTATAAAGGAATGGCATTAGAGTAATACTCTAAGAAATGATGAATTACATTCTCCCTTATGCCTATGCTATCAACAGGAATGTAATTTTCATCAAATCAGGCATTCACCAAATGAAAGGCTGACAATCAAGAAAAACATAACTTAATGGAAGCTTTTAGCTTCTTTTATTTTGCTAACATGTTTGTTTCAATGTGCAGGAATAGGTTCATCATGTTTGTGATTATTTTCATCAGATATGTGGAGTAAAATGGCTCCCACAAGGGTAGAGCCCGACATATCATAAAGAACACCTCTCATTCACATCATATATGAAGGTTATTTAATCAAAGAAAGAAACAGTCATCATCTAAGACTGTCATCAAGGAGTCTAATTCAGCATGGTAAAATAGATTGAGCAGTTATCTTTTGCTCATCATTCAGAGGAAATAATTAAAAATATATTGTATTTATCATCTCTTGTTTTAGCTCTGTCTTCCATTCATGTTTTACATTTTGATAAGGCTTTGAGCCCCTTTATACTAAAGGGAAAGCATAGCATTCAACAAATTAATTGTTTCTTACAAATGAGGAGCAACATTCTCATACTTTACGATCAATGCAAATCATCAGCAAGATTTCAATTGATCAAAAGAAGTAAGATATGACAAGGAAACATATTTTTATTCCATAGGAAAAGAGCATTTTATAGAGAATAGTCATGAATACTATTGTTGTTACAGAATTGGTAAAGTAAATAAAATTGTTGTTACAAGTGTTCATGGTGGTAAGAGATGCTTATAGAAGTTTAGACAGTTATAAAGGATTAAACACAGTGATACAGCAGTGAAGTTTTTTCAAGAGTCATACATTGAAGCACAATGAGCATTCACCATAGCTTTTGAAGAATACATAAATTCAGTCTTTAGAATGACAGAGATACATAAATGAAGTTCTATTTTGCATGTATAGGGACAACTACTATGTTAAGAAAGGTTTCAAAAGGGTTAAATACTCCATGAATATCATGACATGAACAAAGGTTAATCTACAACTCAAGAGGCATTTAAATTGTTTCTTTCAAGCACATATATAGTCTACAAAAGACTCAATGGGGAATAACAAGGTGAAGTCATGTCAGTATGCGACAGTTTAGCAAGTAAAACCTAGAAAATGCCACCACAACCATATTTTGAATGTAGATAAAAATTATGGGACAATCATTAATACAAGTTACATACATGAGAGCTAACCAGTCCACGTAATAGAGTAATTTATAATAGCATTAAATGGGGCAATTATGTTTTAACATGCAGTCAAATCCTCAAAGGAAAGCCTTCACAATGACAAACACAGTCCATATTCAAGTCTAATGGACAGTCTCTTTGAGGGAAAGAGTAGACAAGCTTGAAGCTTTACTCAGCAATGTAACTTTTTATAGCTTGGTAGGGTTGGGAAACAAAACATGACAGTCATATCAAGGAGTTTAAAGGAAGCCATGTCAAAATGACAATTATAATGTTGTTTGCTAGGAATAATTTCATGGTTCTAAAGGGTAGTAAGACTATTGTCAAAATGTGGCAATGAAGTGACCAGGAGAATATAAAGCTATGGATGGAATCAACTGATAATCTTTGACACGAGTTACAGTCACATAATGATAAGACAGTTATGCTGAGTGACTACGATTTCATCATAGATGAGCACAATCAAGAGAATATTTGTTGAAGTTCATTTTTAAAGCTCGTCACAACTTCTTGGAAGTAAAGAATGCAACCATTTAGTGACTGTCAATAGATGCCACAAAAGTATATATACATATTTCTTAAATACGGATACCCAAAAATTCCATGGCAGCCTGTAATGATAGAGGAAACCCATGACAATGTTTATTCTCAAAAGGAATGGAGACTATGAATTTATGTTTCAACAGACAGATTAAGAGGCTAAGCCTTTATCTTCATATGCAAGGAGAAAGAAAATAAATGTCTTCCATGGCGGCTGTTCCAACATCCATACAATGATTCTTGATTAGAAATGTTTTTATGGTGGAAAAAATGCAGATTTCTTCTTACCCATGTAAGGGTTTTACTCCAAAATGCAAAATACAGATAAATCATGAATACCTATATAGAGACAAAGGTTCAAATCTACCATGGCGGCCTGAAGGAGGCTGGAAATATATACAAGAAGGAGAAAGATCAACTTACCAGCACTGCCATAGAACAATGTTTCCAAAAATTCTTTCTTGGCATGTATTCACCAGTGCAAGTCGTGCCCTTTCAAGAGTTCTCATGGCACCCAGAACAGATGAAGACATAGGATATGTCAGAAAATGAGAATGTTCGTGGTCTTTAGGCCAAGATTTATTCCAGAGATAGAGAAAAATCCATGAAATAACTAAGTATAAAACTTACTTTGTCTATCAAGGAAGAAATAATTCATAAGGAGGTTGATAGCCAAATAATTCTAGTTATTTCTTGCAAACATTTTCTCCTTTCATGGCGGCCAGAGCTAGACAAAGTGTAGAGATCGATAGGGACAAAGAAATGACAAAGAATATATCAGATATTATGCACAACCGTGGCTTTAAAGCTCATAAAATGCTATCTAATGGAGTCAAGATACCTCAAACTGGTAAAAAATGAACTTACCATATGAAAATCAATAAGATTCAGCTTAGAAAATGTCCAAAAGGTGCAGATTCAAGCCATTTCATGGTGGAATTTCAGGTTGAAACCCTACTCAGTAGTGGTGGCTAGCTTCTTCGTGAAGCTTCATCAAAGTCAAAAGAATGATTAGGGTTCCATTTTGTCTGCCCAAAATCAATATAAGTTTGAAGTTTTCTTTTTCTCTAATGATTTTAATAAATCATTATGTCTTATTTTTGCCCGTCGCTGCTTTGACTCTTAAGTCAATATTGCTTTTATCATTATAGTCAACTATTATCAAAATATTTCCAATACGCATGATGGTCGACCAATATTTTTGGAAATAGTGAACGCATATTGGAAATATGCTAAGTATAATGTAAGAAGGATGTGAGATGAGAATTAAGGTTTCTAATTTAACATTATATTTTTCTTTCTTTTATTTTTGCATTCTTAATGTAGGTTAATTAATTAAGTGATATATTATAAATCATTTAATTAATTAGCCATCTTTACATGCAAATAAAAGACATCATGCGATGATGAGTTAATTAGAGATCCATGCAGTACTTGAGTAGAGCTAACTAGAGGACGAGTTAATCATGTGAGTCAGAGATTTTTAGCACTCTACTTCAATTTCATATTAGACTTAACTGAAGATTTATCATGCAAGAATAGATTTTAAGTTATCATAGGTGAATTGATTAAAGCAAGGAGGATTTTTGCATGTTTTGGCTCACATTCAGAGATTTCTATTTCACTTTGAGTTACAAATCAGTTGCATGCTTTATGAATGCGAGTTCGAGAATGAGTTCACTCATTTTTGCATGAGTTTGAACCTTATTTTCAGGGATTTTTGCTTCTACTCAGATTTCACCTTGGAGTTGTCATTTTCACACTGAAATTGACTTTCAATTACATGTTCATGCACTTTGAACTGCATTCTCATTGTATATATTGAAAAAGTTTATCTTTTTCATTTGGTTCTTATTATTCAGCCTTTGCATTCTACAAAGTGAATTGTCTTGTAACTCAGTTTTCAAAGTTTAATAGATATTACAACAATCTTTACAGGTTTACTTGTGTCTTTTTGCAAAAGATTCCTTCAAATTACAGTGAAATCAAAATCTGCCTTGTCATTTGGTTGTCTTTATGAATGATTTGATGAAGTTTTATTGTGTTTAAATATCAAAACCTTTAAAGTCTTTGTCTCATTTATATTTACATGTATTCAAATAGTTAAAATCACAGGTCTAAGTTTGTGTAAATGAATAATATTCTTCTTTGTTGTGAAAACCTTGTTTTCCTTCAAAGGTGATTCATTCAAGCCTTCCTTAGAATCAATTTTTGTGGTGAAACTGTCAAAATTGACTTGTGTGGATAATTTTCTGAGGTTTATTGTGAATCAAAATTGCAGATCTTTATCAATTAGGTGCATTACCTTCAATTTGTATTTTCTCGCATTTAGCAATAGTTCTTCTATCATTTTTCCTAGTAAGTTACCAGTCAATAATTTGAGAATCATATAGGAAGCCGGCCTAGAATCCGGAGGTTCAATCTTATTATAGGTCACCCACAACCTGAGTTTGATCCAATGTTTCAACAGATTGCTGAATTTAACCATTCAAGCGTTCGGGTGCAATCTGATTGAAAATAGTGACATGTGTCAAAAATTTTCCTTCTCACACCTTGCATGAAGGATACCAACTCTCTGCTGGGTCCCACAAAGTGACAGCAATTTGGAAACAAATATTATTGCATTTAATAAATTGAATCAACAACTTATGAGAAAATAATTAATAAATTAATCATTGGAATCACTAATGTTAAGAAACCCTAATCCTAACATTCTCCCACTTGTCAAAGACCTTTAAGAGTCTTTGTATCACTGCTTAGGCCGCAAGACCCATATAATCGACACACCATCTTAACTTTGATGTGCTCATTGGCTTCATCAATGCATCTGCAACATTCTCCAAAGTCTTTGTATATTCCAAGTTAACCTTTCCATCTTCCACCATATCACGAACAAAATGAAACTACACATCAATGTGTTTTTTTTTGACATGGAAAGTAGGATTTTTTGTTAAGCATAGAACACTCTAGCTATCACAAAAAATAGTAATTTGTCCTGCATCAAAACCAATATTTGAACACAGTCTCTTAAGCCAAATGTATTCTTTACAAGCATGAGTAGCTTCCATTTACTTAGCTTCAATAGTGGACAAAGCGACTACAACTTTCCACTAACTCATCTAATTCATTGCACCACTAAGTATCATGAAAACACATTTGCTGACTTGGATATAATATTGTCAATGTCACATGCCCAATCAAAATAAACATATCCATGAATACTAATTGAATGTCGAGGTCTAGTAGGATAACCATGAAAACAAAGAGCATGCTTGAAAGTACCCCACAAGTATCTAAATACTCTCTTAACTTCAACCTAGTGTACCCATTAGGATTATCCATAAAGCGGCTAAGGACTCTCAATTCTTGGGAAATGTCTAGCCTCGTACAGACCATAGTATACATCAAGTTGCCAACAACACTTACGTAAGGGAATTTGGTCATGCTGTCCATCTTGATAGGATATTTTGGAAAATTTTCCATAGAAATATTTTCCCCATGCATAACAGGAACAACTAACTGTCTATAAGTAGTCATGTTGAATCTTTCCAACACAAAGAGCACATACTTTCTCTAGCTTAATGAAAGCTTTTTGTTACCTCTATCTCTTATGATATCAATCCCTAGAATATACCTCACTGCACCCAGATCTTTCATCTCAATTTGTGTTGACAATTGAGACTTTAAATTTGAAATCATGCTTTTGTCATTCCCAATAAACAACATTTCATCCACATACAAGACAATAATAAGAATACAACCATTATCAGACTTGTAATAGACGCAATGGTCATATTTAGATCTCAAAAATCCTATAGACAACACATAGGTGTTGAGATTCTGGTAGAACATTTTAGAAGATTGTTTCAAACCATACATATATTATCTCAACTTGCACACCATATTTTTTTATCTTTCACAATAAAATACTTTGGTTGTGACATATAAATTTCCTCCTTCGAATCACCATGAAGGAAAGTTGTCTTCAAATCCATTTGCTTGAATTCAAATTCATAAGTTGTTGCAAGTGATAATAAGAGCCTAATGGATCTCAACTTTTCTACACAAGAGAAAATCTCCCCATAATCTATTCCCTCCACCTAGGAGTATCCCTTCACGATGAACCTTGCCTTATGCTTCTCAACACTACCAGATCCCATGTAGCATTATTTTTCAATGTTTCCATCTCTTCATTCATGGATTCTATCCAAGAATATGCATCATGCATCCACATAGCCTCTCTAATAGTCCTAGGCTCATCAATGTTAGAAATCAAAGCAAATATGGAACTAGAATCTAACTTAGAATGCCCAAATCTATCAAGTTTCTACCTTTCTTGTGTAGACCTCCTCAATAGCTGGGGTTGAGGTTCTAGCTCTTCTTCAGAGCTATCAAAGCAACTAGATCTCTCCTCATCAACAAGACCACTAGAAGTACGTAGTTCATCTCTCTCATGAGTGGGTGGAATTTAAACTACCTCCTTTTTTTTTCTCTTCCTTATCTAGCTATGGATCAATTGTCAAAGGTTTCAAATCATGAAACATCACACTCCTACTATAGAGCACATTCTCTACAACTAGATACTAAAGTTGTACCCTTTCACACCAACACCATAGCCGATGAAGATACACTTTACTGCCTTGTTCTCCAACTTAGATCTCTTCACATTAGGTACAAGTGAGCATATTCCTCACAACCAAAGACTCTAAGATGTCTCATCGAGGGATTCTTGTCAAACCATGCCTTAGCAAGTGTGTTTTTGACAAGAGCTAAAGTAGGATATCTATTGATTAGATAACATACAATGGATACTACTTCAACCCAAAAAAATTGTTCAAGGCCAACACCACTTAGCATACTCCTAGCCCTCTCCATCAGTGTTATATTCATCCTAATTACAACTCCATTTTTCTGTCAGGTGTATGGAGTTGTCTTATGTCTCTCAATCCCATGGTCCTTATAGAACTTATCGATTTTTATGGAATAAAACTCACCATCATTATCTCTCCTCAAACATTTTGTTTTTTTGTAACAATCTACTTTTCAACCAAGGATTTAAATTCCTTAAAAAAATTGAAACCTTAAGATTTACTTATGAGAAAATACACAAATGTCCTATAAAAGTCATCTATGAATGAGACAAAATGCACATATCTAGAAAACAAAGGAACATTAAGTAGACAAAACACATCAGAATGCACATAATCTAAAACCCCAGAAGATTTATGAGAATTAGAATAAAAAGAAACATAGTTTTTTTTTTGATATATACAATGCTCATGAAAAATGAACTAGATATTACAATAATCAAAGCCTCCAACAAGGCTCTTATTTTTCAGAGCTCTAAGACCCTTCTCACCAATGTGGCCAAGCATTTGGTTTCATAATATTATTTTCTCTACTTGAAGCTTCATCTCCAAAGAATTGGCACCCTTAGGTACCTAGAAAGCATGACCATCTTAAATGTAGACACCACATTCTTCTTCTCCACTCAATCTGATGGTGAGGATGAAGAATCCAAAGTCCTTTTCTTGGACTTTTTAGAAGCAATATTGTACTAAATCATGCATGCATCCAACTTATATAGGGTGCCAATCCTAGCACCCTTAGCAAGAACCATAGAACCTTTGGTCATCTTGCATCCACCACTCAAGAAAATAGCATGCGCTCCCATATGACCTAGCTTACTCACTGAGAGTAGGTTTTGTGCCAAACCAAGGGTATGTAATAAACCATCAATCCCTTTTAGTCTACTATCAAGGAATTAGATCTTGGATCTTCCACGACCAACAATCTTCAAGTGAGATTCATCATGTAAATACACCTTCCCACCATCATACTCTTCATACTTTGAGAACCAACCTCTGTGAGAGTTCATGTGGAAAGAAACACCCGAGTCAATCAGTCACACATCTTTCAATGTATACGTTTCCAAGGCTACAAAAATATATCTGCATCTTCATATGAGGATTCAAAATCAAATGTATCTCTTTTCTTCTTTTTATCCTCTTTGCAGTCTTTTTGAAAATATCTAGATTTCCCATAATTCTAGCATTTATCTTGGAATTTTTACTAGGAGACTTAGATATACCCAATAACTTGGACTTAGACTTCTTGTCATTTTTCTTTCCTTTCTCCTTCGATCTACCATGAACAAACATGTACTCATTGGCCATCTTAGAAGGCTTCCTTGGCATCTCTTCAGACAATAGTAAAGAAACCAAATATTCCATCTTGAAAGTGGTTGTTGTGCTTCCAATAGCCATAACCAAATGGCCCCACAAGTCTAACAAAGGACATAGTAGAAGCATGCAATGGTCCTCGTTTTCAATATTCACACCAATAGAACCCACTTGAGCCACTAGCATATTAAATGCATTAAATTGATCAACAAATAATCCTCCATATTCCATCCTTAGAGAATATAATTTCTTTCTTAGGAAAAGCTTATTTACCAAGGATTTCCCTTGATAAATGTCACCAAGCTTCTTCCAAAGACTAGTTGTAGCTTTCTCCTCATAGACATTTAAGAGCACAAAATTAGCCAAAAAAAGTCCTATTAGACCCTTTTCTTTTCATTCCATTAGATCCCAATAATTTTTTGAGGTTTCTATTGGTTTTATACTAGATATTACAACCCATAGATATTGATCTATGATCATATCCTTAATTTTGAGTTTCCACAACTTGAAATTGCCACCATGGAATTTCTCCATCTCTATTCTTTCAAATGTGCTTTCCATATTAAAACTATAACAATATTGCAAAGCTCTCTCTGCAAGAACTCCTATTGAATCTAGATATGCATAAAAAACCCTTCAAACCCAACAAGGATAGAAAATCTAGCTAGGCTCTGATACCAACTGAAAGGAAATTTGAGTGTGAAAATGCTTCCCTAATGCAAATCAATTAGGAGAGGGGTTGTAAAACCTTGTTTCAAATCTTTCGAATTTTATAATTAACTTAAGAATGCACATGCAATTAATTATTTTTAGATTTAAATCATTAACCACAACACACATAATTTATGTGGGAAAACCCTTTCGGGAAAAATCCCACACAACAAAGCATAGATCAATTACATTCCAATAAAAATAATTACAATACAATGTTTAGAGTCTATTATCTTGTGGGTTTTGATTCATTGTAATACAAATTATAGAGTGAATATGGTAGCATAACGATGTCTCAAAAAATTACAATCAAACTCTACAAAAGAAATGCACTAAGGCATCAATAAGTACTTCTCATACAAGGGCATTGATTTTTTCCATGTGTCAATCTCCTAATATTTGCATGCATGCAAATTGAAAACTGACAATATGCATGAGTCCCAAGTGACCCGATTAGCAACCTATCAAACATACAACAACATGCAAGCACATGCAAGGCTTGTAGCTCCAAAAATAAAACAACATCACATGTTAGGCATCCCATAGAAAAATTAGTTCTACTACCAAACTATAACTCACCTACAACTCCTAGTCACTCCAAGTGACAATTCAATCTATGTTAAACAAGTTTCCTCTTCAAGCTTTAGTCAACAACATGCCACATGGCATAAGGGTGCTCATCCTAGATGATTTTATGATTCTCAAAGGTCAATGGGAACCCAAGTGACAAGTTCACATTTCCTTTCCTCCACTTTTCTAAAGGATAAACACTCACACAAGTGGACCCCACCAATACATGTTTCCAAAAAACTTCCAGATGTCACCATGACACCCATTTTTGATGTCTAAACAATTTTCTTTTCCCAATGGAGTGCCCATGTGACATGTGTCACAAGTTTTCCTTCCCACACCTTGCATGTAGGATGCCAACTCCCCATTGGTTCCCACAAAGTGACTTAGCAATTCAAAAACAAATATTATTGTATTTAATAAATTAAATCAGCAACTTAGGAGCAAATAATTAATAAATTAATCACGAGACTTACTAAGGTTGAGACACCTTAATCCCAAAAAATCCAAAGAGGGTAGATTTTCAAAGGGCACCTTCTACTATTGGCACTTCTCTAAAGAGGATAGCATCATCCACAAACTATTGATGAGAAGAAAGAGGTAGAGAAGAAGCAAATTTAATCTCTTTAAGAGATCCTTGATCAAGTTTTTTTTATATGTTTCACCCAAGGACTTTTGCCATGATGATGAAAAAGGAAAGAGATAAGGGATCTCCTAGTCTTAACCCTCTACCACAAGAGAAGTACCCTTTAGGGACCCCAATTATCAAGACTGCAAATTTTGGGGTAGTTATACATACTTTTAGTAGCTTTAAAAATCTACCTTTAAACCCAATCTTCTCAAGAAAAGAAAATTGAAATGGCCAAGAGATTCTGTCATAGGCCTTTGAAATGTCCAGTTTAAGAGCCATACAAAATTTTTTACTATACTCCATTGAGTGAATATATTCATGAGTGACTATGGTTGCATCAAGAATTTGTCTTCCTTCTACAAATCCTGTTTGATTCGATAAGATTATTTTGTAGAGAATCCCTTTCAGTTGATTATCAATAAGCTTAGAGAAAATGTTGTAAACTATATTGTGTAAATTTATGAATCTATAATCATGTAATGAAGCAGTATCCTCTTTCTTAGGGATAAGCATATTAAAGGTGAAAATTATTTGATTGAGAAATCTTCCCGACTTGAAAAAATGCTTGGCAGCCTTAAGAAGATCCTCTAAGATGACATCCAAGAAATGTTAGAAGAAGGTAGGAGGGAATCCATTAGGCCTAGGGGCTTTGAATGATCCAAATGAGAAAACCACATTTTTTACTTCTTGCAACATTAAATGTTTCCCTAACTCCTTAATGACTTGATCAAAGATCATGCCATAAATTATTTCAAGGAGTTCATTTATCCCTGGAACCTACTAAATAAGATCAAAACTAGTTTCTTTGAAAAAGGGAACAACAACATATAATATATCCTTTTTAATTCAATAAAATATTGTATGTTTCTACATCAACTAATTCAAGAAAACCATTCTTTACAAAGCCCCATAAATTTTGAGAATAGAATAAAACCGTCATTATGTGTTTCTAACAAAGTGCTCTCTTTTACAACATAGCTTCTACTTTGTTTTACATACAAATGCTTCTAACAAAGTGCTTTGTTTAACAACAAACCTTACGATTTTTATTTTTTTTGACAAATTACTTGATTACAAACAAAGTACTTCACTATTCCCTCCTTTTTTCCAAGCACAAAAAGAAAAAAGATCCACATTTTTATCTGATACAAGCTACCTATCATATATTCTCAATAGAGATTCTTTTCATTCAAAGGCAGAACAAAAAAATAAATGTAAACAATATAAAACAAAATAGAAGGATCTTAAAGATCCATTAGAGCCCATGTGTTGGAGAGGGAAGGCCATGTTTCATGTTGAAGCCCAACGATCACTTTGTTTTTACCTCCAATTGCATTGTCTCTTCATATTTTCTCTTTTCGAATTTCTTATCCAAAGTGTATAATGTAGTTTGCACCATATAATTTTTGATGTTATGTTGCTATAAATGTATTCGAACATTTGAGATAATAAAGAGTTTTCCCCTACTTCAAAGTGGCTATAGCCAAATTGGTGAACCACTATAAATCTATGTGTTCTTCATGTTTGTGAATTGTCTCAATTTTGATTTTATTTTCTGTAATCTCTTTTTCATTTATACTGCAATAAATTCATCAACAATTGGTATCAAAGCTTGGAGAATTAGTTGTTTGGAAATTATGATAATTTTTCGGGAAATGGAGGAGGCAAATAAATAAAAGATTGAGAAATTCTCTGGGAAAAATTTTAGATTGTGAAAAAAGAAGATGGAGTCTTTGTTGATTAGAGGATATCTCTCGCTCATGTTGGAAGGAAAAGAAAAGAAACCAACTACAATTTCAGATGAGGATTGTGAGAGATTAGATAAGAAAGCAAGAGCTACAATTATTCTGTCATTATTCAACAACATCCTCTTCAATATCACAACAGAAAAGACATCGAAAGAGTTGTGGGATAAATTAACCTACATGTACGAGATGGATTCAACTTCAAATAAAGTTTACCTCATGAAAAAATTATATAATCTAAAAATGAAAGAAGGTGGAATCATGTCAAACCATTTGAATGAATTCAACACTTTGATCAACCAATGGCTTTTGGTAAATATCAATTTGGATAATGAAATCAAAGCTATCTTATTGTTGTGTTATCTTCTGAATAGTTGTGAAGGAGTTGTTATGGAAATAAACACCTTTGTATCTAGGAAATAAAAAATCAAATTTGATGATGTTGCAACAACTCTTTTCAGCAAAGATATGCAAAAGAAAAATCAAGGAACTGCATCTAGTGATGCCTTGATTTTTGGTAATAGAGGGAGACACCAAGAAAGTGGTAGAATTAATCATAGAAGAAGATCAAAATAAGCAAAAAGATCAATGTCAAGGGGCATAAGTGGAGGTTGTTGGTTTTGTGGAAAATGACATACAAAGAAAAAATATTGGTCATACAAAAAGGTACAAAACTAGTCGAAGGACAACAAAGTGAAAACCACATACGAAAAAAGATGAAGGTGTTCTAGTCTTGTCAATGGGTGAAACTACAATAGATTTGTTGGTATTGGATTTCGGTGCATCATTCCATGCAACTTCTTGTCAGGATGGCTTCCAAAATTATCAAGAAGGTAAATTTACCAAAGCATATCTAGGTGATAACAGGCATGTGAAATTATTGGCAAAGGTGATGCGATGTCGAAGTTGAAGAATGAAAACAAGTGGTTATTGTGTGATGCAAGACATGTTCTAGAACTTAAAAGAAATTCAATTTTTGTAGGTCAGCTTGATGCTCAAGGATGTAGCATCACTTTTTCTACAAATTCGTGGAAGGTGACCAAAGGGGCATTAGTAGTTGCAAGGAGTAGAAAATTGGGCACATTATATGTGCTAGATAGTCCTGCTAAAGTGAGAGCAGTGATGGTGCTTGTGGGTAGTGAAGCAAAACTATGACATAGAAGGCTCAGTCACATGAGCAATAAGGGGCTAACAATATTGCTCAAAAGGGATCATCTTTTGGGATTAAAATCTATGGATTTGGACCTATGTGAGCATTATTTATAGGGTAAACAGAGGTGGATTAGTTTCTCAAAGACTAGACATGACAAAAATACAAAGCCTTTGGAGCTTGTACATTTCGACGTGTTTAGTCCTATAGAGGTAACCTCGTATGGAGGAGATAATTATTTTGTTGCATTCATAGATGATTGCACTCAAAAGGTATGGGTTATATGCTCAATAGGAAATTTGAATTTTATACCAAATTCAAGATTTTTAAAGCTATTGTTGAAAATCAAATGGGGAACAAGATTGAATGTCTGAAAATAGATAATGGGGATGAATTTTGTTCTTTGGAATTGGATGGTTATTGTGCAGATAACGATATTCAATGTATCAAAGTTGTATCGTTCATGCCTCAAGAGAATGGTGCAGTTGAAAGGTTGAATCAAACAATTCTTGAGAGGGATTAGAGTATGCTCTCTAATGTAGGTTTGGGTAGAAGTAGTTAACACAATAGTGTATTTGATTAATTGTAGTCCCTCTTCTTGTTTGTATTTTGATACTCTAGAGGAGAGATGGATTGGAAGATGAATTTCCTACAATCATTTACGAGTGTTTGGATGTGAAGATTTCGTTCATGTTCTGAAAGAGAAGCGAATGAAATTGGATTTCAAACTTGAATGATGTATATTTTTTAGGTACGAAGAAGATTGGTATGGCTTCAAATTGTGGAATCCAGTCATGAATAAACTAGTTCACAAAAGGGATGTAGTATTCAATGAAAAAGTGTTTCTAGGATTGCACAAAAAAGGGATTCAACGAATGAATATGTATCTGTTGATGACATTTACAATGGGTGCAATTAACAATTTTCACATCCAAATCAAAATTTTATTTTGCAACCTTCTTCAAATTATAGTCAGTCGTTCAATGGCTCACAACTTGATTTTTTCAAATTCAAATGGAAAGAAATTTGGATGTTTCAAATCTGCCCAACACATCTCTTTTACAGAAATTTCCACCTCAAGAACCACACACAACCTCTGGCCCCTTCCATGTGCTCCATGCTTGCACAACCTACCTACTATAGAATTTTTTTTGTCCACTTTCCATCATGTGAGGTAAATGTGCCATCGCTAGTTTCTCATACTCCATCACAAGTTTCTTTGGGGAACTTAATTCCCACGTAGGCTTCCCATGTAACTACTTTAACTCCCTTGCAAGACTTTGATGGTCATTCGCAGCTTTTAAAAAAGTAATTAAAACAACCAATAAGGTTGATGGACAATAGAAATCCCAACAAGTCCACTTTGGCATAACTCTACAGCCACACAAAGGGAATTTGTCCTCATCTACAAATGAATTTTCTGCTCATTGCTCATCCACCAATGGATTTACTGATTGTCCATTCGCAAATGAGATTGCCTCCACTCGACCCATTATTATTTTAAATCATTCATATGCCCCTATTGTTTCAATGTTACCATCACGTGAGGTGGGTTTACAACCTTCAATGGGAAGTTCAAATCCCATGCATCTCTATGATAGTCCCACACTGCGATTAAATGATCCCATAGAGGTTTTAAATTCAGCCTCGGGCCCTATTCATTTTATGCAGCCATCAGTTATTTCAAATTCTCAGACATATATGCAGCCAATTAATAGTCAGATAGAGGCCAAGAATATTCCTTCATCACAAGTTGGCAATATTGAAGCTATTGATTACAGTAGTTTTACTCAAAATAATGTATTGTAGAAGCAAAACATTAGAGGTAATTTGTAGGAGCAGGGTAATTTGCAAGTAGTGGTTCCTCGAGTGTGGAGGTCTACTTGGGAGTGCCGATCTCCAACAAGATTTGATAGCTACCAGTTATTGATTTCTGATCGATTAGAGCCTGCCATATTTATAGAAACCTGCAATGATGCTCATCATGAAGAATAGTTGGATGTAATGCAAGAGGAAATGGATTCGCTAATGGCAAATTGCACTTGGGACTTGGTGAAGCTTCCACCCAACTAGAGAGCATTAAAGAAGTGATGGGTGTACAAATTGAAAGATCAAGAAGGAGGCAAGAAATGATATCAAGTGAGATTGGTAGGGTGTGTGCAAGAAGTTGAGTCCACTTTTTGGTCAAAAAGTGGAAGTGTTTTCCATGATTTTCATAATTTGTCACATTTGACCTTAAAATTTGAAGCACTTAGAGATAGAATATTAAAAAAGGTCACTAATCATAAAATGTATTACTCAAAGTCTAGTTTCCAAATATGTAATTTATTTTAATACCCAGATGATACAAATTGATTTTCAATAGGTGTTTCTAAAAACCATTGTTTAAAAGACTTGCTTTTTACCATACCATGCACATTTAAGTCATCCATATTTGACCTACACAATCATATTTTTCTAAATCCTCTTGGGAAGAGATTTTTAACACATTGAAGAACGTTCATGATATTTTTTGTGATTTTTTTGAATATTTTTTTGTTAATTTTTTACTGGCCATATTTGTTATTTTGAAAAATCATCGTGTACATCATGCATAAGATGACCTAAACTTATCATTTTTTGTTTTTTTCAAATTGAAAAGAATTTTCTGAAGTATTCTTTCGTACAATTCATTTTTCAAAAAAATATTTTTATAAAAAGATATTAAAATACTTAAAAAACCCTGATATTTCAATTTTATGGACCAATTTCATCAAAAATTAATTGAAAAATAGAAAAATAATTCAATTATAAAAAAATTACATATTGGAATCTACACTATCTTATCTATAATGGGTTTTAATTTCGTCAAAAAATTTTGCAAAAAAAGGTCTTTAGACATATGTCCAAAGTCACTATTTTCTCGTGACATTGACACGACCTTCAACTTGCAGGTCAAACCAGGTCCAAAGCTTAGGTTTAGGTCCCCAAGCCTTTTCCCAAACTGAAAAAGAAGGAAAAACTCGACCAAAATTTCAAATTTTAAAAAACGGGATCTCGGTTTACTAAACGAGATCCTGATTTGTAAACGGGATCTTGTTTGCTTCATTTATTATTTTAATCGTTGAAAAAAGAAATAGAATTCCGTTTATAAACGAGTTCTTGTTTTCTATGGAATCCTGATTATAAAATGAAATCCCATTTCATTTTTGACTATTTTTTAATTTTTTATTGCTAAAAAATTGCTATCAATTTTGCAACATGATAGTGTACGGCCGACAATGACAATTTCACCTATTTTCTATTGAATTTTATTTTCTACATGCTCTTGAACTTGCAATTTGATTTGAATTTTGAAAGGAGGCATCATTGGGAAATTTTTTGAGTGGAATTGTGTTCATTTTCTACTTGTTTGAAGGAGGAACGAAGAAGAAAGACTTTCACTATTGACATTCATTTGTACTTCAAAATTTTGTAATCATGGGATCACAATGTTGTAATAAGAGGAAAGATAGGAAGGTATTGACCCTAAAGAAATTCAAGCAAAGAGAGAGGAGGCAAAAAGACAAAGAGGTTGAAGAATGAGGATTTGATCAATGAATAATGTTGAAGCATCCAATTTGATGCAGGGGCATCATCATTTTGGTGTGCAAATTTTGGCTTTCTATTTTGTTGCTTTGTGGTGTTTTTGTGGGGGTGAATTATGTGACTGGCATACTCTTTCACTTTGTTTTGGTTTCAAACATGTGGCATGATCATATAGGAAAACATGTTTTCTATCACATTTGTTCTCTAAAACCAATGAAGTAGTAAACGAGAAAAAGAAAAAAGGTAGTAATTAAAGAATGATTATTAGAGGCGAGAAAAAGAGATGCCATAGTTGAATGTGAATATTTTACCAAAAATAAAAGGAAGTAAATGGTTTTGAAAACAAGAAGGGGATGCAAATCAATTTGGAGAGAGTTTTTTGGATCTTTCTGGGAAATGTACACACAGTGGTAAAATAAATAAAGGAGGGAAACTCTACCAGAAAGAAAGGGGAGTTGATTCAATTGTTGTAGTTCTACCTATGCAAGAAGGTTGCACTCATGGAGAAAAGATAGCAGTGTGAAAACATTGAGAATAGATCAAATTGTGGAAACGTTTGATGAAGTTTACCGCTAGCGGGAAAGCCGACCCTTCAACTTGACGAAGTTAGTTTTTGACCTGGGAGCAAGGTGCCTTTAGTCACTGTGTTTCATTCTTGCTTTGAGGATGTATTGATTTCTTTAAATGAAAGTTTGATTGTTTGAATCATTTTTTTTTCTTCCTTACTATTGTAGTTGGATATTATTTCCAATTGAATTTACATTGGATGATTTATGTGCTTGTAACTGGTACCCACACGTATAGTGGTGGTTGTATTTTCTTGAGATGTTTGGACTGGGAGTATTCTATTTTTCCTAATTGTTGAGATCCTTTGATAAGTGGAATAAGATCGTAACATAGCTATCAATTTACATTGCATACAATTTTCCATTACAATTCCACAACTATTGAAGGTAATAACATTGAAGAGACCATAGATGTAGACAATGTAAATTTGCAAGAGGTGAATGTGGAAAATAATATGATTATACAAACTAATCCTGGTATGTCTTTAAATCCACCTTTCAATGCTATGGAGAATGTGACAATAGGCACAAATCTAGGTATTCCTTCAAATCCATCTTTGAATGATATGGAAACTTTGAAGATGATTTAAAACATGTTGGATTTAATGATGTTGAGATCGATAATATTCATAGAGATAATGAAAATTTTAGACTTTTTGTTATTGAAAATGAAAATGAAAATCGTTTTATTGTTCAAAATGAAAATGAAAATCATTTTGTTGTTCAAAATGAAGATGAAAATCATTTTTTTGTTGAAAATGAAAATAGTTTTGTTGTTGAAAATGAAAATGAAAATCCTTTTGTTGAAAGTGAAAATGAAAACCGTTTTGTTGATGAAAATGAAAATGAAAATCCTTTTGAAGTTGAAAATGAAAATGCAAATATTTTTTTAAAACTTGAAAGTACTATTTTGGATAATCTTCCTACTAAGATTTCTTGGAGACTTATAAGAATGTATACTAATAGATTATACAAAGAATTTTTTATTGTAAAAAACTATCATTTCAATTTTAACTCATGATGCAATTGATAAGAATGTGGAAAATGAGAAAAGTAATGAAAAAGTTAGGCATTTTTGTTAAACCAAGAAGAAAAGATGAATCACTTAAACATGCTATATCTACTGTTGCTAGTGCCATTGAGTCTATTAGAAAGAATAGTCGATCTAAAGATAAGAATACAACACGATGACCTTGTTACCTGATTTTTTCTTACAACTCAATCAAGTAGAGTTGAAACATAGTTTGTAGCTAGAAAAAAAGGTATAGGTACAATTTTTCATTTGCTGGATTACTTTGTTCAATATCACACGTGGGTAAAATGGGATCCCACAAGGGTTGAGCCAAACATGCTACCCTCTCAATGTTTGAGAGGGATATGAAGTGCATTTTTCATCAATGAAAGTGACTTCAAGTCACAACAGTGACTACAAGCAAAGGATAAAGATAGTCACCATGCCTCAACAAGCACAATCACCATGATCATGGTGATGAAGGAGGATGTTATGAGACCATTTTCAAGGGGCAGATCTCACCTTTTTTCAGAAGACAATGGTGATTGAAGGCACATCATAATCTATCTCACATAAAGGGTAGAGTTATCATGTAAATCGAGAAAAAGGAGTAGGAAATGGGCATGTGGATTATTTGAGAAAATAACTCAAACAAATGTGAGCTTATAGAATGTTATAATAATGAAAATATCCAGCAAATTGGCACCCAAGGTTTAGATTGGTGTGACAGCATACACAAGTCATGAAATGCTGAGGATGTGCAAGTAAGGAGAACAATGCAAGTAAAGATAGTCTGGATCATA
Organism: Sequoia sempervirens; assembly: GCA_007258455.2. NCBI lineage: Eukaryota > Viridiplantae > Streptophyta > Pinopsida > Cupressales > Cupressaceae > Sequoia > Sequoia sempervirens. The sequence continues at coordinate 567,609,868 of VDFB02270651.1, read as the reverse complement.
AAGATACTTAATTTGATTCAAGAAATGTTTGAATTTGTGGAAATTTTGACAAGAGTAACATCTTGTATCAATGAGAATAGGGAAGCATGACAATGATAATTCTAAAGGACATAGAATGCATAATAAGTGCATCGACATGTCATAGGTAAGGAAAATATAAATCAAGCGATACCTCTGATAGTTCCATGGTGAAATTATACACATTGAGAATCAAACTCACAGCAGGAGAATATGGTCTAATCACAAGTTCTAGGGAAGATGCAATAATTTTTCATGACATGGATTTCGATTATCGATGCACAGCGAGCAACAGGAAAATGGTCACAAACTAATGACGAAGTGGAGATTGAATGTCTTCACTAGGTGGGAAATAAAATAATGCCAGAGGATTTAAGTCTCAAATCTACCTTGGTCCAAGATGTAGATATATAAGAGAGCATCTATCAAGCAAGGATTTTCACATTGGATGTAGTAAAGGAATGTGTGGAGAAACTTCAAGCCCAATTTTCAAGATCAAAGCAACCATTATTGGCACCCTTTCCACCCTTGAATTTAGGTATCCCATGAAACATGCTCACCTATGAGGAATCAAAAGAATCACAAAAGGAAGATTCATAATGGTCATGTGCAGTCAAGCCGATAAATGAGGTCGTTCTTGGAGTTACAAAGAATTTCATAATACACTATTGTCAGATTAAGTTCAAACTCTAGCATGTTCTTCGTAAGGATGCTACTACAGTTAACAATGCACATGCAACAACCTCATTATGGTGCCTACCAATAGTGGACTTTGAAACCTTAAAGACCAATCTAGAGGAGGAACTTGAAGACAAGCCTAAGTATCTTGATTCTGATACTTAGATTTTTCATGAAGACCGTGTGAAATTCATTAAGAAGATAGCTACATGGGAAAAGTGACATCCTAAAATCTATCTTCAAATAAAATCTCGACACCCATCATTCAATGTCTACAAAAAGGACATTTACTAAATGTCGATTCTATAGGAATTTTTGAATGCACAAAACAACACAAAGTTGCTACTTTGTTTCCCAATCAACTGGGAATACCCAAAAAAAATGTGGAAGCACAAATAATGCAAGGAGACATGCAAATTTATTTTTTATTCAATAAGCTAGAAATGACATTACAGAAGGATAAACTTAAAAACTCAAAAAAATAAATATAAACTACAGATTACAAACTACTGGGAGCAATCTGGAGCTGCTCATACAAACTAATAACTTTCAGGAGCTTCTGAGAGCTCACTATCCATCTACACAGAACTTATCAGGAGCTACACAGAGCTCTATCTAGAGCAATCACTACTCAGACACATGCAAACAAAATACAGTTGCTGTTGTTTAGGAGCTTCTATGAATCACACAGAGAACTCACAAAAACATTCCTTTTCATAGACTACTATTGCAAAACTTCTTCCCCAACCAACATAACTAACTGCCTTCAATTATTTTTGTCTATTCAAAAATATTCCCTCTCAAATTCAAAATGACCTACCACATTAAATTCTGGAGCTTTTAGGAGCAGAATGGGGATGGAGATCCCAAAAAGAAAACTGTCGTTGGAGACTTCTGACAGGTAGGTGAGACAAGGGGATGACAAGAGAAAGAGGCTCAATTAGAAAAAATTAATATTTCCAACACTCCCCCTATGACTGAGCCATCAAACAAGATCAATCCTGATCCAAACCAACAACACCCAAACTATTCCTTAGGCTCGAAGTTGTCCCTACTCAAAGGCTTGGTGAATATGTCTGCTAGCTTCTGCTTAAACTTGTAAAATTTCATCTTGATTTCACCATTTTCAACCAATTCTCTAATAAAGTGATACCTAATTTCAATGTGCTTGCTTGTTCCATGAAACACAAGATTTTTTGTCAAATCTATTGATGAAACATTAGCACAAAAGATTGTTGTTCCATCCTCTTGTTCTTCTCTCAAATCTTCCAAGATTCTTCTCAGTCAAATAGCTTGACATGCTGCTGCATTTTCTACCATATACTCAGCCTCGACTATTGATAGGGAAACTATAGGTTGCTTCTTGGAAGCCCATGAGATAGCTCTCAAACCCAAATGAAACACATAGCCTGATGTGCTCTTTCTATCATCCAAACTTCCTACCCAATCACTATCCGTGTATCCAACCAGCCCAAACTCATTTGTTGCTATGTACAAAATACCATATTCTTTGGTGCCATTCACATACCTCAAGATTCTTTTACCCACTTGCCAATGGGTGTCCCTTGGAGTCTCCATAAATTTGGAAATGAGACTCACTCCATGCATTATATCAGGCCTAGTTGCAGTCAAATACATCAAATTTCTAACCAAACTTTTAAAAATGGTCGGATCTAGATTGATGTTGCAATCTTCCTTGCTCAACTTTAGACCTACGACTATTGGAGTTGGGGCAATCTTGCTTTCAAGTATCCTAAATCTCTTCAATATTTCATTTGCATATTTTTCTTGAGAGATAAATATACCATCATGCATTTTTTTACTTCTATGCCTAGAAAATACCTCAAGAGACCTAAGTGTGTCATTTCAAACTCTCTTTTCATGGCCTCTTTAAAATTTCCAATGAGGAAATCATCATCCCTAGTAAAAACTAGATCATCTACATACAAGACAACAATCAAAATCTTATCATTAGTTTCCTTAATGTAAAGAGTGGGCTTGCCACTCACCATCGCTTTTTCTAAAGTCATTTCTCAACAAATATCATTCAATCCTACTGTACCATGCCCGTGGAGCTTGCTATGGCCTGTAAAGGGATTTCTTTAGCCTATATACCTTGTGTTCTTGACTCAGAGCTTCATAACCAAGTGGCTGCTGCACATAAACTTCCTCTTCCAACACTCCATTTAGGAAGGCATACTTCACGTCCATTTGAAACACCTTCCATTTGTGTTGGGCTGCAATTGCTATGACTGCCTACATGGTTTCCATCCTTGCTACTAGAGAAAATGTCTCATCATAATCTCTTCCAAACTGCTATTTGTATCCCTTGACAATTAATCTTTCCTTATGCCTCTCTATTCTTCCTTCGGCGTTGCATTTGGTCTTGTAGACCCATTTCATCCCAATAACTTGCTTGTTGGGAGGAAAATCAATTAGCTCCCATGTGTTGTTCCTCTCTATTGCATCGATCTCCTCATCCATGGCCTCACACCATTTCTCCTCTTTCATAGCATCCTCAAAATAAATTGGATCACTATGAGAAAATAATGCAAAATTCACACTCTCATTAAATTCCTCATCATACCTTTCACTTTGGTAGATATCCCTTAGAATCTTGGTCTTCTTTGGCTTTAGGGAGGCAAGAGTGGGGTCTGAACTTTCACTATTGTTGTTGCTTTGTTGAACCGACCTTGTTTGGAGCTGTCGAGAGCTCTTGGGAACCAATCCTCTAGCTTTCGATGGTTTCTTTCCTTTCTATCTGCTCATGTCAGGAGCTGTCGGAAGTGGTTTGGAGCTTGTCTAAAGCTATCAGGAGAAACTATAGAGTCATCTTACTGCACTTCTTATTCTTTTTCTTCTTCTTCAAGAGCTTTCAGGATTGGTTCTAAGTTGTTAGAAACTATCACTCTGTCCCATGACTCATCCTCTAGGAACTCCACATCTCTTCTGATGACAATTTTATTGGTGACTAGATTATATAGCCTATAGGCTTTGGAATCTTCACTGTAGCCTATAAAAATACACTTCTCACCCTTGTCGCCAACTTTTGCCTCTTTTCTTTGGGTGTGTGAGCATGTGCCACACACCCAAACACTCTTAAGTGCTTAACCATCCACTTGTGTTTTGTCCATGTCTCTTGTGGGATTTTGTTACGAACCACCTTTGTTGAACTTCTATTTATTAGATATATAGTTGTTGCTACAACTTCTCCCCAATATTCATTTGGGAGTCCCTTTACTTTTAACATGCTCCTTTCCATCTCCACAATGATCCTATTCTTTCTCTTAGCCACTCCATTTTGCTGCAGAGTATAACTGGCTGTTAGCTCCTTCTTGATGCCATTTTGCTTGCAAAAATTTACAAACTGATTGGAGGTATACTCTCCCCCTCGATTTGACCTTAGGATCTTGATGAAATTTCCACTCTCCTTTTCAACCTAGACTTTAAACACTAGAAAATTGTCAATAGCTTCATATTTATGCTATAAAAAATAGACCCGTGTCTTACGGCTGTAATCATATATGAAGGTCATAAAATATTGTGTCTTACCAATATAAATTACTTGCATAGGGCCACACAAATCAATGTGCACCAGCTCCAATGGTGCACTTTCCCTTCCATAATTTCCCAATTGAAAAGGTTGCCTATATTACTTGCCTAAAATGCAAGCATCACATCTACCATTAGGCTCTACTATGGTTGGTAAACTTCCAACTATACCCTTCTTTGAAAAAATACTCAAACCGCTATATCCTAAGTGTCCATACTTGAGATGCCATAGCTTGGAGGGGTCTTGAATGGTGCTCCTGAGGGCTACTTGTTCTACTACTGTACATTTTTCATTCATGAGAGGTGCAGCTACGGACTGAGATGAGAAACACATCTCAATCTTCAAAGGAAACATTCAGTTCTTTGTCATTTGAAATACTGCAAACACTTTTGTCCTCTCATTCTTGTCATAAATAATGCATTGAACCTTCTCCATCAGCACTTTATCTCCATTTTGGATCAGTTGTCCAACACTCATGAGGTTATGCTTTAACTTGGGAACAAGAAATATATTTTGAATCTCCTTTTCACCTTGCTTGGTGCGGATCATGATAGATCCTCTGCCCACAACTGGAACTAATCCATTTTTCCCCATTCTTATCTCTGACTTTACATTCTTATCAATGAAAGAAAACAAACTTTGATTACCACTCGTGTGTTGGACTTGCTGTTGCACCAAAAAATTGACTTGTCAATGCCCGATACAAGCTTCGGTTAAGAACCATAGGAGGTGGTTAGACCATGTCACAAACCCAAGCGCTAGTGTTGCAAGGAAGACCAAGGGTCACATCTTGCAACAATCCCCCCAGCAAAAGCGTAGGGTTTGAACCTGTGACCAACTTTGATACCAATTATTGGGCTTGTCACTACACCAAAAGATCGACCTGTCAATGCCCGATACAAGCTTTGATTAAGAACCACAGGAGGTGGTTAGACCATGTCATAAACCCAAGCGCTAGTGTTGCAAGGAAGACCAAGGGTCACACCTTGCAACAATGTGGTTGCTGCAACCACTATCCAAATACTAGACTTTGGGGTTGCCTTCTTCACCAATGTTGCACATGATGAAGGTTGTGGTCTGATTGTCTTCAGCCACATTCACATCATCCACATTTGTATTTTTTTTGACTAGTTGTTGTGCTTTTTCCAGCACTCACTTGCATAATGACCAAATTTATGACAATAGTAGCATTCAACATTTCTTTTGTCATTCTTCTAATTTGAATTGTTGTTCTTCTTGCCTTGTTGGGAGCTGGTCTCAGAGCTGCTCACTCCCTCTTGGATGATTGCTTGTCCTGAGATTTCTCCTCCAGTATTTCCTTTTTGGAGTTGCCACGACCTCTACCTCTTGAGCTCCTTCCACCATTGTTTCTTCTCCCCCTTCCTCTTTCATTTGAATGAGCTTTAAAAGCTTGCTCTTGGGAAGAATTAGTAGACCTATTTAGGTGCTACTCATGGGTTTGTAGAGAACCCATAAGCTCATCAACAAACAATGTTGAGAGGTCCTTTTCCTCTTCAACGACAATCACAACTGCATCAAAATTTGTGGGTAAGCTCCTGAGTATTTTCTCCACAATCCTCTAGTTGTCCATGGCTTTTGCATTCACCCTCAACTGGTTTATCAAACATGAGAGTCTTGTGTGAAACTCTGAGATGGACTCACTGTCCTTCATTTCAAGAATCTCAAACTCTCTTCGAAGCATCTGGAGCTTCACCAATCTAACCTTATCAGTCCCTTTGTATCTGGTCTAGAGGATTTCCCAAGCTTCCTTTGCATAGTTAGTTGTTTCCATTCTAGGAAAAATGGGCTCTGTCAAGGCTACTTCAATTAGACTCAATGATTTTGCATCTTTCCTCCTCAACTCCTTCAACTGAGTCTTCTAGTTTTTTGTGAGAACTGCATATGCTACAAGATCAGTCACATCATTGAACCCACTGATCAGAAACTCCCACAAATCATTTGCAACAATTATGGTCTTCATCTTCTTTGCCCAAACATCATAGTTCTATCCATTAAAGGATGGTGGTTGCTGCCAACTCTTCCCCTCATCCCCAACCATGTCTCCTGCATGAAAATTTTAATACCCATAAAAGAAAGTGCCCTAACTCATGAAGAAATGGGGCCTATGGCTTTGATACCATGTAGGAATTTCTGAATGCACAAAACAACACAAAGTTGTTGCACTATTTCCTAATCAACTGAGAATACCCAAACAAAAAGCGGAAGCACAAACAATGCAAGGAGACATGCAAATTTCTTCTCTATTCAATAAGCTAGAAATGACTTTACAGAAGGATAAACTTAAAAACTTAGAAAAATAAATCTAAACTACATATTACAAACTACTAGGAGCAATCTGGAGCTTCTCATACAAACTAACAACTTTCATGAGCTTCTAAGAGCTTACTGTCCTTCTACATAAAACTTATCAATAGCTACACAGAGCTCTATCTGGAGCAATCACTGCTTAGATGCATACAAACAAAATATAGTTGTTGTTTAGGAGCTTCTCTGAATCACATAGAGAACTCACAAAAACATTCCTTTTTTCAGACTGTTGTTGTAAAAATTCTTCTTCCCCAACCAACAGAACTAACTGCCTTCAATTCTTTTTGTCTATTTAAAAAAATTCCCTCTCAAATTCAAAATAACCTACCACATTAAATTTTGGAGATGTCTGGAGTAGAATAGGGATGGAGATCCCAAAAAAAAACTATCATTGGAGGCTCTTGACAGGTAGGTGAGATAGGGGTTGACGAGAGAAAGAGGCTCTGTCAGAAGAAAAAAATATTTCCAACAGATTCGTCTACTACTTTGACAAGATCATCTATGCCATCCTCAAGGATCTTGTCATCAAAATTTTTGAGGTCTAGCACAGTTTCAATTTCTATGACACAACAAAGGAAGCTCGGATACATTTTTCTCCACATGATCAATATTTACTTGGAAACCATGATAAGCAAGAATTGCATGAAATCCAAATGTCTCGATACAGCCATGGAATACTCGATTCATAACCATTGGAGAATGGTGACATCAACATCAATGTAATAGTTCATCCAATGGTTATCATGGAGATACTTCAAAGAGCCTTCTTTGTAAAGACTCGATATATACAAGACACTAAAGAATTAGCTTCTTCATTTCAAAATCGAGAACTATTATTTGATATGACATGCACAAATGATGGAGAAAGAGTAGAAAGAGTTCAACAATCACTCCTAGGCTTAATTTTGGGAAGGGAAAGCAAGATTCAAATTCAAAAGAGGTTCGGCCAAAGGGGAATTCCACAATTGGAGGAGGATTTTGAGGCCTAATCAGCTGTCTTACACCTAATTTGAAGGATCACACGGGTTAACAATCAGTTATGGAGAGATTTGGAGCCATAAATAGATAGTTCACTTCAGTTTTGACTCCTATCCTGAGGGATTTTCAAAGTTGTACACCCTCATGGGTAGATCCACCTTTTTAGGAGCTTGAGAGGCAGTTTGGGACAGCCAACTCTTCAATCAAAGCCTAATTTTAAGGGAGGTGCAACAGTTCATTTGAGTTCAACCTCAAGTTCATCTTGACTTCACTTTTGGTCTACTCAAGAGCTATCCAAGACTTCTTCAAGTTTCTTTCTCTTCTTATAGGCAAGGGCTAGTCTCTTTTTAAGGGGGGTTCAGACTTTTTTATTAGCATGTATTGTAGCTCTTGAAGCTCTTTCAGGCTGAAGATCAGCTTTGTAACTCAGATTTAGATCTAGTATCATTTTCTTTTCAAATGTTACAACTTGTAACGGAAAATTCCTTTCATTTTCAATAAGAAGCAACATTTCCTTCTCAATTATACTTTGTTCAAGTGTTTTTTGTGAGTAGTTTTGATAAGAATATTGTGGTTTACTTGAAACCCTTCATTTTTATCTTATTCCTTCAATGTTTGGTACAAGTACAATATGTTATAGTGTGTAGGTTTGTGATTTTGTATCTCATTTATTGAATGTGATTTATGAGAACAGCATTGTTTTCTTTCAAACAAAATTTAAATATTGAAACCTTTCACGTGAAACACTTTTGTAAAACATTTCAATATGAGTTGTGAATAAATAAGGCTTCATGTTTAGAATGAATTGTGAGTTTAGGACAACAAGTAGGTCTAAGAACAATTGGTGCATCACCTCCTAGGGTAGTTTTCAGTTTACAAGCAATCTTTCTATCCCTTTTCCTATCAAAGTCAGTAGTTTCTAGGAGGATTCAAAGGGAGCCAACCCTTCATTTGGAGATTGATCTTCATTATAGACAACCCACAGGTTTGAAGATCATTCTATGTTTCACAAAATTTCTTGGCATTCAGCTTAGCAATAGGATGCAATCTACGTGACAACAATTTTTGGCACACTCAGTGGGATAGTTTGGACACTCCTAGTCCAAAAATTTTAATAGCCTTTGGAGGAAATATCTACACACACCTGGTGACTCAGGGTAAAAATCTACCGACTTTAATAGATCAAGTGTTGGTATGTTTCAAATAATCAAGCTTTTATTCTTATTTCCAGCATTTCATACAAGTAGAGATGTCAAATTTTCATAGTCAATGTGTATACCCACCCCCATGCTATGAAAATACTATCAACGAACCTTCTTATCAACCATACCCAAGTAGCCATAATGTTGGTTTTAGTCCAAATAACCCTAATACAACAAGCTACTAGCTTACTCAAGATGCATACCACCCATCCACCCTTTCCCAATCTTCCAATCAACCTCAAAATTCTGAAATTATGGAGCTTAGAGACATGATTAAAGATACCTTGTTAGACTTCAACAAGCAGATGGATGACATTAAGAGAGAGCAAGAGATCATAAGCAAGAATTGGAGGCACAAGGTAGGCAGTTTGCAAAAGAGTTGGTAGCTCAAAAGAGGTGATTTGAGGAGAATCTTGCTCAATAGCTTGCTGCAAAAGATGTAAAAATGAGGCTAAAACTTTCCAAACAAGAGGTTCCCAAGGTTAAAATTCAAAGTTTCAGTCAAGGTGAGTCTCCTATGTCTTCCAATCTTGAAATTTCAAGTTTTACGAGCTCTCCTACATTAGAAGAACTTGTACTTAAACAAGAAGCTAGCCCAGCTATCGAATTTCAAAACTCATTTTTTGGAGAAGACATTCCTATGTTCAATACACCATGCTTCATACATGATGAATCTATTCTTGCGAAAGTTCAGCCTACAATTCTTCAAGATCAACCTTCTCCCAAGCTTGTGCAACCTCAAGAACCTCAACAAAATCAGAATTCTTGTTTAGACACAATCACCCCATCCATAGATGAATCCATTGATATCTTGTTTTCTCAAGATAATCAGGTTGTAGATCAAGAAAAAGGGGGTGTTTGTAGGGGAAAAAATAGATCTTTTAGCTAATATTATGTGTGTTCAAGAGGTTGAAGATGATAGATCATATTTTCTACAGAAGTTGGAAGAGGTTTTAAATGAAGAGCAACAAGATATAGAGGTAGAAAATGTTGATGGTTTTCAAGTTTTGACTGATTCATTTGATGAACTTCCACTTTTTATGGATGATGAAGAAATCATATCTCAGATCACACCCATACTAGCTCTAGAAAAAAAAGAAGAGGTTCAAAACTTTGATGTTTTGATATCTCAAGAAGGTTGCAATAAGGTAATAAACAATCCTCTTCCACAACAAAACGAAAATCAGAATGAAGAGGACTCATTTTGGGATGATCTTGAGGTATTTGTTTCAAGTTTAGACTCTAGACTTCCATCTTTTGAAGAAGGAAATTAGGAACAACAAGTTATTGAGGTAGAAAAAGGATGTTCAAGTCTAGATTTTTTGTTAATTTATTTGATGAACTTCTAGGATTTGTACATGAAGATATGCAATGCTTGATTGAACTAACATCAATGCCTAGTTCTGAGAAGAAGGATGAAGGGAATCAGTTAGGCAAAGTGTAGATTCAGGAAGAAATAAATGAGGACAATCATATTTTGGAAAGTTAAGAGGTTGATTCACAAGAAAAGTTTGTTCAAGTAGATCGAGAAAAGCAACAAATCATAGATTTTGAAGGTATGAGCTTCAAAATCCATCATGAGGATAAGTTAGAGCATACATTGCATGATGAAATTGTTCTTGAAAAGGATTTATTCTCAACTATCATTGAAATTTTTTGTTGTTGATAACTTAGCATCTTTCAAGGAAAAGGTTTGTGATCAACATAATCAATTGATCAAAGAGGTTGTAGTTGAAAAAATAGTTGACAAAGGAGAAGCTAGCAAAAAAAATTATCAATTTATCATCTCAAAAGGATGCCCAATCAGGCATCTTACCAAGACTGAGATTCCAAGTATACTTGATAAAGTTTCAGTAAAATAACAACATATCCAACTTATCCATTCACTCCAAACCAGCAACATGGTTGGTCATATTCAAAGGATGAGTGAGTTTGTCTACATTCTTTATGAAGCATTGCAACATTTTATTGAGTATCTTCTTGTGCTTCATGTAGTTTCATCTGTTCATAAGCATGTAAATCAGTGTTCTTTGTTGAGAAAGGGTAGCTACTTTAACCAAACAATAAATGGATTTGTTTGAGGCTTTCACAATTGTTTGGTTAGGGAGTTTAGTCAGCTATAGTTTCATTCCTCTAAGTGCTTTGACACATTGTTTTTAGTTTGTTAGTGTAGTTTCCAACATTCTAGATGTTGTTCTATGCTTCTAATAGCAGTGAGTTATAGTCAGATCTAAGGTTGTTACAGTTCATCCCTAAGATTACTATGCCCAATGGATATGCAAGGCTACTGATCCTATTTGTTTAGCAAACAAATAGCCCTAAGATGTCTCCAGAATGTTACCTATTTTTTTCTTACAACTCAATCTGGTAGAGTTGAGACATAGTTTGTAGCTAGGAAAAAAGGTATAGGTACAATTTTTCATTTGCTGAATCACTTTGTTCAATATCACATGTGGGTAAAATGGTCTCCCACAAGGGTTGAGCCCAACATGATACCCTCTCGATGTTTGAGAGGGATATGAAGTGTAGTTTTCATCAATGAAAGTGACCTCAAATCACAAAAGTCACTACAAGCAAAGGATAAAGACAGTCACCATGCCTCAACAAGCACAATCACCTTGATCATGGTGATGAAGGAGGATGTTATGAGAGCATTTTCAAGGGGTAGATCTCACCTTTTTTGCAAAGACAGTGGTGATTGAAGGAACATCATAATCTATCTCACATAAAGGGAAGAGTTCATGTAAATCAAGCAAAAGGAGCAGGAAATGGTCATGTGGATTGTTTGACAAAATAACTCAAACAAATGTGAGCTTATAGAATGTTATAATTATGACAATATCCAGCAAATTGGCACCCAAGGTTTAGATTGGTGTGACAACCTACACAAATCATGAAATGCTAAGGATGTGCAAGTAAGGAGAACAATGCAAGTAAAGATAGCCTGGATCATAAAGATACTCAATTTGATTCAAGCAATGTTTAAAGCTATAGAAATTTTGACAAGAGTAACATCTTGTATCAATGAGAATAAGGTAGTATGACAATGATAATTGTAAAGGATAGAGCATGCATAACAGGTGCCTTGACATGTCATAGGTAAGGAAAATATAAATCAAGTAGTACCTCTAACAGTTCCATGGTGAACTTATACACATTGAGAATCAATCTCACAGTAGGAGAATATGGTCTAATCACAAGTTCTAGGGCAGATGCAATAATTTATCATGACATGGATTTCGATTCCCGATGGATAGTGAGCAATAGGAAAATGGTCACAAACTATTGAAGTAGAGATTGAATGTATTCACTAGGTGGGAAATAAAATAATGCCAAAGGATTCAAGTCTCAAAGATGGCTCGGTTTGAGATGTAGATATATAAGAGAGCATCTGTCAAGTGAGGATTTTCACATTGGCTGTAGTAAAGGAATGTGTGGAGAAACTTCAAGCTCAGTTTTCAAGATCAAAGCAACCATTACCGCGGCCCTTTCCACCATTGAATTTAGGTCTCCTACAAAACATGCTCACCTATGAGGAATCAAAAGTATCATGATAGGAAGATTCATAATGGTCATTTGCAGTCAGGTCGATAAATGAGGTCATTCTTGGAGTTTCAAAGAATTTCATAATACACTGTCTTCGGCTTAAGTTCAAACTCCAGCATGTTCTTCGTAAAGGATGCCACTACAGTTAACATTGCACATGCAACAACCTCATTACGGTGCCTACCAATAGTGGAGTTTGAAACCTTAAAGGCCAATCTAGAGGAGGAACTCGAAGATAAGCTTGAGTATCTTGATTCTGATACTCAAGTTTTGCATGAAGATCATGTGAAATTCATTAAGAGAACTACATGGGCAGAGTAGCATCCTAAACTCTGTCTTCAAAAAAAATATTAACACCCATCATTCAATGTCTATAGAAAGGACATTTACTAAATGTCGATTCATCTACTGTTTCGACAAGATCATCTATGCCATCCTCAAGGATCTTGTCATCGACATTTTTGAGGTCTAGCACAGTTTCAATTTCTATGACACAACAAAGGAAGCTAGAATAAATTTTCTCCACATGATCAATATTTACTTGGAAACCATGATAATCAAGAATTGCATGAAATCCAAATGTCTTGATACAGCAATGGCATACTCGATTCATAACCATTGGATGATGGTGACATTATCAGCATTGATGTAATAGTTCATCTAATGGTTATCATGGAGATACTTCAAAGAGCCTTTTTTGTAAAGACTGGATATATAGAAGACACTGAAGAATTAGATTCTTAATTTCAAAATCAAGAACTATTATCTAATATGACATGCACAAATGATGGAGAAAGAGTAGAAAGAGTTCTAAAATCAACCCTAGGCTTAATTTTGGGGAGGGAAAGCAAGCTTCAAATTCAAAAGAGGGTCAGCCAAAGAGGAATTCCATAATTGGAGGAGGATTTTGAGGCCTAATCAGCTGTCTTGCACCTAATTTGAAGCTCACATGGGTTAACCATTAGTTATGGAGAGATTTGGAGCCATAAATAGCTAGTTCACTTCAGTTTTGACTCCTATCATGAGGGATTTTGAAAGTTGTACGCACTCATGGATAGATCCACCTTTCTAGGAGCTTGAGAGGTAGTTTGGGACAACCAACTCTTCAATCAAAGCCTAATTTTAAGGGAGGTGCAACAGTTCATTTGAGTTCAACCTCAAGTTCATCTTGACTTCACTTTCAGTCTACTCAAGGGTTGTCTAGGACTTCTTCAAGTTTCTTTCTCTTCTTATAGGCAAGGGCTAGTCTCTTTTTAAGGGGGGTTCAAACTTTTCTATTAACATGTATTGTAGCTCTTGAAGCTCTTTCAAGCTAAAGATCAACTTTGTAACTCAGATTTAGATCTAGTAACATTTTTTTTTCAAATGTTACAACTTATAACAACAAATTCCTTTCATTTTCAATAAGAAGTAGCATTTCCTTCTCAATTATACTTTGTTCAAGTGTTGTTTATGAGTAGTTTTGATAAGAATATTGTGGTTTACTTAAAACCTTTCATTTTTATCTTATTCCTTCAATTTTTGGTACAAGTACAATATGTTATAGTGTAGGTTTGTGATTGTGTATCTCATTTGTTGAATGTGAGTTATGAGAACAACATTGTTTTCTTTCAAACAAACTTCAAATATTGAAACCTTTCATGTGAAACACTTTTGTAAAACATGTCAATCTGAGTTGTGAATAAACAAGGCTTCATAGTTGGAACTAATTGTGAGTTTAGGACAACAAGTAGGTCTAAGAAGAATTGGTGCATCACCTCCTAGGGTAGTTTTCAATTTACAAGAAATATTTCTATCCCTTTTCCTATCAAAGTTAGTAGTTTCTAGGAGGATTCAAAGGGAACCAACCCTCCATCTGGGTATTGATATTCACTATAGACAACCCATAGTTCTGAAGATCATTCCATGTTTCATAGGATTGCTTGGTATTCAGTTTAGCAACAGGGTACAATCTACGTGACAACAGACCTATAACAACTACTATAATTAATAAAGCAACTTTGAATAAAAGAATATTAAGAAATATTTGTTAAATTCTAAAATACATACTTAAACATTGGTAAGGGTGGAAAAAGAACAGATAGTATAGAAAATGATCCAATCAATCAATGTGTGGAGTTTTAGTGGTTGACTCCCATGTCTAACATGAAATTGAATATTGAAATCAAATCTTTGATTGAAAAATATTGGCATGAAAACACTAGGGTATTATCTAATGTTAGAGATGTTTTGAAATTAAGAGTGGGATCCAAAGTTCACAATCCTCATCTAAAACAAATATTAGACACAACTCAAATTGAATTTTATAGAAAATGTTGTGGTGATTCAATGTTACCTGGTAATATGAGAATAAGTCAAATATATTTTGAAAAATGTAAACCTTGGTATGTGAAAATTAATAAGCAATGAATATATTGTTGTAAAATACATGTACAATTTCATTATTATTATGATGTTTTTGATATATACGTTGTACTTTACATACTAACATGATTATGCAGGAATGTGGTATTAATATGCCACCCAAAACAATCAAGGAGTTTATAGAAATTTTTTTGTGAAAAATCTAATGGGAAATTCTTTTATTTTAGTTCATGTATTTTTGGGCAATGCACTAGTTGTGGCAATCTTTCATTCTTGGGAGTTTGTATGCATGAAAGTGTTGAAAATAATTTTGGACAACAATTAGTGGATGTTAAAATATTTAAGAATGTTGATTATTCTTTAAATGATGGAAAAATTAGAAAGTGTTGTGATTTAATTACATAAAAAATTAGTGTACATGCACTCATATTAGAATTTAAGAATAAGATTGTACAAAATATGTCAAGCACTCTCAACATACTCGATGGCTTGATGGACAATTTTGTACATGTAGAAACACAATTCCAATTGGAAATATACTATCAGTAGTTGATTTTGCAAAAAAATATACTCTTGCTCCACAAGAGGAAATCCAATCACAATATCACAATTCAATGCAAGTGGCTATGTTTGTTCATATTGTATATAGGCATGTAGATGATAGCACAAAGGATGATAGAATTTTTTTGAGGGTGTATCATTTTTATTTGAGTGACAATTGGTTACACTCATTAAAGTTTTTTCAATACTGTTCTAATATATTTTATAAAAATTTAAGAGAAAGAGGAATCCAAATGACAAAACATCTCATATGGTCATATAACTGTATAGAGACAGTTGAAGAATGCTCGAATGTTCTATTGGTTAATTAGGGTTCACAAGGAACATAATGTCAACATATGTGGAGTTTTTTTGAAGCTAAACATGGTAAATGAGAGCATGATGGAGCTGGTGTGTGTGTTAAAAGAATTGCTAGAGAGCAATTGAAATTTGAGGATGTAGGGTATGTGCAGGATCATCATGAAAAAAATAGGCCTTTAAGTAGCAAAAAATTCAGAAAAACCAGAGTTACACAACTTGACGTAAAAATTTGAATAAGTTATCTATATTATTTCAAAAAATATGTATGAATAGAATCTGTAGAAAATTGAATGTAGTTTCTAAACTACTAGGTTTATTTACAAAAAAAATGTATTTGGTGAAAATTTGAAATTTCAATGCAGTAGTACTTAAATTTCAGGGAAAAAATAAGAATTAGGTGTCTGTCTGACCACCCTAACCACAATAAAATGATAATATTTTTGATAAGATTTTAGATATAAGTATATGACTCATGTCCCAATGTGATGCATATTTTTTTGTAATTTTTTTCCAAGTAAATAATTAATTATGATTTTTTTATTACAACTTTTAAAAAATATAAAAACTTGTATGTCTGACCACCTTAACTTAGTCAAAACTTCATGAAATTCAATATTTTTTTAATCCTATAGTATGCAAAGCATAGAATGTGGCACATGTTTTAGATTCAAAAAATGTGATACCATTTGAAAGCTATAGATGCTTTTCAATTAGCCTATCAATCAAGACTTTAGTTGTAATTCAAATAGAAAATGAATAATAATAATTTATTAAATTCAAAGTAAAGCATAAATTTATTGGTGGAAAACTGAGAATATCCTTTAAAAACTCTCTTTGTTTCATCAATTTTGGGTAAAAAAAAGTCACCAGCCACATACCCATCATATCGCCACTTTTTGGTCCATTATGATCCTACACATACCTTGCAACAAAATTTAAAGATGCACATGGGATTGTGGATTGGTGTAATATAAAATTATCTATAGGATTGAGTACTCTAAAGTTCGAGTCTTTTGGTTGGTTGAAGAAGAGAACATTCTACTTAGACTTGATTGCAAGACAATTAGTGGATCTACTAAATGGAATTCATTTAAGCATTCGAATGCACACTCATGGACTATCTGGATAAGGGATCTTGCATGTTTTTGTTAGTTTTGTATTTCAGGAGATTTGGGAGTATGTGAGAATATAGAATGGGTTGAAAATTGGAAGCAAAGATCATTGACACTTACACAAGCACATGATCAATATGAAACAACAATTGAAAACAATGATCAAGTTTTTGCATTAGATGACTATGACTGTGTTTCAGACCTTGTACAAGAAGGTAATTTAATTCAATTTATTTCATTTTATTTCACTTTATTACTATTTTGTAATGCTTTTATTTATTTATATACATATAAATGCATGTATATATATTGGTCAAATTATATGGACATGTGCAAGTTATTGAATCAAAGTTTATTTGCAGGACATTTCTATGATGTTGCACCCGAGGAGACTGGAGAGGAAATTGAATATTGGTTGGCTCGTTGTGTGGAGACTAAACATAAGTTAATAGAACCTTAAGAATATGATGATGGCTATCATTATCTAATAGGTTTGGTGGTGGTTGTTAGCACTTGGCTACAAAAATACCTAATAAGGAAGAATGGTTTGCCTACATTTGAAGATTATGAAACACATAAGAATATTGTACACTACTCACATTTGGTGGTGGCAATAAATATAAAACTAGTGAGGTGTCGCGGAAGACCTGCAAATAAAGATCTATGAATAATTTCTATGGAAGAGCATGAGACAATCATAGATACATTGCAAAAAAGTGAGGATGCAGATGGTTCAATGGAATAAGTAAATATACATAAATATAGTTTTAGTTTTATATATTTAAATATATGTTTTGATATTTCTTGTATGTTAATAGTTAAAATTGATTTATTGTTCTTTCATATCCTTGAGCCATCATCATAAATTAATCGCATACTTTGAGACAAAAAAGAGAGTCCATGTAGATTCAACCTAGACAACATGGAATACTTTGTATATACAGGTAAGTATATATAGTTTTAATTTTATATATTTAAATACATGTTTTGATTATATATTGATATTGCTTGTATGTTACTGTTGTCAATCAGATTGCACCCGAACGCTTGAATCATTAAATTGAGCAATCTGTTGAAACATGGGAACTATCTTCAGGTTGTGGGTATTCCTATGGTGAATATAGACCTCCAAATTCTAGGCTGGTTCCTATATGATAGTTAATTTGGTACTTGAATAATTTATTCTGAGAAAAGGGTAAGAGGGACTGAATTGAATGCATGAACTAAAACTAAAACTTCGGTGATGCACCTAATTGATATTTATGAGCAAATTGATTCACAACTGATTATTATGGAATCTATTTTCACAACTCAAATTGGGAAATCTAATTACATAAGTGTTTTATCAGAAGGCCCAATAATCCATTCTTTATGAAGGAAAATGATATTTTCACAACCTAAAGGAGAGGCTAAATTAACAACACAACTTATGATCTGTAACTAAAATTGCTTTTTTTGTGTACATGTATTCGTGAATGTGACAAGAATTTAAAGGCTTTGAAATCAAACACATTAAATTTGCATCTTAAACATTCAATAAATACAAAACTCCTGAATCTGAGAAGGCTAATACTGAATAGCGATAATGAAAAGAAGGAAACTCTGCAAAAATGATAACCTATAAAGTTGTAAACTGTATTAAATCTAAAATGTTGAGTTACAAGATATTTCTCTTTGCAGAATGCAAAGGCTGAAAAACAAGAACTAGAGGATAAAATGACTAAGTCATTACACTCTATACAATAAGCCTCTCAAAGGCATAAAGGTGAAACTAAAAGTCAATTTCAGTGTAAAAATGATAACTCCAAGGAAAAATCCGAGCAAAAATAAATATCCCTGAAAAGAAGGCTCAAACTCATGCAAAAATGAGTGTATGATGATCCAAACTCAAGTTCAACTCATAACTAAACTACAGAGTTCTCAAACTACACTGAAAATCCTCCAAAAGTGGGTCCAAGCATGTGAAATCCTCCTCGTTTGTATCAATCCGCCCATGATGACTTGAACTCTATCTTCAAGTTACATCACCTGTCTTCCCATGCGTAACTAAAAATAAACTAAGGTGTATTTGCATTTTAAATAGTAGTTATGATTTAATGATTTATATAACATCATTTAAATCATATTACTTTACAAGAAGGATAGTATGCATAACAAAAATAAATTTTTTTCCTTAACCCCTATGTTTTTAATTCGCTCCACTCAAGCCCACGGGCCTTCCTAACATGATTAGGTTTTATTGACTTAATATTCAATACTACATCAATGATTTGGAATGACCAAACTTTGAACACAAGGCAAAAACCAATTAACAATGAGTAGGGAATTTTCTAAAAAAGGTCGAACCCTAAAATTCTTGAATAATTTTGCATTGAGTTTTGGAGGAAAAGAAAGGAAAGTTGTTGTGCCGCCATGGTGAATAGAGTTTGATGTTGGCCACTACCTATGAGGTCTCTGTAAGCTCAAACCCATCATTCCTTTGTTGATTCTGGAGATTTTCATTGTGGTTTAAGAAGAAAAAAATAGAGGTAAACGCCTTTTTTTAAATACAAATCTGTGTAATGTTCTTTTAAAAAAAAAAAAAACACATTCAGGCCTTCATGTTGTAGCTTGTCTATCATTCTTGATGTCTTTTATTCACTTTACCTTCTATAGCCGCCGTGAGTGTATTTCCTGAAGCTTTTTAAATGCCATGAGCTTTCAATGTATTCCCTCCACAACAAGCGATGGATATAAGTTTCCTTCATGTAATATATATTTCCTTTGTAATTTTCATTGTTGAATATGCTCTATTCGAGCCTTGGAGCTCCTTCAAGCTAAGCTAGAGATTTTGAGCTTAATGTTTGCATGGTAAGATATTTATCCTTTCATTCAATATGTTCTCTATTTCTTCTTCATGGCCATAGGCTTCTATTTGTGGCATTCAAGATTCTTCATTCACTACTTAGATTCCTCTTTACTCAGCCTTTTGAGCTTCATTTTACCACTACTTTGTGGCCGTGGGCTTTTATTTTTTTACTATGCACATCGTGTCCATATTTTTTCATGTTTTTCATGGCAACCCTATGATATTAGATGCAAGCTTCTCTTTGTTTGCTTTCCCTTCAAAGCTGCTCTCTTTTATGGCGCGGGGTTTGCTCTCTTTTAATGGCAATAGATTTATATTTACTTGCAGGCTACAGCTGTATACTGTGGTGATCTTTCATCCTTGAGCAAAACCTTTTAATTCTTCTTTAACACAGAATTTGGGTTTTATCTTTTGTAAACCCCGTGGCTATACTTTGTATTTTTTGACAGCAATATATCCTCTCTTGCATTTCCATGCATAATGTGTTGTAAATGTGGGTGTAAATATTGAAATATAGCTATGGCTTTATTTTCTTCATTATTTATTTCATTCTAGTACAAATCTTTGCACTTGACTGCAACCTTCAAAAAAAATTCAAGCTGCTCCCATTCATCTATTATTGACTGTGATTGATGCATATCACGGAACTGTTCATTGTTCATATATTGTCCTCTCCTTGAATTCATTGCCCTATGTGTGCAAAACTCTTGTATCAAAGATGTGACTGAATCTTGATGCTTTGTTGAATCTGATTCCTTCTTTATCTTAGATCTACACCTTTATCTTGCATGATTTGACTTTCATATAAAGTGGAAATACCAATGAAAATACACAATTGTAAAGTTTTTGTGATTGAAATGACCTATAGATGAATTTTCCCCAAATCGTGAGTTCACTATGTTAGGCAATGAACTACCATTGGCTTTTATAGGAACAAAACCTTCATTTGATATGGCGAAGATTAACAGTTAAGATTGATTCTTTAGATGTTCTATGTGACGATTAAAATAATTCCACACATTCATTTTTCGCACTCTTAACTGTCTTGATCTTTACTTCCCATATCACTGCATGTAGATTATTTAGTGATCACTGATTGTGCTCCATTGTGCATAATGAAATTCTACTGTACCCCATATATATCTTCTATTAGCTTCAAGACATAATAGTTGTTATCAATGTGCTAGCTATCCCATGAGTTTTTAAGCACTCAAAACATGACTGTGGCTCCATTAATGAATGATGCTTTCAACTATCCTTTTACATTCAAACTCACAATGAAATGGCATTGTATCTTTTTAGTTGTATTCAATGCATTTGAACAAAGGGTGAATGTAGACTTGCTCTATATATTTCTTTTGTGACAACAATCCTATTCATGATTGTTCTTGATATGAAGCTCTCATGTACAAATATTTCCATTTCTCCAAGTCACTTACAGACTATGAATGAATCTTGAATTATTAGAAACAATTTTAAAAATGAATTGATACCCTGTTCTCCCTTTAGTATAAAGGGGCTCAATACGCTTTTTGAAATGCAAAATGAATGCCAGGTAGAGCTGAAACAAAGAAAACAAATGAAGTTGATGTTTCTTCAACATATCTTTTAATTGTTCCTTTTAAATGATGAGTAAACAGATGATTTGCTGAATTCCATTTCCATCATAATGAATTAAAGGTTGCTTGATCAACTATTCATTCATGAAGAATGATGATTAATTTTATTCCATACTGTTGTTCCTCCTATCACTATTTATGAGTTGGGCTCAACCCTTGTGGGAGCCACATTTAACACCACTCATAACATTATCTTTTGGTTGAAAAGATTAGATTGTACCTGTCCCTGCACACTTAAACAAACATGTTAGTAAAATAAATGAAGTTGAAAGCTTCTATTGAACTTTATGCCTTTTCAACAGTGAAATCATTTGATGGATGCCTGATTGAATGGGTGCTATATTTTTGTTGGCAATGTAGACATGAGGAAAATAATGATTTTCCATTGCTCTAACAACACATTTTAACAATTTTGCAGGTGCCTTTGGAACTAGAGCGGGAGTTGTGCCAACTGGAGCTGAATACGAGGAGACACCACATAACTGAAATGATGATTCATCATTCCAGGCAATGACAAATCACTCCTTTCCTTATGTTTATATTTTCTTCAGTTGTATAGTGTACATCTTCTTTCTTGGATCTATCATTTGATTGCATGAATCAAATTAAGCTACTCCCATGACATGTGTGGGACCTCAAATTTTTCAATGTGAATAAAATAGCATTTGTTATGCAAATGTCTAAATTTCTATTATGAATACTTGCATAATAAAAAATGAAAACCAAATGTAATCAGATTTTCATGATGATGAATACTTTTAGCAACAAAGTTTGAAAATCTATGTACCTTTCAATGTTAATGCAATTCAGCTCTACCTGTTTGAGCTTGTAGTGAAAAATAGGTAATAATTACTAGTTAAAATTGATTTATTGTCCTTTTGGATCCTTAAGCCATCATCACAAATTCATCACATACTTTGAGACAAAAAAGAGAGTCCATGCAGATTCAACCTAGACAACATGGAATACTTGGTATATACAGGTAAGTATAGTTTTAGTTTTATATATTTAAATATATGTGTTGATGATATATTGATATTTCTTATGTTAATAGTTAAAATTGATTTATTATCCTTTTTGTATCCTTAAGCCATCATCACATTAATCGCATACTTTGAAACAAAAAGGAGAGGAAGCAAATTCAACCTACATATGTGTGGAATACTTGTAGATATAGGTGCTTGTGTATATATATAGTTTTATATAAATTAAAGTACATGTTTTGATGATATATTGATATTGCTTAAATCATTTTGATATCAAGTGGCATGAAAACCTGCCATATTTTCATGATTCCCCACATGTTTTGGAATTTCTTGAGATGGCATAACCATATTTTGTAAACATTAAATTTTGAGTTGGCATATATATACATACACAATTACATAATTACGCATTTTGTAAAAATTTGTATATGTACATACATAATTGTACTCTACACTTTTAAATATCAAAAACAATATTTAATGTATTTTGTTTGTTAAATGTGCATGTTTTTCTACTCTAAAACTTATAATCTAAATATATAATCACTAAATATTGAATGTATATTATTGTTAAATTTGGCTGCCTTAGGCAACTTCACCAAATTTTGAGAACTTTTTTGATCCCCTTAAGACATCCTATTATGACATAAATTAAATTAACATTGACACTATTTTTGTATAGTCTATGATTGTTATGATGAGTCATAAATTTTAATACTTAATTATATCAATTGTGATTAAACATGAGATGTGTACTTTGAATTCTTTGATCCCTTTGAAATTTTTTTGAGAACTTTTTTGATCCCCTTAAGACATCATATTATGAAATATCCTAAACTCATACTTAATGAAATCAATTGTGATTGAACATGAGACATGTACTTTGAATTCTTTAATCCCCTTAAGACAACCTATTAGGACCCCTTAAGAAATCCTATTAAGACATAAATTATATTAACTTTAACACCATTTTTTATAGCTTTTGTGATTGTTATGATGAGTCATCCTAAATTCTAGTAATTAATTATATCAATTGCGATTAAACATGAGAGATGTACTTTGAATTCTTTGATCCCCTAAAGAAAATTTTGAGAACTTCTTTGATCCCCTTAAGACATCCTATTAGGACTTAAATTATATTAACATTAACACTATTTTTGTATAACTTTTGTGATTGTTATGATGAGTTGTCCTAAATTCTAGTACTTAATTATATCAATTGTAATTAAACATGAGAAATGTACTTTGAAGTCTTTGATCCCCTTAAGACATCCTATTAGGACATATCCTAAATTAATACTTAATTATATCAATTGTTATGATGAGTCATCCTAAATTTTAATACTTAATTATATCAATTATGATTGAACATGAGATGTGTACTTTGAATTCTTTGATCCCCTTAAGACAACCTATTAGGACCCCTTGAATTCTTTGATCCCCTTAAGGCATCTTATTATTTCACATTTTTATAATTTCACATTAATGTCCTATTAATGTCTTGACTATGAATCTTTTTTAAAGTACACATATTTGAATGTCCTATCAATTTCATATCAATTTCATATTAATTTCACATTAATGTCATATCAATTTCATATTAAAATATTAAAATATAGTAATCAAATATTGTCTTGAATGGTAATAACTATTTTTTTCAATTTAAAATGCATAAATGTACATGTGTAAATTATTATTTAACAATAATAGACTATAAAATACTGAAATTAATAAAGTCCATGAAACAATATATTAAGTTCATAAAAATATTAAAACATATATATAGATCTAGATAATCTATGAAATTATATCGAAATACTGAAATATGTATAAAAGTCCATCAAATACAACCCATGAAATAATCTAACTCATATCATCTCTATAATCAAGAGACCTCTTCACTCCATGTGGACTACCTAGATGATCTAAATCACTCTGTACCAAAGAAAGAAAGTTGAAATCATATGTAAGATGATTAATAATGATTTAACATGACAATTTAATTTATAATTTATCATATTTAAATTATCGTGTGAGGTTACTTTGCATGCTATGATACATGACATGTCTTTGTATGCTCTGAATCAATCCGTACAAGAGAAATAAAGTTAAAATCATATTTAAGACGATTAAAAATTATTTAATTCAATTAATTTATAAAATCATATTTAAATTACGATATGAGGTTGCTCAGCATGCTCTGCTACATGACTTCTCTCTACATGCTCTACTATAGGACTTGCCTCATGCTATAAAAGAAAAATAATTTAACACATGAGAATATATATTTGATTTGTCATTCAAAATGCATAATTTGTAATTGACTTTAAATAAATCAAAATTCTAAATTACCATATGAGGTTGCTCTACATGTCCTAGTTGAGGTGGTGTGACATCATCAAGACAGAAAGTGCCACAAACAAAGTCCTACAAGGCCAAATTTAAAGAAAATGCATATAAATTAGGTTAAAAAATATATATTTAGGTGTAGTAGATTAGGTGTTTTATTCTATTTAAAATACCTACAAATTATGAACACATGTAGAAAATTTCTTAAACCTAAAATTCAATTATCCCCTGAATTGCTTGTGCATCCAATGGGTGCCCAATTCCCATCCCCATGGTGATTTCAACCTACATACATAGACATTTAATGCTTATAATATTTAAGTACATGCACATTTAATAAATTCAAAATACAAAATTGGAAGGTATAGTTTTAAATAAAACAATATACATGTACGAGCACCTCATGCAAGATGCTAGATAATGGAGGAGCGCTTGATAATGATCCCTCTGGTGGAGCTGACATGGAAGTCGGATGAATCCCTTGAACCAACATAAATATTTAAAACACATGTTTAGGATTGAATTACAAATTAAAATCAAGTTAAAAAATTATTAAACATATTTAAAAAGTCAATCAAAATACCCCATAAGGGTTACCAACTTGCACTGGTGTCAATGTAAAACAAACTTGATGAGAAGAAGATGCCCCTGTGGTCACCATCTACACCAAACAATTTGATTGTTAAATAAGTTCAATTTTTTTGATATATATGTTCATTAAAACACATGCGCTTAAAAATTGTTATAAATTCAACATGTACACGTATATTTATAACCGTGTCAAAATGTCTATAAGGTGATGCTAACCAGTAAGAAACTCAATGTATGAATCGATATCATCAAAATCTCCATGTGCACCCGAACTGGGTGTAGCCTGATCAGGTCTATAGCATAGCTGATGACAACTGGTACATACATGAGGTGTCGACATAGGTGGAGAGGTACTAGGACCAGCTCCATACAATGCTCCTTCATGGTCTTTCTCTCTAGCCCTAGTTTCCATTGTAGAAGTCTGCTCATCAAGGTTGGCCATGAGCGCACTCAAAGATCCTAGTGGGGATGCCACCGCACGATGGTGCATGGGTGCATGAATGGCAACAACAGGAGGATCTACAAGAAGTTGTGCATGCACGGGCCATCAGGGATTAACCCGTGCCCCTAAGCTCTATTGTGGCATGCTGCCAATGCTGCCACCAATGCCTTGAAATGATTTGAAATCAAAATAATTGAGTTTTTGACCCAACACAAACTCTATATATAATTTCCTCAAAAAATATAGAGGGACCTCCAAATTAGCATGTGGTGGTTGGTCAAATACCATCCACCATTGGTCACAAAAATTAGTAGACATCTATGAATGTCTATACCACCTCATTGATATTCTTGGTTTGTTTCCAAGAATGTGTTAGTTGGTGACAGGTCGCCAAAAAAAAGGTGCAAGATGGGATTTTGTTATTTTAAGGTCCAAATTTTTTTTATAGGAGAGACCATTAGAATAAAATTGTTTCCTCTCCTCTCACCATCATTGATTCCTATCTAATTCCATATCAATGGACCTAATGACATCAACAATGTTTTGCACTGTAGATGCAAAATGCCTCTAGTGTAGTGGAATCAATGCTTCATTTTGAGTAACATTGATTTGATCTTGAATTGATCTAACATTATCACTGATCCACACATGCAAGTGAGCCTCATCATATCCATGTGGTGAAGGTGGGGGGTTATGAGGTGGAGGTGTCTGAGGTGGTGGATTGAGGATATCATCAATATCAAATTGATCCATGATCTATATAAGTGAACCTATAAAACTTATAAAAAATTAACAAACAAGTACAAAATTACAAGAAATAGTTCAATTTTAAATGTACATGAGTGTTTAAGTAGGATACACACATACACATACATACATCATTCAACTTGACCATACATATAAATTTCAAAATTTAAGATCTACTTAATTTTAATACATGTACATGTACTAAAAAATAAACTTAAAACATACACAAAAAGCTAAATTTCTAGGTAAATTTAATCCCCTTAAACCATTTTCTTAAAAATCCCCTTAATCCATGATATATATGACCTAATTGAATATAAATGAAAAAATGTGTAAGGCTCATTTATGTCAAAGGCATGTAAATGAAAAACAAAAATAATTGTTAATGTGATGTGAAATCTCATTAAAAATTACATTAAATTAGGAGAATTTATGATGGCTTAAGGGGTCCTTGTAGGCTGGCTTAAGGGGTCATAATAAGATGCCTTAAGGGGATCTATGAATTAAGGTTGTAGGACAAAATGATGGCTTAAGGGGATAAAATTTGGTGAAGTTGTTCAAGGCAACCAAATTTTATTAATTTACATATTCTATATTTTAAATGTACATTTATGAGGTAATTAATAACATATGATGGCCTCCTATTGTTAATGTATAATCACTTTATCATGATGGCAAGGGGATCAAATTTAGTGAATTTGGTGTTGCACATGTACTTGAGTGATATGATTTAGTAGGAATTTAGAGGAACATATTTACATTATACACTTGTTCATTAGATCTCTTCATTAGCATCTTTGTGCTCAAGGAATGGTCCAACAATCTTGTTTGATAATTATAGGTGCTTGGCTTGTGACTAAGATACTTATCTAAGTCTTCTCCTCTTGTCTTGAAAACAATCTTAGTATGGCTTAAGGGGTCGTAATAGGATGCCTTAAGGGGATCTATGAATTAAGGTCCTAGGACAAAATGATGGCTTAAGAGGATAAAATTTGGTGAAGTTTCCCAAGGAAACCAAATTTCATTAAGTTAAATATAATATATTTTAAAATGTACATTTATGAGGTAATTAATAACATATGATGGCCTCCTATTGTTAATGTATAATCACTTTATCATGATGGCAAGCAAGGGGATCAATGTTGGTGAAATTGGTGTGGCACATGTACTTGAGTAATACAATTTAGTAGGAATTTAGAGGCACACATTTTCATTATACACTTGTTCATTAGATCTCTTCATTAGCATCTTTGTGCTAAAGGAATGACAACAATCGTGTTTGATAATTATAGGTGCTTGGCTTGTGACTAAGATACTTGTCTAGGTCTCCTCTTGTCTTGAAAATAATCTTCTTATGCTTTTTGACACAAAACTTTACATCACAAATGGGTCAAGAGGCATATGCAGATAGATCCTTACAAGATACATTAGAATTATACTATGTTGCATATGATGAAACCTTGTTCAAGATCAAGCTAGAAACATGACCTCATTTGTATAAGCTAAGATTGTTTGTTCTTAGTAAATGAATGACCTCCACATTTTATATTATGTTGAAAAATGGGCCCATATTTAAATCAAACATAAGCTTTAATGGAACATGGATCTAAAGAAAAATATTTATACTAAGGAATTTTTGGACGTCATCAAAGTTGACTCTATAAAATTGTAACCACAATTTGAACATATCATCGAAGAACTTGACAATGTATTCAATGAAATTTGTGGTTTTAAATTACTTTACCTATCACTATGGGATCCATCACACATAATATTATGTTCTATGTAATGTATAGTGCTTTAGTGTTTGATAAAATTGTAGGTTGTTGAACTTTGATTCATGCCATATGTCTTGTATGTTGTACACTTTAGTATAATTTAAAGTAATATAGATTGAAAAGAGTATAATTTTATTTTTAATAGAGTTCAAACAAGATGTAATAAGGATCACAAGAAATATTTAAACAATAGGAAAATGGAGGAGAAGTTTTAGATTTGAACCATGATCCTATAACAAGGATTCTAGATAATGGGATAAGAAAAATAACGTTAAATGCATTACAATAATGGAAAGAGGCTAAAATAAAATAGGAGATGATCAACTTTTAAGAGGAATAAAATATATTCATGATATAATAATTTAATAATTCCCCTAATATTTTATGATTTAGAACTCTAATATTCAACTCCACTTTTTTTTTTTTTTTAATAATTTGTTGTGATATGAGAGAAGATAGAGATACATGTTTTCTATTCTAGTATTAACAAGGCATGTAATGTGTTTTAAGTACCAAATTTTATATCAATCACTACCAAGTTTTTAGGGAAATGAATTTTATAAACTTGATAAAATTAGGGAACAAAAGAGAGGGAAAAAAAACATTTTACAAAACTTTATTAGGGTCCTAGCACTAGACGGTGCTACATGTCAAGTGGGCTAAAATTTCCAAGGATGTTAGTGTAGACTTATGATATATTTGACCTTGAATCCTTATAAGGAATTTGATTATGTTTTCCCAAGTTTAGGGCTCTTGTTAAGTTGATTGGATTGATTAATTTTATTGGTTTGATTCCAAATTGATTGATTTGATCAAATTTTAGGTGAACCTTGAGATTTTTTTAAACCTTTCATAAAGACGGTCCAAGGATTATTCTAATAGGAAACTATATATATGTTAATATGTTAGAGAGTATGTGTTTGTGCATACAGATTTAAAACATAAAGCAATGCAAATGAAATATTCAAGCATACAAATATAAAACATAAAGCAATGCAAATGAAATTTTTCTGTTTTGAAATAGTTGCATACAAATTTAAAACATAAAGCAATGCAAATGAAATAGGTACATTTTGAAATTGTTGCATACAAATTTAAAACATAAAGTGATCCAAATTAAACCCTAAACATTGCAAATGGAAATAGTTTAGGGTCATTTTGCTCGATTTTAGGTAAGTTTTTTGGTTTTGAAAGGTAAATTATTTTGTTTGATTTCAATGTAAGGTTTCATTGTTTTGCAAGAAGATTGAAATGAAAAAAACCTCAATACAAATACAAAGACAAAAAAAACCTAAATACATAGCTAATAACCAAAAAATGAAAAAAATGGAAAGAAATGGAGGAAAGACTTACCTGGTAGCCATTAGTCGCTTTCGCTCACTTGAGATCCCGATTGCACGTAGTAAAAATGAGCTCATAGTCATTTAAAAAATAAATAAATACTTCTATGAAATGAGATCCTGCTTATTACAAATCAAGATCTTGTTTCATAGCAATCGACATCCCATTTTGTAAAAAATGAGATATCGTTTATTAAAGCCAAGTTCGAGACATCGAAACAAAACGAGATCCTAAATTTTAAAACTTGGAATCACGTTTTAATTTTAGGCTTGGGACCCTGAAGCAAAACGAGATCCTAATTGCTAAAAAATGGGATCCTGATTCGTTTAGCCCAATTTTGGGATTTTTCTAAGGTTGAAACTTCCTCCTTAAGTGGACTCAAATTCGTGCTTTCACCCAGTATTCAAGAGTTGTGATCAATAAAAGGAGATTGACTTCAATTAGATCTTCTCACTGGTTGTGAAGATGAGTACAATTCAAGCGGATTTGGGTCTCACAGTGGTTTATAATCTTGAACTTGAGCAACTTGATGTGAAGATTGCATTTATACATGGTGGTATAGAAGAGGAGTTGTATATGCATCAACCTGAAGGTTTTGAGAAACCAAGTAAAGAAAATTTATATTGTAGGTTGAGTTTGTATGGGCTCAAGCAAGCCCCACGGTAGTGGTACCTTAAGTTTGATTCTTGCATGGCTGAGCAACACTTCACACATTATGAATTTGATCCATGTGTTTATTATAAGGCATTGAACAACGGTGAATTTGTTTTATTATTGCTCTATGTTGATGATATGCTTGTAACCTGTACAAGCATGAGAGTTGTTCGTGATTTGAAACAACAGTTAGCTAAAAAGTTGGCAATGAAAGTTTTAGGGGCAGTACAGAGGATACTTGGTATGACCATAATATGGGATAGACATAAGAGGGAAATCAGATTATCACAAGAAAAATACATTGGAAAAGTCTTGGATGGATTTAACATGAAGGGTGCTAAGCCTATTAGCACTCCACTTGTCGATCACTTTTGTTTGTCATCTGAAATGTGCCCAAAAATACCTTAGGATCAAGAAAACATGAAGGGTATTTCTTATTCATTTGCTATTAAGAGTCTTATGTATGTAATGGTGTGCACTCATCCATACATTTTCTATGCATTGGGAGTAGTGAACATATTTATGAGCAATCTGGGCAAGACTCATTGGGAAGCAATGAAGTGGATAAGGTATTTAAAAGGTACTTCAGATTGTGTTTTGTGTTCTAGAGGCAAAGATGCACAACTACGAGGTTATGTTGAATCCAATATGGCCAAAGACTTGGACAAACAAAGGTCTACAATAGGTTGTGTTCACATTTTTTGAGGCAACAATTAGTTAGGCTTCACGGTTGCAATAGGTGGTTGTATTCTCCACTACCAAGGTTGAATATAATGATTTCACTAAAGGTGCAAAATAGATGATTTGGTTGCAATGATTGTTGGGTGAGTTGGGTTTCAAACATGTTTTTACTCTCTTTTGTGATAGCAACAACGCTACTCGCTTGGAAAAGAACTCAACTTTTCATAATAGGACCAAGCATATCAAGTTGCACTATCACTTCATCCAAAACATACTGGAAGAAGGCAAGCTAAAAGTGGAGAAAATTGACACAAAGGTGAATCTAGCAGATGCATTGACGAAGATAGTGCCATGAGAGAAATTCAAGTTTTGTAAGACTTCTCATAGACAATAGGGGTGAAGTGGGGGAATATCTCTGAGTTTTCAGCAGACATTGGACTTCAAGTGGGAGATTGTTGGATGTTGAAGCCCAACGGTCACTTTGTTTTTCCCTATAATTGCATTCTCTTCATATTCTCTTTTTTGAATGTCTTATTCAAAGTGGATAATGTAATTGGAATCATATAATTTTATTGATGTTATGCTACTATAAATGTATTCAAACATTTGAAATAATAAAGAGTTTTGCCCTACTTTAAAGTGGATGTAGCCAAATTGGTGAACCACTATAAATCTTTGTGTTCTTTGTGTTTGTGTATTGTCTCAACTTTGATTTGATTTTCTGTAATCTCTTTTTCATTTGTATTGTGATAAATTCATCAATAGGCTATACCAAGGACAAAGACTTTGCAACAAGAGAAAATAGAATGGAGCAGGGAAAAGAGTCAATACTATTTAATGTTCTATTACTGAGATTTAAGGAATTGTAGAATAAGCAGGACAACTAATAAACAGTGGTGGTTGGGAAAATTTTGCTTTTTAGAGGCTGCAACCTCTATAAAATACTACATTATATGCCATTTAAAACATGGTCTAAAAAATGTAATTTGTTGAAAAGAGATAAAAGAGAAGAATCAGTGAAAGGGACAATCGCAACTGTTGAAGGAGAACTTCTGAAAGGAAGAGTGGAGTCATGCAAAGTTGTCGAACAAAGAAATTGGTGTAGCAGATTCAAGGTGAAAGTGCACAAGGTGAGTTTAAATTATTTGTTTCAATGGGAAAGACTGCTAAGAAGGCGAAGAAAGAAGTTTCAAATTAATGTGTGAGAAAGATAGTTTGGTAGAAGAATTGGTGAAGCAAGCTTAAAAAGTGTAACTTGGAGTTGATAGAAAAGATACTGAATTTTGGAAAAGAAAAATGTGATTATTTGTGTGAGAATGAAAATCTCAAAAAAGAATTAGAGAAAGTGAAAAAGGAAAATGAAGAGTTAGAAAGAAGATTGCAGCTTCTTGATGAGGTCAAAAAAAAAGAATGGAGATTTGAAAGAAAACCTAAAGAGGTTAGAAGAAAATAGTTTACAGAAGAAGGAAATATCAAAATTGAAATAAAAGAATGATCAATTAGAAGCATGTAATGAATTTCTAAGGTTAAAGCCATTGGTGTGTGATTCCTCATCTGATACGAATGATTTGTGTTCTTCAATTGATATGGGTGATGCATTAGGTAAAGAATGTGAAGTTGAAGATTAGAATGTGTCTGAGACTATAGTTTTTACAACTTGTGATGTTTAAAAAAAAAATTGGTTTGAAAAGAGTGTTGGTTCAAAAATTATGAAAAAAATGGGATATGAAGGAAAAGGTTTGGGAAAACCTGGGCAAGGAATGAGAGAGCCCATTCATCCAATTGTGAGGCCAAAGAATGAAGGTCAGGGATATAGAGAGAGATAGAAATGGTGTAACAAGTGTTACAGGTTCATGCAAATCAACTCAAGGAATGCAATATTTGCAATGTTCTCATCGTCACAAGGAAGGACATAAAAAAAAAGTGTTGGGATCTTCATCCTTGTACAATTTGTGGGTTGAAAAATCACTTTGAAAAATCATGTTGGAATAGAGAGTGGAATGGACAATCTATGAAAGATTGTATGAAGATAAATTATGGATGGATTGATTGGTCCACTTGGAAAAAAGTTACAGATATGTTCAAAAAGTTGTACAAACCTAAATGTTGGCATGTTAAAGAAATGGTTGTCAAACAAAGTTTGAAGGTTTGAGTCAAGTGGCTGATGATTGCTTGTTATGATTGGTACATTGAAAGTTGTCATGTGATTTGAGAGACAATTAGTTTTCTCTTTGTTAGAGAAAGGAAGAGAAAACCTTGCAATCTATCAAGAGAGAGAAATGAGTAAATAGGTACTTAGCTTTTGAAAAAGTGTACTAAGTGAGTCTATAAGACTAGAGTGATAGTAATCCTGCACATTGAGTTGCTCAGGTTCAATTTACAAAACTTCAAAACCATATTGTGAGTCTCAACATCAAAGGGGAGTATGTTGAGAAGTGATGCATGAGCCTCACCGCCATGCAATTCATTGACCATATAATGCATAATTTATGGATATTTAGATGGTTAGTCTATAGTTAAATTAGTTTTAATAATTGTTTGTAATTGCATGTTATCCCCTGCATGTAAGGAAAGCAACAGATGCATGAGCTACTGTTCAATTTTTAGATGCAGCGAATAGTTGACAACTATTTATTTTTAGAGGCTACAACCTCTATAAAATATTGTATTATATGCCATTTAAAACATGGTCTAAAAAATCTAATTCATCAAGGAAAGTTGAATAAAATATTTATTGTTTGTGTATTTTCCATGCATATGGTTTTCTCTCTATTTTTAGTTTGTCTTTGTTTGCCTGTGTTTTAAAATCTACAAGCTCTAATTTTTCTTTACAGTTTCTATGTACATTATCAGGGATGTGCAATAGCTACAATTGTGTATTTATTCCATTTCAAAACTTTTCTCCAATGTCATTGTTATATTTCTTAGCCATTTGTAAAAATTAACACCTAAACTAGGTTATATTAAATTATGGAACTTTACCCTGGAATGTATGGACATATATCGGCAACCAATCTATTGTTTACAAACGACTCTCTGATGTTTTTTCCATTTTTAGGTGACATGTTACAAATCAAAGCTTTACATCTCAATCATAAAATTAGTAGTACCATCATAAGTATTTTTCCTTAAGTTCAAATTACTGGATTGTCTCTTCATTCAAGCATAAAATATATAAGAACAATAACAAAACATTGAAAGATGTTCCAGAACAAGACTCAAAAATAGCAAACCGTAGCATGCATATGACATGCATTATTCAATGTGCAACAAACTAGTAGCAAAAATGGTGAAATAAAGATGATAACGGAAGATGAAGGCTAAAAATAGGAGAAACACATTCTTTCATGGAGCTACGAATGCATCAATTGTTAACATACTTCCCCTTGATGCTAAGAGGGCTCACAATCTGATTTTTGAGTGTCAAAAACTAATCTTTTGCAACTGATTTGGTGAAGATATCTGTTAATTGTTCTTTTGTGCTAATGTATTTCAATTCTATTGCCTTCTTCTGCACCAAATCTTGGATAAAATGATGTTTTAAATCTAAATGTTTTGTCATGTTGTGATGGACTGGATTCTTGGCCAATTTGATGGCACTAATGTTATCACAAAAAAATCATTGTAGGTTGAACTAACATCTCTCCAATTTCTTCAAGAAGTTTTCTAAGCCATAATGCTTGTGTACCTGCTGAAGTGACTGCAATATACTCTATTCCCATAGAAGAAAAAGCAACAATACTTTGCTTCTTTGAGTTCCAAGTAATCAAACCAAAACCTAAAGAAAAAAAAATACCAGATGTAGACTTTCGGTCATCCAAACTATCTCCCCAATCAAAATCACTAAAACCAACAAGATTGAACTTTTTAGAAGTGTAGTAATGAATACCAAAATTTAGAGTGCCTTTCACATACCTCAAAATTTTTTTGGTTGCCTTCATATGTATTTCAGATGGCTCTGTCGTGTACCTTGAAACAAGTGAAATTGAATAAGCAACATCGGGTCTTGTATGAGTTAAAAACATTAAACTTCCAACAATGCTCCTATAAGCTATCTCATCAACTATTTCAGCACCATCATCTCTACACAACACAACTCCATGAGAAACTGGAGTGGAGGCCGGTTTACAATCAACCATTTCAATTTTTTTCAACATATCTTTGGCATGCTTTGTTTGACAAATAAAAATTCCATTCTCACTTTGATAAACCTCCATTCCTAGAAAGTATTTCATGAGGCCTAAATCTTTCATCTCAAATTCATTCATCATAGCAACTTTGAATTCATCCTTCATCTTAGAACTACTACCCATATACAACAAATCATCAACATACAAAATTACAATAAGAATATCATTATCTTCTTGTTTGTAGTAAAGGGTACGTTCGTTCTTACTTCTTTGAAAGCCATTCTCTTGAAAATACCCATCAATCCTAGCATACCATGCTCGCGGTGCTTGCTTGAGGCCATACAAAGCCTTCTTCAACTTGTAAAATTGATTTTCTTTACCTTGCATTTCAAAACCTTGTGGTTGTTCCACATACACTTCCTCTTCTAAGTACCCATTCAAGAAGGCACTTTTCACATCCATGTGATGAATGCTCCATTTCTTTTTAGTTGCTAATGAAATCATCATTCAGATAGTCTCTTGTCTTGCTATCGGTGCAAATGTCTCTTCATAGTCAATCCCATACCATAGTGTGAAGCCTTTGGCAACCAATCTTGCCTTGTGTCTTTCAACACTCCCATCACTGTTGTACTTAGTCTTGTAGACCCATTTAGTACCAATTTTTTTCTTGTCAAGTGGAAGCTCTGTAAGCTCCCAAGTATCATTCCTATGAATAGATTCTACCTCTTCTTGCATTGCTTGAACCCAAACCTCATTAGTACTTGCATCTTCAAAACATGATGGTTCAAAAACAACCTTGGAAAGTAAAGAAAAATGTACTATCTCACCTCTAGGATTTTCTTCATGTGCTTCATTTGTACTTCTTTGATAAATGTCAAATTAAGCTTCACACCTGTCTTGTAGGACTTGGACTTGAAGATGGACTTGCACTTTGAATTGATGAGGGGCTACTTGATGGACTTGTAGCTCTTGGAATTGAAATGTTAGTGGGCTGCTCATGATCAATTTCATCAATAATACCATCATTCAAAACAGATTTGGGCTTATCAACATGGTCTTTTTGATGACCATAAACTCCCCCTTCATCAAAAATCACATCTCTTGACACAACAATGTTGTTAGTGAGAGGATTATATAATCTATAAGCCTTGCTTTGCTCAATGTACCCAACAAAAATGCATGATTCACTCTTTGGATCTAATTTTTGTCTTTTTTTATCAGCTAAATGAACATAGGCTAAACAACCAAAAACATTAAAATGATTAACATTAGGTTTTTTCTCATACCAGGCTTCACAAGGAGTCATATTGTCAAGTGCACTAGTGGGACTTTGATTGAGAATATATATTCCTGTAGCAACTGCATCACCCCAAAAAACATTGCCCAATCCCTTGGTTTGTAACATACTCCTTGCCATTTCCACCATTGTACGATTCTTCCTTTCAGCTACACCATTTTTTTGAGGTGTGTAAGAGGTGGTAAGTTGTCTTTTGATTCCATTCATATTACAATAATCTATAAAATCTTTTGAGAAAAACTCTCCTCCATGATCAGTTCTTAAGAACTTTATGTTACAACCACTTTTATTTTCTACAAGGGCTTTAAACCTCTTGAAATTGTCAAATGCTTCATCCTTGGTCTTCAAAAAATAAACCTAACACTTTCGTGAGTAATCATCAATAAAATAATGAAATATGATGACTTACCCAAACTCTTTGTTTGCATAGGACCACAAATATCAGAGTGAGCTAGCTGAAATGTATAATGGGCCCTCCATGCATTGCCTTTTGGAAATTTCTCTTTTGCATGTTTTCCTTTATCACATCCTTCACAAACCTCATTGTGCTCTTCAATTGTAGGCATACAATAAACTAAATCTTTTGATGTTAGTAGCTTCAAACTATGAAAATTCAAATGTCCGTACCTCAGATGCCACAACCAACTTTTGTCTTCATATGCCATATTGACAAGATTACTATGATGCTCCCCAAACTTCAATGGGAACATTCTATTTTTTGTCATAGGAACAACTGTAACAACCCTATTTCCTTGACTCTTATCATAAATGATACATTGTTGATTGTCAAATACCCCTTTGTAGTTCTTTCCACACAATTGTCCAACACTCAATAAATTATGCTTCAATTGTGGAGTGTAATAGATATTATTCACACATTTCTTACCTTCTTTTGTATTTACCTCCATAGTTCCTTTAGCTGCAACATCCAAGGACTTGTCATCTCCAAGTTGAATTTTAGATTTGAAACTTTGATCCATTGTAGATAAAAGCTCATGATTCCCTAAAATGTGGTTAGAACAGCCTGAATCTAAATACCAAACCTCTTTAGAACTATTTTCAGCTTTTTTATATGATAAGAATAAATTATTAGGAGATGCCTCCTCATTCTCATTCAGCATAATTAGCACTTATATTGTTGTTACCTTCTTTTAATCTGCATTCCCTTTCAAAGTGGCCATACCTATTACAATGATAGCATTGAATACTTCTCTTATCAAATCTTCATCTACCTCTTCCTTTGTTTCGTCTTGAATAATTTCGATTCCATTCTTGTCCTTGGTTGCTTTTACTATTGGAACCTTTCTTTTGTGCAATCTATAATTTTGAAGAAAAAGCCTTCTCATCACTTTCTCCAAATGAATCTCTCAATCTTTCTTCACAAGACATAAGAGATCCAACTAGCCGATCAAACTCAAGAGTAGTCAAATCCTTACTTTCTTCAATGATTATAGCAACATGGTTCCACCTTGGGGTTAAAGACCTCAACACCTTTTTAACCACAACCTCTTTACTCACAATTTCTCCAAGTGTAGACATTTTATTTACCACATCTTTTACTCTCACACAATAGTCACTCACACTTTCAGCTTCTTGCATCTTCAAATTCTCAAATTCCCTTTTCAATATTTGTAGCTTGACAACTTTGACTTGATCACTGCCTTGGTAAGCTTCTTGTAGAGTCTTCCTGGCTTCCTTGGCTGTCTTTGCGCCTGCAATTCTTGGAAATAAGCTCTTATCTAGAGCTGTTTGAATATGAAATAAAGCCAAACAGTTCTTCTTCTTACTCTCCTTGTTGGATGTTCTATCATTCGCTGCAAGAGTGGTCCAATCAGCTAGCTCATCATAACTTGTTTCAACAATTTCCCATAAAACTTTTCTTGTCAAAAGAGCCATCATCTTGATGCTCCAATATTCATAATCAGTTGCATTAAATTCAGGAACATGCAAAGAGTTAAGATTTGACATGATCAATTGTTAAAGAAATCACAACCACAAAATATTGAACCCACAATTTTAACCTGCTCTGATAGCAAATGAAAAATCTAAAACCAGGCCTAATTCCTGCACCGAAAGGTTATGAGATAACAGTAGAAAATTATAGCAGCATAGATAAACAATTAACTCAGAAAACAGGGCAGAACAGAGCACACAGTAATACACACAATTTCTGTATTTTTGCAGACTGCATACTTGTCTCTTCATTCAAGCATAAAATATATAAGAACAATAACAAAACATTGAAGGATGTTCCAGAACAAGACTCGAAAATAGCAAACCGTAGCATGCGTAGGACATGTATTATTCAATGTGCAGCAGACTGGCAGCAAAAATGGTGAAATAAAGATGATAACGGAAGATGAAGACTAAAAATAGGAGAAATGCGTTCTTGCATGGAGCTGCGAATGCATCAATTGTCAGCATGGACTTACTTGTTGAGTTCAAAACTTCGTTATATCCTTGACACAATAAATTTCTAACACTAACAGAAATTCAGCAACTCTTCGGAGACTATATTTTTTTGGAGGAGAAAATTAATTTCTAATCACTATTGTGGACGTAGGGTTTGAAGATGTAAAACACTATAATCCTGATAAATCCCATCAATTATAGTTCTTCACAATATACAAAATTCCATTCAAGTATCCTTCCGAACCTGTGTCAGACTGTAAGAGAACATATTTAGCCTTGTTTATCTTTCACCGGAGATAATGCTACCATCGGATAGAAAATCACAGCTAAGAAAATGAAATGCAGGCAATCCTGCATTAGTTTGTTATTAAATTTTTTCTTCTTTACTTTCAATTTTATTATTATAACCTCGAAGGTCAAATCCTAATCAGAGACACCATATAGGGACAGTGTGGAAGTCACTATAAACGAAATGTAATATTTATAGCTTTCAAGACGTAGTTAAGCTCCACAGTACCTCAAATAGTATAGAAAATATGATGAACCATTGGATTCCTTTCAATTCATTGTAGGCCGCATCCACATACTCCATTATAATTTATTATTTGAGGATAACCAAAAATTAGGTAGCACAAATTAAGCATCTAAATTACCATAGATTGAGGTTAGTTTTTAGGCAGATCTGATTGAGTTGCAGCATATGCTTCCATATTATCGTTGACTCCCCCGTTGATGTCAATATTAATTTCCCGTCCTTTGTCGCTTTGACCAATCTGTGTTGATGTTGACAGGTACATCGTGGGTGAGACGAAAAAAGTTTGGGGACGACGATGAGGATTTGGATAGGATAGTTGTTGGGTTTGGTGAAGCCCAAATTGGCAAGATTCTCAAATAGATCGGATAAGGATGCCTTTTCCCTGAATTGGCAAGTTTCTCTCACAGACTGATTTTTTTTCCTGCTGTTGAAAGTGCATGTAGGCAATTGCCGAACCGCTATAAAAAAATCAATTGGTATCAAAACCTGAAGCTCGGTGCTGGAAATCAGTGAAGTATTTCCTGAGCTATGGAGAAGTATTGAGCAGAGATGGAAGACGATTGAGTGTTAGATCCTGATGAAGTGGGAGTTTCAGATGATGAAGATCACGAAGCTGTTATGGAAGAGACTCACAACTGGGATGATTGGGTTCAAGCTCTCATGTCTTGGTTGTATGGCTCTAGATTGAGTGATGATGAAGTGGGAGCTATTCATCATATGTTTTTGGATGAAATAAATGATGAAGCTGATTTTATTATTGAGGAGTTTCTTGGCATGATGGAATCAGACACTGACATTGAGCTGGATGAAATTGTGCCGATGGAAGTAGATGAATCTCCTGTTGTTGATCCTAATTCCTTGAGTACTACCCAAGCGAGGTATGTGTGGGAAAGGCCTC
The DNA here is from genome assembly GCA_007258455.2 of Sequoia sempervirens. Classification (NCBI taxonomy): domain Eukaryota; kingdom Viridiplantae; phylum Streptophyta; class Pinopsida; order Cupressales; family Cupressaceae; genus Sequoia; species Sequoia sempervirens. The sequence goes on along the minus strand of VDFB02270651.1, from coordinate 567,569,920 downwards.
CACAGGATTTGGGAGGTGAAGATTTTGAATCAGAGAGCCTTCCGAGGTTGAAGGAAATAGAAGATACATCAGATATTGATGTGAAAGTTACACCAAAACGTCGTGTACATTGGTGGGATGGCTGGACAAATGAAAAGGATTCGGCTGTAGAGGAGAAGGATTCTGGATTTGGAGTTGAATCTGAACCAGACGAATTTTTAGACGATCTCAAGATTGAGCTTCAAGCACTTTTTGAACACATCGGTGATGCACAACATAGGAAATCCATCATGGAGGAGTTGCAGAAGAGGGCAAAGGCAGATAAGAGTGGCAAGTCTGTAAAAGATCTGATATTGCTCCTCTATGAAATGGTTTCTCTCACTTCTAGCTTCCGCCTCGATGATCCTAATATATTTGCTTCCAGAATTCATACTTTGTTGAAGCTGGGTCTCAACATTTATGACAAAAAAGATGTGCAGACAGATGGCATAGAGACAGTCGAGGAGGAAAAAGAGGCATGCAAGGCTGAACCAACACAAGGTGATGAGCAGCCATTTCTACCTCATACGCAGCCTCTGCCAGCGCTCCCTTTGTTTGATTCGCAACCTCCTGTAAATTCCTTTCTGCCCACCGATGATCTTCCCACTCACTTTGACTGGAGAGAGAAGGGGTCCGTCACAGAGGTGAAGAATCAGGGCTCCTGTGTGTTGTGCTGGGCGTTTAGCATGACAGGGGCGTTGGAGGGGGCGAATTTCTTAAAAGATTGTGACTCGGGTTGCAATGGTGGACTAATGACAACTATGTATGAATATGCAATGCAGTCTAGCGGGTTTGAAAGTGAGAAAGACATCCTGTACGAGGAATTAGAAAGAGCAGGCGGCAGCCTCAAAGCCTCAACCAGATGAATGTTCAAGTGTCTCCCGATGACAATGCGACAGAGGACACTGTTGCGGCAGAGGAGGTTGCAAATGCAGCAGAGGTGTGTATGAGAGGGGAAGATTCTACGGAGTTTAATGTGAAGTTGATGCCCAAGAGAATACGAGTCATTACTACAGACCAAGATGCCTCTGATTCTTCTAATGATGAGGAGCATGAAAGCGGGACGACGACTGGTCATTGTATGTTTTCTGGATAGGTAAAAAGCCAAATTGAGATTGTAGAAGGAATGAATGCGATTTCTGAGGCCTTTTTGAAGCAAACGGTTAAAAACGTCGTTATTTGTGACATGCAACCTTTTGTTTTTGTTGTGCCGCCTCCTCAATGTCCTGCGCAGCTTGGACATATTCCATCGCAGCTTTTACCAAGTAATTTACACTCAGTTTTTAGTGTTGATGAAAGTCCGGAGGTAAGTGTCGTTTTTGTTTTTCTGGCACCGGCCTTTGTCGTAAAGCAGTTTGAGGATTCTGAACTGGTGCAGAAACGGACTTGGGAGGAGGTTGCGGAATCCAACATTCTGTCGAGTTTCTATGAAGAGGAGTCTGTTAACGCAGTTGTAGCTATTGCGTCTATGTTGGGCGTCAATAGAATGGAGCTCAAATGAATTTTGAGTCATTCGCAGGCTCTCGACATAGATTTGGGGACCGTTAAAAATCCGGCAATGGCGGCGCGGTTCGTTGCGGAGAATGGGGTTATTAATGGCAGGTATTTTGCTACCTTTTTGGAAATCCCCCTAAATATTGGAGGATTGGATTGGAAATTTTCAGAGACCTCGAAAAAATCTGAGATGAGGAAGAGAGGTTCTATTTTTAGCGATCCGGTGTTTTGTAATTTGATCAAGGGTTATACTGCTGCGAAGCAGTGGGAGAAAATGGAGAGCTTAAAATCTCTATAGCTTATTAACTCGGATGTGCTTTGGCGGAGATTAATCCGGTGTGTCCATGAATAAAATCTCGCGAAGCTCAAATCGTCATTGTGGCGGATGTAAATTCCTGTAGTGGGGGAGATCTTTGAGCAACAATTTGGTCTTCAAGTGGGAGATTATTGGGTTTGGTGAAGCCCAAATTAGCAAGATTCTCAAATAGATGGGATAAGGATGCCTTTTGCCTTAATTGACAAGTTTCTCTCACAGATGGATTTTTCTAATTATTGGAGTGGAGACCATTTTATATATATGCTGCTGGTTGAATATGTAAATGCATCTTAAGAATTAATAAAGAGATTCTTCTACTGTTGAAAGTGGATGTAGGCAAATTTGCCGAACCACTATAAATTTCGTGTCTCTTATCTTGTTCTTGATTTTTCCTATTTTTCTTCTATTTCTTTGCTCATTTTAATATTAACAATAATCTCATACCTTTTTACCAAGATCAGCATTTTCTACCTTTAGTGATTGTGCCTGGTTGACAATAACATTCATTGCAAATCATATTAAAAGAAAATTAGATAATGTTGTATCATAGTTGAATTCAAGAATTTAGCTGACTTTCTATAGAACATGGCTTGAAGTTTACGTTGCCCCTTTTCTAGGTGCTAGTATCTGACTTTACTCACTAACTGTTTCTCTTTTTGATTAAAGAGATAAATAAACAATGCAAGGGACCAAGGTAGACATAATACACATCTTGATGAAACCTTTCCTATTCTCTTTCCTAGATAGAAGTAAGATTTACTTAAAACAGTAGAAAAATACAGCATACGTAAGAACCATTTTATGAAAATTCAATCTATAATAATGTAAGATAACATAAAAAAAAATCATTAATAAAAAACTATATCAATTGTTAATTCAAAATAACACAAACAGTAACATGCATGCACACCAGTCAATACATGTTATATCAGTCCATAATAATCAAGACTTACAACACTAATCTTCTTCTATCATGTAAATGATCTAATTCATGTATCCATAAAATTTTGAGATGTTAAGTTAATGACTTGGAAACTACTTTGTAGTGAAATATTTTTATTGTGGACCCTTGCCCTATACTAGTGAGTTGTGGAATGTTTTATTTTTTTAATAATGGACTCATTTGGAGTTGGCTGATTTGTAGAAATGGAACATTATGAAGAAAAGGAATCTACTTTTTTGTTTGAAAATAGAAGTAAAAGGTTAAGGTTTGAACTTTGGTAAGATAGAATTTCATAATGATTTTAGATTAAAATGATCATAATCAATAATTATTAAATATTTTTACAAATATATCAATTGTTAAAGTTCTTATTTTATTGAAAATTTTCAATAAGCTCCCTCAAGAGTGGTTCTCTAAATCAATTTTCAAACATTTTATAATAATTTTTCATTTTTATAAAAATATTTTTCAAAAATATGGAAAAAATATAGAGAAATGATAAAAATTAAGGTTTCTAATTAAAAAAAAGGAAATGAATAGCTTCAAATACTTATTCTCACTCTTAGAAAATATAAATTTTATAATAGTCTAATAAAAATATAAGTCTCATATGATATGAAAAGACGTAAAAATATTCAATTCCAACATAACAAATAATTAATATTATATTTATTTAAATATGTTTTGTTACAATATAAATTCATAAATAAGACTTATTTTCTACAACATGTCAAATTGTAATATTGTTCTCAAGATTCAATCATGTAGGTTTACAAGTCAAACTATTGACCCATGTTTGAGAGCAGTATATTTATTTAAATATGTTTTGTTACAATATAAATTCATAAATAAGACTTATTTTCTACAACATGTCAAATTGTAATATTGTTCTCAAGATTTAATCATGTAGGTTCACAAGAAAACTTTGTGGTTAAGCACGCTTGAGCTGGAATAGTACTAGGATGGGTGACCTCCTAGGAAGGTTCGTGCTTCACCTCCATGAACATCACCTAGATGCAATGAGTGCTAAGTGGACCATTCATTATCATGAGAGATAGATTCTTGTGAACCACTCCTCGCCAAACATGAATCAATGAATTTGACTTGTAAAACTACACATTAAATCCTAATAACAATATCACAATATAAATTTTATATTTTAAATAAAAATAAAAATATAACATAAAAAGAATATCAAATTAATTTTTTTTTAAACTAAATTTATTCTTTTCAATTTTCTTTTATATTTTCCTGTAATGCTTTAATTTAAATCTAATCCTAAAATGATTCTATTGCCCATGTTATGTATAATCCTTAATCTCGGTTGAAAAGCTTGCGTTGTTATTTTTTATTAGTTTATTTAAGCAATATGTTTTCTTTAAATTTTAAATAATTTAAAATAAGATAATATTTAAAATTTAAATATAAATTAATTATTTCAGTAAACTAAAATAATATGGTGTATTCATCATAACAAGAGTAAAATATTTAATCTTAGGATTAAAAATAGGTATCTAAATATAGTTAAATTTTTTTTATATAAAAACTGACCAAAAAATAGTGATTTGTAAATGCTTTAGAAACTTATGAGTCAAACAATTAATTTATTGTGCTATTTAGATTTCCAAAAATATTAAGAGGAAATAAAGACTTAAAACACAACACAAAGAAAATAAAGTATTTAAATATAAAATATGACATTAAACACTAAGATCTATCTTAAAAAAACCTGTGAAGATTGAGAAATCTAGTTAGTGAAGATTTTCAATCTGACCCTATTCTTTAATTCAATTGAAAAATAACTAAAATAACAGAAAAAAATCACTACTTACAACGTATATTATTAAAATAATATAAATTACTTGCAAATATAAAAACTACACAATAGTCATTGTAGAAATATCATAACTGATCAACTTAACCGAAAAAATATTGATTAGTAATTCTAAATCCTTTTTGTATTGCTGAAAAATTGCAGACTTGCACACTATTTTTTTTTGCTGCATAAATTGTAATCATGAGGCTACTGCCTTTTCATATAATAATAATATTAGAAATTTACATTTTCGGTTTCTTGGTTGAGCAAAATCTCAAACCTATAATAGTGTCAAGGTTTATAAAAAAAAATCCTAAATCTACATATTATAATTTTTTGATAACATTATACTAGCTATATAATTGCTTAGTTTTAATTCTCTTCCTCTTATGAGTTGTTAGTAAATAGAGATATCATCCATTCTATGCCAATCTCATTGCTTAATCCCATTGACTTTTTGAAATTTGCTCAATCCCATTGCCTACTTCAAAAAGTCCACTACTTTAGCTGTTTATGCCTCCTTGCCTCCATCAGTGGATTGTAGGTGGTAGTAAATGGTTTCTGTTGCACAATTGTGGAGCCATTAGTCATTGGAGCTCCATTTTCCATTAGCATTCCATGGCCAAGAGCAGCAATCTCTATAATTTTGTTTAGACCACTAAGCACATGTTTTATCACCATCGGATTGACCATTAAGCTCACCATCTCCAAGTTTATCTCTCCCAAGTCCAGTAGTACTCCAACAAACATGGAGAACTATGGTCTATGATCAAGAACTCTTATTCAAATATCCATAAAATAGATTATAATACCAGACCCAACATATTTTTTAACACCTTTTTAAGCCTCAATCATGAGATAATTCCCCGAAAAGCCAACTTTCATGTGTCACTAGTTAACCAAATACATGTAGATATCCATCATGTTCTTGCATCTGGTGATAGGTGAGATGATTTTTTAACACTGAACTACTTCAAGGTTGTTCAAATCTTCCATTAAATCTCATAATGGGAAGAGTAGATTTATTATGACCTCTTTTTCATCGTGCACATGCTAAGGAGTCCAACTCATCTAGGCCATGGATAAACCTTCCCAAAAATCATTAGTTTGTACTCCTTATACTTCTATTCAATCATTCCTCATGGAAGTTGGAGTTGATACCACGGTTGATATTAATGTGATTATTTAGTTCTTTTCAATTATTCTCAAGAATGCTACTTTTCTTTTCATGGATAATATCTATAGTATAATTTTCCAAGTAATTTGTTGTTATATTGGCTTTTCTATAGGTGTGTTGAACCATGAAGGAGTTAAAAGAACAAATATATGACCAAGCTTGAGATAAAATATTATTAATTTTCTTGGTTTTAGATTTTTATTTCTAAATTGATTTAATGATGATCATTGAATCGTCTTCTATTTTAAGAATCTTTAATCCAAATTGGAGACATGTTTGAAGACCCAACACCAATGTGCGAGCCTCAATCTCGTTGTTCATCCCTTCTTTGATTTTCTATGATGCAACTGCAATTAAGTTCCCTTCCAAATCTTTGATGATACTTCTATCCCCAAAGAGCCCCAAGTTTCCTCTAGATGTCTTGTCAAAGTTCAATTTGGCCCAACGACTTCAATTGGTACTATCCATTTCACTTTTTTCCTTGCTTTGTTAGTGGAATTCGCTATACCAACCCCATGAATAGGGGCCTTGTAGCCCATTCCATTTATGAGTAGCTTCACAATCCCAAGATGATTTTTTTTGTAATTTTTGGTTGACTGTGTTGTAGTTCTATTGTTTACTACTTCAATAATAGCTACTTCTAGTTTGTTCAAGAAAGATATCATTGGCATTGTCGTCACTTGGAAGGTCCTTATATTTCTCTCCTTTCAAATTTCCCAAATCATTAAGGATGGACTTAAAATCCATAAACTAGCAAATGTTGAATTTATTTGTGTGATTGGCCACAACACCAAGAGTTTTTTTATACCATTTGGAAGTGTTGAGATCTAGCCAAGTCTGACACATAGTCATTACCAACATTTATTTGTATAGAGACAAGTTAATAATAGGTGATTTGCAGTCTCTTCCTTCTACTCACAAATTATACAACTTAATGACCCGTATTAGCCTACTTTTTGAATCTACCAATTGTTAATATCTTTTTATGTATAGTAGACCAAGCAAAGGTTCCTACCTTTGGAAAATAGTATTAGTGCAACTCTAACAGCTTTTTTTTTATCCTCTACCAAATAACCCATTTTGACTATGCATTCCTTGGTTTTTAGGATTCTATCTTCCCCACATGAAAATAATACTTTTTGTTGCTAAGTGAACATTATTAAATTCGTACCATAATGGAGTTCGAAAAGGGGGTCCTCATTAAGGGAGGACCCATTCACCACCTAGGGAAAATGGTTCCTGGAATTATTTTCTAGGACCTTGCCTTCGGCGAATGAAAGAACATGAAAAACCCATGTAGAATATGCCAAAAAAGGGGTTCCTATAGATGGGGGACCCATTCGTCACCTAGGGTGAATGGGTCCTAGCAACAATTTCTAGGACCTTAATTTTTCCCAATTAAATGTTATGTAATTTGAATTATGGGCGTCGAGATAGATCTTTAGAAGGTGTCAAAAATAAGGATTAAATTTGAATTAAAGGGGCTAATTAACTCCAATTAACCATAATTAATTAAGAGGACCCTAGATAAGTGTGAAAGTGTGTTACAACACTTAAATAAGGTAGAAATTAAGTACATTTTGGTAAAAGGGGGCTCAAGATCAATGTGAATGTGTTACAACACATTACAACATTAAACCTAGGCAAAAATAGGTTAATTTAGTGACAGTTATTCCCAAATCAAGTAAGGAAAAATGATACTTTTTTTGTTACTACAAAATATTGCTTGAAATAATACTTTGAATGCTTGAGTTGATCATGAAACCTACATCACAATTTTAGCTCCAAGAGCATGTATGATGCAAGAATACTTTGATATGATGAATGGATCTTGAATGTTGCAATAAGTCTCTAATATATATGCTCTTGAATGCTCTTGATCATCAACTTTAATATAGGAATGTTTGCATTCAAATTATAGGTGAAACTTAGTGAAATAACCTTGTATTTATAGGTATGTATCCTTAATTTTATGAAATTCAAATATCACAAGCCAATATTGAATTATGGATTTGAAAACATTAAAATACTACCAAAAACATAGTTTAAATTTAGGTCCTAAGGTTTAGGGTGGACCTGTTTGTCCATGGGAGAATGGGTGTTAGGTCCATAAACCTTGAACACACATTGCTCAATGTAAAGTGTTATGCTTAGGTATTAATTATTTTCAGGTTTCCCCTTAGAAAAATGTAATTAATTAGTTTTAGAAAATGAATTAAAGGGATAATTAAGGCATAATCAAGCTCAATTTATTAAAAGGGCCCAACAAGTGTTTAAATGTAAATGGGTACATTTAACAACACTAAATTAAGGAATTATTAATTCCAAATTTAACTAGGAGGGCCTAAAAGTGAGAAAATGTAAAGGGTTAAATTTTTTTGTACTACACACCTCTCACCATATTAAGAAAGAATACTTAATAAAAGTAGGTCACGTCAATTATTTTGTCCATTTTAGTATCTAGCGTATCCAAATAAATACAAATACAAGCTTGAGAGAAATAAAGAATGGTGTCTGACTTTTCTCTATTACTTATGGAGCCACCACAGTTTGTAAATACTATATATCCCTAGGATTTCCTTGCAAAATTTCAATATAATGGTGTAAAATAGGATAAAAGATAGATTAGTTTTTAGCAAAGTAAATTGCTAATTTCATTCCATAAAAGCTTACACCATAATTGAATATCCAAACTATTCACTTGTTTATGGACAACAAAAAACCAAGTAAATAACCCTAAACCCAAATCTACACACTTATATTGCATAACTATCAAGCAATAAAAAATAGATAAAGATATAGAATAGAAGAGAATGAGGGAGAGGAGTGAATAATATAGAGAGAGGGAGACATATCTATAGATAGGGAGAGAGATAAATTAGTAGAGAGAGGGAGACATTTCTAGATATGGAGGGGGAGAGAGGAATATAGAGGTATAGATGAATATATAGAGAGAGAGGAAGAGTGAGACAAATAGATAGAGGTAGAGATGAATATAAATGAGAGAGGAAGAGGGAGAAAAATAGATATAGATGATATTATGATGATATTAGTTGTGAGACTCCACCAAGTTATATATCTGCAGTATTTGCTCTTTAAGAATCTGTTTATCAAGAAGTTTCTTCTTTTTATCAATAATTCTTCTTTGCAATCAGATATTCTTCTCTATTGCTTATTGTACTTGCTTGAACACAGCCCAATAATCATTAGCTTGCTTCATCATCTTATTGAACCTTTCCTTGATTATCTTGAACACAGTATTGTAATTAATGACTTTCATTTCCTTTTCTAGTGCCTTACACTTTTTCGGGGCTTTTAGATGGAAATTTTTCCAATAACATACATCACCCAATGCATCTAATACTCTCTTGTCCTTTTCAAGCCATGGGGAGTACAATTCTAAAGTAGAAGAGGTAGATGACTTCTCCTCTTGATGTGATAACTCCCTTTTCAATTTGTGCACTAGTGAATTTTGCCACATTGACATTTAGTTCTACTATTTCCAAGGGATTAGTGTCCCCAACTCTTTGGACCAAAAGGTGTCCAAACACTTGATTTGGATTGTCAATCACTGTCGGCCTCTTCTCATGAGTGTATATTGACCAAAAAAGCAAGGTAGCCTCATATGGATTATACCCAGACCCTGAATATATCTTGTCACTAACCTCCTCTGTTAGGTTCATTGTTGTATCCCCTCTTTTTCTAAAATTATTAAACACAATTGCAGAGCTAATGTCCCATCCTCGTAGAAGCAACACCCCAAACTCTTGAAGTAATTCTCTACCTCTCTTGGGGGTGATAGATTGCATCTCCTTGTCAATTTCCATTTTCAATTCCTCTAAAGTAGCAACTTCTCTTTCAGGAGTAATATCTTGCTCCTTTTGTCTTATTTTCCTTCCCTTATATTCATAGACAAATGATTTGAATTCAGGCATTTTAAAAAAATCACCATCATGAATTTGTGACTAGTCTTGACCCTAATGTCATCAGATAATTCATCTGATGTTTCAAATCTTACAACATTTTGTTCCTAAGGGGGCTCATATTGTGTGATCATAGGGGATTCCATTTTTTCTACTTGTTGCTCCTCCTCACTACCTTTCTCATCACTTTCTTTGTTGCTTTCCTCTTCTTCACTGTTGTTAGAAAAACATACATCAAGAGTGGATTGTGAGGGTATGTGATCTAAAGGCTCCACATTTTCAGCCTGTACTCCTGTATAATTCGCATGAGAGGTATCAAAAACATATTAAGGCACATCTTTCATTGTTTCATTCACATGACGAATGAGTTGCTCAATCCTAGCCAAGGGATCTTGTATATCACCGAATGATTTTAAATATGATGGGACATTCTTTCTTTTCCATTCCTGCATGAGCATAACTTTATTATATGAGGCCATTCTATCACTGGTAGAAGCTTCATCTCAGTTCTTGATCACATCATCAAGCGCAAACCAATGCTCATACCCTGACAACCCTTGCGTTAATCTTGCTTGATGAATAAACCCCTCTGCATCAAATTTCTCTCTTTCATACCCAAGGGGAGGGTTGGAATGGGCTAATTTAGCACCAATTTCCTCATATCCTTCAATGGATACCACTGTAAAATCTCCAAAACAAAGAGTGTTGGGCATAAGTGATTTCTTATTATGACCCTTGAGGTGTTTAGCATCAGACTTTTCCAATTGTCATACAATCTCCAAATAAGTAACTCTATTAGGAACTACTTGGGGTAGCAAATGTGGAATCCCTTCAAACCCATAAACTCTTATTACTGCGTAGTCAGAGAAAGCATACCAGTCCCCCCAATTATGGTTTATTTTACCTTTTAGGTCATTCTCCTTCAGTCTTAGAAATCTTTGCACATTAAGGGATAATTTGTGATCATATGAATATCCCAGTAGCTTCATTAGTGGTTTAACAAAAAATTCTTCAAAATATAAATAATGAGACCTTTCACATTGACTATCCCATAGTGACACCCACATCTGTACAGGCTTGAAGTTTCCATTTTCATTTGTATCTCTAATCCTCAGTTCTTTACTCCACACATTTCTGGCATGTACCTCATACAAAAGTAAATGCATTGACAAGCAATAGTGTTTGAAATCTATGCAGTCATTATTATTTTTTATCCTTTCAAGCCCTTCATTTAAGGCATTAGTCAAGTATCTTGCATAGTCGAATGACTTAGCATCCTTGCTTTGTATATCTACAACTGCAACCATCAATGCAATAGACATAAGGGGTGCGACCTCTATTCCCAATACTTGACCAGCTGAGTAATAAGTATATTGAAAGTATTCTTCAAACAAATCTACATGAAAATGAGGGTTTTCATTGCTCAAAAATATCCTGAGTTGGCCTTCCTCATTTTTTGGTCTATGCAAAGTTAATTTCCATCTCTTTTAGCTAGTATTCATGCAACGATATTCTATCAAGAGATCTCTAATTGTGAATGGAAAATTCGTGGGGCATTCTAACTTAAATACATTAGAGATCAAGTCTTAAGAGATAACAAGCATGTCGGCCCCACTTTATGACTGGATAGTTCTCTTTTTGGTATTATACTGAATGGAAAGAGCTTTTATTAATTTTGCATTGATGAACACGTTTGGCACCACAAGTCTTCCTAAGTTCAGTCTCCATGGGTTACAGACTGGTTGAAATCTGAATTGCTTTCTGTAGCGATACATGAAAAAGCTCATATCCCCATTGTGGCATCCAAACATCCCCCAGACCCCTATGTTTGTCTAACAATTTACTTATTTGAGAACTCCTCTTGTGTCTCGACCTCGACCCCGAACATTCATCTACCAAATCTTGGTTTAAATTTCTCCTTTCGGTTTTTTGTTTCTTTTCCTTACGTTTTTCCACATTTTCTTCCATTTCTGAAAAAATTCAACTTACTAGTTGAGAGTGACATACTTGAATTTTTGCCTCCCCTAGTTTTTCTACGTAAGAGCTCCAAGTTTCATCTTTTCTATTTATGTCCTTAGTGTAGCACTCCTAGTTTCTGCAATTGTATGCTCAACTTATAGTGTAATTTACTTCCGGTCTGGCTCATTAATATACCACTTTTTTCATTCTTGTCATCGGGGGGAGCATTTATGTTAAATATCTTGACGATGCTCTTGGAGGCCACATCAACTAGTAGTAATCATTCATTGCTATATTTTTGGGGCCTTGGTTCATTTTTCACCGATGGCCACCTTCTCCAGCAATGAATGTATTTCTTTGGGTCGATCAGTGGGACACCAAACAATGTTACCCTGATGGACCCCAGCTTCACCATTGAATGTTATATTTTTAATAATCCATGATTGTATCGGGCCATCGAGGGACCGCAATCATTTGTTTCGCCGATGCATTAGAGCTATGGCGATGTGATCAGCTTTAATTCCTCTATCGGTCTATTGGGAAGACTACCTTGGAAGTTAGCCCGATGGAATAAGGTTACACCGATGTAAGGTTATGAACTTCCCTCATCGGGCTATCAGTGGGGTGGTGATGGGAGTTCCACCAATGAGGCATTATTAGGCTGATGATGTCAATGGGACCTCAAATCCTTTTATGAATGCGATTGTTTGGGTATCCTAGCTACAAAATGGATTTTGTCACATAAATCTTAGCAATTTGTCTTGATCATAAAATTAAGTGTGGTGAATTTTTTGTAAGGACTAGGAGGTAAGTGGATAGAGGCTGATGAAAATATGTGGGATTTTCTAGTCCTAACATAAGGGAGGACCCATTTTCCCATAGGTGAATGGGTCCTAGGTCCCTAACCCTAGGACACACATTTCTTAATGAGAAGTGTTATGTTAAGGAATTAATGAATATCGGGTTTCGTCTTTAGAAAATGAAATTAAATTGGCTTGTATTTGAATTAAAGGGGCCAATTAAGGAAAATTAAGCTCAATTAATTAAAGGATCCCTAAAAAGGTGTGAAAGTGTAAATAAATACATTTTACAACACTAAACTAAGGCATTATTAAGTTTATTTTAATTAATAGGGCCCTAAACTTAATGTGAATATGTAAAATACATATTACAACACTAAATTAAGACATAATTAAGTTCAAATTAATATTAATTCCAAATTAAGTGTGAAAATGTAAGGGGATACATTTTTGTCCACTACATTTAGCCCCCACTTTAGTGAGAGGATGACCTTGTGTCAAACTCACAGTAAATTATACATTCAAAACATATGTATGCAACAATAACAAGATTACTTAATCATACATCATAATCTCAAAAGAAAATTAAAAAAAAGGCGGATCAAGCCTCTATTGTCCAATGTGATGTGGAACACGCCTCAGTTGTTGGTGAAAAAAAGGGGTGGATTAGGCCTTAACTATCCAACATGATGTGGAACACGTCTTGGATGTTTGTCCAAAAATGTGCACAAGCGAAACTCAATGTCCACTATGCAAACAATGCACACTCACTCTGGACTAATGGAACCTCAGGCTATCCACTAGGTGAGCCCCCAAGAAAAGCGGCTTAGTGAGAAAGCCATGTTAAGTCTACAGGCTCTCACTATACTAACCATACCAAAGCTATCCCTCTGATAACTTTGATAGGGCGCCATAAAACAAAACAAAAACATCGAGCTTCACAAGGTTATTAAGTTGTATTATTCTAAAAATTTATGAACAAAAATGTAGGTAAAGGTTTGTTCAAAGGGATCTTGCTTAATTCATGTAAGGTATTCTCTTAGGGAACATCGTGCCTAATGTCTCCAAGAGAGGACAAGTCTAGGGTAAAATAAATATCACGCTCTCGGAGGACATCGAACCCATTGATACCACCAAGAAAAAGAATCACAAGAAGAAAGAAAATTGCACAATGAAACATGAGGAAAGCCAAAAATAAAATAAAAATAATGCCATTGTATGTCTCCACTTTAAAGAAATTGCTAGCATCATTTTTGTGAGCAATTTGCTTTAAAGTAGCCAATATTCAATGGTAAATAAAGAAGATACGAGAGCTTATTTGGAAAGCCCTATGCCAAGTCATAATGCTATCAAATGAATCTACGTCATGATAAAGAGAGGAAGGGGTTACCCCCAAAATGAAATCCCAAAACACAAAGGATCCACAGATTCGGGGTTACTATATCTTTTCTATAATATTGTTATAGAGCTTAGAAATGTCATCATTCCCCAAATACTCACAAAATAGGAAGAATGGCACATAAAGAGTTAAAATAAAAATAAATTGTTTGGATCAACATGGAAGAGACCTGAATGTCTTGACACCTTGTGTCATTCCAAAAAGGAAAACACAAGTCAAAAGAAAGGATAAAGGTTCACGAAACATAGAGGAATGTAGATACAAATAGAGGAATGCACATGAAGAGAGAGATACATAAAACAAAATAGCATGGGGAATCACATTACGCACATGCAATCACACAAATAACATGGAAAAAAAACAAAGATAATACTAGTAAGGCACATGCGAGTCAAGCTATACCAGGTCATCCACATCCCAATCTTGATTAGTATATACAGAAAGTGGACAACTAGCCAAAGGGATAACATCAAGTGCCTAACTAGGACAAGCACCAAGTTCAACAATCTTATTAGGAGGATCATCATTTAAGCTCATAAAAGATTAAAATAATGAATTCAACTCATTATGCACTTGTTCATCAATCTTTGCAATTTCATCATCATCCAAGTTAATCACAACGAGAGGTATAATGATAATATCCATAAAATTTTGATCATGTTGTGGTGAGGGTAAAGAGGTATCATGCACTTCTTTAGATAAGTTGGGATTTTGGTTTTCTATGCTTCTCTTTTCTTCTTTTGCTTGTAACGAATGAGTAATAACATGATGTCTATGCCTACGCTCTCTAGCATTGTGATTTCTTTTCATTCGGTTTTCAAGTTGTGATTGTGTAGGAGCGGGTTTATCAACCATAGGTTTCTTTTCTTCCGTTCAGGGAGGAACTGAAGGAGCCATGGGAGGTTGTTCAACTACTTTCTCTTTAACTTTGTAAACTTGTTTGACTTTAGGAGACATAACGAGATTTGTTTGATTATCTCAGGGTCTCTTATAGGAAATAGGTAAAGGATTTGTCATAGGCTGGTCTTGAATACTTAGAAGGGCTTTTGGTTCAATCCCAATCTCATCAAGGATAGGAGGCTCAATCATGGGTTGAGGCATATTGCTAAGGGATAATTCTGCTATACACTTTGCCTTAAACTTTTGATAGGATTTGTAAAAAAGGTCCTCACATGGTCTAATAGGTTCAATAGGATGAGGCCAAAATAAATCTAATGAAAAGTTCCCACAGGAAGACACAAGATTAAATCCACTATGATGCACAATAAAGATTTCATTTCCAAATGGAAGCTTCAAGTATTTATGCACAACCAATAAGACAAAATTCATGGAGTGAAGCCATGGATAGCCTAACTTCACATGAAATTGGTCTGAAGTTGAGATGGTGGTGAATGAGACACTTAATTATTTTGGTCCAACTTTCAAAGAGAGATTTATCAAACCAATCATAGGGCAAGAAAAAACATTATTCATTTTGATCCATGCTTTCAATTTTCCATATGTATCTTAATAAATCCCATGCACAAATAGGAATTCTTTAGTGATCACATTCTCTACACAGATGTAGGATCAATTAATATTCCATTAGTAGGCTTGTCATTTATTCTTCCAACTATATAAAGATGACCATTGGGTGCATGTTTAAGTATGTCTTGTTGTGAGAAAGCAATGTCAAGTGACATCTTGGTTAGGCCTTTATGAGGTTTAGCGTCAATAAATCCAACTAAACCATCCATAAGGTTGTTCTCATTGTCTTTTGTATTTTCATCATCTGTGTCCACATTCATCACATTATTCTTTGTTTCACTAGCTTTGACAAAGGAGATATTATGATTAGGCATAGGGTTGGTAACGATTTGAAAATTTTGATTAGGGGGGGCTACAGACTTATTACCTTGATCATTAACGCCTCCAATTTGAATATGATTAGAATCAATGAGGTCTTCCACAAGATGTTTAAGACGCTTACAATGTTCTGTATCATGTCCATTTTGTCGATGAAAATGATAATAAGCATTTGCTCTATAGTTTTAAGGTAAAGGATTAGAAGGATCAGGAGCTCTAATAGGAGGTGAGGAAATTAAATTATTTTCTAAGAGTCGCAACATGATATTATGAAGGGTATTAGGTAGGGGTGTAAATTGTCTATTTTTGTCCATAAAGGCATATGGTTTTGTAATCTTTATAGAAGCTATTTGGGTGTTAACATTTTGATTGGATTGATGGGGATTAAGTTTTAGGAAGCCCTTGTTTTTTTTCATGAAAGGTTGGTAGTTGGTTTGAGGTGGATTTAGACTTTTCATAATGGTTAGAAGGAGTTTTCACTTCATGACTACTAGCCAAATTTTGGTAATCCCGAAGGTCTGTACACAACTATGTGAAGGAAGGAAATCTTAGCATCTCAAGCTTAGCTTGGATTTTATCTTGCAAATTGGAAATAAACATTATTTGAAGGTCGACATCAAGAATATTAATGTTTATTTGTGAATAAAGCATTTGGTATCATGCTATGAAATCAGTGAGCTTTTCATCATCCTTTTACTTACATGTCATCAAATCAGCTAAGGTCATCTTGGGACCCATGTGAATTTGGAAATGGTTGTAAAAAGCATCAATAAGTTCATTGAATGGACCAATTGAATTATTTAGTAGGGAGAAAAACCACTCTAAAGCAACATCTTTCAAGGATCTAGGGATTAACTTATCCAAGAGTTTATCTTGTAAAATGATGTCACTACATAAGGCTTTGTAAGCAAAAACATGGCTAACATGATCTCCTTTCCCACCATATTTCTCAAACCTAGGAACCTCTATACCTTGTGTCATTTGTGTTCCCAATATCTCTATGGATAATGGATTGATTTTGATGTATTGTGAAGGTTGGCCATTATTGTTTTGGTTTAGTGTGGCAATTAGTTGTTGGAGGGATGAGATGTTTTGCAAAAGTGTGTTAAGGATTGGATCATTTTTGGTATTGTGAGATAAAGTGAATAAGGTCAAGTAGTGTATGTATGTGAAGGGAAAGTTAATTGTAGATTTGTGAGGGGGGATGGTTGAGGAGATATGAGATTTGAATTCACAAAGCTAGAAGGATTCCCAATGGAAATACCTAAGGAAGTGTTGAAATTTCTAGTAGGTTCAATGATTGTGGTAACATGAGTACTAGTGTATGTAGTAATAGAGGTAAGGGTTGTGGAAGGAGGAATTGAATTTCCACCTTGGCGTTAAGTATACCCAAAACATTGAGCACAACTAGTCATGGTATGAACGTTCTAATGAACAATATGAGCTAGACATTGCACAATCTCTATTCCATGTTCATTTTCAAGCATTTTGTTCACATTATCTAAAGCAGGAATGGCACTACTAGAAATGTTTTCAGAAGTCACAAAGTTTTGCAATTTTTCTATTTCTTCATCTATCCTTCTTATGTTCTCTTGCATGACATTATCAACCATTGTTTCAACATCATGCACATTAGTTGTGGTTAGGGAAGTCATTGGAAATGAACTGTGAAGAGTATGATCCATAGAGGGTTGATTAATATCAAAACTATTAGTGAAAGAGTTGGAGAACCCAACATCCACAACGAATGGTGTATCATGGGATGACATGAGTCTCGAACTATGTCTCACAACAATATTGCTAATAGGATACCAAGTTGTGAAGCTCATACAAGTTTCACAAACTCAATGTATACCAAAAATGGAAATAAGGTGAAATGAAATGAAACTTAACCTATAATGTAAAGTGCAATGCAAATATGTAAATGCAATTTTCAGATTTCAAACAAGATAATTTTCTTATTATGCTATGTAAAAAATTGAAAATGATGTCTTGGAAATAAAATTTTGAATTCACAAAATGTACTAAATTTATCAAATGAAGCTTAATATGATCAATTGCAAGTAATAAAAATTCTACAAACTAAAACAAAAAACTGAAAACAACAAAGTAGAATGCAAAAATAAATGTTTTAATGCCCAAAAATTTAGAAAACAACCCTTACTAGGGACTCATTCTCCCAGGGGAAAATGGGTCCTAGCTTAGGGTTTTTAAAAGTGTTTTTACATATTTCTAAGTTGATCCTAGTGGTTTCTAGATTCTGGTTTCTTACAGTGAGTTACAGTTTCAGATTTTTGTGTAGTTAAGTTTGAATGCAAATGTAAAATATGACTAAATGAGCAACTTAGGAGAGCTAATTTGATGTGTAATTTTGATTCAATTTTCAAATGTAAATGATTTACAAAATAACTATTTTTTTGTATTTTTCAGATTTTAAGAGATGCAAAAATGCAATCATAAAACCTTGAGTGAGATGCAAACTAATGCAAGTTAAGCAACCCAAATGAGATTAAATTCAATGAAATGAAATACAAATGAATGAAAGATCTAGATCTAGGGTGAAATTGACTCCAAAATCAAAAAAATGCAATGATCAAAAGTCGGGTTCATCAAAATGAAATGAAGAAAAATAGGGGGAATGGTGGATTAAAATGGATTGTTGAACTAATTGGGGACCTATTTCTCCACTATTTTATTAGGAAATGAGATCCACACAATGAAAGGATTATCAACCCTTAGGTGAGTCAAGTCAAAGTGTGAATCTATTGATTTCCTTTTTTTGCAAGGACGGGGGTCCCAATTAAACAACACTTTGGGGAGAAAGATTAAAAATAGAAAATAAAACCCAAAATGCAATCTACAACTTGGATCTTAAATATGATAAAACTCAAAATAAGGAGAACCAAAAATCAGATCACGGATTAGAGAAGGGTAAGATGATGTGTACCACTCACCAAAAGTCAATTTATAAAGCTGATCTGGGACTCATTCGCCCAGGGATGAATGGGTCTAGAGTTAGTGTTTTCCTGCGACATTTGGGAGCCTCTGCTACAGATATGAATATCTTAATTTTCCAAAGTTCCAGGTTTGGAAAGCCGGAAATAAATTATGCAAGTGAGTTTCCATGAGATGACAACTTTTATGACACCTTCAATTTTTCTCTTCAATAGATCTTCAAGATTTCTTCCAACTAAATCTACAAACACAAATCAAGAGGGAAAAACCTTTTTTTTTGGTGAATGGGGGTTTTCCTTCTTCAAACCTCATTTTGGTAATCAAACCTTGAAATAAAATAAAATATCATGAAAAGAATGATGAATGAACGACTCAATGTCACAACTCACCAAACCCTTGTATAAACCTTGGAATACAAATCTACAACTTGCATGAAATGGCTTCAATGGATGTGGATCTTGAACCTTGAAACTTGATTTGAACAATACTTTGAATACTTGAATGGATCATGAAACCTACATCACCATATTAGCTCCAATAACATGCATGATGCAAGAAGACTTTGATATGGCAACTAGATCTTAATTTGTGCAATAAATCTTCAATAAATTTTCTCTTGAATGCCTTGAAATGCTCTTGAACTTGCTAGGATCTCGAATTGCTTTTCTAGATTGCTTAGGTGAAACTTAGTGAAATGATCTTATATTTATAGATATGTATCCTCAATTTCCCAAAATTCAAATATCAGAAGATGACATTTGAATGTAGATTTCAATATATTAAAATACCACCAAAAACATAATTTAAATTTAGGTCCTGGGTTTAAGGGAGGACCCATTCACCCATGGGTGAATGGGTCCTAGGTCCCTAACCCTAGGACACACATTGCTCAATGAGAAGTGTTATGTTAAGGCATTAATGAATGTCAGGTTTCCTCTTCAGAAAATGCAATTAAATAGGCTTGGATTTGAATTAAAGGGGCCAATTAAAGAAAATTAAGACAAATTAATTAAAGGAGCCCTAAATAAGTGTGAAAGTGTAAATATATAGATTTTACAACACCAAATTAAGTCATTATTAAATTCATTTTAATTAATAGGGCCCTAAACTTAATGTGAATATGTAAAATACATATTACAACACTAAATTAAAGCATAATTAAGTCCAAATTAATTATCAAAATGTAAGGGGATACATTTTTCTACACTACACAAAGGAATACAAAAATTCACTCATTGAAAATGATATATTTCGACGTTATTTATATATGTTATTTAATAAGATGGATATTTAAATTTTAATGTAAAATATTAAATTTTTATGTTTGAAATTTTAATTTACCTATTTTATAGCTTAATTTATATAAGATAGTACGTATGGAAGGAAGGTAAAATATATTCCTAAGAAAAAAGGTAAAATAATAGTTCATCTCATTTTTCCTAAAAATCTCCCCCATAACACAAAAAATTTCAGCCAATTATATTGGCAAGAAATAATTCTATAAATTCATAAGTTAAGTATTTTACATGTTCACTTTAAAAAGTTAAATTTTATTTGAAAGGGATCAAAAAAAAATTTTAATTGGTTCAAAAATAACTTATTAATAACTAATTAATCAAGAAAAAAATGGATTGCAATACTAATAAAATATAGTTCTATTTTTCATTTCAGTCTTATCTTCTTTTCTTTTCTTTGTTTTTAAAATAAAAACCCTAGTTTTAAATTCTAAAATTATTTTAAAAATAAAAATAGAGAATGATGGTTGATATTAATTTCATAGTCTTGCATCCTTCTCAATTCTCAACCATTCGTTTCAAAAAGAAGGATAGTGAACAACATAGTTATT
This sequence comes from Sequoia sempervirens, assembly GCA_007258455.2. NCBI lineage: Eukaryota > Viridiplantae > Streptophyta > Pinopsida > Cupressales > Cupressaceae > Sequoia > Sequoia sempervirens. The sequence goes on along the minus strand of VDFB02270651.1, from coordinate 567,549,429 downwards.
TATAAGACTTAATTAAAATATGCTTATAGAAGATTGAATAATAAAATATAAATATAGATTAGTCCTCTCATAGATGGCTTGTGACCAAAAAAACCCCAAACCCTTGCATTCCATCAACGATAGAATGACAAATAGAGGAAGTACTATAGAGCATGGTATAGTTGGAATTAGAGAAGTAGCAAATTGAATCAAACGAAAGATAATCATAATACACAAAATGGGTGGGAAGTGCAAAAATGCATAATTATGATGATTGATTCCACAAAGGCTGGTCAAATAGAAATAATGGAGAAGGGCATGTGTCATGTCCCCGAAATCATGACATTAAAGATAAAATATATTAAGAATGTTAAATTATAATTATCAAAGACAATATTATAATTATAATCATTATATTGTAAATATTAAAATATAAATAGTTTAATATTATCACTATGCTATAATAGATATTGAAATATATAAAATTAATATAAAACTAAAACATACCATAATACTATAATTATCAAATATAAAATTATAAATAATATTCTAGTCGAGCAACTCACCTCATTATCACGGACAAATAATATTAGCATCTATCGCTCAAGGCTAAGGCATTTGAATATATGCAAGAAGTCCATTTTTTCCATTATCGGGTCCTGCATCTGAAGGAATGTTTAAATTAAAAAAAGGCAATTAATATTTGGTCATTGTTCTCCATTGCAAAGCACCAATAGGAATTCATCGTGTTATCCTTGAATAAACCCTGTTGTTAATCCCTGTTGGTGGAGACTACGTGGAAGACCACAAATTCCGAATTCACGGGAATTTTCACGTATATGCTAGTTAGAGGAATCGCGGGATTCCCAGAGGCCATCACTAATAGAATAGAAGGTGCCGCCAAAGGAGGGAATCACAATTAGCAGATATAGTTGATGTGAGTACAATATCGTTGATTCAAAGATTTATTCAATGCTGATCCATATTAAAATGTAACGCTGCCTTATTTGGAACACTGGTATTCAATACTATCGAGTTTTCTATCAGAAATCATTGCCATACCATTCGAGTTCCGATGCCAATATCATCGATGGTATGGAAGACAGGTCTAGTTAAGTCGATGAATGAATGTAGTAATTACTTAAGAGGGGCGATTATATTAAAGATTATTATAAACAACGATTATCATATCTAAAGTACATCAATCTGTAATTGATTAAGGTAGTGGTTAATGGTGACTAAGAGTGGGTTCTTAACAAAAGACATGTCTTTTCAAAAGGTGATCTTCATTCAAAAGGGATGTCTCCCTTTATACAAAAGCATAAGGATATAAATAGGGGAAGAAAAAGGAGAGATGAAGGAATAGATTTGGAGAATAGAATACAAATATTAATAGAGAGGAATATGTTGACTTAAGGGGGGTTAAATAAATAATGTGTTATCATTTATGAGAATAGTGTGGAAGACTTATAGGCATTTTTGGGCATACATGGTGAAGAAATTTGATCAGTAGAGTCGATAGCCATCTTGGTGCAGACTTCATAAGTACTCTTTGGACCATAATATTAAGGAAAATTAGATCAACATACTGAGGTGATTCTTATATTGGAGTAAGTTACAATAAGAGCAAGCTTGTTATAGTTCTCAACACAAACCATGTACCTGATTAGGAGAAAACTTTGGATCATGCAGTAAATCACTTTTGGAATAGATACATGAATAGGTTATAAGCAGATCTGTACAAGGGAACATCATATGAGTTTGAGCAGACATTGAAGAGATATAATTAAAGGAAAAAATGTGTGTATCATGCATGGGCAGATTTATATAAGTTGCAGCATCTAAAATCAGAATTTATATGAGAGAAATTAAATGAATGTTTTCTAAGTTTAAGGAGCAGATGTAGGAGAGGTAAAAGAGGCAGAAAAGGCAGTGTCAGGAGATATGTATAGAAACCAATAAATGAATATTATGAATCGATGGAATAAGAAGAAAGATATATATACTAAATAATAAATAAAGGATTATTCTGATTTATCCTCTGAAACATATTTAGAATTTAGAAATAAGACAGGTCTGAGTCAACATACTGACGATCTAAACGAGGACTCATCTTCCCTAAAGCACCTGATTGGTAAAACCATCACCCTAACTACACCTATCTTGTGATTCTAGGGTAATATTTAGGGTTTTTGAAAAATGGGACATTACACCATGACATACCTAGGAGATTGTGGAAATCACATCCATGGTCCTAGCAATCTTACTGTAATGTGTCACCACACTAGTGAAAGTGGATAGCTAAGGGAAAGCAATTAGTAACAAGTGCAAACAAAATACCTATCAACCCAAAACAACTAGGATGATGTATTTCATTTTTTTTCTGAAGAAAGATAAAATAAACAACACCATCACTAACATAAATATCTTTTTTCTTCAAATAGAGAGGAGACCAGTTGACCCTAAGTAAATTAAGACACAAGTGCCACATTCACTAGAGTAAAGATGTGAATTTGGAAACACTTCCAAATGGATTGTTTTCTACTAGAATGCCTCTTTGGAATCATCAAAAGAAATATCCTAAATGTTGGAAAATACATGATTGGGGAATTTGGATTGTTTAGCCAAGATTGGGAATCGAAATTCAACCCTTCGAAGAAAGAGATACCATAACTCCATGTATGGATCAGATTATTTAATTTTTCATAAGAATACTAGGACTTGGAAACCTAAAAATAATTTGGGAAACAAATGGTGTCCTTTATTAAGGTGGACATAAACTTGGAAGACAAAGATTACAAACTATATGCTCATATTTATATTTGCACCAAACCCTTGTCACCCATACCAACAGAGGTGGAAATAATAACAAATTAGAAAATATCAAGATAAAAAATTGAAAAGGAAGATCAAACGAAAATTCTCTCTATGCCAATGAAAGGGTCATACTCGAGAGGAAAGCACACATATGGCAAGTGATCCATTTCCCAATGAGGAAGCATAAAAGAAAAGAAACAAGAGAACCAAAATGGACAAGACATATATGCACAAGGTGAACAATATAAGGGGTCTCATTGTAGTGCAATCAAGCAAGATATGCCCAAGATAATGGAGCCTTAAACCAACATAAAACCTAAAAGAAGGGAGCCTTGAGAATAATACTTTGGGGACAAGGAACAATGGCGAAAGAGAAACATTAAGATTGGATGAGGAGGAAAGGAGAATAGGGGAAAACTTATAAAATAACTAGAAAAACTTTCACCTATAGTTAAAGAGAGTGATAGAGAATTAATGAATCCATTGGCATTTGAAATGACATTTAAATTGTTTGGATGTAACAAGTTGCAACTGTGAACACTTATACAATGCCACAAAATAACTAGTGGAGGAAGTCATTTAGAGCATAAAACAAGAAGAAGAAAGTGAATTTAAGGAAGAAAAAGAGGATATTTTGGAAGAAAGAACCATGGAACAATATTCATCAAAGATAAAACAAACCAAAGTTGGGATAAAAAGGATTGAAGGGTAGGCATTCAAAGAAATCCAAACTAGAAATAACAAGTAATGGAAAGGGTTAAATGAAACTAATATCAGGGAAGAGAATCACCCTTCTTCAGTCATCATGAGGTCCCTAATGTGGTACATTAAGGGCTTCAATGCCCCTAACAAAAGGCGCATTATCAAGTTCCAAATTGACAATCAAGAATAGACTTGGTCTTGCTATAAGAAATAAACATAGTTCAAGAAGAGGCCAAGAAACTAATAACCAAATGGATACAATGGGGAGAAATATTTGAAGACACACATGAAACCTCACGAGGACAAGGAATAATTTGCAACTCAAATTGAATAATGGTAAAGAAGATGATGGAAAATCGAGCATGATAGGTAGTTAAAATATATATCCTAACAATAAAGGAGGACATATTTTTATCAATGCCAATCAAGCAATGAAATTTGCTAAGAAAAGAGAGGTATGAAACCAAATTATAGATATTATGCAAGAACTGAATCGGAAAATAATTATTATGGGATGAGACTTTAACACGAACCTTGACAACTTTGAAAAGAGGTGGGGTATAATGACCAACATAAGTATACGGTAAAAGAACAAAGTTGTGTCACACTTTCGACCAAATAAATAGTTCGAAGCAAAATATTTTTGGCCGGAAAAGTTTCAGCTAAATAAGTTTCAACCAAAACCACATGGCCTATACGTGGCACATAGGGTTTCAGCCGAATCCAAAAAATAGAACTTTTCCCTTTGCGGCTTTTAAATTGGCTTATTTTATGTGTGAGGTTTCTATAGAAAGGGTTTTGGCCGAAACACTTTCTATAGAAACCCTTTCTACCGAAACTGTCTATGTGGCATCCTAGTTGGCAACCAACTTAGATTTTTCAAAAAAATTAGAAACTTTCAACTTCAACTAAGTATTTCTTCAATTAGAATGATGTTTTTTTAAAAAGAAAAATACCCTTTTGTAGAGCTCCGAGTGGTGAATTTGAATAAGTAAATTTTTTAATATTTTGATTAGTTTCAATATATTTTATTTTTTAAAATAATGTAAATAGGTTGTTAAAGTTAAAAATTTTGATTAAAATTAGAAAATAGTAAAACATATTAAAAATTTAAAAATATATGGGGCACTAGAGGAGAGAGTCCTCTTCAAAAGGGTATAATTTTTTTTTGAAAATGATTAAAAAAATAGGCATAGTTGACGTCTCATGAAAACTATCAAATTCTAACAAGTTTGACTTTAAAATGTTATTACGAGAAAAATATACATCAAAATTTGTTTTTTCCATGCACTAGATATTCAAGTTACCTATTTGGAAAAAATTAGGGATAAATGAAGTTTTTTTCAGTTTGTTTCTTGATGGCCCATGAAGTCACTTTTTTTGAATTTTCAGCATTCCAAAATCTGTTCTTAAATTGATAAAAAAAATAATGAAAACAATTTTAAAAAATCGAAAAATTGCATGAATAAACTTCATCAAAAGTTCTATATTTCATTAGTTTACATCATTTTGAAATTCAAAACATAAAGACCACTTAAATATGTGGTCGAAGTTTAGAATTTTTGCTATTGATGATTCCTTTATAAAAAGTGACAGGGTTTACATGCTTTTACCCTATAAGCTGACTTTTCAAATTCATAAAAACAACCAACATCAAGGTATTGCTCAAAGGAATGTTATATTCACATGGACCAACAAAAGAAAGGGATTCATAGGTATTGCAAAAAAGTTAGATAGATTCATCCTCATTGGTGAATGGGGAGATCTTCTAGTTACTTATGATGTAATTGTCCTATCATTCACTAGCTTAGATCACTTCTCGATGATGCTATAATTCTACTTAGATAAAACTCCATAAAGATTCCCTTTGAATTTTGAAAACATCTGGCTTAGAGATGGGAAAATTAAAGAAAATATGGAAGAGTGGTAGACAAGGGCACTAAGAATAAAATAATCCAAATTGTTCAAAATATTCAAAAAGCTATATTCTATCAAGATACAACTAAAGAATGGAGTAGGTCATAGTTCAAGAACATATTTGAAGAAAAACACCAAACTGAAGAAGAAATGGTTGATGTAAATGACAAGGTGATGAATAAAAGCATGGATGTGGACAATTTTGAGAAAGAAATAATTCTAATGGGGGAATACTTTAAAAAATTTATCAAAGAAGAAATATTTTGGTGGTAAAAATCTAGAGAAAATCATCTTGGATAGAAACACAAAGTATTTCCACAACACGACTAAGGAAAAGAGAAGAAAAAATAGGATATCTGAAATAATAAATTTGAAGGGTGTCAAAATCCAAATACAAGAAGAGAATGGGAAGTAGGTAGCAAAATACTTTGAAGAACTTCTACATTGCAACCTCGAATAGCAAACAAGGAGATAGAGGAGATTTTAGAATATATCAAAATAAATTAGTTAAGAACATAATGAAAAACTATATTGACCAATCATAAAAAAAGGAGGTGAACCTTGCCACCTTCCAAATTGATTCATACAAAGAACTTGGACTAGATGACTTCCCTACCAATTTTATCAAATATTTCTAGAACATTCTTTGAGAGGGGACCTCACCAAAGCTATAGAAAAATAAAGGAAGTGAACAATGATCTGCTATGAGATCTACATGATCTTTGACCCATCTCTCTATGAAACATATTATACAAGATTGTGACAAAATTAATGGCTAATGGGCTAAACAAAGTATTAGGTGAAATTATTTCAAAGGAAGAAAGTGGATTTACCCCAAGGAGATCAATTCTGGAAGACATCATTATAACACAGGGCCATTCACTCAATTAGGAAAGTGAAGGCAACAAGAAAGATAATTAAATTGGACATCAAGAAGGCCTATGACTTGATGGACAAACAATTCCTTTTAAACATAATGGACAAATAATCTTAGTAGGGAATACATCCAATGGGTGAAAAGTTGTATTTTAGGTCCAAGATTTTAGTCTTAATCAATGGTAGTCCATAAGGCGTATTTCTATCAACTCAAGGTATAAGACAAGGTGACCCACTCTTCCCATTTTTATTTTTCATCATGGCTAGAGCTTTAGGAAAAAGCATTAAGAGTGCACATATAAGAGGAGAATGGAAATGGATCAAGATTTCCCCTAGATTCGACCCAATAATCCACTAACAATTTGTAGATGACACAATACTATTTGGAGTGGAAAATTGAAGACAGGAAAGGACAATCAAGAAAAAACTAGACATATATTATATGCCCTTGAGGTAAAATATACATGAGAAAAATTGGATATATTCTTCTTTAACAAAACACTAAGGAAATAAAGAGAAATAACCAAGATCCTGGGATTCAAAATAACTAACCTACCCAACAAATTCCTTGGCCTTCCACTCTTTGCAAGAGAAAATAGAGAAAAGTTGTGGGAACTACTAGTAAGTAAATTTGCACTTCCAAATTGGAAATATGGAAAGGTAAGTGACTCACATCAGTTGGCAGATAACAATATTGAAAATAATTATCTTCACATTACTAATTTACTCCATGTCATGCTAGAGTTTACCAAGAAGGATAAGGTGAATAATAGAACAACGAATGAGGAAACTCTTTCGGAACGACAATAATGACCAAAAGAAAACCCAAAACTTTGTGTGGGATGAGATATGTGGTCTAAAAGATTCAAGTGAGGTGGCCTTGTGACTATGATCAGTCATGAATTTGGCCCTTGTAGTGAAAATTGTTTAGAACATGTTCAGTAAGAATCAACAAAGATGGGCCAAATTATTACACCAAAAGTACTTAGAATCTCTTGATCCAACTAGAATCATTATGGTAACTAATCCTCCAATTGGATTCGTCCTATGAAACTTCATGATGGCTTGCAAGGACCTAATCAAAAGCTACCTAACATCAAACAATAAAAATGGATGAAAGACATCATTTTGGAGGGATTCTTGGGATGGACTTGAGGCATTGGCCAATAACTGAAGTTTAAATGATATAAGATCAATATTGAAAAATTCTTGAGACAACATTAGAGATTATATGTGAAGAGAGTTGAGATAGAGGCAATCACTGAATTGAAATGGAGATCATTATGAGAAATAAATATTCTACAGGATCAAAAGAGAACTACATAATATCTTATCTAACCTAAGAGATAATATAAAAAGAAGAGGACACTATTAAATAACGTGGAGCAAAATTAGGGAGCTACAATTTGAAGATAGTTTACAAATTGAAAGAAGCAACACTTAAAAAATAAGGTTGGCTAATCCACTTCATTTCAAACATGTCTCCCCAAAGTCGGGGTGTTTGTTTGGGCTACTTCGCAAAAAAGACCCTCATTAGAGATAGATTAAGGGATATTAATTTTTGGGGCCCTCATAAATGTTCTCTTTGTAAAAAAGAAGATGAAACAACATATCATATCCTCCTTTACTATGAAGTAGTAATATAATATTCAAAAAATTGATGAATAAACTAAGGTGGAAAAGCCCAACCCCCCTAGACCTCATAACAATGTTTAATATGTGACTTATCATGTATAAGAAGGTAGTCTTCTCTAGTATCTAGATAGTTGCACCTTCTATAATTATTTGAGAATTGTGGAAGGAATGGAATAGAGGAATATTTTAGGGAAAATAAATAAATAAACAAAACTTGGCTCTCAATATTAAAAAACTTATTTCAAAGACAATAAATTGTGCAACTAGAAATCAAAACTTGAAACATAGTCACTTCATAACTTGGTAACGGTAATTAATGAATAATTTGACCAAACTAGAAGCCTCTTGTTTATAGAAGTCAATAGATTTATCAAGCTCCTAACCCTCAATACATCACTCAATGAATCGCAAAATCTAGGCTTATCAAAACGATGATGTGTAATTAGGAATGAAGGAAAAATAATGGTTTATTTGAAAAGAAACTAACCCAAGGAACCAATAATGAAGCTAAGTTCCAAGAAACTCTATTAGAAATGACATTATGTAGGAAATATAGTTTTAGTAAATTCCACCTAGAAGGGGACTCACAAATTACAATCAATGCCATATGGAGAAAGGTACACCAAATTGGAAGCTTAAAATGTGGTTGGCACCTATATGGGAATTCCTCAATTAGACTGAAGACTTTTAGATTAAACACGTATATGAAGGGCACAATATATTGAGAGGGGGGTGAATCATTATATTGAAAAACTTTTTAATTAAATATTAATTACCATTAGTGACTTTTCCAAAAATTAACCTAAAAAAATGTTGAAGCAACAAGTATTAATTTTATTAACTATTAAGCAACATAGATGTACACATTCACATAAGGAACACCAAATATACGTGGAAACCTAGAATGGGAAAAACCATGGTGAGAAGAGCTATTTGGAGCTATTTTCCAAATCTAGCCTCACAAAAATAATGAATCACTTACTATCAAGAAGTAGGCACCAACCTACTAGAGACACCAATCCCCAACACAAATATCTAAACACCAACTCAATAGGCAAGACACTAATCCTACCAAATTATAAAAATATGATTTGTGGATATTCAACATGAAAAACATAACTTGTACTGGATTTGATCAACCTTTAGAAACTCTCCCTCACAACATATGATCTTATGATAATGACGCATAATGAATGTAATGTGTAGTGTAGAAAATTGTACGCTCTTGAAAGCGGTGCAATTTCACACTTAATTTGGACTTATTGTAGCACCCTTGCATTAAAAATCCCTTTAAGTCATCATTAATAGGCTACTAAGACCCATTATTTCAGATCTCGAGGCTTATTTCATCTAAAAACCCAACAAAATATCTAAAACATCAAAAATCCCGAAAACCCACCTTAGAAATCTAGGGTGGGACTCATTCGCCACCTTGGGCGAATGAGTCCTATTTGGGGATTTTTTAAGTTTTGAGTGGGAAAATCACCTTTTAATTCAAATTTTTGGTTTTTTTTTATAAGATAAGCAACATTTACAGGGTGTTGTACCCTTTACACAATGAGCCTCATGGGCCAAAAAAGATCAATTCCAAAAAACAAAAACCACTAAGCAAAAAAAACCACAGACACAACAGACTAACAACCGATAGTAACCCCCCACAGACAGAGTGGCAACAAACTAACTAGCAATCTCCCAATTCTAAGAGAGGAGTTTAACAACATCCTCCCCAACCCATTCAGGGCCTTCTTATCCATCTTGTCCTTAAGCACAAAAAAGAGGGTGCTAGTCCCAAAGTGGACCAACTTGATAGTGAATCAGGTCAAGACACTAAGATTCTTCTCAAGCTTCACCATCCGCTCCAGTAGCACACGATGATCCTCCCCTTTTTCCATAGTCTTCGCAATGTCAGCATGCTTCGCATCTTGAGAGTCAAAGGACTGGGAAGTCGAGTTCTCATTAAGCATTTTGTTGAAATCAGAAAAGTTGCTAGGCCCTTCAAAAAACTCCTCCTCTTCCTCAAACTCTTCCATATTCCTATTACCTTTGCTATCAGACCAAATTTTTGGTTGTTGTCGGCCTTTGAGATTTGAATAATGGTAAATTAGGTGTTAATTCCTATATAAGCAAGTTTCTAAGCCATTTTCATCATCTAAGCAAGCATTTTCAAGACCAATCTCAAGAGACAAGCATCAAGAATCTTCAAGCATTCTTTCACAAGAGCATTCAGGTTTCCAAAGCAAGTAAAGTTGAAGTCTTGGAGCAGCATTAAATATTTTTTCAAGGTCTTTAATCTCACTTTCATTCAATATCTAGCATTATCAAGGGTTGATCATGGTTGTCTATGGTGAGTCATGATGGATTCTAGGTTGGGGAAATGCAACTAGCCATCAAGTTGAGCCTAATGACTTGTTTCCTAAGTGATTCCATCCTCCATTGTCACTCTACATTCAACATAAGGAAGGTACAAGAATTATTAGTGCTCATTTGGTTGATTGGAGATCTCTCAAAGTGATTCATTCATTGTCATATTGTGTTCATACATCTCATTCTTACACATTAGCATAGGGTTGCATCATGTTTCAGATTTCCTATTCTTAGACACACTTCAGGCTAGGGTTTATGTTCACATTTACATTCAAGTTTCATCGTTTCTATCAAGGTTTAATTACCAAACTAGGGGTTTGACCGAGGCAAACCCCCATAAGAAAATCAAGTCTATATTTTGTTTTGCAAGTATTTTCTTAGATTCAGACCTGAAAATTAGTTTGGAAGGGAAGGGCACAGGTTGGAGCACAGGTATGAACTTTAAATTCTCAAAAAAGTGAAACAGGACTAATTCACCAGAAGTGGCAAATGAGTCCCACTATAGGTGTTTTCTAGAATTGTTTGCATATTCAGATACACCTTTCCCTAAAACCGGTTCCTATGTAGAAATCCAGATCTGGGACTGATTCATCAAGATTGGCGAATGAGTCCCAGCAGGTTAAAAAGTCATATTTTCTAGCATTTTAGAGCTTCAATCAATCATCTTCAAGTTATCAAGTGCACACAATCCTTCCTATAGCTTTTTTTTTTGTTTCATTTGCATCTTTAGATCATTTAGTAAGTCATTGCATCAAACTAGGTTTAAGCATTCCATCTTGCATTGTGTTTGTCTTTCCAAGTTCTTACTTGGTGAACCCCTCATTAGTTTACATTAAACCCCTAGGATAGCCCTATTGCAAGATCTCTTTCCCCTTTGCATTGAGATCTCAAGGGTTTGTTCTTGAATGAGAGAGAGTGAAGATTGTAATTGTAGGTCCTAAATCCTAGAAAAGCACACAAAATTTCACCTTTCATTTTGGTGAACCTACATTTAGAACATCATAATTATGATTTGGAGTGCATTATCATCCTAGATTTGTCTTGCATTAACATTGCATTAGGGTTTACATTAGTTAATTGGCATTCTAGGGTTTCGAATTTTACATTAGTGAAAGTTCATATAGCTTACATTTTTTCATCTCATTTAATTGAAAATCAAACAAAATCTGCATTTGCACTTAGTATTCAAATCATACAACATAAAAAGAATAAAATTCAATTAAAAAATTTCTGAAAATTCTCAAAAAATTCCCTACTGGGACTCATTCACCATCCTGAGTTAATCAGTCCTTGTGCACATTCTGCACTACATTTTTTAGAATTTAAAACCTTGTTTTTAGGATTCTGTTTGCTGTTAAAATCATCATGTTTTAGTTTGCATAGCTTCTGTTACATTAAGACCATTTGAATTAGCATAATTTACATTCATTGCAATTGTGGATAGAATTAGTTTATTGCACTTTTCAATTTCAACATTATTTCATTGTTCAATTAGATTAGATTACCTTTGCCATACATTAGAAAAAAAAACCAAAAACACCTATAAACTGATAAGCCACTTAGAGAAAGTATAGTTATTTGACTATGTCAAATGTCTCCTTCCAAGTTAACCTAACCCTCAAGCCTTTTAGTAGTGATAAATATGACATGTTAGACGAAGCCCTTGAGGATTTCATCTCACAAAGTTCATCCACTAAGGCTTGTTATCACAAAACAAAACCAAGGAAAGTTAACATGATTCAACCTCAACTTCTCCTTTACTCACCTTCACATGAATCTCAACCTAAAAATAAGTTTGAATTTACCCTTTACCCACCTAAGAATAATGTTTTGCAGCAATCAAATAATAATACCATTTCTCATGCATACAACACTCGAAACAATCCGCAACCAAAGCAACCAACTCCAACATCCTTACCTTTTCCTAATCCCATTTTTCCTAGTGCCCCTCGTTTAACTTTGCATAGTGGAAAAGAGTATGATCTTGTTGAACAACTTAAAAATACTCCTGCAAAGTTATCCTTATGGGACTTAATTTAGAATTCACCTAATTATCACACCATGCTTCAAATAGCTTTACAACAAGTAGTGGTTCCTCCTGGTACAAATGCAAACGATGTGGAAAATTTAATACAAGGAATGAATACCGTTAATGTAGACATTACCTTTCATCAACATGAGCTGCCTCCTTTGGAATTGAGAAAGAAAAATGATTCGTTCATGATAATAACCGAATACAATAGATTAGGAATAAAGAGAACCCTTGTTGACAATGATTCCACTCTTAATGTGTGTAGTATCACACTTATGGATAAACTTGGTGTGGTTAAGTCAAAAATTCAACCTTATTCCTTGTCAATTCATGGATTTGATAACAAAGGCAAACAACCATTGCACGTCATCACTTTACCTATTACAGTTGGAAAAGCATCCTTGTAGACCCCTATTCATGTAATGCTTGATAATCTTTCATTTAATCTTCTTTTAGGGTGACCTTGGATTCATGAAATGCATGCAATTCCTTCAACCCTTCATCAAATAATGAAGTATGTCTACAATAATAAGGTATATCAAATTGAAATAGACCCCGAGCCTGAAAGTTGTCTACAAGTTGAAAAAGTAACAACCAATCCTCTAAACACATTGATTCCAACATCAAACATAGAACCTATGGAAGAACACAAACAAGAAATGAAAATAGTGTCAAAGTTATTAGACAATGATTGGGGTTCCTTGGAGTTTACACCTTCATTTATGGGAGAATACATAATCACAAGAAAAGAGGATGATAAACAAAAGCAACCAATGTTCATGTCAATGCAAAACTCAAAAGAAAATTCACAAGCATCTACCTCATCTACCCTTGAAGAAGATACAAGCCACACAACAAACTTCGATGAGATAGATTATCAACAACCACCAAACCCAAAAGAAATGGAAAGACTTTATGGGAGAGGTTATGAACTTATAAAGCAATTGGGTTATAGTGGAAAAGGATGTGGAAAGAAAGAACAAGGCATCTATGTTCCTATAAAACCTAAAACACAAGAAACAAAAAATGGTTTTGGATATTGTCCTTCTAAGATAACACAAGCAACTAAAAAACCTTCCTTAAACATCAACACCATTATGTGTAAACCTAAAATCAATCCACCTTGAAATATCCTAAATTGCTTGATATGAATTCCAAACCATCATGCGAATACATTGAAGATTATGAAGCCTTAAAGAAAATGCTAGGATTTTTTGAAAAACCATCTACTCCTCAAAAGGAAAATGTTACATGTGCTATGATTAGCACCAAACAAAAAGATGCAGAAAAAGAAAGTAATGAGACATATATGAGTAAAGAAGAATACAACCCTGGATTTCCAAAGCTAAATGCATTTCCTTTGGGAGATATAGTTGACATACCAATGGATATCAATGATATAGAGAAATTAATTAAGATAGGAAGGTTCCTTAATGATGAAGTAAAAGAAGATCACACAATTTTTCTCCATGACTTTCCCAAACTTTTTGCTTGGAAATATTCAAATATGTTGGGATTCGATGCTAAGATTGTAACACACAATATAGCCCTTGTTGAAAATGCTAAACCAGTTAGACAAAAGATACGAAAGATGAATCCTAAGATATCATTGCTAGTTAAAGGGGAGATTGAAAAATTCCTTGAGGCTAGTTTCATAAGACCTATAGATTATTCTCCTTGGATCTCAATCATTGTCACAGTCGCAAAACCTGACAACTGTATTAGGATGTGTACAAATTTTTGGGATTTGAATAAAGCATCTTTAAAAGATGACTTTCCCCTTCCTAATATTGACATGATAGTAGATTCGACTGTGGGATGTGCTTTGTTGTATTTCATGGATGGATTTTTTGGCTACAATCAAATCTTTATCAAACCTCAAGATCAATACAATACAACATTCACAACTGTTTGGGGAACATTTTGTTGGTTCATGATGCCTTTTGGATTGAAGAATGTGGGTGCAATATATCAATGAGCTATGACATTAATATTTCATGATTATGCATACATAAGATTTTGGAAGACTATGTTGATGATATTCTAGCCAAATATTTAACAAGACAAGACAATGTAAAATTCCTTCAAAAAATATTTGAGCGAATGTGAAAATACAACATGAGATTGAATCCGAAAAAGTGTGTCTTTGGTGTAGATAGTGGAAAACTCCTAGGGTTTATCGTATCTCACAGAGGCATCGAGGTGGACACAAAGAAAATTGACGTTATAGTTAACATGCCACCTCCTAGAAACATCTCTCAATTGTGCACCTTACAAGGAAGAATTCAAGCTATCTGTCATTTTGTAGCATCTTTAGCTGATTGAACATTACCATTTACACATCTCCTCAAGAAGGATGTGCACTTTGACTGGAACAAGGATTGTAAATAGGATTTTGAGAGTTTGAAGGATTATCTTGCAACTCCATCTGTTTTACAACCCGCTATGCAAAAAAAACCGTTCATCCTTTACACAGCAGAATCAACCCATGCTCTCGCAACATTGTTGGCTCAACAAGATGAAAATGGTAAAGAGCATCTTGTTTATTACATTAGTCGAACATTGATTGATTATGAGAAAGGATATACAACAATAGTAAAATAATATTTGGCTCTTGTATTCACTACAAGTAAACTAAGACATTACTTACTGAGTGTTGAAATACATGTGATTATGAAATTTTATCCTCTAAAACATCTTTTTAGTAAAATAGATTTATCAGGATGCTTCGATAAATGGGTTATGTTGCTAACAGAGTTTCACCTTAAGTTTGTTTCACAAAAATCAATTAAAGGACAAGCCTTAATCGACCATTTAGTAGACGCTCCCTCACCCCTGGCATTACCTAATGTAGAAACATTCCTTGATGAGAATGTGTGTACTATTCAGAAAGATGAAGAAATATGGGAATTATACTTTGATGGATCTAAGTGTACAACAGGCTTCGACGTCGGGGTTATAATCGTCTTGCCCGTAGGAAAGCCTATTCCCTCATCATATCGCTTAAACTTCCTATGCACCAACAACACAGCGGAATATGAAGCATTAATTACGGGTTTATAAGCTATTTTAGCTTTCAGAGTTTAAAATATTAATATATTTGGTGATTCACAATTAGTTATTAAGAAAATAAAAGGAACATATCAAGCAAAGCATGAAAATTAGCAAAATACAAGGATCTCACAATGAATTTGTTACAAAAATTTAAATCATTTACCATTAACAACATCCCATGAAAGGATAATCAGCATGCAGATGCAATGACAAGTGTAGCTTCTCTTATATCACCTCAAGATCCTTCAAAAGATTTCACATTTATTATCCATCCAATTATTAAACCATCAGTCGAATCTAAAGTCGGAGAATTATTAACAACTATGGAAGGCTCTAGTGAATGGCATACCCTGATATTTAATTATTTAAAAGAAGGTATGTTTCTTGAACCAACAACTAAAAATACTCAAGATCGTCTTAGCAAACTTGCAACTAAGTATATAATTCTCACCGACGTGTTATATTGAAGATCCTTTAACGACCTTTTACTTAGATGTCTGAGAGAATACGAAATCCACATAGCACTTGAAGAAGCTCATGCAGGTGCCTATGGAGGTCATTTTGGAGGAAGATCATTAGTTCAAAAACTCGTTCGCATGGGATACTACTGGAGACATGGAAAAAGATTGTTTCGAGTATGTTAAGAGATGTCACAAATGTTAGGAACATAGCAATTTGATTCATGCTTCTGCTTCTAAGCTTTCAGCCTAAATTCATATTTGGTTGTACTCAGTGTGGGGACTGGATCTGATTGGAAAAATCTCACCACCTTCCTCTACTAGAAATACTTTTATAATTAGTGCAATAGATTATTTCACAAAATGGGTAGAAGTTGTTCCTCTTCGATCAACAACTGTCGATGTGATATTTCGTTTCATATTGGAACACATTATTGCTCAATTTGGACTTCCTTCAACATTAGTTTCTAATAATGGTACACCATTTAAGAATAATGACGTGAAAAAGTTCCTAGAAACATTTAACGTCCAACATCACTTTTCAACACCTTACTACCCACAGTCTAATGGTCAAGCTAAATCAACTAATAAGACCCTAGAGAAAATTCTAAGGTAGACAATAATCAAGCACAATAAGGATTGGCACACACAGTTGACGTATGCATTATGGGCTTACCGTACTAGTATCAAAAAATCCACTGGGACTACTCCCTATAACCTTGTCTATGGTGTCGAGGCGATTATGCCCTTGGAGTTAGAAATCCCCACATTAAGGATTGTTCTTCAAGGACTTATTGATGACAACACTTATAAAGATCAATGATTGCATCAACTTGAGATGTTTGATGAACAACGCATTAATGCTCTTGAACATCTCCAAGCTTATGCTAGAAAATTGCCACGTAGTTATAGCGATCATGTCATCCCTCATGTATTCAACAAGGGTGATCTGGTGTTATGTCAGAATCAACGTAATGTTAATGCCAACCCAACTAAAAAAGGAAAATTCAGTCCTAATTGGTTAGGACCTTATATAATTAGTGAAAGAACCTATTAATGTCGTACATTTGCGCAAGTATTATGTCTAATCTTCTTGAATAGTGTGAATTATAAAGCAGTGATGTTAGAGTTAGTAGATAACGTTATATGTACTCTCACATTCCTTCATTCTTGACAAATAATTATTTGTGTCTTGAATATTAAAGTGATTATTTAATTCATTTTTAAATGATTATTTTAGGTTTCATGCTATTCAAGTTCATCTTTTATGTTGTGTTAGGTTAGATCCTTACATGCATTTAATTTAACATTAGAGAAACTAGAATAAGTTTTAATTAAATCACATAAAGCATGTTAAATCATGGAGACATTCATTAAATAGTCTTACAAAGATGATTTAATCAACCACATTTCAATTTAACATTAAACACATAAACACAAGTAATAAAACACCAAATATATATATATATATATATATATATATATATATCAAAGTTTTGTGTACATGTCATCAATATATAAAATGCTAATGAGGTTTGTGACTGCTAGATCCCTCGAGATCTGGTGCTCGCATCTGTCTAGAGGCAATCTGACATATGGCTCGAACAACTCTATATCTCGCTCCACGATGGGTGGGATCACATAGTCTGTATCGGTGGTCTCCTCATAGACTGATGGGGGCACTATCTCAGGAGCTGCCTGGTGATAGAGATCATAGAGGTCTCTCACAGCTCCTGCAAGATAGAAACCATAAAATCAGTACACATCATGATATATATGTGGGTAAAAATTTAAAACATAAAGCATAAGCATAAAGCATGGTAGTAAATAAAATATCATCACCTAGCTCTATGGAAATCTGTGTGAAGACAGCCTCGTCCTGTGCAGGGGGCATGGAGGATGTGCTAGACTCTCCATGCTGCAGCTACTATTCGTGATCTAGTAACATGAATGGGAGATGGCTATCCCCACTCATGGCCCACTAGATCCTCTTCCGCTACCTCATCGCCCTTACTCATCAGTTGCTCCTCCTCATCCTCATCCTCCTACCCATCATAATTAGGATCTACAGCGTCATCATACTCCTCATCTATCACATTTGTGAATATGTTTGTAGTCCTGTAGTGTATCTCCTCAGCCCTATCCTCCTCCTCATCTCCTTGATCTAGGAGTGGCCTTGCATCACCCATCGGTTTTTCCATCAGGAATATAGGAGCCAGACATGCTGCTAACCACCACTCCTCATAGGCATCTATAGTACCAACGTCATCAACGTCAGAGAAAGGAGGCATATCAAGATCATCATTAAAGTCATTGTAGATGACATCGTCGATAGTGAACCGTCTAGAATCATCAGGTCACCGGGCACTCCGTATTGATCTCTTGAAAAAGGACCATGTTGTGGGTGTTATTTGAACTTGTCCAAACTATCGTATGGCGTCATCATAGTAGAAAGATCATACTATGTAATTGTGTTTTCCTATCAAGAACCTATCCATATGGAATCTCCTCATCTATCGAGTCTCATTCGGCCATTATGGAATAAGTTGGTAAGGTCTCCAAATGATCTCCTCATCCAGTCAGTGCAATCGGACTCTCCAGAAATCTAAGTCACCATACTGCCATAGTCGCCATAATGGATAGGTGAATCCTTGAGGATACCCTAGGGATGATGCACACGGAAATCCTCTTGGTTTGGTGCACTAATATGCTCCAGGAACCACACTTGTAGCAGTGTACAATATACCATACTATCGATCTCTCGAAATGAAAACCACCCAAGATCATAATATAGATGTGCTAGGATGTTGCGCCCCCAGGCAAACACAGTCTTGTGCTCTACCATCCTCTTAATCATGAGTACTAGTCCTCCCACTAAGTGTGGTCCCTGACCGTCAAAGACAAGTACTAGTTCTATTGTGAACATCATAATCCACGCAACCAGTGGGGCCCACGAGTATAGCAACATCGCTAGATCAATCTGTGGCCTCACCATACGATCATGAATTGGACCACCAAGGCAATACTATTGTTACCACCAAAAAAATATGCATTTTCCTTCCTTGATTTAGGAAGAATTAATAATAAATGGGACTTAAGGTTACCTTGATCTAGTGTTGTAAGGTGTTTTACACATCCACATTAGGTCTTGGGCCCATTTTAACCTAAATTAACTTAACTTTGTCCTAATCTAATGTTGTAAAATGTATTTATTTACATCTTAACACTAAAATTAGGAGGCTTATAAATCAAGTGGACCTAATCTAGTGTTGTAATGTGTCCTACAAATTCACAATGGATTTAGGGCCCTTCTCAGCTACATAGACTCAATTTTGTCTTAATTTAGTGTTGTAAACTGTATTTATTTATACTTTCACATTGGATTTTGGGCCCTCTTGCATTTATAACCTTTATATCACCATTAATCGGCCCCTATGACCCCTTATTTTTGCATCCTGAGGCATATTTTCACTAATGTCCCAACAAAAACACTTTAAAACCCCGAAATCTTTAAGACCCGCCTCAAAAACCTCAAGGTGGGACTCATTCGCCACCCTTAGTGAATGAGTCCCTTTTGGGGACTTTTTCAAAATTGAGTGGGAAAATTGCAATCCTAACTTGAATTTTGATGAATGTCAGTGTTGGGGATCAAAATAACAGTCATTTGAGTGGCTTGCCTATATAAGAGATCTCTCAAATTCTTATTTCATCCAAGTATCATCTAGCCTACATGACATCAAGTCAAGCAAGCAAGAGTTAAGCATTTCAAGGTCATCAAGATAACATTCAAAATCATTTCTAAGGAATTTAAGGGCGGATTTCTTCATCAATTGTTGCAACAATTCAAGATCCATCATCATGGCAAGATTCTAAATGCATTGTTTCATATTCATGCTTCATTATCTTATTTCATCATTTTGGTTTAATTACCTAAAAGGGGTTTGACCAAGGCAAAACCCCTATCCCCTAACAATCAACATTTTCTCTCTCTTTTTTTGTGATTGCAAATCTAAGTTCCTTGAAGGCTTCGAGATCATTGAATATTAGGTTTCAAACTTGTTGGAGTTATCTCCCTACTGGCAAGGTGAAAATCTTCATAAAAAGCCACCTACAGTCCCAAAAATTAGGGTTTCAGATCTGGATACTTGGAGGTATAGAAAGAGCAGACTAAGATGTGCAAATCAGAAAATTTTGAACTTATAGAAAATCCAAACTAGACTCATTCACCACAAGTGGCGAATAAGTCCCATTTTTGGTAAATTTTGAGATTTTCGCATTTTCGGATACCCTTTTTCAATAATCTTGTTCCTGTGCAAAAACCCTGATTTGGGACTGATTTGCCCAGATTGGCGAATGAGTCCCAGTGGGCCAAAATTTCAGAATCAACAACATTTCTAGTCTCCATTCAAGTGTCTACAAGTTTCTAGGTGCACATTTCCAGTTTCATAACTTTTCATTACATATTGTTAATTTTCTTAGATCATTTAGAATTAGTTTGCATATCACACTATGTTTAACAACATTTTATATTTTCCAAGTTTACACTTGGTGGTGAACCCCTTTTACTATATTTAGTCCTGAGGTCAACCCTATTGTTAGATTTCAATCTCCTTTGCATTGAAATCTCGAGGGTTATCCTTGGGTGGAACCTTCCCCACATAGACCACATTTTTCATAAAGACTACCATTTTTAGAGGTTCCATCTTGGTGAACCTGCATTTAGAACACCTTTTTTTTTATTTGGAGTCCATCATCATCCTAGATTTAGCTTCCATTAACTTTGCATTACGGTTTGCATTAGTTAATTGACATTCTAGAGTTTTAAAATTTTGCATTAGTGAAAGTGCATATAGGTTGCATTTTTGTATCTCAAATCATTGAAAATCATCTAAAAACTACATTTTCACTTAGGATACACATTATACAAACTAAAAATCATCAACATCCATTGAAAACTCTTGAAAATTTTCAAAAAAATCCATACTGGGACTCATTCGCCACCTTCGACAAGTCAGTCACAGAACAAATCTGAAACAACCTTTTACAGTATTGAAAACCTTGTTTTTAAGCTTTTATTTGCTGCCACTAACTATCTGTTTTCTTGGGTTGATTTTATGTTACATGCATTTCACTAAAACTAGCTTAAATTAGTCCATTCCATTTTATGCATTGCTTCATTTCAAATTTGCATTCACAACATTCCATTTTAATATCATTACATAGTGTAATCAGTAAATTACCTTGTTTCAAATTGGAAAATTGTATTTTACTTTAAGTCATTGCATTGCACTTTATTTACTTTCTCCTGTTAGCATGTGTTCTTTTCAAGCATTTAGTGTTTCTAGAATATCAAGTGGCTTGCATGATTCTATTTTCTCTACTCATGGGCATAATCTAGGAAAGCAAAGTAAAACCTTTGATAAGCATGTTGGATACCCTCCTAGTATCTACCGGATTTGTAAGAATATCATAATACAAGAGGATGCCACTATAGACAATCATAACAATCATACTTGTTCTTCTCCCAATACCTCTCCTATTAGTGACAAAGCTATCTTGGTGAAAGAAGATACAAGCATTGAGGGTCTTGATTGTCCCTCTTCTCCCCCCCTTTGGAAGATATTAGAAAACAAGAAGATTAGATCATAGAAACATTTCTAAATGTCACCTTACCTAATCTCCATTCATCCCTTGCTTATGAAAATATTTTAGCCAAAGAGGACGATATCATAAATGACCATGAAAATAAAAAATTTCCTTCTCCTAATATCCCTCCTCGATGTGAAGAACATAGGTTAGTGTTAGAAGATGCACCTATTAAAGGTCATGGGAATCTTGTTCCTCCCCTCCCTAATGCTCCTACTATATTGGAAGATCTAGTTGGTAAGCATGAAAATCAAAGTGATCCTTCTCTTGATGCCTCCCCTACGTGTGATGAAGTTGCTTTATAAAATATAACCATGGATGAACATATTGCAAGCTCTCCTACTAGGGTAGATAATATGGCACAAGAGAATGAGACCTTAGACAATCAAATAGAGCCTTCTCGTAATATCCCCACTATTGATGAAAAAGACAATCCAACCATTGATAACTCCCTTACTTGCAATGAAGTTATTTTGAAAGAACCAATCCTTGAATGTCAAGAACATTTGGTTTGTAGTTCTCCTAATAACTCTCCTCCTAGGGAGAATATAGTGCTGCAAGAAAATGACAACAAGAGTAATGTTTCTTCCTTGGGTAATGGTAAAAAGGTGATACTAGATCTCCCTTTATTAGAGACATCAAAACAAGACCGTTGAGGTTATGAATGCGCAAATTTCCATTAGATCACCCTTGACTATTGGACCTCCTACATATCCCATGGGATATCCTAAGAATCCGCTAATCCTTTACCCACCTTGACACAAACCTCAAACTCAAAACAAACCCAAACTTATCCTCTACCCACCTAGGAATAATGTTTCACAACAACTGATTCATAATACCATTGCTTATAGATACAACACTAGAAATAATCTGCAACCACAACAACCAACCCCGATACCCTTACCTTTGCCTAATCCCATTTTTCCTAGTGCTCCCCGTTTAACGTCGCATAGTGGGAAAGAGTATGATCTTGTTGAAAAACTTAAGAATACTCCTGCAAAGATATCCCTATGGGACCTAATTCAAAATTCACCTAATTATCACACTATGCTTCAAACTTCCTTGCAACAAGCTCCTACCCCTTCCCATATGCAACCTAATGACATAGCAACCATGATCCAAGGAATGAACGCTAACATTATTTTCCACCAAAGTGAACTCCCCCCATTGGACATGCAAAAAAAAAATGAAGCTTTCATAATATTATCTCAATACAAAAACATTAGCATAAAGCAAACCCTTGTTGACAATGGCTCTGCTCTTAATGTGTAGCGTAAATCTTTTGGATAGACTTCATGTGGATAAATCAAAAATTCAACTTGTCACTTTATCTATTAGTGGATTTGACAGTGTAGGAAAAAAATTGCTCAGTGTGATCACTTTGCCTATTACAGCTAGGAAGGCCACATTGGAAACACCAATCCATGTTATGCCACATGATCTCTCATATAATCTTCTCTTAGGTAGACCATGGATTCCTGCACTGAATGGGGTGCCTTCTACTCTTCATCTTAAAATGAAATACATCTACAATAACAAAGTGTACACACTTGATGCTAATCCTGAGCCTTATAGTGTCTTACAACTTGAGAAAAATAAAGAGAACTTAAAAACATTAACAACAACCACACAAGTAGAACCCGTGCAAGAGAAAAACAAAGAAGAGGTCACAAAGCTAATAGAAGATGACTAGGGTTCCTTGGATTTCACACCAACATTCATGGGAGAATACAAGATCATAAACAAAGATTCAGACAAGGGAAAAGAAAAAGCAGTAATGTCAACACAAAATTCAGAAGACCCTTCGAAAGCATCCACCTCAACCACTAAAGAAGAAGCAAATTATACAACAGACTTTGACGAAGCTAATTATGAATAACCACCAGATCCAAAAGCAATGAAAAATCTTTATGGAAAAGGTTATGAACTTATGAAACAACTTGGCCACAGTGGAAAAGGATGTGGTGCTAGAGAACAAGGCATTCGTGTCCCTATAGAGCCTAACACGCAAGAGATGACTCATGGTATTGGCTATTGTCCTTTGATAGAAATAAACAAGCCTTCAATTAATATCGACACTATTACAAAAGATTCTTTGAAAGAAACACAAGAAATAAGGAAATCTTCGCTTAATGTCAATGTCATCACGCAAAACACTAATGATTTGAATTCGTTAGATTGTACACCCTCTTGTAAAGCAAAGAACAAAATCTTGCAATCTAAAGAGTCTTGCGTAGTATGACATCTTGTACTAAGCAAGATATATCTTTGTTGCATAATGAAGGAACATTTTCCATTGATCAAGAGGGTATCTTGTCGAGACTCCTCCAAGATCACTTGATATCCCTTCCCCCAAGAACACAAAAGAAAATTTACTACAAGAGTTCATTTTGTACATATCATAGAGTTCATGGCCATTCTACTAATGAATGTAAAGTTTTGAGTAGTAAAATCCAACATCTTAAGGAGTTTGGTACTCTTCCTTATGTGGGGGTACCTAATTCCTCTAATTGATATTGATTTTTACTCTAGCATTCATCTCATCAATTATTTCGGCTCATCCTTGTCCTATACTAAATGGGGGCAAGGGGTTGGTTGGCCTTGTCCTCGTATGTCACTTTTTGTTGCCTCTTTTGGGTAGTTGATCACCTTTCATGAACATATCAAAGCAAGCTTGTGATGTGGACAACATGCCTTAAGTTCGCTCGCATGTGACATGTTACCTTTTTCATGATGTAGCTTATTGGAAACATATGACTTGGCATAGGGATTTCTGAATAATCCCCCATCTCTTCTTCTACTTTAAAGCAATTGCTCACAATAATGGTGTTATCATCCGCTTTAAAGTGGGGGCA
Source organism: Sequoia sempervirens (assembly GCA_007258455.2). Taxonomy (NCBI): domain Eukaryota; kingdom Viridiplantae; phylum Streptophyta; class Pinopsida; order Cupressales; family Cupressaceae; genus Sequoia; species Sequoia sempervirens. The sequence goes on along the minus strand of VDFB02270651.1, from coordinate 567,525,091 downwards.
TACATTGACACTTATGTTTCATTGTGCGATTTCTTTCTTCTTACGATGCTTCATTTTCTTAGTGGTGTCATTGGACATGATTTCCTCTGAGAGCATGATATTTCTTTGACTTGTCCTCTCTTGGAAACATTCGGCACAATGTTCCCTAAGAAGAGACCTTGCACGAATTCAGCAAAATCCCTTTGAACAAACCTTACACCATTTTGCGTTTACAATAGCTATGAGTTTCAAGCATACAAAGCTTTGCTTGCCTCATGGAGCTCGAAGGTCATTTTTGTGTGGCGCCTTATTAAAGTTATCCGAGGCATCAATTTCCCCATAGCCACGTGTGTGTGTGTGAGTGCATACCATCCATGAGTGTATGTTTCTCACCTTTTAGGACTTCTCACTTGGCAGAAAACCAAGAGTTTTGTCACCTCAGAGTGAGTATGTTTTTTTCCAGGAAAACAACCTAGATCTGATCCACATCGTGTTAGAAAAATGGTCGAAGCTTGATCCACCTTTTTATTTTTACTTATTTTTCTTCTAGATATTGTCATTGCATGATCATGTATCTCGTTTTGTTGCAAATAATTCACCTTCTGAGTGTCCTTTTGTGCTTATGTCAATTTGACTTATGATATTGGATCCTCGGGCTTGACCGCTTCCTCGATCTTTATTATCCTAGACTGCCCTCATTTGCATGATTCCACCCCTCTTGAATGTATACTTTAGTGTGAGTTTGAAGCAAGTTCATCCTCTCACTAAAGTGGGGGCTAGATGCTACCACTAAAAAAGTACATCTTTTCCTTGCTTGACTTGGGAATAATTAATGATAAATGGAACTTAAGGTTGCCTTGATCTAGTGTTGTGAGGTGTTTTACACATCCACATTAGGTCTTGGGCCTGTTTTAAGCTAAATCAACTTAACTTTGTCCTAATCTAATGTTGTAAAATGTATTTATTTACATTTGCACATTAAATTTAGGAGGCTTGTAAATCAATTGGACCTAATCTAGTGTTGTAATGTGTCCTACACATTCACAGTGGATTTAGGGCCTTTCTAAGCTAAATAGACTCAATTTTTCCTTAATTTAGTGTTGTTTTATTTAAACTTTCACATTGGATTTTGGGCCCTCTTGAATTTATAACCTTTATATAACCATTAATAGGCCCCTATGACCCCTTAGTTTTGCATCTCGAGGCATATTTTGACTAATATCCCAACAAAAACACTTTAAAACCCTGAAATCTTGAAGATGCACCTCAAAACCTCAAGGTGGGACCCATTCACCAAGGGTGGCGAATGAGTTCCTTTGGCGACTTTTTCAAAATTGAGCAGAAAAATTACAATACTAACTTGAATTTTGATGAATGTTGGCCTTGGGGATCAAAATAATGGTCATCTAAGTGGCTTGCCTATATAAGAGAGCTCTCAATTCCCCATTTCATCCAAGTATCATCAAGCCTACATGACATCAAGTCAAACAAGCAAGAGTTAAGCATTTCAAGGTCATTAAGATAGCATTCAAGAGCATTTCTAAGGCATTGAAGGGAAAATTTCTTCATCAATTGTTGCAGCAATCCAGGATCCATCATCATGGCATGGTTCAAAATGCATTGTTTCATATTCATGCTTCATTATTTTATTTCATCATTTTGGTTTAATTACCTAAAAGGGGTTTGACCAAGGCAAAACCCCTATCCCCTAATAATCAACATTTTCTCTCTTTCTTTGTGTGATTGTAGATCTAGGTTCTTTAAGGCTTGTAGATCATTGAATATTAGGTTTCAAAATTGTTGGAGTTGTCTCCCTATTGGCTGGATCAAAATCTTCATAAAAGGTCACCTAAAGTCCGAAAAATCAGGGTTTCGGATCCGGATACTTGGAGGTACAGAAAGAGCAAACTGAGAGATGCAAATTAGAACATTGAATTTCTAGAAAAGACAAATTGGACTCATTCGCCACAAGTGGGGAATGAGTCCCATTTTTGGTAAATTTTGAGATTTTTGCATTTTTGGGTACCCTTTTTCGAGAAACTTCTTCCTGTGTAGAAACCCCCATGGGACTGATTTACCCAGATTGGCGAAGGCGTCCCAATGGGCCAAAATTTCAAAACCAGCAGCATTTCCAGTCTCTACAAGTTTCTGGGTGCACATTTCCAGTTTCATAAATTTTCATTACATTTTGTTCAATCTCTTAGATCATTTAGAATTAGTTTTCATATCACACTGTGTTTTCCAACATTTTATTTTTTCCAAGTTTACACTTGGTGGCGAACCCCTTTTGCTATATATAGTCCCTAGGTCAACCCTATGGTTAGATTTCAATCTCCTTTGCATTGAAATCTTGAGGATTATCCTTGGGTGGAACCTTCCCCACATAGACCACATTTTTCATAAAGACCACCATTTTTAGAGGTTCCAACTACATATCGTATTTCATCTCCCAAAATCACCTCTCTGCTAGGAAATGTACCCTCTCGCCCCAAATCAGAACTCGAAGTATACAACATACGTCCTCTAGCGTAATGGTCATCTCTCCAGTAGGAAGATGAAATGTGCATGTGTCTATGTTCCATCGCTCTACTAGTTCCATCAACATACGATTGTCGTACCTAATGGGGGCATGAGGTACGCCCAGTACAATCTCGTAGTCTGCAAGATATCTTTGTCCTCTGCTGAAAGAGTGGGGGCTAGGTCTCAAAGGCGATTGATCTATCTACCACCTAGACACTACCGCGAATAGGTAGGAATCTAACAAAAAAGCAAAAATATGTCTTATGAGCATTCTAAAATATTAAATCTTTACATCAACAATTAAGAAAGTGTACTAAAGTTGTTCGAGTGTACTCTCCTAAGGGTCCTAGACACTTTAGACCCCTTTTGGGAAACTTCGCGAAGAAACGAGACACTTTGTGAGAAAAAAGGGTACTTTGCAAAAAAAAGGGACACTTCACAACAAAAAGGGACACTTTGCACAAAAAGGGGTCACTTTACGAAAAAAAGGGACGCTTTGCAAACTATTCTTCCAAGGCCCTATAATAACCTAGAAATGTGTACAACACATAAAATAAATGCATAAGGACAAAGCTAAGGCAAAAAATCAACTCACCTAATGATAATGTTCGTCACGGGCCACCTAATCTCGCAAGATGTCTAGTCTCCCAGGCATGTAGTCTCGTTGACTCAGTATCTTGAATCACTCTAAAACCAAGCTAAAGCTACAATAGGGTAAATGACAAAATAGTTAGAATTTACTTCACTTTTTACTCCTATATAAGATAAAATTAGGGTTTTACTATAGTAGGGTTAAAAAGTGCCTTTCATTCAAATCAACATAATGGGTGCTAGAGAGGTCCATTTTCGTTGTCGTTTGTTGCGTTGGAATTCTAATTTTGCTCTCATTCTCATCAAATGTCTATCATCATATGGTGTGGTAATTGAAAATACCCTATGATATGACTTAATTTATTCGATGTGGTTAGACTGCTACCTTGATTCCACCTTTGTAAAGCAAGCGGAATCAAGGGGGGGCATACATCCACCCTTGAATTTGATTTCTATGAGAAGTTAGATAAGAGAATTTCTGGACGACTAACGAACTCGTGTTGCAGGATGGGGTTCCTAACATTGTGGTTTTCTAGATAGCTATAGTGGGGGCTTCATTCTCCTGTATGAGTATCTTTTTTATGAAATAAAGAGTGTACTATTCAGAGTCCTTCAGTTTACATATGTACGTATATTCATATGGGGACTAAAGTGGGGTCTAAATGTAGTGTAGAAATTGTACGCTTTTGAAAGTGGTGCAATTTCACATTTAATTTGGACCTATTAGAGCACCCTTGCATCAAAAATCCCTTTAAGTCATCATTAATAGGCCTCTAAGACCCATTATTTCAAATCTTGAGGCTTATTTCAGCTAAAAACCCCCCAAAATCATCTAAAACATCAAAAATCTCGAAAACCCACCTCAAAAAACTAAGGTGGGACTCATTCACCACCTCAGCTGAATGAGTACCCCTAGGTGGGACCCATTCGCCACCTTGGGTGAATGAGTCCCATTTGGGGCTTTTTTAGGTTTTGAGCGGGAAAATTGCCTTTTAATTCATATTTTTGGTTGTTGTCGGCCTTTGATATCTGAATAACAATAAATTAGGTGTTAATGCCTATATAAGCAAGTTTCTAAGTCATTTTTCTCATCTAAGCAAGAATTTTCAAGAGTAATCTCAAGAGACAAGCATCAAGAATCTTCAAGCATTCTTTCATAAGAGAATTCAAGTTTCCAAAGTAAGCAAAGTTGAAGTCTTGGAGAAGCATTGAAGGGTTTTTTGTAGGTCTTCAAGCTCACTTTCATTCAAGATCTAGCATTTTCAAGGGTTGATCATGGTTCTCTATGGTGAATCATGATGGATTCTAGGTTGGGGAGATGCAACTAGCCATCAAGCCAACCCTAATGAATTGTTTCCTAAGTGATTCCATCCTCCATTGTCACTCTACATTTAGCCTAAGGAAGGTACAAGCATTATTAGTGCTCATTTGGGTGATTAGAGATCTTTCAAAGTGAGTAATTCATTGTCATATTTTATTCATACATCTCATTCTTACACATTAGAATAGGGTTGCATCATGTTTCAGATTTCCTAGTCTTAAACACACTTAAGGCTAGTGTTTATGTTCACATTTACATTCAAGTTTCATTATTTCTATCAAGGTTTAATTACCAAACTAGGTGTTTGACCAAGGCAAACCCCCCAAAGAAAATCAAGTCTATATTCTATTTTGTAGGTATTTTGTTATATTTGGATCCAAAAATCAATTCAAAAGGGAACGGTAGAGATTGGAGCAGATGTTTGAACTTTAAATTCCCGAAAAAGTATAAAGAGAATAATTCGCTAGAATTGGTGAATGAGTCCCACTATAGGTGTTTTCTAGAACTATTTACAGATTCAGATACAGTTTTCCCCGAAACTAGTTCATCTACAAAAATTTAGATCTGGTACTGATTCACCCAGATTGGCAAATCAATCCTAGTAGGTTAAAAAGTCACCTATGGTAGACCTATATTCAAATTTGATATGAAACGTGTAGTCGGGTCAGTTCGAAATCAATTTCATGTCCGCCAATAAAAGATGATGTTATGCACTTCCTTCAATAATCTTACACTAGAACTATTTTATCTTCACACCCTTCCTCTAGTTGACGCACGCTTCCCTTTGTTGGCACAAACACAGACATTATTTACAGTTAACTAGCCCACATAGACAACACTCTATTACTTCTAATTTTTTGTGTATTGAAGCTCAACCTCAAAAAATTATAGAATCTGGTACATCGTGAATAACCTTACCTTCGGTCCAAACTACAAACCATAACATTCAACTATGGTAGAATGTGGAGCCAAGCACCATGACAATGCAGCTAAGTGCATAACCTATTTTTGCGAAAATGATCTCAAAAATGTGTCGCAAATACTTTCAAACACTGATGAGCCCAAAATATGCTCATAATTTGGGTATCATGATGTACTTTTAATACCCTTACTTTTGTTGTTCATGGTTGTTTAACTCTTTAGAAACCTTTTATTGGAGGATATCCTATGGCAATACACTTTTATATTCCTGCAGCCTATCATGTTGATATGTCTATATGTATTACCCTATTTGACTTCCCAAATGACTGGTATAACGCATGTAGTTTTTGAATAATGAAGTAAATTTGATATGTGATTAATAAATGAATATCGTGTAGTTGCCATGTATGTTTTATGTTGTCTGGTGTTTCGCAGGTTGTTGAAGAAAGTATGAACGAGTCAAGAGCAGCTGATCTCGGCCTTGCAGTAAAGTCTATTTCCTGCACAACTTCGAGGAAGTTATTCTGGCGAAGACTCTTTGACCGAAATTGTTGGGAAGGAATTTAAATGTCAAATAATTTGGAAATAGTGGAATGTTCAATTCTCTTTGAACCGTGTTGAGCGGATAAGTTCATTTATTTAGTTTGTTCCTCGATTCCAGGATACATTTACATCCACGTCTTTCTCTGTTAGGGTTAGTTAGTTAGTTGTTTTCTTGATTTAAATAAGTGTTCCTCCTGCGCGAATGAGAAAGCATAATGAGATAGCAGGATATCATGTAAGAGTTAGTATGATAATAGGAGATAGAGTTTTGTGTTAGTTTTCATATGAGCAGAACAATGTATACCATTCTGAGTTTATGAATAAAATTTGATGAAGTTCTGAGTTCAATACTGGCATAATTAGTTGACGCTTGCTAAGGGGGCCCACTTAGTAAGTATCTTTAGTTAGTTAGCTAGTCGTTCATTTTCTGTTGATCATAAGTTAGATTTCATTCTTGAAGTTTCTGTGCAAACTCAGTCTTATATTGTTCCTACAGCATTGGGAATCCATCTCTATGTCTATTCCTGTAGCATAAGGCCAGTTCATAGTTTGTTTCTTAGTTGTAGCTGTTATGATTTATGCTTTGGTTAAATTATGGTTGAGTTAAGAGAACTTTGCATTACCTTCCTGTAACGTAGGTAGAATTCTTTCCAAATATTTATTTTTGATAGGTTGTGACTGAAACTGGTTCTTAGTGCACATACAGTGCCGCTCCATTTCAAGTATATGTTCCCTGATTTGACAAGTAAATGAACGACCATGAAAAGATATTAGTCGCTTGTTGGAATGTCCAATTCCCAGGATAGGTTTTGTCGTGATTTTCATATCCTTTTGTGGGCGCGACCATTTTTGGCGCCGTTGCCAGGGATGGTGTCAAGCTAAGAACCTGTTAAAAGTCATTTTTACAAGTAGTTTAGTCTGTGATTCAAACATTTTCAAAATCCTTCAATTCACCATTCATTCTATTGCATGCATAGCAGAAGAGACGCTCTGGGAAGATTCCTTCCTGAACCAGCTTATAATCTATTTGAGGAAGAAGGAGACCAAGATATCAATCCATTTGTTGAAAACCTATTTGTTGAATTGCCATTTGACCCAGCTGACGAAGAACCTGAGGAAAATCCATTTGCTCTAATACTCCATCAAGCAAATATGGCACGAAATCCACCTAATCAACCTCCTGCTTTTGAGTTTCCCATCATTGCTCAGCAAGACACTGATAACCTTAAAAATATTCCTTCCTCATTACTCCCCAAGTTCTATGGATTAGTTACAGAGGACCCAGACACTTTCTTGTTCGAGTTTGACATCCTCTGTCACAGCTATGATTACACTTCAGATGCTCACAAGCTGAAGTTGTTTCCTTCTACTTTTAAGGAAGGAGCTCTTAGATAGTTCATGAGTCTGGGAAGGGATGTTGTCGATAGTTGGGCAATCATGCAAACAAAATTTCTTGAGAAATACAAAGAATATTGTAAAAGTGGTAGTAAGGGAGATGATATATTCAGAATTCAACAAAAGGAGGATGAAAGCCCGGAAGACTATATCTCAAGATTCTTGTTTTCCCTGAAAAAGAATTCAGACCATACTCTCAATGAAGAATCTCATAAACTACTTTTTCTAAGGGGAATCAGTGATACCTGTATAGATGCCCTGGACTTGATGGGAGGAGGTGATATAATCCAACTTCCTTGGGATGATATCAAGAAAATATGCCTTAACTACTCTCGAGCAATTGTTAAGAAGGGTAGACGTCATCAAGCCACAGTGGGAAAGTCTTCTATTAATGGAGTTTCACAGATGGAGATCACAAATTTGCTGTCTGATTTCAAACAGGATATCATAAACAACATGACTACACAATTGGATACTATGCAACCTCAAAAGAAACATGAAGGAGCTGAAGCAATCTTGGCTGAGTTATGTACACATTGCAGACAAAAGAAACGTGACTGCAGATGCAAGATGGTGGCTAATGTGGAGGCTAAGCAGCTACCTACTGACTTTAAGGTGGTAGAAAGTGATGATGACCAAGTATTCTTCGTCGCACAAAGGCGACCATGGGCTCAAAGACAAGGTATGCCTCAAGATCTTTTGACTTTTTGTAATCGTTATTCTAATTATAATAACCAGTGGCAACCTACATATGGCCCCTCATCCCCTTAAAATACCCCTTAATCACATTGGCCTAACTATCAGAGTCCTCAATGGCAATCTCCTCAAGGAGGTTGGCAGCAGCCACAAAGACAATGGATTCCACCTCCAGATAACTGACAGCAAAACCTTCAATGGAGAAGTCCACAGCAATGGCAGAACCAATCCCCTGCCTCTCTGCAATTTCAACAGCCACAGCCTCAGGCCCTCATGCCAACTCTTGCAGCACCTGCAACAAATACTGGCCCTCCAAAACAAACGCCTATGCCTGCTCAACCATTGCCAAATCCTAATAATAAGCAGCAGCAACAACAACAGTCTATGTATTTTGCAGATGCCAATCAGTATCCAGCTTATGCCCTGAATATTCATGATATCCATCTCAGATCTGGAACCACATTTCCTGCTCCACAGCCACCTGTAATTACAAAAATTTCAAATTCTGCCTCTGAGCAATCTACCGAACCTGCAGAACATATACCTGTATCAAATACTGTCTTTAAGGAGTCTATCCTGCAGCATCAGGCCAAACCGCATTTTCTTCAGAGAATGCAAATTACTACATCAAAGTCTATGGAAGAGCCTACCTTTCATATTTTGGATATGTTGAAGAATGTACACATTCAAATTCCCCTTTTCCAAGCCATTAAAGATGTCCCAATTTATGGAAAAGCCATTAAGGAGGCCTATTTAAAGAAACCAGGAAGAAAGAAAAATGATCCCCAAACTATCCATATTCTAGGACAGTTGGCAGATATTATGTTAGGGAAGGTAGTCATTCCAAAATATACCGACCCTGGGAGTCTTATGGTGCAAATAAATATTAATGGCTAGATAGTAAAAAATGTTTTGATTGACCTTAGTGCAACCATCAATGTAATGACTACGAATACAATGGAGTATTTGAATATCTTAAACATTTTGTCTACACCAACCATCCTGCAGCTTGCTGATAGCTCCACAGTAAAGCCTGATGGAATGGTAGAAGATGTTATTGTCATCCTTGAGTCTTGGGAATACCCAACACACTTCACCATATTGTCCACTAAGGCAACTTTGGGAAGATATCATATTATCCTAGGTAGACCATGGTTAGCCACTACTGATGCTTTTATAGGATGCCGCTCAGGAGACATGACAATTTTCTAATGGTCAGTCAAGAAAGAAATTGGCTTTATACCCACCTGCTCAGCCTCAGCCAAACTTTTCTCAACCAATTGGCCAGATTTAGGAGAGGAAACTGAAGAAGTTAATTCATTGGCTCAACTAATGATGCTGCAAAATAATCCGTTTTCACAACTTCAGAGTGAGGATGGCCTGCTTTTACATATTTTGCAGTCCAACCCTGATCTGAGTAGCCCATCTGCTGCAGATAGCTGTGTTCAGCAGTGTTTCCTGCAGCAACTGAATTATGAGGACCTGACACCTGAATCTCCTGCATTTTATCATAATTTGCTTCCATATGAAATACAGACACCACCGTTATCAGTGGCCTCCATGAATGATCTTATCAAGCAAGTAGAAGTGTCTCCAGGCCGTTGTCTGAATATCAATAATAAGCTGCCTCAATCTCAACAAGCTGCCCTAGTCACAATGTTGCAAGAACACCACAGAACTTTTGCATGGGACTATGGGGATATGAAGGGAATAGATCCTCAACTTTGTACTCATAGGATCTACATTAAGAAAGACTGTTCACCTGTCTGACAGCCTCAAAGAAGGATAAATCCAACACTTAGGGAAATAGTTAAAACAGAGCTTCAAAAATTGTTTGATATTGGTTTTATATACCCCATTTCAGACAGTCAATGGGTATCTCCATTGGTGATTGTCCCTAAAAAAGGTGGAAAATGGAGAGTTTGTGTAGACTGCAGGGAGCTGAACACAGCAACTAAAAAAATCACTTTCCACTTCCATTTGTTGACCAAATACTAGACTCATTGTCTGGGAAAAAATATTTCTCCTTTTTGGATGGCTATAGTGGCTATAATCAAATAAGAATCACCCCTGAAAATCAAGATAAAACAACTTTTACCAGTCCATGGGGTACTTTTGCCTACTCTGTCTTACATTTTGGGTTGTGTAATGCACCTGCAACATTTCAAAGGGCAGTCATCAGTATTTTTGCTAATATTTCTCATGATTCTATAGAAATCTACATGGATGACTTCACTACTTATGGAGTTACTTATGAAGAAGCATTAGCCAATTTGGAAAAAGTGTTGAAAAGATGTCAGGAGCATAATTTGTCTTTAAATAGTGAGAAATGTTTCATGATGATGCAAGAGAGAATTGTTTTAGGCCATCATATCTCTCAAGCAGGAATTCAAGTTGATCCTGCAAAAATAGAAGTTATTCTAACTTTGTCAACACCTAAAAAACAAAAGGATGTTAGAAGCTTCCTAAGACATGCTGGATATTATAGAAGATTCATCAAAAATTTTAGCAAGATAGTCAGTCCATTATATGCCTTGTTGACTAAGGATTCTGAATTTAGTTGGACTGAAGCCTGTGACAAATCTTTCCTACAGCTTAAGCACTTGCTTACTCAGGCACCTTTTCTTCAAGGATCGAAGTGGAGTTTGCATTTCCATATACACACAGACACTTCTGATTATGCAATAGGGGCAGTTTTAGGACAAAAAGAGAATTCTATTAAGCATGCTATATATTTTTTTAGCAAAAACTTGCAAGGTCCTAAATTAAACTATACTGTCACAGAAAAAGAATTGTTAGCAGTTGTGTATGCTTTAAACAAGTTCCGACACTATGTCATTGGTTACCAAGTATTTGTTCATACAGACCATGCAGCAATAAGGTACCTCATGAATAAGTCTGCCATATCTGGCGGATTAGCAAGATGGCTCCTATTGTTGCAGGAATTTGATATCACAATCATTAATAAACCAGGACGGGCTAATGTAGTGGCTGATTTCTTATCAAGGCTTCAAATGACTACACCTAGCACACCAGAGGTAATTGATGATAGATTTCCTCATGAACATCTATTTTTCATTACTGCTCGCACCCCATGGTATACAGATATTGCAAATTACTTGGCAGTCAACCAGATTCCAGCCCATTTTTCCCCAAAAGAAAAAAATTGTTGGTGGAGAAAAGTTCTAACTTTTCATGGATTCCAGATTGTTTATTCTACACAGGACCTGACCAAGTCATGAGAAGATATGTAAGGGAAGATGAAACCTATGACATACTGCATGCTTGTCATGATGAGCCATGCGGTGGGCACTTTGCAGCCAAAAGAACATCTATGAAGGTGCTTACTACTGGATACTATTGGCCTACACTACATAGAGATGATGCAGCCTATACCAGGAAATGTGACAGATGTCAACGCATGGGAAGACCAACAAGGTCTGATGAAATGCCCATGTATCCTCAAGTGGTGGTCAGTCCCTTTGATAAGTGGGGCATGGATTTTGTTGGACCCATTGATCCTCCAGCCAATGGGAAATCATATATTTTAGTTTGTATTGATTATGTAACCAAATGGGTGGAATTGAAAGCAATGACTCATGCCCGTGACAACAAGGTTGTTGAATTCCTGTATGAGTAGATCTTTACTCGATTTGGAGTCCCAAGGGAACTTGTCACAGATCAAGGAGCTCAATTTATATTCAATTTAATCAATGCACTAATAAATGATTACAAGATCCAACACATGAAGTCTAGCCCCTATCACCCTCAAGCCAATGGTCAGGCAGAAGTTACCAACAGAGAAATTGAGGTGATACTTATAAAGACAGTTCAACTACACAAAAAAGATTGGAGCAGTCGACTTCCTGAAGCCGTCTGGGCCTATAGGACAACGTGGAAGACAACTACAGGGTTTACTCCTTTTGAATTACTCTATGGAAAGACTGCCATGTTGCCAATAGAATTTGAGCACAAGACTTTGAAGACTACTTTAGAGCTTAATATTGACATTTTTGATGCCCAAAAGGAATGACTCCTACAGCTGAATGCGCTAGACGAAATCAGAAAAGCAGTCTTGCAGCATACTGAAATCATACAGCAGCAAAGGAAAAAGTGGCATGACCGACATATCAAAACTAAGCAATTCTCTGCCGGTGATTGGGCGCTGCTCTATGACTCGAGGTATAAAGAAAAATCAAGGTAAACTCACCACCCGATGGCTTGGCCCATATGAAATTGACAATGTATTTGATAATGGTTCAGTTCAATTAGTCACAATTGATCCTGTTCGATTCAAGCTAATGGTTAATGGACACTGTCTTCGGTTGTATCGTAAGTCAGTCTCAAAAGAAGAATTTATGCAACAGTTTGTTTAGGATCCTGCCACTAATCTTCCTGTAGCAAAAGGCTTTAACCTTTCTCCTGCAGCTTCACCATAATGTTACAATGCATGCTCATAATAAAGGTTTCCTTTTAAGGAAACCCTTTTTCTTCGTTCCCACTCATCGCCACATCTCACTTCCTTATCTTCCATCCCATCAATCCATTCCATCCATACATCTCATTCGTCCATGTCACCCATCCACCTCATTCATCCGCACCACCCTTAATTATGATTTCATTCCCAACTGTCATTTCATGCTGAAGCCATCATCTTTCTCGGCACGTACGCGCATTTATTAAAAGGTACGCGATATCTTTTGTTGTCGCATCATTGATTTATTTCATTGTATTCATTTACTACTATGTCTATATCAGCCATTATTGCCCGATCTCCGCCTATTCTTTAGTACATGTGTGGACACATGTCATATTTTAAGTAGGGGACGAGATAATCCATTTCACTTACGCTGTTGTCACAACTGTTCAGATATTTTTCTTTATTATTTTCTTGTACTTTCCAAATATGACTGCATGTTTCATCCTAAATCACAATTAAAACTGCTTGTTTAAGTAGCTATAACAATCATTACATGCAAATATCTTTTGGGTTCATTCTTGGAAAAGAAGAGAAAGTGACGGCAGGCAGAAAAAGCAGAGCAGAAAAGTAAAAAGTTTTCTTTGGATTTTCAGAAAAGAGTTTAAGTTTCAGCTGAGACAATTGTGAATATGGGTGGTCAACTGGTAAGACATGAGCTTGTAGCTCATGAGATATTGACACAGAATCCTCAAACAGTTCAAGCATTCGGCCTTTGTGGTTGGTTGAACTACTTTTTGAGGTTAGATACTTTCAATGAGGAAGCCGCAGGCAAACTTTTAAGAACCCTTTCTGAAGGAGAGGCTACAGTATGGGGTTTAACAGTAGCTGTAACTGAGGAACAAATTGCAGAGGTAACCGGGCTTCTAGCTGTAGGAGAGAATTTTTCTTCAGATGTTGTTTCTGATAGGGTAGAATTTATAGTACCAACTGATGGACCCTTGGAGGTCTCTAAGCAAGGATGCAAGTGAGTGTCATTGCCTCCCCCATATCTAGAATATGTTGCTTTTATAATCAGGTACTTAACATGTGAAGGCCATTTTTCTTACCTACATTCCTACCATTTTAAATTGCTGAGTCATATGAGGCATGGGTTAGCTGTTAATATCCCAAACTTTTTGTTAAAATTTTTGGAACAATGTGCCCATGAAACCCAGAAGGGGAAGGATAACTCTATGCCCACCATGTGCTTATAAAACTATTGATTGAACACTCTTTGAGGGATGTGTCACCTCTTTCCTGGCAAGAATTTGTTGCCCAAAAGAGCCTGCAACTTCCAAAACCCCCTACGGCACTTGCTCCACGGCCTAAGAAAAAGAAAGAGAAAATAGCATATACCAGTAGGAAAGTAGGGCAAGGGTCATCTGCTCCTACAGCACCTAGTCCTGCAGCCTTCACACCAGAGTCCTCTGCCTGGGTGCAAACTAGGTCTGCCAGTAGGAGAGAAAAAGGAAAAACAAAGGCAGGAGAGTCATCTGGGGCGGAACAAACCCCAGAATCTGACCCTCATTCTCAGAAAAGCCAACGCTCTACTCCTGCAGCATCTTCTCCTGCAGCAATTTCTCCTACAGCAACGCATGTTGCCACCACAAGTTCACCATCATCTTCCAATAAGGCAAAGCCCTCTAGGAAATTCAAAAAGAAGAAAGCTACGAGAGCACCTTCGGCAGCTGCAACATTGCCAAGAAGAGTTTCAACAAGAAAACAATGTAAAGTCTCCCCTGCTTCACCTCAACCTGAAGTTATCATAATTTCAGAAGAATCTGTAGGTTTTGAACATAATGTCTCTCAGGATGTATCTGAGAATACTGCACAGAGTCCATTTGTTACTCCTGAAGAAGAACAAATTGAGACAAGGGAAGTTGAGCATAATGAAATGAGGGTACCAAGTCTCGATGACTTGGCTGCTGCGGCTATGTAGATTTTGGAGGACTCACAGTCTTCTCCACTACAGCAACAGGAATTCATCCTGCAGCAAGAGGAAGAACAGCATGGACAATTGGAAGTGGCCAATGAAGCTTCATTACCCCCTGAAACTTGTCAAGCCATGGTTGTCTACAAAAAGACATTTTTGATTGAATTCTTGGAAAATCTTAGAATCAAAAGGAGACCGGTCACATTGCAAACCTTGAGTTTCCGCCACCTAGCCAAGACTGAAATGCAACAAAGTCTTTGGGAGGAAGAAAATAAGAAACTGAAAAGAGACATTGAAAGGAAGAAACACAAAATCCAAGAAATGAAAAAGAAAATGGATGAAATGATGACAATAACTGGTAAGACTGTGGAGTGTAGACCACCGCCTAGAGTTTATGCTCTGTGTCTCAAGGAACAATTTTTGTGGTTCCAGTTAATGAGAATTTCCAGGAATCTACATCCTGTTCTTCACACTACTAAAGAATTCTATGATGCATACCAAGCGGCTCCTAATTGGCTAAGGAATTCTTTGTGCAAATTTTATTTACATAGCTTTATAATTCCCTCTAAAACAGTGTAGAATCCACTTTTGTACATTGGCGACATTCATTTAAGATCACTCGTGTCTTGGGCAGCAAACGAAGCTAATTATGGCAGGCAATTGGAAGCATATGAAGAAGCCGAAAGGGATGAGCCTATTCCATTGCGCCCTGAGAGTTCAAACCCCTATACAATGTTGAAAACCTGGCTTATTGTGGCATATGGCCATAATAATAATACAGTCAAGATGAAAATATTTCATCTTATAAAATAGGTGTATGATGAGTTTCAAGAACAGACATACTCATTTTGGAAGCTGTCATACTCCAGAATTGAGAAGAGATGGGAGAGATTGACTGCTGGGTTAAGAAGGTCTGAGCCTCACAGTCCCCTGAATTTTACGGTAGCTCTTAGAATATCAAACAGATACATACAGTTGGGCCTTCAAGAGAGGTTTGAATTGTGGTTGCCCTTGACATTTAGACCTCCTATGCTGATGTGGCCTCTTTATCCCTACCAAGCTACAAATATTAATGAAGATACAGAAGCTCGTAGGTATGAAAGATGACAGAGTTTCAGAGGTTTTTATTACAAATTCAGAACTTCATTTCAGGGTCATGCCTCAACCACTGATTTCAGAGAGACCACCAGAAAGTTTAATGCTGGAGGACCAACATTAAGTTAAGTAGGGGGCAAATGATGAGCCCAAAATATGCTCATAATTTGGGTATCATGATGTACTTTTAATACCCTTACTTTTGTTGTTCATGGTTGTTTAACTCTTTAGAAACCTTTTATTGGGGGATATCCTGTGGCAATACACTTTTATATTCCTCCAGCCTATCATGTTGATATGTCTATATTTATTACCCTGTTTGACTTCCCAAATGACTGGTATAACGCATGTAGTTTTTGAATAATGAAGTAAATTTGATATGTGATTAATAAATGAATATTGTGTAGTTGCCATGCATGTTTTCTGTTGCCTGGTGTTTCGCAGGTTGTTGAAGAAAGTATGAATGAGTCAAGCGCATCTAATCTCGACCTTGCAATAAAGTCCATTTCCTGCACGACTTCGAGGAAGTTATTCTGGTGAAGACTCTTTAACCAAAATTGTTGGGAAGGAATTTAAATGTCGAATAATTTAGAAAGAGTGGAATGTTGAATTCTCTCTGAACCGTGTTGAGCGGATAAGTTCATTTATTTAGTTTGTTCCTCGATTCCAAGATACATTTACATCCACGTCTTTCTCTGTTAGGGTTAGTTAGTTAGTTGTTTTCTTGATTTAAATAAGTGTTCCTCTTGCACGAGTGAAAAATCATAACAAGATAGAAGGATATCATGTAAGAGTTAGTATGATAATAGGAGATAGAGTTTTGTGTTAGTTTTCATATGAGCAGAACAATGTATACCATTCTGAGTTTATGAATAAAATTTGATGAAGTTCTGAGTTCAATACTGGCATAATTAGTTGATGCTTGCTAAGGGGGGCCACTTAGTAAGTATCTGTAGTTAGTTAACTAGTCGTTCATTTTTTGTTGATCAGAAGTTAGATTTCATTCTTGAAGTTTTTGTGCAAACTCAGTCTTATATTGTCCCTGTAGCATCGGGAATCCATCCCTGTGTCTATTCCTGCAGCATAAGGCTAGTTCATAGTTTGTTTCTCAGTCGTAGCTGTTATGATTTCTGCATTGGTTAAATTATGGTTGAGTTAAGAGAACTTTACATTACCTTCCTATAACGTAGGTAGAATTCTTTCCAAATATTTATTTTCGATAGGTTGTGACTGAAACTGGTTCTTAGTGCACATACAATGCCGCTCCATTTCAAATATACGTTTCCTGGTTTGACAAGTAAATGAACGACCATGAAAAGATATTAGTCGCCTGTTGGAATGTCCAATTCCCAGGATAGGTTTTGCCGTGATTTTCATATCCTTTTGTGGGCGCGACCAGACACTAGCATATGTAATCGACAATCAAGAGTTATTAATACAAGAGCATACATGACTCACTCTTTTTGGAACCTTTTCCCTAACATGAAAATGACAATAATTACCATCACCTTTGACATCAATGATAACCTTTTCTCAACAATCTACCCCTTTGGCATTGATGGCAAACCAACAAAATGCTCCCCCTAAGAATAATACTCTTCTTTGAACAATTTTTTTCATCAAGTATTTTGGCTTTCTTACTCCTTTGACATCAATGGCAAAGGGCCAATTCGATTCTTGCTCAAAGAGTTTATCTCCCTCAATCTGAGATATTCCTTCCATTCAACCAAACTATTCTTTAGCACAAGACCACCAAGCCATCTTGCGGAAGGGACTCAACAATCCTCCTCAACTTGTAATTAATCTAGAACATCGAATAGGAGAGATATCTCGCTCTTATCTTTCGCTTGAAGAACTCAAATGTATTATCATATTCTTCCTTTTTATACCAAGGCTATTTTTCATCCTTCTTTCCCAATAGGAATTATATCTCTTTGATCTCAATGATATTATCACCTCTTGTTCTTCAACTGTCCACAACATGCTCATTGAAATTTCCTTCTATAGTTTCACATTCTTCCATACCAAATCCATTAATGTAGCCTTTCTGTCTAGAACCGATGCATATCTCAAATTGATCATGAAATGAATTATAAGGAATTATTGTTTTTTCATGATTTTTTTCCTCTTTCTTTATGTTCCAAACCTTCTTAGAATTATTCCTCTAATTAGTAAAGGTATTTCCATTTTATCCAGTTTAGAATCCTTCACAAAATTACTTCGACAATGCCTTGCAATATGTCCAACATTATTGCACTTGTATCACATGATATAGAAATCAACCATAGGAGTAAATGCATTTCTACTCACAAAATTATTTTTCATTGTAGAAACCTTCTACAATCTAGTGTCTTATGTCAATAACGATTGCAATTAAAACAGTAACCAAAATAAGAATGATTAAACTTGGAATTGTATGCTTGTCTTCCATGATTTTGTCTTTTGGACCTTCACTCCTATCTCTCGACACATATTAACCCCTCATCTTCTTCTTTGCTATCCTCAATCACCTTGGACTGATTAGATCCAAAATTTCCAGAGCCATTCTCTTCTGGATTCTCACAAATGGACTTCATGGGCTGCTTAGTCACCTTATTCTTTTGTATATATTGGTAAAACCAATGCTACCTTTAATATGTGGTGATCTCTAACTTTCTATTATCAGATCCAAGATTTCAGTTCTCTTCCCAAACTTCAACATTAGTTGATTATTTGCCTTTTCTATATTTTTCCTTAATGACACAATCTTTGCCTCAAGTTTTTCACAATCCTTGTCTCTTTTTAGCGACATTTTTTTCATAACTTCTTCAATCATGTTTTCTTCTTCTACATGAATCTTCAAATCAATGACCATATTCTTTTTGTTCTCAAGATTTTGAGATAATTTGTCTGACTTTCACTTCTTCAGTAATTCTCTTCTTCATTCTTTTAATTGTTGCAAGCACAAAGAAATTCTTCCAATAGATCTACATTATCATCATCATAATTTTTGGACTCCATTCTAGCATCACCTTCAATAGTTTCCATACCCATGAATATAGTTTTTTTCATTTTAATAGAAGTATGTTGCTAATACTCATCAGATATGTTACATTGGTGGTTGTCGTTGCACTAAAAGATCGACCTCTTAATGCCTGATACAACCACTAGATTTATACAAGATCCATAGGAGGCATTCAAACCCTGTCATGAATCCAAGCGCCGCACTGCATAAAGAAGACCAAGGGACACACCATGTTGCAACAATCCCCCCAGTGGAAGCGATGGGTTCAAACCTATGACCTTGGCTCTAATACGAATTTTTACATTGGTGGTTGTCGTTGCACCAAAAGATCAACATGTTAATGCTCGATACAACCGCCAGATTTATACAACATCCACAAGAGGTGATTAAGCCATGCAATGAACCCAAGCATTGCACTACATAGAGAAGACCAAGGGACACACCATCTTGCAACAAGACGGGTAACCTTCTTCCTCAGCATAAAACTATTATTTTTCGTGCTGCTAGTTATCAGTTTGCACTTCGAAGCAATGTGCCTAGTTTTACCACAATTGAAATATTTAAAAGGTAACTTACCTTTATACTTGTTGATATCTATTTTCAATCTCCTCACAAAATTTTCTTCTTTTGGGTCAAAATCTTCACTCTAATATGAAACCTCATTCTCCACTAATTCCTAAAGCTACCTCCTTTCTTGAAAAATTGTCATGCACAATTCTCACCCCATATGCAATTAGTGTCCCATGTAGTTCATCCATAGTCAAACTATTCAATTTTTTGTATTCTTCTATTCTTGAATTGAACTTAGGGAGAAGGGATCTAAGAACCTTTTTAACAATTACTGGTTCTTTCACTTCTTAACCGAGTTCTTCAATGGTATTGATAACTTCATCAACATGAAATACATATGCAGTGATTTCTTCTTCCTCCATGTTTAGTCCTTCAAATAATCCCTAGTAGGTTTGAATTTTTGCTTCCTTGAATTTATTATTACCTTCATAGATATTGTAGAGTTCATCCCAAACTTCTTTTATACTCCTGCAATGCACTATTTTCACAAACTCGAAGTTAGCTAGACCACATAAAATAACGTTTCTTATCTTTACATTCATTTCAAATTCTCTCTTCCAATCTCGATCTCTCGGGGGACCTTTTGGAATCTCATAACCATCCATTACAAATTACCAAATATCAAACCCTAATGCCATCAAATAAGCTTCCATCCTTACTCTCCAAAACACAAATGGATCCATCAAACAATGGTGCTTTATTTGAAGAAAGAACTTCTTGAACCACTAAGTGTTCCATCCTAGATCTACCTCAAGCTATTAAGTTTTATCAAAGGAACTTAGCTCTGATACCAATTGAAGGCCACATAATATATTGAGAGGGGGTGATGGGGCAATGGGCTTTCGCAACACTCTCATCTTTAGTTTGTGGACACTTCTCTTATGGGGAAGGCTCGCCTTTAGGAGGCTATTTCTTTTAGGTAGGCTTTGGATATTTACCTTGCTGCTTCGGGTCAGAAAATCAATGAGCACAAGTCTTCTATCTTCTTTTTCAATACTCCTCAAGCTATTCAACGACGGATTGTTGAGGTTTCAGATTGGGTCTCTTCCTTTTATCTATCTAGGAATACCTCTTGTTGTGGTAGGCAGCCCAGGTCTTCTTGGCAAAATTTGCTTGATAAGTTGCATAGTAAAGTGAATCATTGGACTCATCATTGGCTTTCTACTGCTGCGAGAGTGACTCTTCTAAAGTCTAATTTCCAGGCTATCCCTATTTACGAGGGTTTTGTTTAGATGACTCCTTTTTATTTCCTAAGGGAATTTGATGCTCTCTCACGGTAATTTCTTTGGAGTGGTAACATGCAGTCGACCAAGTGGAGTCTTGTTAATTGGGATACAGTGTGCAGGCCACAGAAAGAGGGGGGCCTTGGATTGCATTTTTTTGTTTTGAAGGGGCAAGCTCTTGCAGCCAACTTATATTGGCGTTGGTGTACTAGTCATAATCAACTTTGGGCTCGTATTCTTACCCACAAGTATCTTAAGGATGTTAATTCTTTTGATGTTCTTCACTTCACTTTACAAGGAAGGGGATCGATGATTTGAACTACCCTCGAATCGGGGGCTCAATTGGTTAAGGGGCTTTTTTGGATATGTCATGCGAGTTCTCAAGCCCTTTTTTGGGGGGGATTCTTGGGATGGTTACCCTCCCATTATTTCTGCTTACCCTCACCTCTAGTCTCTTTGTGATCATTTTATTGTTGCAGGTTGGAATACGGTTGAGCATTACAAGTCTGTTCGGAATATTGGATTGGTTAGTAGCCTCAGATGGAAGCAGTCCTCGGATTGGCCACTAGGAGGGTCAAAGAAGGATAGGCAAGAGTTGGCTCGGATTTTTGCATCACAGGAATGCAATTCCATCGCAGGGTAGGACGTTTTGGCTTGGAGTAACAGTGATTTATTTGGCAAGTATTATGTTTCAACAAGTTATGGCGAGTTGCTTAAGCAGGTGTTTGGGGACACTGAGGTTCCTCGGTGGAAACAAGTGTGGAATAAGTTTTCTTGGCCCAAATGCAATTTTTTTTTTCCGGTGTCTTAATTGGGATAACTTATACAAGAGAGGGTTCCAGGGGCCCTTGATGTGTGTTTTGTGCGGTAAAAGTGAAGAAAATGTCTCATATCTTCTTCCAGTGTTCCTTTTCTAGGAGGATTTGGCACCTTTGGTGGGATGTGTGGAACCAGGCTTGCTGGCATGTCTCTTCTTTGGTGGAGTTCTTTACCCAGTGGGGGAAGGCCCCTGTTAAGACCTCTTTTCTTCAAGTTACTTGGGCTCTGGAACCAACTTTTATTATCTGGCATATTTGGCTGGAGAGGAATCGTAGGGTTTTTCAAGATGTGAAACTGGTTGTCCAACACTTGTGGTGGAGGATTCTTCATTCGGTGGGAGAAACTATTGTGGCTAAGTGTGACTTGGCTAAGGGTGTGGATCCTTGAGAGGTTGTCTTTTGTACTCGTCTCAATCTTCCTATTCAGAGGGAGTCTGCCCAGAGTGTTAGTCAGATCAAGAGAAATAGATGTTGTCATCCCCTTCGGAAGATAAATAGGGAGGGGCGCTAGTGCCCTCCCCCTTAGGGTGTGTTGAAAATTAACACGGATGGTTCTTCTCGTGGAAATCCTAGTCATGTTAGTATTGGAGGTGTTGGGCAAACTAGTGTTGGGACTGTTGAGTTTATCTTTTATGTTTATATGGGTTGGTATACTAACAATGTGATGGAGGCTTCGGCTATTTTATGTGCTATGGAGTCTGATTGTGCTCTTGGGTGGAGAAGGATCATTTGTGAATCAGATTCTCAGGTGGTTGTGACTTTGCTAAAGAGGCAACAATTTGAGAATGTTAGTTGGCATTTGGCTATTATTATAAAACAAATTCTTAATATGTGTGCTTCCTTTGATTTTGTTTCCTTTTGTCATATTCTGCATGAATGGAATGGGGTTGCGGATTGTTTGGCTAAATGGGCTTCTCATCATTTGCATGATTGCAATATTGTGGACAGGGGTCAATTACCCCGGATTTGTCTCAAAAGTTGGACCAATTAGTGTAGATTGATAGGGATGTATAATTCCCTTGCTTTGTACTACTCTTTTTGGAATTGAATAAATTTTTACCCCTCTTTTAGTCACAAAACCTCAAACTAATATTTCAGAAAACATTATATAAGAATTTGATCATTTACCCATTAAAAAATTGGTGCTTACTCATTGGAAAATTGAGTCAAATAATCCAAAAGAGAAGGATGTTCATGTAAACCTGTAAATAAGAATAAGAAATACAAAACTACAAGATACATAACATAATTTTGTATGCTTCAACAATTTTATCGAATTGTTGATAATTACCGATATGCTTCAACGATACGAATAAATCAAGCTCATCGCACATTTTTTATTTGCGAGAAATTTCTTACAATAAAATCCTAGCTATGGGTCGCTGACTTTGAATTTTAATGAGATCAATCAGGATTAGTGCTCTTAAATGTGAATTAAACATCAACCATCTAGCATTAACCTTATCAATTGTGGACGTAGTGTTTGAATAAGTCCATATGCCACCATTAATCGCATTAATTAAAGTTCTTCAAACATGTAGAAAATTCCATAAATCCTTCGAGCATAAGCAGGTTTGTTCATCTTTCGCTGGAGGAAAAAATATAACCTGATAGAAAATTACTACTAAGAAATAGAAATGCAGGAAATCCCGCCATTAGTTTCAATTTAGAAATTACTTTCAGTTCACAAAATTATATCTCCATCATGGAAACCATATAAGGACAGAGTTTTGAAGGCAATATAAAGCAAATGGAATATTTAAACTGTCAAGAGACGTGATCCGATTCAGTTGAGCTTCACAGTATCTCAGATGATAGAGAAAATATGATGTACCATAATCTGTCCTTTCAATTCATAGGCTGCATCCACATACTCCCTCCATTATAAACTTTTATTTAAGATAAAGAAAAATTACGTGGCAGAAATTAAACATCTAAATTACCGTAGATTGAGGTTAGTTCTAGGCAGATCTTGTTGAGTTGCACTATCTGCTTCCATATAATCGTTGACTCCTCGGTCGGTGGCGATATTAATTTCCTGTGCGTCGTGGCTTCTACCAATCTGTGTCGACGTTGACAACTTCATTGAGCGTAAAAGAAAAAAAAATGTTTTGGGACGACAACGAGGATATGGATGGTATAGTCTCTTACCTTTTTACCAAGATTAGCATTTTCTGCCTTCAGTGATTGTGTCTGGTTGACAATAAAAATTCACTATTAACAAAACTACTTTATCTTTAGTACAAATCATGGAAAAAAGAAAATTACATATATCATAGCTGAACCCAGAATTTAGTTATGACTGTCCTTTACTCACCAAATATTTCTTCCCTCAGTTAATAAACACATGAATTTATAATCCAATGTTTCTTCCCTCAGTTAATAAACACATGAATTTATAATCCAATGGATGAAGGTATCAAATTGGTGGATGTTGTAGAAAATGGTGAGTGGGAGCGGGAGTGGGGGTTTCGAATTGTCAGCGTGCGGGAAATTTTTTGAAGATGGAGAGGCAGAAGACGATAAAGACGACGAAGGCTAGGAGGATTTCTAGGGCATGGAAAGGGCTGAAGATTCTAGCATTGGAGTGGCCTTGGTGGAGGATTTCGCCAAGCATATGTTTGATGTGTTGGCGGAGGTTCCTTTTGTTGAACCTCTGTCTACTGGTTTTCAACATCGGTTGAGGCTCCTACTGTTGATTTCGTGCCTGGTGATTCTTCCACGCATGTGCTTGTTTGTTTTTGTGGGTGAAGCTCATATTTTTGCCTCTGATGGCTTTTGCTTCTCTTTGAGGGTTCCTAGTGCCTTGCTTGACAAATCCTCTGCTTGCACGGGGAATTCTCTCCTAGAAACGTTCTCAGGTTCTCATCTAAATATTGATATACGTTGTTGGGCTTCTGAAAGATGGTATGTTTCTAATTAGTTTTGGAAGGTTGCATATGTCTAATGGTTTCTTCTTACTCTCCTTCCAATCCCTTGAGGAGAGCACGTGTCCCTGCAAGGATAACCCCGGTTCTTTGGATACTCTGTCCATTCCTTGAAAAGATGGACTACTCGATCAAATGCTTTCAATGCAAAATCAGATTGGCTCTCTATTTGGGTAGGGCTCTCAAGGCTCCCTCTCGAATATGAGGACGAATAAATCATAAGTGGTATTGCTAATGTTCCTGGTTCATTTTAGGCTATTGATGAAAGTTATGAAAAACTCGGTTTTTACTAAATTTTCTGTTTGTGGTGATATTAATAAGTTGCTATCAAACAATATTAATTATTAAGTTATTAGAGTAGAAAATTTATTATGAGTCGTTTTCACTAGTTTGCTTTCATTGTCATAGTGCTGGTCATTTTTACTATTTGTGTCAACACATCAAAGAAAACCTCCATATTTAGTCTAAAAAGATTGTTCCTTCTAGTCAAAGGAATTCAGTCACTAGTTTTGAAGGAAATGATTTGGCTTCACAATTGTGAGCCCCAAAGAAAAACTAAGGGGTCTTCCCTAAAGGGCAAGAAAATACCACATGTTGTGTGTCCTTTGATACTTGATTCTTCTTTGAAATCATATAACGATTTGGATCTAGCAGTTGTGGGTACTGTTGGAGACTTGAGGGGATCCCTCTTAAAGGAAAAATCTAAACTAGATGCTTGTCCTCTGGTTGAGATTGCGCTTCAAAGAAATGGACGATGACCCAATCAAGTTAGACTTCACTTCAAAGCTCTATGGAAAGGATTTCATTTCAAACCTCCTTCATTGTGGTTTTGACTATCCCTTTGATGTACCTTTGTTGTTTGGTTTGCAAGACCTTTCAAGCTTTAAGAACAATTTCATTGTGGATTATTTAAAACCCCTATTAGATTCATAACTCCCATAAAAAATGCTTAACTTAATAAAAATAAATTGATGAATGCTAGTCATTAAATAAAATGATTTACTAAAAGAAATTAAATTTAAAAAATAATAATCTACAATAATAAAAATATATATATTTATAATTATAACGTAAATCAAAATTATTGATTTATATATAATATAAACTCATTAATAAATTTTATTTTTTCTAAAATTTAAATAATAGTATATAATCTTTTTATTTTTTATTTTTTTTAATAATATTTTAGAATTATAAATCAAATATACTTTATGTTTATTACATTTTAAAGTAAATCTTATGAATTAAGAGATTCACATAAATAATATTATAATAAAAATAAAACATATTATGCTTACATTAAAATTGTAAAGATTTAAATAGATAGAGTAAAGTAGATTTAACCAAAATATTTAAAAATTGCAACTAGCACAATTACTTTGACAACTTTTATGAGAATTCAATCCGTAACAATGAAAAATAACATAAAAAAATGATTACTTAAAAATTAAAACCGTCTTTAATTCAAGATAACGATCCAGTAATAGTTATGCACACCAGTCGAGTAAATAATATATTTCATCTATCCCTTAAATTTTGCGCTATTACATCTAATGACTTGGAAACTTCTTTGTAGTGAAATATTTGTGGGGTCCCTAGCCCCTTAAGCTAGCAGACAGTGGAATACAATGTTTGTTGTGATACTTGGCTTTTCAAATGACACTGAAATTGGGAGGATTTAAAGAGCACACAGAAATAAAGTGCTAGAATATAAAATGCAACATTTAAATATTAATGTTTGAAAAATTTAATTGATAGACGCAATTAATCTGTACTAGAACATATTTAACTCAAAGTCTCAAACTATTTCAAGACTCTTTCACTACTTCAGCTTGTTCTTTAACTTATTTAGAGATGCAACCATTCAATTCTATTCCTTCCCCTTCCCTGTGCATTGGACTATCCATTGCTTCTTATAGTGTTGAGAGATTCATGTACGTATAAAGCCTTCTACATCGAATTCAAAGAGATAGCGACACCTTTACATATTAAATTCTGCTCTCTATATAAATAAAACTATCACTTTAGACCAAGCAAGGGTTTCAAAACAATCTAGCTTTGTATCTTTCTAGTGATCCATCAGCCTTGAATTTCTTTTATTTATTTATTTTTTGGAAGAAGAAAAAAATTACAAGAACAGTTCAAAGGAACTGCACGCAGATTAACAGCAAAACCAGTCACAGAATGATGACCTAGTAGCCAACAATACCAAATCAAGCATAAACTAAAAAGAGCATACCCAGTAACAGCTTGAATTTCTTTTTGAATGCCCATTTGCAACCTCGCGCACTACAATTTTTACTGACCTTAACGGTCACGAGTAACAGCCTGAATTTCTTTCTGAATGCCAATTTGCAACCTCGGGCACTACAACTTTTACTGACCTTAGCGGTCATCAGTAAGGTATCAAGTGTTATAGCTTAACGGTGAAACGAAGGGAAATAGGTTGGTGTATAAAATGGAATGGGGGTTCACCAATTTTATTATAAATAGAAAGGGCAAAATGGCGTATAATGCACGTATTTCCCTTTATCTCATTACGAAAAAGAGAATCCTTAAGTCAAGGTTGGCTTTCAACCCTTAGGTGAGTCAACTTTTCAAAGAGATCTTGTTGTTCTTCTTATGATCTAGGACGGGGCAGACTTTCCAAAACAACACTTTTGGGAGAAAGACTAAAAATAGTAAATAAATCCAAAAATACAATGCAACACATGAAATCAAAAGATTAACCCTTAATCTAATGGAACCAACAACTTTCAAACAGATCTAAGAGGGTTTGGTATTTTTGCACTTGTCATCAAAATGTTGTTGTTAAGCGTCCTCTGGGACTCATTTGCCCTCGGGCGAATGGGTCTACCCAGGGTTTTTTTAAAATTCAAAATCTAGGTTTACAGCTCTTGATCTGTTCTTCCAGTTTGTACCTTTCAATTCCCACTCTAGGATCTGTACCTACATCAAAAACTAAAAAAGTTTGGTTTGTTTGTATGGGGGTTTGCCTCAGTCAAACCCCAAATTTGGTAATTAAACCTTGATGAAAAATACAAATCTGGAATTTAAAATTGTGTGAGCCTAATCTTAAGTGTGTCTAAGATTATTAAAAGCTAACATGCAAAGAAATCCTATTCAAGTGTGTCAGAATAAGATCCCTAACTGAACTTGAATGATGAACACAAGACCTAATTAGGAGATATCAAAATCCCCTAATAGATCAAAAATCTTATTATACCTTGCTTTAGGCAACTAGTCGAATAAAGATGGAAGGTGAAATCAATAAGAAGCAAGTCATTAGATGAACGGAAATGGCTAGTTGTATGTCCCAAAACCTAGAATCTATCATGATCTACCATAGGCATCAATCTTCAATCATGAACAATGCTTGATCAATCTTCACAAAATGAGCTTGAAGACCTAGAAAAACAATTGAAATGCTGCTCCAAGACTTCAACTTCGCTTGCTTGAATGTTCTCCTTGACCTTAAATAGAAATCTTGTGAATACTTCATGATCTCTTTTTCAACCTAGTGTAAAATGGTGAAAAGACTAGGTTTTATAGGCTTCCTTTCTAATTTTCCGATTATTAAATTCCAAAACCCGACACTTAAAACTTGAATTTAGGACCTTGAAATGCCGCCAAAAACGTGTTCAAATTTTGAATTTGAGATCCAAAAGGGGACCCATTTGACTGACGGCGAATGGGTCCTAACCTAAATAACAAAGATCCATTAATTTTGGGACATTAATTTGATTAAATGCATTTGTTCAATGCCTTTTGTAGTTTCAGAAAATATTTAAAATAGGTGTTGGGATGCATAATAAAGGGGTTTAGGGGCCTATTTATTAAGGATAAAATGCATAAAATTGAGGTCACTAAAATTTACAAACAATATAAGCGAGTTCAAAATTTACCAACCAATACTATAACACCACTTTAAGAATATAAAAGTCCTCGAAATTCGTCCATTATTATTCATAAACCAATTTGAATGTCCTCGGGTTCGTCTTATCAGTATAGGGGTTAGGCTTATTACACAACATGAAATTTCCTTGGTTTACACAAACCAATAGGAAAGCACTTCCATTTGAAATTTACATTTTAGAT
Organism: Sequoia sempervirens; assembly: GCA_007258455.2. NCBI lineage: Eukaryota > Viridiplantae > Streptophyta > Pinopsida > Cupressales > Cupressaceae > Sequoia > Sequoia sempervirens. The sequence goes on along the minus strand of VDFB02270651.1, from coordinate 567,496,998 downwards.
TCAATATCAAGGGGTCAATAGACATCTGTGAAGGACATCCAATAATATTTATAAGCTTGTTTTAAGTAATAATTAATGCCTGAATCCTACTTAAGAAAGTTGACAACACTACATCCATTGGACCAACATATGAAAATATAAACCCAATGATAATATTACTAATAACATTCTTGTTCTAATTTCCTTTACCCTATCACGCAACTCCATACTCTTATAATAGTCAAGTTTTAGACTATATAGCTTATTCATACTTTCCTTTTAACTTAAACCGGACCTTAACAGTCATCAGTAAGGTATCAAGAGATGCTACGTATGATTTATCTCATAACTCAATCTCAACAAACTTGTCAAATTAAATAGTAATCACCTTCCACTTAGTACACAATCATATTATGGTTCACCATAGCTATAATATCCTTCCTTTGTTTACATCATAAGTTCAATATCAAGGATCTCATATTAAGAGGTTGATAGACATCATGTAGTCATATTCAACATTTATCCTCAAATCCAAGGTGGGTTACCAAGAGTATCAATTTGCAATATTAAAAGTATGTTTAGTACAATGTGGTTCTAGTGCCACTAAATAGGTCTTCAGTTCCTATTTTTTATGCAACCATATTCCAATACTCAAATTAGGTAATCATGTTCCTGGTTCATAATAGATAAAAAGGTCTATATAGATACTTGTAACCCACCTCATTTCAAGTAAAATATAAATGTAAAAATATACATCACCGTCCCTTTTTGTATAGTCGGAAGTTCAAGCTTTTGGAAAATGAAAGAAGTTAACCTTAAAGGATTAGCCATTTATCATGCAAAAATAGCATTACTCTATTACCACATAATGCTTAATGGAATTATTGATTCTAGCGATAAATATTAGGGGCTAATCTATTACCACATTATGCTCAATGGAATTATGGATTTATTGAGGAATTATTTGTTCAATGCCTTTTGTACTTTCGGAAAATATTTAAAATAGGACTTGGGATGCATAATAAAGGGGTTTAGGGGCCTATTTATGAAGGATAAAATACATAAAATTGAGATCACTAAAATATGTCCAAATTAAGTGTGAAATTGTACTATCACATAGAAAGGAGTACAATGTTCTACACTACAAATGGTATAAGTGAGTTCAAAATTTACCAACCAAAACTATTAACACTTCCCTTTAAGAATATCAAAGTCCTCGAAATCCACCCATTATTATTCATAGATTAACTTGAATGTACTCGACTTTGTCTTATCAACATAGGGGCTAGGCTTTTTATGCAACATGAAATTACCTTGGTTCACACAAACCCATAGGAAAACACTTCCATTTGAAATTTACATATTAGTGTGGCAACGGGAAAAGTATCCCTTTTACTTTTCCTTGCTTTTTTAGGCACTCCTTGTTAACTAAGCTTAATGGTGCCTTGATTTAGTGTTGTAATGTGTTAAGACACATTCAAATTAGGTCTTGGGCCCTTATGAACTAATGAACTTAAAATGGTACCTTGTTAAAGTGTTGTGAAGTGTTGTAACACACTTTCACACTTTTCTAAGGTTTTATTAATTAATTGAACCTAATAAATCTCTTTTTAACCTTAATCATGTCTTATTTGGAGCGTAGTAAAGTATTGTAACACACTTTTCTAGGGTTTTCATAAACAATTGGGCTTCTTTATGCTTTAATCAGTCTTATTTTGCATCTACAAGCTTCATTTGATGCATCTTTTCGAAGATAATCCTGACATGAATAAACATCCAATCATAATTCAGGTGGTTTTAGGTTGTGTGGCCCAAATTTAGTGATCTAGGACTCATACGCCACCTTGGTCGTATGAGTCCCACCTAGGTTTTGGGGTCTCAATCCTGGTTTTACACCTTTCTAAGCAATTTTGAATTTGTTCCCATAAATTATGCCTTGGGCGTATGACTCCTGTGTGGCCCAAAATTAAAAATAATTCAAATTTTTGGCAAGATTTTATCTTCGTAGATCTAATGTCAGCTTGTAGTGTTGTAATTTTGGGAATTCTTGCATAATAAACTATAAATACAAGGTTTTTTCACTCATTTTCCCCCAAGCATTTAAGAGATCACCTAAGACTTTTGTGAGAGCATTCATAATAGCAAGCTTGAGCTCACAAGAGCATTCAAGTGTTTACAAGAGCATTCAAGAATATTCAAGAGCAGATTATCAAACATTTTAGAGCATTCTTCAAACATCAAGCATCATGTCAAAGTCTTCATGCATCATGTTTGTTTTTGAGCTAACAATTATGATGTAGGGTTTTATGATTCAAGCTAGCATTTCATTCAAGATCTATCTCATCCAAGTAAGAGTCAAGATCTACATCCATTGAAGCCATCTCACACATGTTTGCACCACTTCATTGCTAGGGTTTGATTTAGATTAAAGATACATTGAGGACATTCAAGTGTTTACAAGAGCATTCAAGAATATTCAAGAGCAGATTATCAAACATTTTAGAGCATTCTTCAAACATCAAGCATCATGTCAAAGTCTTCATGCATCATGTTTGTTTTTGAGCTAACAATTATGATGTAGGGTTTTATGATTCAAGCTAGCATTTCATTCAAGATCTATCTCATCCAAGTAAGAGTCAAGATCTACATCCATTGAAGCCATCTCACACATGTTTGCACCACTTCATTGCTAGGGTTTGATTTAGATTAAAGATACATTGAGGAGCAAGTTTGGAGAAAGTTGTCAAAGTTGTCACCTTGCATTGGAGATACTTGGAGAACTTCTAAAGGTTGCAAATCAAGGTTTCGGATCTGCAAATCAATTGGGAAGCACACAACAAACCTTGAAGACCAGATTCAAAATTTGAAGTTTCAGAAAACCCTAACTGAACTAATACACTAGTTCTAGCGTATCAATCCTAGTTTAGTTCAATTTTCAGGTTTTCACAATTTCAAATACCCATTTGCCAGATTCATGTTTCTGCACAAAAAACCTAGATCTAGGATTGATTCTCCCAGCGTGGCGTATGAATCCCAGTAGGCCAAAATTTTAGAATTTTCAACAATTTAGAGCTCATTCCAACATCTTTCAAGTTTCCAAGTGCATATTTCTGAGATCTCACTTCTCTATTTTGATTTTCATGCATTTATAGGTCATTTAGTTAAACATTACATCATATTAGGGTTAAGCATTTCATCTTGTATTGCATTTGTCTTTCCAAGCCCTAGCTTGGTGGTGAGCCCCTCATTAGTTTACAATCATATCCTAGGACAGCCCTATTCCAAAATCTCTTTCTCCTTTGCATTGAAACCTCTTTGGATTATCCTTCAATGAAATAATTGGAAAGTGGGTCTTGCTCTATGTTCTAAACCATATGAAAGCATCCTCTCCCAGCACCCCATTTTTAGATGATTCAATTAGATTCAATATCAAGGGGTCAATAGATATCTTTGAAGGACATTCAATAATATTTATAAGCTTTTTTTAAGTATAATTAATGCCTAAATCCTACTTAAGAAAGTTGGTAACACTAAATCTATTGGACCAACATATGAAAATATAAACCCAATGATAATATTACTAATAACATTCTTGTTCTAATTTTGTTTACCCTATCATGCAACTCCATATTCTTCTAATAGTCTATTTCTAGACTAGATAGCTTGTTCATACTTTCCTTTTATGTTAAACCTGAGCTTAGTGGTCATTAGTAAGGTATCAAGAGATGCAACGTAGAATTTATCTCATAACACAATCTCAACAACCTTGTCAAATTAAACAGTAATCACCTTCCACTTAGTACACAATCATATTATGGTTACCAAGAGTAATCACATGATAATTTCAATATCAAGGATCTCATACTAAGATAATAATGATTCAATTTCCCTACCTGTCTTCTAGGTAAATTCAAATTTTATGGTCCTTTCCTTTTAATAAAATAGCTAACCATAGACTCACACAAGCAATCAAGGAAAGGGAGAAACCGCCACTTACAGATTTGAGTTAAATAGAAAGGATAGAAACAGTTTCTTCTCCTCTTCGTGCCAGTGCCTCCTGTGCAAAATTCAAGAGCCTCCTCTGCTAACTCGCCACACAGAAATGCCTATCCTCTGCCACGTACTCTCTGCCCTCTCCCTTCCCAAAACACCTTTGCAATTCGCCTCAACCCTAGTCGTTTATAACGACCCTTTCATTCTGGATTTTTCTCCCTAACAAGGCCTGAAGTTGTAAATTTTAGAGTCGTAACACTCTGTTCTTTACGCCATACTCTGCATTCCTCCCTTATTTGCCCTACTTTCAAACTGCTCCAAAATCGCCTCCAATTCAGCTTCCTCTCTCATGCGCTCTCTCCCCTCATGTTTTTGTTTCCAAACACTCGTGAATATCCCATACAAGAGAGTTGTGAGGGTTTTACAGCACTCTGGCATCGTTTTTTTTTAAATCTCCAAACGACCTGAAGTTTGTCTGCTTTCAGAAGAGGGACGCCATACCTTATTAACGGCACGACCCTCTCCTTGAATCTTGCGCCCCTCTCCTATTTAATGATATTTATCTCCTCTAATAAATTCCTACCTTCTTGTTCGTTGGCTCCAAAAACGATTTTCTTTCATTATTATTTTTTTTCCACATGATGTTGCCACGCGAGATGGCCTTTAACGGGGATGTGACATCTTTGTAGTGAATTATTTATGTGGTGTCCCTAGCCCCTTAAGCTAGCAGACAGTGGAATACAATATTTGTTGTGATACTTTTCAAATGACACTGAAATTGGGAGGATTTAAAGAGGTGCAACACACAGAAATAAAGTGCTAGAATATAAAATTCAACATTTAATTATTAAGGTTCGAAAAATTTAATTGATAGAGGCAATTACTCTGTAGTAGAACATATTTAACTCAAAGTCTCATACTATTTCAAGACTATTTCAGTACTTCAGCTTGCTCTTTAACTTATTTACAGATACAACCATTCAATTCTATTCCTTCCCCTTCCCTGTGTATTGGACTGTCAATTGCTTCTTATAGTGTTAAGAGATTCATGTACGTATAAGGCCTTCTACATCGAATTGAAAGAGATAGGGACACTTTTACATATTAAATTTTCCTTTCTATCTAAATGAAACTGTCACTTTAGACCGGGCAAGGGTTTCGAAACAATCTAGCTTTGTATCTTTCTAGTGACCCATCAGCCTTGAATTTGTTTTTTTCATGTATTTTTTGGAAAGAAAAAAATTACAAGAAAAGTTCAAAGGAACAGCACGCAGAAAAACAGCAAAAACATTCACAGAACGATGACCTGGTAGCCAAAATTACCAAATCCAACATAAACTAAAAAGAACATACCAAGTAATAGCCTAATTTTCTTTTTGAATGCCCATTTGCAACCTACATTCCCATCTTTTGAGAATTATTCCATTTCATAAATCTGATTTCCCTCAAGTGCTCCGTAAAACATAGAGGTTACGTCTCTTGCGATGATCAACAAAAGATATCTATGTGATACGCAACAAAATATTCTTCAAAAGCATGTTTAAACACTTTACAACGGTACCATCAACATCTATAAATATTCTCAATACAAAAAATACAATAGGACCATCAAATATGAGAAAACACTAAATATCATAAAATGTGAGAATGTTTTATGGATAATTTTAGGCTAGCCTTGGCTCTTTCTTTCACTAGATTGTCAAATTTCTACATCACTTTCTAATTCTTCTTCCTAACCTAAACCAACTGTCTAAATTTGGAGCATTTGTTCTAGGACACTATTGTGACACGCAAACACCTATGCGATGTGATAGCGTGGCCTCAGTTTTCAAAATCTGAATGTTCGTTTTCTTCCTAGCTACCTATTGTTGCCTTTTGTAATGCTCATCTATCTAAAAATCTATTTTGCATTCGAATGTAACTCTTTAGTGTCCTCACGAAACTCATGCAAAAGAAACATTTTAATCAAACACAAAAGAAAAATCCTCGCTATCTCTTTTGGCTATGCTTGGCTGAACAAACATCCACTTTTTTGTTAAAAAGGATAGATGATACTTGTTTTATGTTGACAGCTCCAAGTGCTAACTCTCTTCTTCATCATGCTGATAATCTTGTTCTAATAAGATTTTATTCATGTTTACCATTTCCTTATCATATTTTCTCCTATAATTGTCTTGGTAAATATCTTGCTGGCCATGGACTCCTTTTGATCAATCCAATACGTATACTAGGGTATTTTTCCATTAATCTTCTTACATTCAACATTGTAGTTCATTCTAGATGAATATAAGCTAAGGACGCTCTCTCTAATCTCCATTTTCTATTAGACTAGATAAGGAAATTGAAAATTAAATAAGGGGTTGGTTATTCTTAGAAATCTATCAAGTAGTACTCAACATTTTTCTTATCCTAGTCATAGGTGCTCAAGTACATTTAAATACATAGAGGTTTGCTACTATTTCTTCCTTTCGTTGTCCATTTCAATATTTCTTTTGATTTGCATAGTTTAGATTACTTTTCAGCATTTCTATGTGTAGACACATGAAATTGACATCATGCATTTAATTAATTCATATTCGCCCATCAATTAAATAAAACAAGTTTAATTGATTAATCTCATATGGTCATCCATTTAAATTGAATAAATTAACTTTATTTAATTTAATCCTAACAACATCACCTCATGAATACTTAATCATCATCACCAGCGCATCCATCCTACATCCATAAACCATCAGTATTTTGCATATCATCTCACACGCATGTTCATCATCATAATATAGATCTGTTAGTCTAAGTATCTCATAAAATCATACATTTGCATAATCATTTATGCATCATCGCATCATCCATCTCACATGCATTTCATCATCATTTAAGTTGTTTAGGATAATATAGATTAGTTATTCTAAGCATCTTAAAACCATTTCATTTGCATCATCATCCATAACCATCCATATGTCTATCTTGAACCTCTTTATCGTGAGATCGACCCTCAAATCGAACCTTTTAGCTCAATCTCTCGAAAGGGCAATGTACTAGTGTACTTTCCGCTGGGGCATCCGAATTTTTTTTTAAAAAATTGAATTTTGATCATGACAAGTTTATTCTTTGAACCAATGCAGCAAGTACATTGCTTCAAAGACGGTCAAAATGTAGACACGTGAAATTGACATCATGCATTTAATTAATTCATATTCGCCCATCAATTAAATAAACCAAGTTTAATTGATTAATCTCCTAAGGTCATCCATTTAAATTGAATAAATTAACTTTATTTAATTTAATCCTAACAACATCCTCTTTGATTACATAAATCAAATATTTATTTAATCAAGTCTCGCTGGTCACGTTAAAAAGTTTACCAGGCGCACTGCAGTTTATAGGTGGTCGTGCTACCCGATTATTGCAGTCTAAAAAAAAGAGTCTGAAATCACCTTCCATCCCTTTTGATTTAAATAAATCAAAGTATTTAAGTCAAATGGGTCAAAAGCATCTAACATCATCTTAATTAATCTAATCCTGATTAAATTTAATCCAATCACCTATCACATCCTCTAGCTTTTCCCACTTGCACAAATAAATCAATTTATTGATTTATTGAAATCATCATTTTCCCTCAACAAGGCATCTTTGGAAGAATATTCCTCAAGTTTGAATTTCAAAGCAAGTTGACTTCTCCCTTCCAACATGTCCCCCACTTGGCATTAAAGTCACTTTTTCTCCCTGCAACAAGCCATTCTTCTTTTTCTTTTACGTGCTTTCTCTCCTACCACTGGTCCGGGGTCGATTGGTACGCCCAACTTTTACAGTTGGTGCATAGAGATGGTCATAGGAATATCCTCTTTGCAACATATCAATTTGTTTATTAGGAATTTGTCATTTGCAGCATATCCATCATTGCACTACATAATATCTTCTTTTGCAACTCTCGATCTTCTCCATCATTGCAGTGCTTCCCATAGGCCACCAACTAGAATCCCCCTAACATTAAGTTCAAAAGTAGACCCAGGCCATATCGCTATGATGTAGCACTAACCCAATAGTACGCGCAGTAAGTTCTCCTGTTGTCCGAATATGGATTTATTAAACCACTTGCTACCCATCGATAGAAATTGCTCATCAAAATGAATTTCTCGTTACTAAAGCGAGCATGATTTCACCGAACTAAGGGGAGGAATTGAAATTCAAGTTGTTGCCTCAAGCCATATCCTTCCTATCTAGTAGAACAACACTATGAGTTTGGTTGTCCAACCGCTTGCTAATGAATCATTCACGTAATGTCGCCATTAAGTACATTCTGGTTTGTACGATAACAAGCATCCAAAGGCCGTTCCAGTCTAATTCATACTCACTAGGGGGAATTACATGGTCTGTATATTGACTAACATGATGGTATTATGTTAGGGTTTAAGCATATGCAGATTTGGCATCCACACTATGTATTTTGGTATTTCTTCTATTTGTTATTTTACTTTTTCTTACCTCTTGGTGTCCAACAACAACACTTTAAGAAAAGGTACTTTTAAACTTTTATAAAATGTCGGTGTGTAATAACTAACGGCTTTAACTTGTACACTGAAATTTCAATTTATTTTTAGACAAATATTATTTTTTCTAATAAAAATACACATTAAAAAATTGATTAAAAATTGATCATATGGTTTTTCATGCAAACATTGGTCTTTTTGGTTTTGAACTATTCTTAGAGAAAGGCGTGTTCTTCACTATCTTGGTCTCGTAAACAAGTCCTTCCTAGGTTCATTTAGGAGCAAATCAAACACTCCATCCATCCCAAACATCTATCAAAACCCATCCTACCAAACAACTTTAGAGCTTTGGAAGCATCATTCTAGACTTGGGTAAATCATCAAAATCAAAATCACCTTGTTTAGTTAGGTGCATGGGAATGCATCCTTTCTCATACATTTAATTGAATTAGCAATCCTTTGAACAAGTTCATCCTAAGATCACATCTAACATCTTAGGGTTTACAAGTCCATTATCTAAATCCAATCAAACCCTAAGTCTAGCATTCATCCAAAGTTCCTAAACGTTCAACACTCATATCATTCACCCCTTTTCATCTTTCATCTCATCATTGGTCCTAAACACCTTAGAGGTCACTTTTACATAAAGTCAAAACACAAGAGGAACACGGAATATAAACTTGATCCATACATCATGAGTATTCCAACTCAACCAAACTATCAAAGCCTTACAATGCCAATTGATTTTCAAAACTCACATTTATACAATCCATACATCGGATCATTATGTCCTACATACCTCAATGGTACAAAAAAATGTGAGTCTACCCAATATAAATCTTGGAACACCTTTTCTGATGGTAGATTTAAATCCAAGTCCAAAATTGCAAATCTATCAACTAAATACTCAATGCATGAGTCTTCAACAAAAAAATATTATCCCACCAAATCTATACATGTCAAAAGTGAATATACCAAGTACAAGATTACCAACCATGAATCCACACTTGGAAAACTTTTGGATAAATATGTTTGCGAATCATACAAATGTTGTTCAAAGTCCAAACAAGATGTTAACAACTCTATGTATTAATCCAAGTCAAGGTAACACCACACAAAATCAAAGTTTCCTAAATTAAGGCAATGTGATTCCCAACACAAACAATGTTCAATTTCAACCTATCATGCCAAATCTAAACATCATCCCAAATCAGAACATTGTCCAAAATCAATTTGTCCATGATCCCATTCAAAAACCACAAGTATGCATTCCAAATCTGCTTGAACAAAAACAAAATCAACTATATCAAGGGAATACAAGTATACATTCAAAATCTTCACCACCATTACCCATATCAACACCATTCCTTGGTTTAGGGCTTCCCCCTTTACCTAGCACCAATCACTCTATCCAAATCAATCCACCTAAGACCAATCAAGCCATTACATCAAATCCTTTGAATATACGGTCGACATCGCACCAACATATGGTATCTAATCAAATGACAACATCAATCCTAACAAATCAAAATATGGTCTCCCAAGGATCTATCACCTCAGTCATTCTGACCATTCCTATCACCTTGATCACTCCAACCACCCCTATCACACCCATCATATCTCAAACCCTCACAATCACTCAAAACGTATCTCAACGACTTGTCACTACATCCAACACGATTCCAAAACCACCATTGCCATCATCACCAACACCACTCCTTGGCTTAGGGCTTCCCCCTTTACCAAGTATCAATCAAACCAGCATCCCAAACATCAATCAAAAAATCACGCCAAACTTTCAGAACTTGTTGTCGACATGGCAACAACAGACGACAAATGCACAAGCAATCACAATATCATCAACCACCCCCATAATATCTCAAAACATGGTCTCTCAAGGACCAATCACATCAATTACACCACCCACCACTCAAATAACAATCATCAATACGACGCCACCTCCTATCAACACAACAAGCACTATTCCAAAACCACCTCCACCACCACCACCACCCAAACCAAACACATCAAACCAATACAACTTTGCGTTGCAAGCCGCTTATTAGAAGGCACTCCAACAAAACCAAAACTAACAAGCTGCACAACTAGCTGCTCAACAAGCTGCATAAGCTGCTCAAGTTTCCCAAGCCACACTACAAGCCCAACAAGCACAAACCCAGGCTCAAGTGCAAGCGCAATCTCAAGCCCAATACCAATCCCAACAAGCAAATATTGTTCAAAATCCCAACAAAATGTTAACGACTCCATGTATCAATCCAAGTCAATGATCACATAATCAAGACCTATCCATCAACGAACACATGGAAGATATTTCTACCTCATCCAAACATCAAATCAACATACATCAAGAGTCACTTTTTGATCATGATAAGAATCCTTCAACAATATATGACAATGATCAATTTCAAGGAGTGTTAACATTATTTGATCCTGTAATCCACAATCCATCGACCAATGATCATGTTGAAAATGTCTCTACATCACCTAATAAGTTAGAGGACATATCTCAAAAATTTATTCCAAAGCATGATCAACATCTCCCACCAAAGTCTAGCAATGGTCCTTTCCAAGACATATCAACATCCTTTGACCTCATGATTTCCGATATTCAAGGAATCTTCAACTCAACATTTGATCTAAGTCCACTAAAAAATTAAGAGGATATTGAGGCAATTCCCATGCCTAATGACGACATCCAAGAACCTTTTATAAGCAATCCATCCTTTGAAACTAACCCATGTCAAGAACTTGATCCAAAGCATGACGAAAGCAACTTCGAAATCATTCAAGATTAAGAATTTGCATCTCCAAGATAGTATAATGATCTAATGGAAACTCTCCTATCTATACAAGATGTCGCAAATGATGATTATGTCCATATAACACATATTCCTCCATCTACCCATCAAATGATTTATTTGGATGGACACGCAAATGATCTTCATTCAGAACAGGATTCTTTTACTCCTGACATTATTACACAAAAAGAGCAGGTTATTGATTCCTACAATCAAACTGAATTATCAACATCAGGATCAGATATATCCCAAATTCAAACTAAGGACATCATGTATGAGGATATCCAACATTATCTACTCAAAGAAACAAGTCAGACAAAACAAGGTATTCGAGAGTCAATAGAACAACAAATTCCTGTAACATCATCTAAAATGGTCGTTTATCAGAGAATGCATTCTCAACAAGAGCTCTCAGAACAGGAAAAATCAAAGCATGAAGGCACTACTACCACCATACTAGGTGCAACTTCGTCTCAAGCAAACGTCAACATAGAGAGCACGAAGAATCCTTATGACGAAACTAATGCCAATACTACAACCAACCACGTCATGAATCTTCATCCACCCATCACCCCATCCACGAATCGGGACCAACATCGAAAGAAAGATTTGAATCAAAGCAAGAAGAATATCATCAAAGAAAAAGAATTTGAGAAGCACAATGGACAAATCAAATGTAAGTGGATACCAAAGAAAAATTATCCCTATCAAACTCCATCAGTCAAGGGAACTATGGGGCAGAATCAAAAAGGGAAATATATCCATCAAAGACGTCCACAAAAGAAAAAGCAAGTTTCTCAAGCAACGTACAAGGTATATCAAGCAATTGGTCTTAATTCCATGCACACTTTCGTATCCACCCATCATTGCTCATCTTCCCAAGTTTGGAGAGTCAAAGGTTCCAAACTGTCAACCAATCCATCTCTTATCCCTAAACACACTCCATCTATGCCTCCATGCATGATATCCAGTTTTTAAATTGACCATGTATTGGTAGCGACCCTTCATCATAAGGATTTAGAAGGCACTGTATCGCGATGTGCGCACAAAGACAAAGTCAACTCTAGTATCGACGAAGCAGATCAGGAATCTCAAAAGTTGTATTCAAGTGCACGTATCTTGAAAAAGCAACATTTTCAAATAGGATATCGATGACACATTATGACAGAAGCAGCTACATCGACACCACAAGGTGGTTTAACATGAGCTTAAAAATCTTTAAAAAAATAAAAAAAATCAAAAAAAAATCAAAATCCAAAAAAATCAAAAAAGGGATTAAAAACAATAAAGAAAAAAAATCGTCCTCTAGTGAAAACCGCATGGGCGGCGCTTTGGGCAAGACCATGACGAAAACCTGGAAAATAGGCATCATGTGTAGAATCGAGCATCTATGTGAGCTATTTCAGGTGAAAGCATCTCATCCCATCCATAATAATTCTAGCATTCCATCCATCTCAGCCATAATAAATCCATTCATCCATGAACTAGTTATCCAATCCGTTTTCATCCATCTGCATCCATCATCCAAGTTATCTTGATCTTGACAAATTTTGGTGCACACTTTACACTTGCTTATGGTAAACATCTTGACATGGGTCATTTTCACTCATCCTATCCTATCCAACGTTATCTAAGCCATGAAGCATTATCCAATGAAGCATTCCTTTATTTGAACACTTTATCTTATCGCAAGATAATCCTTGGCATCCTTTGCATGCTTGCCATATCCATCCATGGCATTCCATGCATTGCTAGACACTGGGGGCAGATATTTACATCTTGCTTCGAGAATAAATCTTGATCTATATCCTCCAACTTATGCGGTGATCCAAACATTGGCAAACATGAAATCAAATTGGTCCACCATTTGTGATCCAAAATCCAAATCACTAACCCATGGAATACTTTAACGAGCAAACATTCCTTATCATGCTCCATCTTTCATCGAACATCAATCCAAATAATCACTATCAGTCACATCTAACACACCCTTCAAACGTCACATCAAATCATTCAAATAGATTTTATTCCAAATCAAGCTTCATCAATCATGATAAATCGAATCCAATCAAAAAATCCTGATCTTGGGATATCCTTGTGTTGCTTAACACTATCCTTGCATTGTTGTGTATCCTCAACAATGTTATCATCATCAATCCCTCATCATCTTGGGATATCCATCATAATCCTTGTGTTGTGTAACACTATCCTTGCATTGTTGTGTATCCTGAACAATGTTATCATCATCAATCTATTGATCCGATCAATCAACCTTAGCTTGATTTTCAACAAAATCCCAAAAACAGAACACTGATAACATATCCATATCCAATAGGGGGTCGTGCTACCCGATTCCTGCAGTCTAAAAAAAAAAAAAACATATCCATATCCAAATTGTCAAAATCATGCGAAAAATCCAAAAAACATCCAAAACATATCAAAAATCCAAAAACATCCAAATCATATCAAAATCCAAAAACACTCAAAAAATTAGAAAAACATAAAAAAACCATGGTATCCGAACTACGTCGTCTCTAAGCTTAAATGTAGGCAAGACTAATCTTTGATTAGTCCCCCACACACAAAATCCAAAAACATTCATAAAAACATAAAAATCCAAAAACATTCAAAAACACAAAATACCAAAAACAACCTCAAAACATTTCAAAAAAATCAAAAACATCCAAATATTCGAAAAAATATATCCATCGCATCTCGCTTTCACTCGAAATAATCAATCATCCATAATAAACTGATCGTCACCTTCATCCTTTGGCAACATAAATAGAAACAATCACAACAATCAGCAAAAGCAAACTTCAAACGCAAAATCAAAATTGAAACAACAAACCTTTAAATGCAAAATCAAAGCTTCATCATTCCCAAACATGTCAATCAACTTTGTATCAATAGTCTTTCGAAAAAACCTATCAACTTGCCACCATCCACTAATATGTCCTAGTATGTATCATTTCTACAATGGGCATTATCTTTTGGCAAAACACTTTGGATAAACGAAATGACGTGTCGCCATCCACTAACATGTCCTAGGATGTATCCTTCCTACAATGGGCATTATCTTTTGGTAATAGTTTCAGTTCTTATCCTTGAAAACACATTTTCCTTTCGGTTAGCGGTATTGAAGAACATTGGCTTGTTTGTGTACTTGATCTTTTCTTTTGATTTATCTTATTGCACTCATTCCAAGGACCTCTCAATGATATCCGAACAAAAGGATTTAGAGCGATAGGAATGGGGCAACGATCATTATCTTTTGTCTGTTGTGCTTGTTGGACGTTCTTGTAAAATAACTTGGCGAATACTTGCTTTGTTAGGTACATCCTAGAAGGGTTTTCGTATGTCAGGTGTGAACAAGAATACTCCTATCTGTTTGTTGTGTCAAAGTCCACCGTACTAGGTACAACGCCATCCTGGTTCTTTATACCTTGATGCATTGTATCTACATGTATAATCAAACATAAGGTAAGTAGCCCTTTTAAAGTCCCAATCCTTGATAAGCAAAACATCATTTATCATCAACATCATCTCTTATAAAGTTGGCTTGTTGGATCCTCTTGTCATCACCTGATTTCTTCTTGCACTAAAATCGCCTTATGAATAGTTAATCATCATCACCAACGCATCCATCCTACATCCATAAACCATTAGTATTTTGCATATCATCTCACACGCATCTTCATCATCATAATATAGATATGTTAGTCTAAGCATCTCATAAAATCATACATTTGCATAATCATATACGCATCATTGCATCATCCATCTGACATGCATTTCACCATCATTTAAGTTGTTTAGGATAATATAGATTGGTTATTTGAAGCATCTTAAAACCATCTCATTTGCATCATCATCCATAACCATCGATATGTCTATCTTCAACCTCTTTATCGTGACATCGACCCTCAAATCGAACCTTTTCGCTCGATCTCTCGGAGAGGCAATGTACTAGTGTACTTTTCGCTGGGGCATCCAAAGTTACCAAAAAAAATTTGAATTTTGATCGTGGCAAGTTTATTATTTGAACCAACGCAACAAGTACATAGCTTCAAAGAGGGGCAAAATGTAGACACATGAAATTGACATCATGCATTTAATTAATTCATATTCGTCCATCAATAAAATAAACCAAGTTTAATTGATTAATCTCCTAAGGTCATCCATTTAAATTGAATAAATTAACTTTATTTAATTTAATCCTAACAACATCCCCTTTGATTAAATAAATCAAATATTTATTTAATCAAGTCTGAAATCACCTTCCATCCCTTTTGACTTAAATAAATCAAAGTATTTAAATCAAATGCGTCAAAATCATCTAACATCATCTTAATTAATCTAATCCTGATTAAATCTAATCCAATCACTTATCACATCCTCTAGCTTTCCCCACTTGCACAAATAAATCAATTTATTGATTTATTAAAATCATCATTTTCCCTCAACAAGGCATCTTTGGAAGAATATTCTTCAAGTTTGAATTTGAAAGCAAGTTGACTTCTCCATTCCAACATGTCCCCCACTTGGCATTAAAGTCACTTTTTCTCCCTCCAACAAGCCAAATTTGGATTTGAAAAAGCTAACCAATCCCATTTATTGGCACATTGACCAAAACTTGCACATTTCTAAACCATTCACAAGGTGACAAGTGGCTCCATCTCATTAGCTAAAACTTTATCCCACTTTGCTCTCTTTTTAGCACTCTTAGCATTTGAGATTCTATAAGTAGAGGCTTCATTCTTATACAATCCATCCACAATCCTAATGCAAAGTTACTCTCTTCACTGGAGAGCTGATTTTGTCCACTCCATCTCCAAGGCATTTTATCATAAAGCTTATCAAGGATTGGGAAAGGGCTTCTTTCCACAAAAGAACCAATCCACTATGAAATAAAGTTTTGATCATGTTTTTATATGCTTGCAATTAGTTGTTTTTGTTCTATTTAGTTTTGCATATTTTATCATGGTTAAGTATTTCATAGGGATCTTTAATCTAAATGTGTTTCAAATGACTAACATGATGGTATTATGTTAAGGTTTAAGCATATGCAGATTTGGCATCCACACTATGTATTTTGGTATTTCTTCTATTTGTTATTTTACTTTTTCTTGCCTCTTGGTGTCCAGCAATGACACTTTAAGAAAAGGTACTTTTAAATTTTTATAAAATGCCAATGTTTAATAACTAACGGCTTTAACTTGTACACTGAAATTTT
Organism: Sequoia sempervirens; assembly: GCA_007258455.2. NCBI lineage: Eukaryota > Viridiplantae > Streptophyta > Pinopsida > Cupressales > Cupressaceae > Sequoia > Sequoia sempervirens. The sequence goes on along the minus strand of VDFB02270651.1, from coordinate 567,480,481 downwards.
AATTTATTTTTACAAAAATATTATTTTTTCTAATAAAAATATGCACATTAAAAATTTGATTAATAATCCTAGTGAATTCTCATGAATACTATCTAAGATAATCAGTATGGTAAATCCTTTAAAAAATTCTCCGCCAATGTGAACCTCTTATATATATATATATATATATTTGTAATGTTGAAGCAAACAACTAATAAAACATGATTATACGAAGAAGGGGTGTGAATCAGTATAACACAATCTTTTACTTTCTCAAGTCAACAATCACAATAACATGAACACAATAACGCATGATTTATGTGGAAACCCTTACAAGTGAAAACCACAACAAACTACTGTTTTATATAAAGATTTCTTTACAAGTTTTGTAGTAACCAACCCACAAGAGTCACCAATCCTCATAGTTTGTAGGTACCAACCTACTCGAGACACCAACCTCCACTGCAAAACACCAACTTATTAAGAGATACCAATCTCTCTTAAAGGAAATACCAACTTCCAATCAAAATTCCACCTTATGAATGTGGCTTCTAGAATGGATGATGGATAATTCAATCTCCTTCATTAATCTTGTATACCTTCTTGAATCTTGCATCTTTAATGAGTGTTACTCATATAGCTTCTTCATAAAATCTGCCTTAGATCTATTGTTGAATCTGCTCTTATATCTGTTCTAAATTGTGCTTATAAAATTGATAAAAATCTGCTATGATGTTACTCTTAGTTCTGCTATAAGTATTTAAAAAATTAGCCTTCGATCAACCACTCTCTTTCTCACATAAATCTTTTGGTGTACAAATAATATATCTTTTTATCTACACAATCTTCTCCACTTTCCTTATCATTCTTTTATATCTTTTGATAACGTTTTTGTGACAACGGAAATTGTACTCCCTTCTTCAAGATAGTACAATTCCTTGCCTAATTTGGATCTATTTTAGTACCCTTGCATTAATTACCCTTTAAATCATCATTTATACGCCCTTAAGACCAATTATTTCGAATCTCGAGGCTTATTTCAGCCTAAAAACCCTGACAAAATCATTTAAAACATCAAAAATCCCAAAAACCCATTTCAAAAATCTAGGTTGGGACTCATTTGCCACCTTGGGTGAATCAGTCCCCCTAGTGGGAACCATTCACCACCTTAGGCGAATGAGTCCCATTTGAGGTCTTTTTAAGTTTTGAGCGGGAAAATCACTTTTCTAATTCAAATTTCTGGTTGATGTTGGCCTTTGTGATCTAAATAACAGTAAATTAGGTGTTAATGCCTATATAAGCAAGTTTCTAAGTCATTTTTCTCATCTAAGCAAGCATTTTCAAGAGAAATTTCAAGAGACAAGCATCAAGCATCTTCAAGCATTCTTTCACAAGAGCATTCAAGTTTCAAAATAAAAAAAAAGTTGAAGCCTTGGAGTAGCATTAAGGTGTTTTTGTAGGTCTTCAAGCTCACTTTCATTTAAGATGTAGCATTGTCAAGGGTTGATCATGGTTGTCTATGGTGAATCATGATGGATTCTAGGTTGGGGAAATGCAACTAGCCATCAAGCCAAGCCTAATGATTTGTTTCCTAAGTGATTCCATCCTCCATTGTCACTCTACATTCAACCTAAGGAAGGTACAAGCGTCATTAGTGCTCATTTGAGTGATTAGAGATCTCTCAAAGCGAGTCATTCATTGTCATATTTCATTCCTGCATCTCATTCTTACACATTAGAATAGGGTTGCATTGTGTTTCAGATCTCCTAGTTTTAGACAAACTTAAGGCTAGGACTTATTTTCACATTTGCATTCAAGTTCCATTATTTCCATCAAAGTTTAATTACCAAACTAGGGGTTTGACTCAGGCAAACCCCCATAAGCAAATCAAGTCTATATATTCTATTTTAAAGGTATTTTCTTGGATTCGGATCTAGAAATCAATTTGGAAGGGAAGGGCAAGGATAGGAGTACAGATCTGAACCTTAAATTCCTGAAAAAGCGAAATGGGACTGATTCAACAGAAGTGGCAAATGAGTCCCACTTCAGGTGTTTTTCAGAACTGTTTGCAAATTTAGATACCCTTTTCCTCAAAACCGATTCATGTGTAGAAATCTAGATCTAGGACAGCTCCACCCAGATTGGCGAATGAGTTCTAGTAGGTCAAAGTCATATTTTCCAGTATTTCAGAGCTCCATTCAACCATCTCCAGACTTTCAGGGGCATACATTCCATTTTGTAGCTTTTTGTTTTATTTCATTTGCATTTCTAGGTCATTTAGTGAAACTTTGAATTAAATTAGGGTTTTACATTTCATCTTGCATCATACTTTGCATTGCATTTGTCTTTGCAAGTCTTAACTTGCTGGTGAACCCCTCATTAGTTTGAAATCATCCCCTATGACAGCCCTATTGCAAGATCTTTTTCTCCTTTGCATTGAGATCTCTAGGGTTACCCTTGAGTGGAATAGTTGAAAGTGGGCGTACTCTATGTCATAAACCATATGATAGCACTTATTCCCCCATTTTAAGAGGTTCCACTTTTAAATGTACATGTTTCTTTATTACCAACACTTCCTTTAAACTAATTGTTGCTTCTCAAACTAATTGTTGCACATTCTATTCTATTCACTGTACTAATTATAATTGCTGCCTTCTATATTTGTGATTAGCTTGGCGCCAAAATAATGAAGGTCAGCCTGATTTTATCTTATATTAATTCCTTCAAGGGTGATGACCATGTCAAGGGAGTCAACCTCTATTATTAAGCATTTTCATAAGAGCGGAATCATTAGAGGGGTTGACACATATAATAAACATAATTTAATTTATGTTATTCTCCCTAAGGTGGCACTACAGGTTGACCATTATTAGTGTAATTTTTCACTTCAAATTTGGGTCCCATACTACTTGAAAATTAACCATCATACAATATTATTTCTTCTAGATGAAGTCAGCCATAATCTTCCTCTTGATGAAATGATGTATGGCCTTTGGCTTATAACATTTTTCTTCTTTCATTAATATATCTATAACCTCGAAAAAAGTAACCCTTTTTCACACTTAGTTTGGGAATGAATAATTAATTATAAAATGGACTTAATTGTGCCTTATTTAGGGTGTTGTAAAGTATTTCTTTACACTTTCACACTAATCTAGGGCTTTATTAATTAATTGAGCTTAATTGAGCTTAAATGGCCCCTTTTATTCAAATCCAATCCTAATTTATTGCCTTTTCTTGAGGGATAAAATAAAATACTCATTAATAATGTTACACAATACTTAATTTGGCAAGGTATGAGTCTTAGGCTAGTGACCTACGACCCACTGGACACCTAGTGAATGGGTCCTCCCTAGGTCCTAAGACCCCCTGTGGACATATCATTTCATATCTCCGAAGCATGTCCTAGTTCAGTATGCTAGCATTGATTTTCCCTATGGCGAATGGGTCCTCCTGAACATAGGACACCCTCCTTGGGATGTCTTTTTGGTGGGATTTAATTTTAAATCCTAGATCTGATGTCGGCTTGTGTTATTTGAATTTTAGGATTTCATCTTAAGTTATGTATAAATATAAGATTATTTCATATAATTTCATCCAAGCAATCCTAGAAAATTCAAGTTATCTTAAGAGCATTCAAGTGATCATTTACAAGAGCATTCCAGAGCCTTTCAAAGGAATTCAAAGGAAGATTTATCAAGCATTGAAGGTACAATTCAAGCATATTCAAGGTGTTCTTTCTAATCAAGTGTTGTGATCAAGTTGTACATTTTCTAAGGCTATTCCATGCTAAGTTTCAGATATGCAATCCAAGGTTCAATTGAGGATTGGTGAATTGTGACATTTCATTGTTCATTCATCTTTCCTTTTATGCATTGTTCAAATTCAAGATTTAATTACCTAAATGGCGTTTCACCAAGGCAAACCCCTATCCCCTAATAATCAACATTTTCTCCTCTTTGATCTATGATTGTAGGTTTTAGGTTCAAGATCAAATGTAGAACAAAAGTTGTCAAAGTTGTCAAAGTTATCATCTTTCTTGCAAGTTGTTAGAAGATTAATCTTTACTTGGTAAAGGTTATTCTTTAATTGTAACTATTTATTAACTTGTAGGAATATTCCAAAGGAATCCCTACAAGTCTTTTGTCCTTTTTGTCATCTCACACATGTGTGAGGATGGCTTATTTTTAATTCCTTTATTAAGGAATATTTGTAACCACCTCCTTAAGAGGTGACACTTTGCACACACATAGATGAATGGTGGAATTCATTGAGTTGGGAGTTACATTATAACTCCTTCTTCTCACCTCTACTTATTGAGGTGCCTCTCCTCTCATTCTTTAAGACTCATGCAAGCAAGCTAAGGCTGAAGCTCTCTCTCTTTGTATTATTCTTTAGGCATTTTGCCTCCATTCATAATATTGGGGTTTTTTCTTGTTTTTTCCCCTTAACAAATTCTTGTGTCTCTCTTGCTTTGGTGGTGCTTGGTTTGGCTACTTCAATTTCTTTGATAATCTCTTTCCTTCAAACAATTGCTCTTTATTAGTACTTTCCATTGCTCTTTTTTATTTCCTTTCACAAGTTTATGGAAACTAAGCTACATAAACTATTTCTGACTTTTAGGAGCTAAACACCTAGGATTTGGGAGTCCACACATTGAAGAACAGCATCCCAAAGGTCATTTCCAGAACCCTAACAGGGACCAATTTTTCACTAGCCGAATGAGTCTTCAGTGAGGCTAAAAAAAGCACTTTTTGCAACAGGTACACATCATTTCAGCATCTTAAAACCTACCTTTTTACAATTATAACAGTTATAGCCTTCATAATTGAGTGAAACAATTATGAAGGCTATAGCCTTCAATTATAACCTAACAGTTTGTTTTTTTATTTTTATTTACACATTATAGCCTTCATAATTGAGTGAAACAACTAGTCAAAAATTGGGTGTAATCCCATCTGGGTCACACCCTGTTTTTCTTTGTTTCAATTTCCTTTGACATCAATGACAAATTTCTAACAATCTCCCCTTTATTCATTGAAGGCAACATTTAAAGAAATAATCTATGAATACAATAGGAACATAATACTCCCTCATTCTGCACTACTCCCCCTTTCTATATCTCTGGCCTTTTGACATCAATGGTAAAGGGATGCTCATTACCCTCATTTATAATATGCTTTAGTTGATCTATCTCTTAATTTCCTTCTCCACGAAGCTTATCAATTTGGCAGTTTGAACAGATGGTAGGAGCTTATCACTTTGAGGAAGAACTAAAGATAATGTTAGATGATATAGAAAGCACGAAATCAGAAAATGAAGAATTGAAAGAAAATCTCAAGGAGGCAAATGCTTGCATTGCAAACCTAAAAGAGAAAATCCAAAAATTCAAAGCAAGACACAAAGAGGTTAGCCAGGAATTAAAGGAGTCAAAGGAAAGTGTTGTGGATTTAAAGCTATGGTTGGATGAAAATCGCAAAGATACTATCAAACAAAAAATGGAAGAATGGAAGAAGAATGAAGAAAATCTCAAGGATACTATCAAACAAAAATCAGAAGAAAATGAGAAGTTAGATCAAGAGTTAAGAAGGTTGAAAACAAAAGCAAGAGTATGTGAAAGTAGCATGATTCTGGATAACCTTTTGACCCTACAGAAATGTCACAAGGATAATGGAGGACTTGGATTGTCAGGTGAAAGCTCAAATCAGGACACTAAGGGTGAGGACAAAGCAGTTGAAGCTGAAGCAAGATCTAGTGTAACAAGCAAGGTTTGGAACTCTAGAACACCTAAAAGATCTCCGGTCAGGCAACCAAATGCTCAAAGGTACCTATCATTTAATGGCTATTGCTTTCTATGCAAGAAATTTCGACATAAGGCTACAGAATGCATAAGCAAAATGGAACCAAGTACTCAATGCTTTAACTATCACAAGTTTGGTCACAAAGCAAGTCAGTGCAAAAGTCAGTTATCTAATCGGGCTAGAAGGAATCGAATGAATAATCTCTTTCATGGTAATTTATATTTATGTCATGCTAATCGTCACAAAGCTAATCAGTGCAGACCTAGGGTTCACTAAGTTAAGTCAGAACAAAGATGTTACAAGTGCAGTCAACACGAACATTATGCGAACACATGCAAATATGTTGCTCTGAAAAAGCCTGAAAACAAAAATAAGACTGTAGAATTAGGTTAATCTAAGAAAAAGACCGTCATGGTGTGGAAGAAAAGGGAAATGAGTGTGGAGAACTAATTTGTGGTAACGGATCCCTGTACAAGCCCTTCCAGAAACTGAGCCAACCACCTTGGCTCAGGGGGAGTATTGTTATGCATATCTTGTCAGTTCCCCCTCTCCAAAGTAATATTGATGCGTTTTCGACATAACTATGTTTGGTCTGGTTGGTGATATATGATAAAGTTTAATCTGACTGATTGAAAAGAAAAGTGCAATTGCTAGCATCATCAATGTGCATCTTTGGCAGCAAAATCATTATGAGCAATTAAGGTTTAAAAGGTGGAGTTTCCAAAGCATTTCTCACAGTTTCCAAAGAAGAAGAATAAGTTTCGTGGAGCAATAAAAGGTTGAGGAAGATAAGCACGATGAAGGAATCTATTAACAGAGAATCCAGTGGCAATTTTCCACTAAGGCCGAAGGGAATAGAGTTGGACGAATTTGATCATCGAAAAAGGAAGGAAATGGAACTAGGGTTGACGATCGATGAATTGCAAAACGTAACTACTCTGGGTATGGATTTATGGGGAGAATTTCCCTGGTTTTCCGACAGAGGATCTATCTTGTTCCTATTGAGTCAATTCAAGGATGGTAGCATCATTTTGGACAAACCCTATCTGATCACTAAGGAATCCATTGAAGCTATTACTGGTTTATGCAATGTTGGTGACCTCCTTGGGAAGAAAATAGCGAAATATATAGACGTAGAGGAACTTACTGGTATAGACAAAGACCCCCGAGCTCTCCTGATAAACATCATTTTCAATCCTGCAGTAAGGTATGTTGCTTATGGTATCTCTTACAAAATCTATTTCCAAAATTATGAAGGTTATACTTCGGCTATTGTTGTATATCTTGCACATAAGATGGTGAAGGAAAAAAAGCAGTTTGACTTTTGCAGCCTCATAATGGAACATATAATTCAGAATGTCAAAATGTCTTTGGTTGAGAGATATCCTTTGCGATTTGGGTATCTGCTCATATGTTTAGTATATTACTTTCTGAGTTCGCTACCATCAAACAAAAATGTTAAGTGCAAGTACGACATCCCTGTCGGAAAGCAACTTCATAGATATTTGGAATTTATGGAAGACAAAGAAGGTGCATGCAAAGTTTATTTCTAATCCATACAGATGAATTTGTGCTACGATGTGATAGCGTCTGGTCAGTTTGAGGTGGGTTCCTCCTCCGGTTAGGAGTTAGAGGCTGTCATTGGCGATTCCCCTCCGGAACCTAAAAGGAAGAAAATTAACAAGAAGGATGTCATTGATATCTCAAAAGAGAAGAAGGAATAAAAGTCTCTACCTACATCTGACTCTATCGATCTAGATAAAGTTCGCTCGATATTGGATGAAGGTAATATGAAAAAGATTGGCGAAATATGGCATGCTTGCTCTCTGGTCAATAGGCTTAGAATTGATGATGCCTTGATTGATTAACTGCTCAAAAAGTGTATTACTAATTTGGATGTTTCTAACTTATTATCGAATGATTTGGTAGAAGTTGTTGAAGAAACTATGTTGTTGGAAGGATCTAAAGGACATAAGTTCCAAACAATGATTGAGAGGTGTGTCAAGACCAAACAAAAGCTATCCAAACTCATTGGTGAGATAAAAGAATGCATTAAGGAGATGTCTGACATCTATAGGTATTGTCTCCATTGACCTGCTATTGTTGATAATTTTAGAAGCAGAATTGAAGCTATTGAGTCTAAATTGAATAGTATCGAAAAGTGTTTTGACTTCTTCAAAGATAAAGATGGGAAAGAAAGAATAAGAGTTCGAGAATTGCAAGCTGAGTTATTGTTTGTTATGAGACAAAGGTAAGATTTGGTTAAAACTTTCTGGTTGGTCAAAGAAATTGTTTAGGTCTGGTTGGATTATCTATCTGGGACACTTTTTAATGCAGAGGATTGTGAACGACACTACCTGTTTCCAGACTAGTCATCTTCATTTATGTTGTTGACTCTACTGGACAATATGTGTGCAAGAATGGTTTTTGTAGTGCTAACGTGGAAGAGGATTCTTTTGATTGTGAGAGAAAGGTACAAGAAAAAATTTCATGTAAAAACTGTTATTTTTACTTGATCTCCTGAATGTTCTTAGAGTTTTGGAAATGGAATTTTGGAGTTTTGTGTTTTTGAGTTTTTGCTAATTTTCCATCAATGCCAAAGGGGGAGATTGTTGAGAAGTTGTTGAGATGATTTAACATTGTTGTCATTGATGTCAAAACCTAGATCCAAAAGGTTGTGATATGGATGATATACAGAAATGATCTATATCCTATCTTGTACTATGATGTTACGTAGTAAGGATGTTATCTATGATCCCAATATGGCAGTACTTTTTATGGCACATTCGTGGAAGTCAGTTAGTGTAGAATACTGAAGGCTAATCTTTTGATGTTGGATGTTGTGCTCAAAGCTTACTTCGAGTAACCTTGCTATCCAGATATTCATGTAGCATGTTATAGGTTTTGGTATATCTCTTTGGTTGATACTGAAATTGATGATAATCAAGATTTGGTGTTGGTTGTTCCATTCCTATCGGCTCCGGAATATATTTCATGTAATTCAAAGCTTCATAACTATGTTATGTAATGAACCTATCTTATGTATGACCTATTTATGGTCCCTTGGTGACGTGATACGATCTTTTTGTGCGACCTATCTTTTGGGTCCGGTGCTAGCGTGCAATGCATTATTGAATATATCAAGGTTGTTCTTCATGCCGAAATGTTTATTCATGATCTAATTCAAATTGTATTTGGCCGACTTGGAAGACTATGCAAACATTGTGTCTGGCCGACCTAGGAGATTATGAAGGCATGGAATGGTATAAGTGAAGGTTTTTTTTTGTCCTATGAAATGAGAAGTGTGAAGTATGATGTATGCGAGCAGTTAAGAGGGTGCAAAGGAAGAAGTAATATGTTTTGCAGAGTTTGTGCGAAGAAGTTGTGCAGAAGATTCTCGATCAGATCTACTACAGACAGATATTGTGCTCTTAATCATAACTGAATTCATGCATATATAGATGCAATTTCATCAGTTCAATTTTGTCAGTGAGTCTTTCTCTTTTGGTAGTGAGCCTTTATATCTTTGGTTGTAATAGTCGGGCAATGACCCCAACCAACAGTGAGCCTTACATGCAGTAAGCAATTTGGCAGCGAGCCTTTGTAAAAATCACCTTAACTGGTGTTTTATAATTGATAATTAGCATTCTCTGTGGTTTTTCTCTTCTTGGGTTTCCACGTAAATTTTGGTGTTCATTGTGCATGATGCTTTCATGTTCATCTATGTTAGATGATTATTTCATTGATTTATGTTTTCTACGGACTAATTAAAGTTAAGAAAAATTATTTTATGATAACTGGTTCACCACTCCTCTCAGTTATCCAAACTATTCAACACTACACACTCTTCTCTGCATTCCTTATTATCCTTTTATATCCCCATGTCTCTATGAAGAGATGTATCTCTTTCAAAAGAGATAACCTTTTAAATGGACATGTCTCTTTGTTACCAATTATTCCTTTAAACTAATTGTTGCTTTTAAAACTGGTTGTTGTTATCATATTTACTACATGAATTACAATCATTGCAGTCTATATATCATTAACTTGGGAACCAAAATAATGAAGATTACTTTGACTTTATATTATATTAATTCCTTTAAGGGTGATGACCATGCCAAGAGACTCGGCCTCTATTATTAAAAAATTTCATTAGAGGCAAATCACTAGAGGGGTCATCCCACATAATAAACATAATTTAATTTATGTTCATCTCCCTAAAGTGGTGCTACAGCTTGACCAACATTAGTATAACCTTTAACTTCAAATTTGGGCACAATACGCCTTGAAAATCGACAATCATGCAATACTATTTCTTCTAGATAAAGTAACCCATGATCTTCCTCTTCATGAAATGATGTATGGCCTTTGATCTATAACAATTTTCTTCTTTCATTAATATCTTTCCTTTAACATTAATAACAAATTTCTAACAAGGACAAGGGGTGGCATCCATCGATGGGATCAAGGGGGAGTGTCCCCTAATAGCGTATAGGGATAACAAATCTAGTGTCCTCTTGTTGCAATACAACAAATCTCGAGCTATAGAGTCCCTTGGTGCCAAGTATAAATCCCCTATCAACAAGGCATTAGACCACATAAACAATGAATATTTCATAAACCTCAAACCATTTTAAATAAATTTTTAGAAAGGTTTATCAAGCTTGCTCCTAATGGTAAGAATATAAAATCTATGTAGTCTTCAAACTATAAAAAATAAGAAAACAATTTCTCAGCTATAGATTTGGTTTTCCAATAACATATGAATTTTGGGTTGTTAGAAATCATTTCCAAGTATGCATGTTGCGTGGATCATTTCAAACTCTATAATTTTTTTTTTTAAAAAGAACCTAATCGCCTCTTTGATCAAATGTTATGGCCGCTAAAATTTGGGCTTCTCACATTTGAAATGTAAAAACATCTATTTCCCACAAAAGAGTTGTAAGAGGGAGTTACACTTGCTGAGAAAATTATAACATATGTGGTGATGGATGATAAGACATCTTCGAATGGAGATAATGAAGCCAAAATGGAATGTCAAAGTTTGGTGAGTTGATAAGGACACACTTATTATAGTAGGAAAGAATATGCTACCTTTAAAATGTGAACTTATCTTGGGAATTTTGTGTTGGATTTTCAACTAGCTATCTATGGACTATATTTTTGGGTGGTTTTAGCTAATGGTTTTATAATTACCATTTTGTGCTTTCTTGTATTATATCTCCTATATAGTGGGTGCTTGAGGTACATTTATTTGATATATATTTTTTAGTATTGTTATGTTAGTGCAATTTCTCTAGAGTTGTATGTTGGTGATACACCTATAAGGGCATGTCCTCGATATCGTATTGTAGCCTTTTGTATTGATAATTCAATTGTTTTGATAATACAATTGGTTCATGTTTTAGATTATGGTTTTTTTCCCCCTAAAATGGTCTGTCCCACGTATAATTGTGTTATGGTACACTTGTTTATTAGTTTATATATAAAGATTTAAATATTGTACGTTACTCTCCTCTAAAGTTAATTTAGGAAGTCTTTCTACACAACTTAAGTTTTTTCATTTACTATAAGAGATTGATCACTTTGGATAATCTGTGTTAGTGTAGCATAGGAAATTGTATACCCTTTTCAATTTCACGCTTTGCTTGGATCCCTTAATTAATTTGACTTAATTAAGCTTCTAATTACTTAAATTATGCATTCCAAAACCTTATCTATCTCATTTTCTGAAAGGGAAACCAACATTTCATTCATGCAACTAATAAATAAATAACATTGAAGAATGAGTGTCATGGAATTTTAGGCAAAGACCATAAGTGCGATGACCCATTTTTAAATATGTTTCTGGTAGTATTTTAATGATTCAAATTTCATATCTGATTGTCAGCTTTTGGAATCTAATTATCAAGAAATTAGATAAGCACCTATAAATACATAGTCATGTGAACATTTAAAATCTAACTAGCAAGAAAACTTAATAAGAAACTTTATGAGAGAAATCCTATGATCAAATATAATAGTCATGAGCATTTAAGAGAAGATTTATCAGTTATTTGTTGCAGTAAATCAAGATCCTAATCATCATGTCAAAATTCATGCGCATTCATGTCATCTTGTGACGGCTACCATGCACTGCTGATCCTAAAGTATCCAAGCATTTTCAAGTGTCCAATCAATCAAGCAAAGCAAGATCAATCCTTGGAGTGATGTGTTTAATTTCTATCCTCTAAGGACAACCATTAAAGGTTTGGTGAGTTGTAAGAATGTACTATTTCATTCATCATTTCCTTCCATTGTCATTATTTTTTTATGAAGGCTTGATTACTAAACTTGGGGTTTGACCAACGCAAACCCACAAACAAACAAAACAAATTCTTCCTCTCTGTGTATGTGCAAATTACAATTTAAAGAAGGATAGAAGATCTTGAAGAGCAATTTTACATTGTTACATTTAGTGCATTCATTGTTGTCAATTCATGGAAACTCAAGTGTAGAATGTATTTTTGGCTTTATGAAAATGAAACCTGTAGAAAACATCTCAGATCATACTTCATAGGACTACAAAAAGTATTTTGGAATCCCTAACCAAGACGAATTCGCCCCTAAGCAAACTTGTCCTTGAATAGGGCTTAGAATGAACTTATTACACTAGATACATGTGTTCGGACCTGTTGGTGTACGTTTTATCATTCACTGAATATTAGAATAAAATGTCAAGGACACTCTACCCTCTCTTAAACAAAATCACTATGTGTGCAAGGATTGCAAAAAACACCAAAGAGCAACTCCAAGGTTTATATGTGTGAACGGGCGACTTTATGTTAGATAGCTTCCTTGGTTATGTATGCCAAAATACAAGGGGGCCTTACGCTAAAAAATGCTACTTCTAAGAACTCAAGAGACGGTAAAGAATAGGTGAAACCAATAACAACACTTTGCTTCGCTGCATGAATGACAACTACACAAAGTGCAATTTTCTAGGGTTGTGCTCAAGATTTTCATACAATAAATAATACCATCAATAGAACAATATTTTATTCAAAGCAGAAGTTAAAGCATCCAAAATGTAGGCTCAGGCTTACTTTACACATTGAACAAAAATCATTCATTCAAAGAAACTATGAGCAAGAGTTTCACCAATCCATACTATCAACTCTTTCATTCATCTAACAAGCGTGCAAATCAAATTCTATTCTAAGCAGCTCTAAGCTACAACTTCATAAAACTCTCTTCACGCTATGAAATAAGAGAATATGATTTTATATAGAGTTTTGAAAAACAAATGAAAGGATGAGATCAATCTAAGATCAACGGCTGAGATTCAGATACAACCCTAATTAGGGTTTCCCAAAATAACATCAATAGCGAGTGACAATTGGCACGAGGAGCTATCTTCTAAGAGGCGCATCCTTATCCTCTTAAGTGGTAGTATGTTCAATGAATCTAGACACCATCGAGCTGACCTCCTCCAACATGACATGTGGCAGCATATTCACCTTGAATTCCAATTCGTCCAAGTCATATGCACACACGGAAAAATAGTCTCCCATTCAAATTCCTATCTGTGGAAGGCATCCCGGATGGACAAGAAATTCAATGCCTTCGTAAAATTCTGCTTAAGGACTGGCCCAATGATGGCGAAGAAAATCTCCTGAGTTATGAGCTTTAGACTTTCCAGCTGCATATGATTCTCCCAAAGGGTCTCCTTCTCAAGTACATCTGTAGCTACAAGGAAAATCTTATTATAAATCTCTCTTATCTGTTCCTCAACCCTAATACCATCGGCCTTCACTTTTTCTCAAACTTCGCTTTATGCAACCAACGCCCACTACCAAGTGTTGAAATCACACGCAGCTCCTGTTTCAATTACTTTTGCATCAATCAATTCCTGCTTTGAAATTCCTTTCAAAACTCTAAGGCACGGGATAATTCTATCCTGAACATCCCGAAGCTTATCCCATGCTTCCGCCATTATTGCAATTCTGGAAAGCAAAGAAGAAGTCTGTCCATAGGCCAATATTAATCTTTCCACAAATGTGGTTGCTTCTTCACTTTTTCTCGCCATCCTCATGTTGGTTTCTCTAGCTATTAGCATTTCTTCTTCAAAATATTAGATAGCTTCCCACGAAGAATTCAAAAGTGGACGAGCCACTGAATCGCCTTCGTTAAGAGGTTTCGTCAAGTGTTGAATATATTCCTTCAGACGCTCAATTTCCTTTTTGTATTCTATTTTTCTTTCCTATCTCCTTTTCCAATCTTTCCTTCATGGAAGCAACTGAGTTATCTAAGTCCTCAACCTCTTGACCCTTTGTAGTTGATCCCAACTCGATAGTAGTGATTGCATACTCCTAAGGAGTAATATCTTCCTTTTCCTTGTCCACTATTGGTACAACAATATGCACTGAACGACAACTAGCTTCATCTCTCTAGATCGTGGAAAACCTCTTGGCTAGCTTCTTTGTAGTAACCTTCTCTAATCTAGCCAACAAATCGGTCATATCATCTTCTTCCTAAATTTTCATTGGTACTTTCATTTTCAACCTTTCTTTCAACAAATCAGGAATCGTAGGCTGCTCAATGCCTTCCTCTTCCTCATTAATTTCTTCACATGGAATTCCTGAACTCCTCTAAGAGCGGAAATCATTCCCTCTTGAAATTCCTCATCTAGAATATCCATCTCATTTTCTGGTTCAAGTATTTTCGTGCCTGCGGGGGATGGACGTTAATCATCGTCCTGCTAGATTGATTCAATATTCCCCACACAGATTGGAGAAGGAATCCTTATTTCAGCCAATGACTCATCCTCAATAGTTAACACCTCATTCACTTTCCTAGACATGTCAGAATGGGATGGCTCTAACCTCTTCTTCTTCTGAACAGGTTCATCGTTTACAATTTTCTTCCCCTTTGACCATGTAGAATCATCAACTGCTTCCTTCCTTTTCCTGCAATTAGTGCTTTCAATTAGTTTGGAACTTTGGGATGCTCCTGCATTCAAAGAATATGATTCCATTTTTCCCATTCAAGTTATAAGTGAGGGTCAAATTTCTTCGCCTAAGCCCATCAACTAGTTGATCAACCCACCACTGTGAATACATAACAACTGGCCTCATCAAGGTGGCTAGATCTGCGAGCTCTGGTTCTAACCATTTCCTAGGAGGAAGAGGCTAATTCTCATTAAAGCGCGGCTAAACATATTCTCCATCATCCTCTAACTGGTCAAGAACACGGAAAAACTTGGTTGTTCTGATCAAGCTTATTGGCAATCTAGACCATAGTCTTTTCCTGATATCAAACTCATCCACAACATTTGCCCAAAAATCCCCCAGGTCTACCCTACGTCTGTACTCCAACATATTTCCGATGAAAAATGGAAAGGAAATAGCCGCTTTCTGCTTTGTTCTTTGGAAGCCCTAATATGTTTCCAACTATCTAAGGACTTCGAACAAGACCATTCTGTTGGTAGTGTAAATCGGAAGTCGGTAAGGACATCTCAAAAATCCTTGAACTCTTATATACGTGAATCTTGGATACTAGATAAACCAGGATCCATACTTGCTTATTAAGCTTTTGGCCTCCTTAGTGACCCTCTAATAACTTCCTCCCTACAATGTCCTGGTGACGTACATCAAGAAGGCATCATTTACCCTTCTAAAGTGGGTCTTCTCGCAAAGCTGCAACTGTGGATAACAGTTATAGGACAAAATCATTTTCACCATTCCCTACCACGCCTCTACAAATCAATCCTGTCTATCTGTAATTTCTAGCCAATAAGTAGACAATGTAGGAGCTCATGTAAAAGGACTTCATCCTTTCCAAACTTTTTAGCTATTCATTAAGATTATCATTGATTATTTCAGACCAATTGAACATTTTAACACCTAAGGTGATCTTATCAATAAAATAGTACATCCAAGTTTCAAATGGCATACCCTAAGGGCTGCCCATTACTTTGTTTAACAACAAAATGATGTCACCATTCTCCTCTTTGAAGTCAATACGAAACAACTTCTTTGGCACTTTCTTGAGGGAAGGCCTTGGCTTTTCTAGCCACAACTTATTGAGATTTGTTGCACAGAGATCAAGCTAGTCCTCATAAAGCTTTTTGGAGTCTTCTTTGGTTTTATAGGAAGTCTAGTTGTAATTCGCTATCCTAAATGATTCCTAAATGGCTAACTCTCTAAGATGAGCCAATACTCTCCCATCTGGTGTAATAATTTGTCTTTCTTATGCATTGTAATGTATGGCACACTCGGTCATCAACTCAACACACTCCATAGCCGGTGGAAATCTAGCCTCTTGGAAAATGCCATTTCTCATCATCCAGTGAGCAATAGTTGTTGGCAAGAGTCCATCTTACCCAGACATTTTCCTTTTGAAATCCTTGAAATCCACGTGCCCAAGGTTGGTGTCTGTCACATTTTTCCACTTGGAATAGATCTTTGACTGCGGCTGCAATCCTTTATTGGCGAACTTCATCTAAGATTTTCTTCAAGGTCCTCCTTTGGTGGTCATCAACCTTCGAAACTATATTTTTTACTGTAAATATGCCTTTAATTATGAAAATTTTGTCTTTAACTCAGAAAAACCACTTTATTTTCTGGTAATTATGTCCTTCAACTCATAAACTTTATTCTCTATCCTCCACTTCGAAAATTTACTTTATCTTCAAAAGTCCTTCAAAAATTTATCTTTCGCAACCTTGAGAGAGCCAAAACCTTTTCAGAATCAAACTTTGGAGAGAATGAACTGAAAGTGATAAGTTAAACTTAATATAGAGTTGAAGAGTTCGATGATTTTAGCAACTTCATGTTTTTTTTTGGATTCGTCGAACCTGAACTACTTTATTTCCTCCAAAATGGCAACTTAATCTTCATTGAAATCTTTTAAGAGAAAGTTTTAAATTTTCATCATGGCACCACCCTTAGCCAAAATATCCTTTCCTTGAACGAGTTGGCATAGAATCTTCTAGATTCTTCCTGAGTTTGAAAATTTTCCTAAGTGTTGGATAGTTTCAAAATTTCTTCTAAGTGTTGGAAAAATATAAAAATCTTCTAAGTGTTGAGTTTTATTTTTCTAACCTTTCGAACTTGATCATCTCTCAATTATGGAAAACTTTCATTTTATCTATGGAAAACTTGATCGTCTTCATGCTAATTTTGCCTACACGGACTTCATGGTTGTTGTGTGACTTTTCTTTCTAGCTAGGTGGATTTTTTTATTTTTTGGACGTCTTCAGGTCAACTTTGTTTTAGGTCGGACTTTGCCAATGTCATGCCAAAGCATGGCGGACTTGGCACATCCGTTTCCATCTCCCCTTGATTTCTTCTTGGCGGATTTTAGCATGGTTTAGTCATTTTGCTTTGTGCTACGACAGAGTTGGAGTGCTCTTGGACAAGGTGGAGTTCATCATGTGTTGGTCATTGCAAATAAGGTGGACTTCATCAATCCTTGGACATTGCAAGGCAGAGTTTGACTTTCTTGTGCCATGCTACTTTTTTTCCTTGGTTGACTTGGTAGGTGTTGTGCGACTTTCTTTGTTCTAGGGCGGACTTTTCCAAACCCATGCCATTCCCTACCTTGGGCGAACTTTAGGCTCAACAAGCCATGGCGGACTTTGACCTTACCTTGCCATGCTTGGGCGGAGTTTGACCTGACCTTAGCAGGCCATGTTCCTCAAACCATGGCGAACTTGTGGATGGCCTAGATATTGCCTTGCCTAACACTTGGATGAATTTCCTACTCAACACCTCACGTTTATCTGGAACATTTGGAACAAAACATTGCCTAGAGATTTTACCTTGCTTTTTATACTTGGAGACACAAATATTTGATTCTGAAGATAGGAATGCTGTTGCCATGAGTTGGGGGACCCAATCCTAGGTCAACCTTCAAGAAAAGTTGAGAAAAGCAAAAAGCAGGCCAAAAAAAGTTGCCTCCTAGATTTCTCTCAAAGTGCCACTAATCAGAAAAGTAGAAAAAGAAAAAAGCAGAATCCCACAAAATAGGACGGTGTCAAAATTGACCCTAAGCAATTGTGTTTTTACCCTTTGAGCCTTCTGAGCACTTTGACGATGTCCAAACACTGTTCTGAACTTAAATTCCCTATTTGACTTGGATGATTTCTAAAAACCCTAACTCCAAACTCTCAAAGAAATGGACTGATGAAATTGAAACGCTAAGAAAAAACCCTAAAAAGAAAACTACTAGGGGTCCCTATTTGCAATGGGGCTATTTGTGAAATAGCTCACAATAGGACCCTTTTCATATCTGTCTGAAAATTGTCAGTTTGATTTCTATATCTTCGGAACCTTGCATTTTATCATCTAGGTCTTATTGTGCATTTAGATTCCACATTGCAAATTATTTAATTAGGTTTCAGTTTTTCCCTATTTAATTAGCAGAAAGAGAGAGTCCTCAAGACTCCCTGTAGATCCCATTGTGGAATTAAACGGAAACCTTGTTAGAACACCCTCTCCTTTCCCCTATATTTTAGTTAGGTGGATATTTTTTTCTACTAATCTTTATTTGATTAGAACCTTGCCAAAAAAGATTTAATTTTATTGCAGTAAGAGATGGTACACACGTCCAAAATTAGAATTTAGAAGTTATCAAGCATAAACTTTGAGATTTTGAAGCTCAAGATGAAGTATATTCTTGCAAATACATACTTACGAGCTACAATATCTAAATCCAAACCTAATGCTATGTCACAAAATGATTCAGAGAAAATTGAATAAAAAAATTACGATCTTATTAGGCTCTGATTGGCCAACTTAAGAGATACAAACAATGACTTCCAAATTTTAAAAGGATAACATAGTTATTTGTGGTAGACATAATGAAAAAGGAAAGATGTAGGGCAAGAAGTAAGACAAGTCTAGATTTAAATCCCATGGGAGATCCAACTATGTTGGTAAGTCCAAGGAAGAATATCATAATTGTAAAAAGACTGTGTTTGAGAAGAGACCATAATGAGTAGAAGAAAAAGAAAAAAGAAAAAAGAAAAAGAAAGATAATGATGAGTCCAAGAAGTCCTTGCAAGATAACACATGAATTAAATGGTGTGTGGTCGATTTACTTCAATGCATATTTCCACATGACTTCAAATAAAATATGAAGATACAATGGTACGAAGGTATAACTTGCAGATGATTCTCGTCTCAAAATTGTTTACCATAGAAAAGTCTTGTTTTTACTCCTTAATAGATGTCTGAAGAAGATTAATTGTGTACTACATATCTTTGCTTTGGGACAAAACCTACATTCTTTAATTAAACCCAATAATTTTGGTATGTAGTTTTTATCTCAAGTAGAGGGTGAAAGATGGCCAATCGAGTAATCGTTCTTGCTAAGGTTATTCACATAAGGATCTTCAAAACTAAAAACTTTATTGAGGGGCTGAATGATTATAAATTTGAGTTTGACTCTTGTGAACATTGTGTATATGAAAAGAAAACTAAATTGTTTTTAAGTTTTAGTGTAGTTATCATAAATCTTGAAGAAATTAGGCCTGATATATTTTGATGTTTTTAGTTGAGTAAAAAGTTCTTTAATTTAAAAATCTAATTACTGTATTTTATTTATTGATGATTAGAATAGGACATAGGTATATTTTCTTAGGAGTAAATTTAAATCTTTAGTCAATATAAAGAGTTAAAAGCTCTTGTAGACAACTGGATTCGTAAAACAATTAATATTTTGAGGATTGATAATGGTGGTGAACTTTTTTTTAGCAAATTTCAAGCGATTTTACAAAAGTCATTGAAAATAAAAGTATAACATAACTTTATAGAACTGTCAACAATGGATTTGTAGAAAGAATGCACATGATGTTCATGAAGAGGGCTACAACCATGCTTCATGGAGTTATCTTGGAATACTTGTCACTTGATAAACTATTATATTACATTAATTCTTGTTGGAAACACACCTATAGAGCTATAATTCAGAAAAAAAAAATCATTGAGAAATCAGAGGGCTTTTTGCTGCGAGGCATACACTTATGTGCCTAGGGAGATGAGGTCAATGTTGGAAAATTTAAGAAAGTCAAGGTTGTGGAAACAACTTCCTATAGAAAACCTTGAAAGTAGAATATGAAATATTTCAAAACTAATTTTAACTTACAACGTAAATAATGTAGAAACACATATAACATTGAAATAAGGAAACTCAATCATTTACATGAAAAAGCTTTTGTTGGAGAAAAAATCCAAACTCTAAACCAGCTCAATATATTAATGAATAATCATCAAGGTTACAATATACTTGTAGATAAATCCTTCATAGGAGTATTAAAAAATATATGATATCTATAGAAGAAATTTAATGCTATTCTAGTAGACCTTGAATACTTGCAGATTCAATATAATAATGTCTTCATCTCAAGCTCTCAATATAGAATCATGGATGCCGAAAATATCACCATGAAACAATATCATGTGCCCAAACACGGTTCCAAATTACAATAGTAAAAATCCATATGTAGCATTGAAAATTGTCGCCCTTGACAATTGCACACTACCTTGACACCCTATTTTACTTATAAAATTAATTGTCATGATAATTTATTTAGTTTGGGGCCAAATTAATAAAATATATTTAAATCCTCGTCATCCTCATAATTTTGGGCCAAAAAGTACTAATCAAGGGTACAAAGTGCCCTAGACGACATAGCAAATTTTTAAATGTTTGAAATTTTTATTAGCAGCCTTTTATTATTTGAAAATGACTCCAGGTCGGCCCCTACCCCAAAGCATTAATTACAATACATATACAAGCATTTTTTCCTCTCATTTTGAACACTACAATTCAATTTTAAGGAGATTATTGAGAAGGCAATTAAGGAGAAGTATTGAGTTATCCTCTACACGCTAGCTTCAAAAACCTATGGTATATATGTGCTACCCTTTTTTAGGTCTATCAAGCAATTAAGGCATCAATCAGTCAACTTGTGTGCGACATCTCATCTTCAAGGGTTTTCACATCAAAGTAACATTATCATTTGTTATTTATAACCTCAGTTCATTATTATTGTTTTGGCCTTTTCCCAGCTTAAGGCATGCCCTCCTGATCATCATCAATTGATGTATATGGATGTAGCAATACCAACATAAGGTTTGACTTAGGTAAGACCCTATACAACACAAAATTTTCCTTATTTTCATGTGTGTGGGTCAAATTTGAAGATTTCAGCAAGTGACAATCCAATAAAACACAATGTAGACTACAACCTTCAACTTAGAACTTTTAGATTCAATAAAAAAAGAGGCTAGTATAGGGCACCCTACGTGAGTGTCGCTGCAAATCAAACTCAAATTTCAAGATTAGGTTCCTCTTTATGTCTCAGTCTCAAATCTAAGGCCATATTGTTACTTTCAATTTTTCTCTATGCAATAAATTATATTTTCAAATCTATAGGTATATGTCAAATAGGCTTGTTAAAACACACATCAAATTCATCATCCTCACAACTCAAAAATAAGCATAAACACTAGGTCGTTAGCCCTCCATTTTGGCAGCAAGCTAATCATCAAAACACTTGTCACTTTTCCTACTCAACATTTTGGTGAACCTGATATATCCTACACATACAATTTTTATTTTTCACTAAATAAAATCTAAAAATTGAAGATATAGTGATTCATTTGCATTTATTTAAAAAAATTATACATTTTCATCATTTGTGTATCATAACTCAAAGAAAAAAATGTAAAATATTTTAAATTAAATTGCAAAATTTCATATATAATTTTTCCTTATTTAGGGCTTAGATCTAAGTTATTTTCACTGGAAAATTTAATTACACTATTATTTTATCATTTATGCATCCATATTTTAGTGAAAAATAATAAAAAAAAAAAAAAAAATTATAGCATTTGTATTTCAACAGATCAAAAGCATTGCTTTTCCTATTTTTTTGAAAAAACTAGTCAATTAAATTATTCAATTTCCAAAAAATTATCATTTCAACATATTCAATTGTCCTAAAAATACTAAGTTACCAATTCGGTTTTGGGTTCGGGTTCGGGTTTGATAACCCGGTTCGCCAGTTTGGTAAAAAAAATTTTGGGGGTTGGGTTTGTTTTGGGTTCGGTAATACAAAAACATATAAAAATCAGAAATATATGCTCACTTTCGGAAGAGCAAGAGGATAGAGATGGAATGTTACATAGAGAAAAGCATCTCAATGCAACATGCAATCCACCGCAATGACTTCAACACCTTCATAGTCTAATTGAAGAATTCTAGCCACCTTCTGCTCACTGCATCCGATAAACTAACACTTGAAAGTTCACAATGCTCTACTCAATTTTGCACTCTACAACACTGCACTTCACATCATTCAGATCAAACACATCTATTTTCATCTATCTTGTCCTACAAAAACTTAAGTCATACTAATACCATCCATGACTTGAAAAAAATCTTCAAGTAGCGCACAAATGCCTCATACTTTCAAATTCAAAAATAGGTCGCCACTAAAAATTCCCATGGTGGATAAGAATGAAAGTGGACCACAATACAACATATCTCGGAGCCAAACTAACTCTCACACGCCACTCTATACCCTCATCAATACTAAAATACCTTTGCATGTAGTGTAAACACTGAGGTCGATCATTATCCATGCAAACACCATTAATCAATTAAATACACGATTCCTCAAACCCAAGGACGACTTGTAAACCACAATCCATGCTTCTAGATGATCTAGAACAATCCACGAAACACTTGAGATCCAACAAATTCTTTGCACCAACTCACACCAGTAAAGCACATTCATCTTGAACACCTAGTTTACCTTCCATGCACATTGACAAATGAAACTCGCTCTATACTACACCAAATCACTAACACTCTTGAATTATGAAAGGTATAAACAATATGAACAACTTCCTTGATCTGCAAGACCAAACACTAAATCACAAAGAATGCAGAGCAAATACATTTCTCTGAGACACCACTCCAAACAGCACTGTAAACCCAGTTCACACACTAGTGAACATATCAACCTCTACACATCGATCTAGAAGCCTAAATTCTAGAAATTGAATCTCTGAACACCTCTTAGCAACATATCTGAATTACACAGGTAGATTTTCAACCTATAAGAAATGCGGAGAAAACCAAAATACAACTTTGTAACCCAAAACAACATTGCAATTGTACCATAGAAAAAAGTATTTCTTGCTTGATTTGGGAATAATTGATGATAAATTGGACTTAATAACTCCTTGATTTAGTGTTGTGAGGTGTTTTACACATCCACACTAGGTCTTGGGCACTTGCAAACTAAATAAAATACATTTATTGATCTCTTGTAAAGGTCTTATAAAGTGTTGTAAAAGACTTTCACGCTTCTCTAGACCTAATAAACCAATTCTCCCTTAATTCAACATTATAAACTATATTTGATTGCATCATCACATCAATCTAGAAGGCTTGTGAATTGAACTTAATGTTAATCTAGTGTCGTAATGTGTTTTACACCT
The DNA here is from genome assembly GCA_007258455.2 of Sequoia sempervirens. Lineage (NCBI taxonomy): Eukaryota > Viridiplantae > Streptophyta > Pinopsida > Cupressales > Cupressaceae > Sequoia > Sequoia sempervirens. Next base: position 567,457,203 of record VDFB02270651.1, on the reverse strand, counting down.
TCACATTGGGTGTTCTACCTTTCTAGGCTAAGTGGACCTCATTTTAGAGTTGTAAAGTCTATTTAATGACACTTTCACATTGGATTATGTGTCCCAAGCCCTAATTGACCTTCACATCATCATTAATAGGCCCCTATTACCCCATATTGTGCATCCTGAGGCATAAATTAATCAAATAACCGACAAAGTCATCATATAAACCTCATTTCCTTACTTCCTAGCATCCTAGCTGGCAAAATGGCCCCTATGGGACCCATTCACCCTTGATGGTGAATCAGTCCCATCCATGTGGGAACCATTCGCCCTTGATGGTGAATGAGCCCCATTTGAGCCATTTTTGGGTTTTTAGCTGAAAATCTTGGAATTCAAGTTTTACATTACTTCATGTCGGCCTTAGGGATCCAATTTACAGGAAAATTAGGACAATTGCCTATAAAATCAATTCTCTAAACCCTAATTTACATCTCTTAACTCATTCACACATCTCTTATCATTCCCTCATCATTCATCATGTCCTCAAGTCATGCAAGTTAGAGTTTTTATATTCTAAGTCACCAAGATAGCTTCCAAAGACATTCAAAGGCAGAATCTTCGTCCATTGCTGCAAAAATTCAAGAGCAAACATTATGGCAAGATATTAACTCCATTTCTTCATGCTTCGTTACATTCTTTCATCATTTTGGTTTAGTTACCTACAAAGGGGTTTAACCAAGGCAAAGCACCATGCCCTAACATCCAACATTTCTCCTTCTCTTCTTGTGTGTTTGCAGATTTAAGCGTCTTGGAAGCTTGGAAATCATTGAAGATCAAGTTGCAAACTTGTTGAAGACATCTCGTTGTTGACCAAGCCAAAATATCAACAAAAAATCCTTTTCAATGCCGGAAATCAGACTTTCAGAGGCGGACACCTATCAGGAACTGTAGTGCAAACTGAGGGCTTCAGTTTCCACTTTTGGATTTTCAGAAATTCAAAAGTTGACTGATTCACTATTGATGGCGAATGAGTCACACTTCCAGACCTAAAATAGGTTTTTTGCAATTTTGGATACCCATTTATCCGAAACGGGCTCAAGAACAATTTCCCATATCTAGGACTAATTTGCCCAAAATGGCGAATGATTCCTAGTAGGCCAAATTTCTAGAATCAACGGCATTTTAGAACTCATTCCCAGTCTTCGTCACGTACCCAGGTGCACACCTTCAGTTTCATCCATTTATGTTACAGTTTGCATTCATTTTTAGGTGTTTTCACATATCACAATGTGTTTTCCAAAAAGTTTCATTTCAATAGTTTTCACTTAATGATCAATAACTTTTATCAATTATTTTCATTTAGTTTATCTCATTAAGACACATTTCATACATATTTTCATTATATTTGCATTAGTTTGAGTGAACCAACTAGATTTTGGGTGTGGGATCCATCTCTTTCCTTTAGGTGAAAAACCCTAATTGAGCAAAAGAGTCATAGCATTTCACACCCCCTAAAATCTATGGTTCAGCAACACATTGTTTCCTCTTTTTATAAAATTTTCTCAAAAGCACCTAGAAACCAAGCATCAGAGACACATACTCATCACCTTCAACACTTCCACAACAAAATTGACAACTGTTCATACTCTTGCAACAATATTATTCATCAATAGACATGAATGAAAACAAAAAATTGTTGACATTAATCACAATACCAATTTCTCATATCTGCAACAATCTCCCTCTTTGTCATCGATGGCAACACGTGATGTGAAAAACCATCAAAGAAAAAATAGCTCTATGTCATACTAATTTACTTTCCTCTTTTCTTCCCCTTAATAACTTATTCTTTATGCATCACTTCTCATGACTTACTCTCTCTCCATATGTTTCTCTCTCCCCCTTATATTTTTTCACACTAATCTCTCCCCCTTTGACATCAATAGAAAAGGGCATAGTATTCAAGTACTATTTTATTATATTCCTTTGTCATCAAACCACCTACTTACAACTGCCCTACAACACATTTCCTTTACTGCTTTGAATACTCCCCCTTAGGAGCACACACCAATCTGCACCACATCAACTACCACTAACTACTCCTCCTAAGAGGTAGCTGCCAACATCAGTATAGACAAGTAATGTATCTTGAGCTCCACTGGACAGATGTATTTCCTTATGCATCTAATTCAAACGAGGGCCAATAACCCCCAACTTCTCCTAAAGATACTCAAAAGTATCCTTAGCAAGAGCCTTAGTGAATATATCAACAATTTGATCCTTTGTAGGCACATATTCAAGTTTCACTTCATTATCCATGACCTTTGTTGGATGCTGCTGATATGTGGTTGTCATTGATGTCAACACTATTGGCCTTTAAGACATTCGAAGTTGTATATGTCGAGCATATTGAGAAAATTCTAATAAAATAAGTTGCAAATTGTTAGTAATACAATGAAGTTCAGCCTGTTGGTTAGCTCAATACGTTGATGATTAGAGGTTGTGGATTAAAGGGTTCATTTTCAATTATATCTAGTTTATCCACGTTCAGTTTCAGAGTTCCGCATGAAGATTTGATCGAGTTATGAGCATTTTTGTTCTGACAGTTTTTATGTTGCTTAAGTTGGTGTTCCTGATTGAAGATAATGTGATTCCAGTAAGTTCAGTTGTTGTGGATTCTTCTCTGGTGATTCATGTTGTTTGTGGATGTTTCTAGATCGTGCTTTATCCGTGTTGAACGTCTGCATTGATCGTTGTGCTCCCGATTGGTGATTTTCTCTTGCATGTCCGTATTTTTCATGTTCACGGCCGACAAGGTGTTTGTAGCGTGTTGTCGATCCTCGAGACGAAATTGTTTAAGTTTTTTCATGTTTGAGATTTTGTTTTGGGTCTTCATTATGTTGTGGCCAACATTGGTTGGTTCGCATTGATAATTGTTATTATTTTGGGCCGACAGTTTGTATTCATTTTATTATTTCGTTGAAGCCGACATACAGTCATGTAATCTATAGTTGCAGATATATATAAACAATTGTTTATTCCACTTGAAGGCAAGGGAGGTATGAGATGTGTGAATAATGTATTAATCATTCAAAGCGAGAAGCAAAGTGTGAAGAAGAGTGAGAAAAGTTTGAAGAATTGTTCATGTACTTAACCGAAAATGTAATCAGGCATTAGCAGATGCTATCTAAACTCAGTTCAAAATACCGCGGATGTAATCTGAATGTCTCTGTAAAACAATGTGTCTTCTTTTGGCCAATAAGTCTTGTTGTATTTGACCAGTGAGCTCTAGGAAATGTGCCTAAATGCATGTGCATTCCCCATTTTATTCTTTATACTTTTAACAGGGTATAATCTTGTGGACTAACCTCTACAGTGGTTTTTCCCCTAGCAGGGTTTCCACGTAAGAAAATCTTGGTGTTCTCTATGTAAGCACTCAATGTGAACAAAACAATGCACCAATCTTCATCCAAGAAAAAAATGCACCACAACTTGTACAATTTTTGTCATCCACACAACCAACCCAATTTGCATCTGTGTAAGCACTCAATGTGAAGATAGTATCCTTTATATACCACAAGCCATGATCCAGAGTGCCCTTCATGTATCCAAATAACCTCTTCACTGCAGCATCATGTGACTCTCTAGGATCTTCTTGAAATCTACCCACAAGAAAAACTACATTCATGATATCTAGTCTAGTAGCAATTAGATATAGCAGTCCACCAATCATTGATTTGTACTTGCTCTAATCAACCTTAAGGGATTCATTATTCTTACTTAGCTTGCAACCAGTAACCATAAGAGTACATACCGATTTAGAGTCTTTTATTCCAAACTTCTTCCACATCTCTTTGACATACTTTCATTATGAAATGAATGTACCTTTATTTGTATGATCGATTTGCAGTCCAAAGAAGAAATCCATCTCCCCAAACATAGACTCTCAAACTATTTCAGTGCCTCTTCTATAAACTTCTTGCACATAGCTTCATTGCCTCCAAAAATTATTTCATCAACATAAACAACTACAATCAAGATTTGATATTTGTCTACTTTAAAGTAAAGATTACTATCTACAATACCTTTAAATTGAATCCTTGTATAAAATACTTATCCAACCTTGTGTAACAAGCTCCAAGAGCGTGCTTCAATCCATATAATACCTTCTTCAATTTGTAGAACATATGAGGTTTATCTGATAACTGAAATCCTTTCGGTTGTTCCATGAAGACTTGTTCCAACTCTCCATTCAAAAAAGAAGACTTTAGATCCATCTAATAAACTTTAAAATCCTTATGTGTTGCAAAAGCCAAAAAAGAATTGCTAGTTTCCATTCTTTCCATTGGAGCAAATTTCTTTTCAAAATCTATTCCTTCAACTTGTGAATAGCCTTTACACACAAGCCTTGCTTTGTTTTCTACCATTTCTCCATTCTCATTCAGTTTGTTTCTGAACACCCACTTAGATCCAATTATATATCTTTTTGCAAGCCTTGGGACAAGTTCCCAAGTCTAATTCTTCTCAATTTACAGTAGTTCTTCTTCCACAGCTTTAATCAATTGTTCATCTTCACATGCCTCAATCTCTATTTTAGGACAAACATTAGAAAGTACACACAAATTTACCTCTTCTTCAGTAGCTTTCCCTCCTGTTAGTACAACTTTTCTTTTCTATTCAATGATTTGTTCTTTAGAATGATTTCTCTCCACATATTTAGGGGTTTTAGGTTCATCTGATTCATATCCATCTATTACCACTAAGTTCCTAAAATCTTCATCAACCTTGACACTTTCACTCTCAACAATCTTTCTCAATCATTTATCGTAGCACTTGTAGGCTTTTCTTTTAAGATAATATCCAAGGAAGATTTCTTCATCAAACCTTACATCAAACTTTCCCAAGTTTTCTTCATCTCTTCTGATATAGAATTTTCTTCCAAATACTCTGAAGCAGTGTTCCACGGGGATGCGTCCCCCAAAATATAGTTGTCTCCCCAACCTAGACATTTTGGAGACTTGGGTGCGGCTAAGAAATGTGCCCTCGCCATCCCTGCACTGCCACCCGCGCATGCGAGACTTTGAGGACTCCTAGGCGTCCCTGACATGTCTCAGGGACTTCTAGCCATCCCTTAAGTGTTTCAAACACGCCCAGAAGTTTGTGCGCTCCGATGTGCAAAAAAGCATTTTTTTTTTAAATTTCTTTTACTTTTCAAGGAATGTTAGCCTTAGGGCTGAACCCTAAAGGCTTCTGGGACCCTTCTAAAATCCTCTAAGCTAAACAAAACAATCTCATTCTTTGTTTTTTTGCTCACATATGCCATTTTATGTTTTGCACCTCATTGTATCATCTTTTTCATATGATATTATGATTTTGCATTTTTGCATTTTGTACTTATTTTCATATCAATGCATCATGCTTCTAATTGTAACCATCATAATGATATCATATTATGATATGACATGTCATATTTTCAATATTCATCTAATAGAAATCTCAAATTCGAAAATTTCATTTCTCAAATTTTAATATTTTATTTACTTTGTCTTTTTAGTAATAGTATTCAAATATTTACAATGTTAGTATTTGCAATTATACTAATTTACCAAAGTTTAATTTGAAATGTTATTCTTAAACATCTTTTTATAACTAGTTATTCAAGTACCATATGTATATCAGCACCGCCCACCCGTTGTCGTCCCCCTACCATCCCCAAACTTAGTCCCTCTATGCCCTTGTCCCCGTCAAGAAACTCCATGGAACACTCCTCTGAAGTATTTAAGATTAGGTATACTTCCATACCACAACTCATAGGGAGTCTTTGTGTTGTTTTGTTTTTCTTGAACACTGTTAAGTATGTAAACAATGGTATGAATTGCTTCTCTCTAGTAGAATTCCCGTAGGTTAGATTCTCTCATCATAGTCCTTGCAACTTCTTGAACAATTTTATTTTTCCTTTCACCCACTCCATTTTTCTTAGGAGTCTTCGGGCAAGCAAGTGCCTCTTTATGGCATGCTTCTCACAAAACATGTTAAATTCATTGGAGGTGAATTCTCCACCTCTATCAGACCTCAAACATTTGGTCTTCACATCCATTTCATTCTTAACCATAACTTTAACAGATTTGAATCTATCTAGGTATTCAAAATTTTCTCTAACAAAAGTAACCCATGTCATTCTTTAATAATCATCAATGAAAAGCATAAAATACCTGTCTCCTTGAAAACTTGTTGTTCTTGTAGGACCACAAAGTTTTGTATGCACCAATTCTAGTAATCTAGTAGAAGATTATTCTTTTCCTCTGAAACTTCTTGTTTGCTTTCCAATCTGATATTCCTCGCAGTCAACATTGATAGGCTTTGCAATCTTTGGTAGATATCTCAGTGCTTGAACTAAATTGATTCTTTCAAAGTTATCAAAATTAATGTGACACATCCTCCTGTGCCATAACCAAATTTCATTATTCTAAGTCATAAAATAATGATCATCAACACCCTTAAGCTGACAAAAATTTTCATCTGTCCTTCCAATAGACATTACGGTTCTAGAACCTTTTCCGACCTCACATCCATCATCTTGAAACATTAAATTGTATCCTTCACTACACATTTGTCCAACACTCAAGATTTTATGCCTTAAACCTTTAACATAGTAAGCATCTTCTATACTTATGAGTACCTCTTCTCATAGTTCTCACAAAGTTTGCTTCCACAACATCGATATCTACTTGATTCAATTCTTCAGTCTTCTCTATTTTTCCTACCTTAAAAGCAGTCTCAACTTTTATACCACTTCTAGTACAAAACTCTCTCATTTCAAATGCACATAAAGAGCCATACAATTGATCTCTAGAATACCTATCTAGATCTTCACATTCCTCAATAGCAGCAATTATATAACTGTAAGCTTTACTAAGGGTTCTAAGAATTTTCTTTACTACATTTTGTTCTTTGAATTTTCCTCCAAGACCTCTGATGGAGATCACCACTTCATCTACCCTCTGCATATAGATTGTAATGTTTCATCTTCATACATCCTCAATTTCTCAAATGTGGTCTTCAAGTTCTGCATCTTAGCTTGTTTAACCATATCATCTCCTTAATAAATACTTTCCAACTTATCCCAAATTTCTTTAGCAGTTTTCAGATCCATACCTTTCACTAATTCAAAAATTTCCAAGACTACGCCAGAGAACAACCCTTGTTTTACCATTTGTTTCATATGCCTTGATCTCATCACATGTGCTCAGTCCATTTGCAAGTATGGTATATTGACTATTCAATAACTGTCAAACATCATATCCAAGGTAAACCAGATAGCCTTCCATCTTTTCCTTCATGAATGCATAGTCTGTGTCAACAAATATAGGGATCTCCTACTTGTGCGCCATCCTAGATCTACCTTATGTTACTAAGCTTTTCTCCAAAGGAACTTTACTCCAATACCAATTGTTGAAATGCACAAAACAACTGAGAGGGGAGTGAATTAGTTGTAACATATAACTTCAAAACCCTTATTAACATTCAAATCAACATTCAAAAATAGGGGTATCGTTTAAAAAATGTATCAGGTGAGGGACCTATTTTCCTTTATTTCATTCGAAAATGAGATTCCCACAAAGAATTGATTATCAACCCTTAGCTGACTCAGTCCAAAGTGAAAATCTTCAAATTTCCTTATGACTGAAGAATTGAGGTCAAGGTCAAACAACACTTTGGGGAGAAAAACTATAAATAGAAAATCAACTCCAAAATGCAATCTAACACTTGAAACTTGAAGATTAAACTCAATATTTGCAGAACTAGAAAAGAGAATGTAGATCTGAGAATGGGAGAAACATGTGTACCAGTCACCAAAAGTGCTTTCTGGAAGCTAGTCTGAGACTCATTTTCCCATGGGCGAATGGGTCCAAGTACAGGGGTTTCAAAAATCTTTCGGGAGCCTCTAGTGTATAAATGTAGCGTCTGATTTATCCAAGTTTTAGTGTTCGAAAGTCAGAAATTCGATCTCTAGGTTAGATTTATCCAATTTTTATTGATGAGCTCCATGGGGCCATGTTTTTCTCGAAGATTAATCTTCGTTTGGGCTATCATCAAATCAAAATGATGGAGGCGGATATAGAGAAGACAACTTTAAGATGCCATTTTGGGCATTTTGAATTTATTGTCATGCCTTTTGGTTTGACAAATGCTCCAGCTACATTCCAATCTTGTATGAACAAGATTTTTAGACAATAGCTGAGGAAGTTTGTGCTCATCTTCTTCGACGATATTCTCATCTTCAGTAAGTCTTGGGAAGAGCACCTCAAGCACTTGGAAGAAGTGCTTAGCATTTTGGAGGCGAAATGTTTGTTTGCCAAAGAATCAAAGTGTGAGTTCAGGATGACGGAGCTATTGTATCTCGGCCACATCATTAGTGCCAAGGGTGTCAAAGTTGATCTAGAAAAGATTAAAGCTATCCTTGATTGGCCACCTCCAAAGAATATTTCTCACTTCAGAGGGTTTTTGGGTTTGTGCGGACCCTACAGAAGATTTGTTATGCGATATTCTCACATGGCAGCCCCCCGTACAGATCTTACAAAGAAAGGAGCCTTCCTATGGACAGATACGACACAAGGAATCTTCCACAAGTTCAAGCACATAATGAGCTCATGTCCAGTGTTGGCCCTACCAGATTTCACAAAGCCTTTTGAATTGCAATGTGATGCTTCAGGTGAGGGAGTTGGATCTGTTCTCATGCAAGACAAGCACCCCATTGTCTTTGAGAGCAGAAAGTTGAGAGGAGCAAAAAGATCTTACTCAATATATGACAAAGAAATACTTGCTATTATGCACACATTATCTAAGTTTCGTCAATATTTGGTGAGAAGTAAATTTGTTGTTAAGACTGATCATAACAGTCTTAAACACTTTATGCACCAAATACATATAAATGAAAGACAATAGAAATGGGTAAGTTACCTCCAAGCATATGACTTTGACATTGAATATGTCAAGGGAAAAATAGCATAGTGGTTGATGCCCTTTCAAGAAGGCCTCATTTGCAGTCACTATGTGAGTTATCAGTAGATTGGAAGGAGTTAATTGTTGTTGATTATGCTAAAAATCAGTTTGCAACTAGCTTGCTTGAAAGTCATTTGGTTGATGAAAGGTATAAGTTGGTTCATGGGTTAATTTTTTATAAAGGCAAAATCTTTTTAGTGCATGAATCTAAGCTTAAAAAGAAGATTCTACAGTATTTTCATGATGTCCCCCTTGCTGGTCATCAAGGCATGTTCAAGACTTACAAGCAGATTAGAGAAAGGCTTGCTTGGAAAGGGATGAAGGAAGAGATCATGAATTACATAAGAGAGTGTTCTATGTGCCAAAAGAATAAGAATTAAGATTCTTTTCTAGCTGTATTGTTGCAGTGCTTGTCAATTCCAAATCAGAAATGGGAAAGCATTGCAATGGATTTCATCACTGGGTTGCTTAAGGTACAAGGAAGTGATTGTATTTTTGTGGTGGTAGATAAATTGACTAAGTTTTCACATTTTTATGCTATCACAACTTCATTTACAGCAGCTCAAGTGGCTAAGTTATTCTTTAGAGAAATTTTTCGATTGCATGGTTTGCCTAAAACCATTGTCAGTGATAGGGACAGCAAGTTCCTAAGTGCTTTTTGGCAAGAGATCTTCAGGATGAGTGGTACAGTGCTTACTCCAAGCACTAGTTATCATCCACAAATAGATGGGCAATCTGAGATTGTCAACAAGTGGATAGAAGGCTACCTTAGAAATTATGTTTCAGGGCAGCAAAGGGCTGGGATTAACTGGCTTTATTTGGGAGAGTACTGTTACAACTCTTCCTATCATATGTCAATTAAGATGTCTCCTTTTATGGCTCTTTATGGTCATGATGCTCCTAACTTTGTAGATTTGGTGTTTGGTGATAGTAGAGCTCCACAGGCAAAGGATATGCTTCACTAGAACCAAGACATCTTGAAATCTCTCAAGGAAAATCTGCAACAAGCTCAAAATCAGCAAAACCTATACGCCGATCAATAGCGTGTTGAGAGATCTTTTGAAGTAGGAGACATGGTTTACTTGAGAATTCAGCCCTATCGACAATCTACCCTTAAGAAGAGTGGTACAGTAAAGTTAAAGCCACGTTTTTAGGTCCTTTCATGGTCACCAAAAGGATTGGTGAAGTTGCATATGAGTTGGAGCTTCCAGCTGAAAGCAAGGTACATAACGTCTTTCATGTGTCACGCCTCAAGAAGGAACTTAGACACAATGTTGTGGCTACTTCAAAATTACCTCCATTGGATGAGGAGGGTCAGTTGGTGTTGATTTCAGAAGAGACTCTTGATACTAGAGAACGTTCCTTGAGAAGAAGAACAATCAAGGAATACTTGGTTAGATGGAGGAACTTGCCTATTGAAGATGCCACGTGGGAAGGAGAACATATTTTGTTGTATCCATCTTTTTGGTTGCTTGTGGACAAGCAATCTTGAGGAGGGCGGACTGGAATGTCCCCTTCTCATCAGTGATCAGTTCAGTCGCTCTTCAGCCTATTCCGGAGGCCCGTACGTTGGTTGAGGTAAACTTAGGGTTTAACTACTTGGAGATTTGAGGACTTTTCTATGGTGTTTACTATTTATAGTAAATACTATGTTTAGCAGTGGTCCTTTTGGCAGTGCTTCAGTTGTTTCTTTTCTTATTGGAGCAGTTGGAAATTTGGTTGAAACTTCATAATGCTAAAGTGATGGAATTTATTCAATAAAAGGCATTAATATTATAAATTGCAGTTGACCCCTTGGCCTAGGGAAATAACTTCATGTTGTTCTTAAAAGGTGGACTTGAAGGGGGACGCCTTCATAAAACAAAGAATTATTTTTATTGAACTCTTAAATGCCTTGGAAAATGGACGCCACTTAATGAAGGATTTACATTTTATGGAAATTTGAAAAGTCTTTTATGTATTTCGGCGTACCTTGAAGGGAATTCGATGAGTCTTCTCCTCTTCTATAAAAAAAGAAGATTGCTCTAGCATTTTGGTATCCATAAATTTATGCTAAAGTTATGTGAAATATACCGAACCAATTTTTTTCAATTTTGGAATGCAATTACAACAACATACACCTGTTAGGGTTAGCACTTAAAAACCAAAGCGATACAAAATTCAACTCTAACCAAGAATGTGGCCGATGACGGCGAGCATATGGTCAGAGGATCTCAATGCAATGTTGAAAGATTAACTCTAACCAAGAATGTGTCCAACATAGACAAACATATGGTCAGAGGATCCCTACCAACTACAAGTGCTGAAAGTAAACTCAACACCCAGAATGTGCTTTCAATCCTGGAGTGGGAATGGAGCTACCATAGGGCGGAGATGCTAAGAAACTACAATGCAATTCAATTGTAAATAGGCGGCAAGCCAGCCTCTTCCACTTATTCAGTGGGTATTACAAGCATAAAAAGAACGATGAGAAGAAATGCTGATAGTACTACTGTTCAGCTAACAATAATATAGAGAATGCCTGCAAGAGCAAGGATTAGAAGTTCTTCAATTGCTGCAATAGTAAATGTGACCTCCACCAAGCTTAGTATGACTTCCCAACACCAACCCTTCACTAAAAATGCACTTTCTAAAATCTGATATGACAGAACAGCAACTTGAAATGCAAAACCAGCAACCCTAGAATCCACTAAAATGCTCACAACTCACTCAATACTTGTCAGAATGACATGAGACTTGATTCAAACGAATGCTAGGATGATGACAATGAAAACTAGACAAAGAAATAGTTGACAAATTGAAGTATTTTTTTTCTAAACATTTTCCAGGCAGAACAGAATGGTACAGCCTCTATAAATGTTCTACCAACAAGATAAAATCATATTCTTCATTATAAATCACCAAAATTTACACAAATGGGCGCATAGGGCATAGAAATGGTTCTAGCCAATACCCAGAACGAATATATTTTTATTTTTTGACTTATGAGCAAAAACAACATTCGGCAACTTGAAGTCAGCAACTCCAGAACTTCATTAACATGCTAGAAATTGAACTACAAATGCACAATAACTACTACAATGCAAAATCTCACTACACATCCACTCAACTACAAACTAACTCTCCACTAGTTGCTATCTTTCAAGCAAGAAGTCGAGCCAAGGCTAGGAGGCATACATTCCTCGAAGCAATCCCAATACCATTTCGGCAGCATAACATTACTCAAGTCATAAGATAATCCAAATGAGGACCCAAGACCTCCTTTTATAACCTTGTGAAGACTCTCCAAAACCTTCTAGAAACCCTAACTTTTCAAATTTGAAATAACTCCTTTCCCTCCAAAGATGGCATCCCATTTTCCAAGCAATATTTGACTTTAATTTTAAATTAATTCCCTCCTAAAAGGTGTCCAACTCAAGCATGAAATAGACCTTTGAATAATAATAAATTTCCTTCAATGAAGCACCCACCCTTAAAGAACACCTTCTAAGAACAATTTGAAGTGATGTAGCTAGGCCAAGGGGGGAGTCAACATTAAAATATAACATTAACATAATATTATTTAAATAAAATGAACTTATCTCTCCAAAATGCATCCCAAGGCCAAAATTGATCAAACCAACTGAGCTGACTGAAGATGAGAGCCATCCGTGTCGAAACCAACAGGACCACTGCCAAAAATAGAATTTACTAAAAATAGTAAATTCTAGAAAGTTGCCCAGATCAAAGTGCATGCGATACCAATGTGAAGCTTTCTGAAAACCCAGAAAGAATCCGCAATCCAAAATCCCAAACTCCAGGATGTAGCCGTCGTAACTTACTAAAAATAGTAAGTCCAGAAAGGTTGCCTGACGCAGTTGCAAGTCATACCTCTGCGAAGTTCTCTGAGAACCCAGAAAGAATCCAGAATCCAAACAACCAAACTCCAACAAGCAAAACCCTGAATCATCAAGAGAACCCACCAAGCAGCCAGAAACCCTAATTCTGCCATTGACTAGCCGACAGCACACTGGGGATAGGCTACCAATCACTGAAAAGTGAAGTGCTAAAAACGGGGACATTACATTATGCTGTCGAAATGAAAATAAATATTTTGCTTCGAGGAAAGCTTACCTCCTAGACTCTCACCAATTTCATGTTTGAAATACAACACCTAGTTGGACATTTCCTGCTTCTCAAATTAGACTAGCAGATTGAGCTCAACAGATGATTTTTTATGAAATTTTCAGTTTTGAAGTTGTTGATACAATCACAGCTGAAGGTGGTTTTTGCATACAGCTTTTGGAGTGAATTTAATTTGCTTTTGGGTACTTTTCCAATCCATTCCTACACCCAAGGTGACCATCCTTGGAGATTTTCAGATTTTTATTTTGAGTTTATGATTTTTTATGTCAAAGTCGCCCTCAAGGAAGGCCGTACCATTCTGGAGAGCTTTGGGATTTGTGCCAAAAATTATATGTGAATATTTGATGCTGTTTTGTGGTCATAATTTGGGCGCCTACCTCCTAAAAGGTCTCTGCAAAAGACATCATTCGATTCTGAGGTATTTTGAATGAGCTTTGAATATTTTAGTCGGTTCACAGTTGCTGGTTCTTCATTTCAGTTTGCTGATTTTTCTTATCAGACTTTAGAAGTTCAGAGCTTTGATTATTTATCAACAGTTAGACAGATAATTATCTGTATGGGATCATCCATTATTCATGTGCTTTGAAGCTATTGTAATTTACATGTAATTTGCAACTCTCTTCTTATTTGTAAGACTGTTAACAATAGTATTGTTTTAGTCTTTAATCACTGCAATTAATTCTTCTTTCTTCTCACATTAAGTACCCCTGGATAGTCTACCGCCAGTGTGGATAATTGAATTTGTATCTCTCTTTGTACCCACTCTCAAGTGGTGAATCCCCACTCTTAAGTGGATGCCCGCCGCGGCGGATGAATTAGATAGTTGTATCTTCATGGTTGGTTATCCGCCTAATTGTTTCAATTTCAATTAATAACTCTATCATATGTTAGTACCTCACCCTCAATGGGATCTTGAGTGCACATTCTTGACGTTGAGTTTGTTTTAGTTCAGTTGCATTCCTTTCTGTATCAAGTTGAAGCATAGGGATCCTCTGACAATATGCCCACCCCTCTTCCTTAAGTGGTTTTAGGGTGCATTCTTGGTTAGAGTTGTTTTGTTAGAGGTTTTGATTCGAGCTAACGCTAATCAAGTTGGCCAAGTGCCGGTTTGTGTTGTACAATTCATCAAAAAAATTGGTCAGTATATTTCATGTGTTGATCTAACATGTGACAACATGTAAACCCTAACTAACTACCTAGGGAATGATGAAGGGATTGAGATAAGCTCTAGATCATATTCTAGAAGGAATATTATCTCCTAAATACATGGAAAGTGTAATGACACCATTATTAATGATTTCTTGTTGAATAGAAGCACTGTTAGTTAAAAAAGTGAGAGGTGGAGGAGTAGGCAGCTCAGCACTGGTCGCTATACCAAGGTGTAGATGACCAAACTACTCCTCACTAACACGGTTCACACTCAATGGAGTGTGTGATGCAATCAAAGGAACATTATCATCTTCTGAAGCAAAATGTGAAAAGGAATACACATGAGATGAATGATCAACCATCCCAATAGCAACAATATCCTTAGTCTTCAAGTCCCTTATGTTCACCCTATCAGAAGTGAACTCAACTATTTTACCTTGACCCCCATGAGTAATTTGATAAATAGAAAGGAGATTACTAGACAAGGAAGGAACACAAAGCACATCATTAAAAGTCACTTCCCCCATGTCAATAGAACCCTTCCCACTTGCCTTCATATATGTATTGTTACCCATCAATATACGAGGAGAATTACAAGGCTCAAACGAAGAGAACATATCCATAGAAGATTCCATATGATGAGATGCCCCTGAATCACGAAGCCATCTACTAGATTCAGGACTTGCAAATACCAAGAGTGTATTTCCTTTCATCTTGTGTAGCCCAGATGTAGATCCTGTGCTCTGTGACTGAGATGATGATGAGGGTGCTTTCGATTGTGATGCTGAAGAAAAAGTAGAAGACACTGATGAGGGCAGCTAAATGTTATTCTTTTGAATAAGGTTTGTGAGTTCATCAATATTCTTATTATAACATCTATCCTCATCATGTCCTAGCCTTTTACAATATGCACTCACCTACAGGCCATAATTCAAAATTTCCGACTTGGAGATTGCACAAAACGAAAGTTATAGAAAATCACTTAAGGCCAAAGGCGTATGAGTCAGAGTGTACCTCTTTTTACCAGTTTTCTATAGATCCTGATTTGTCAGCACAAGATTCCAGATTCTGCTTACTCTCCTGTAGCTGGACCAAATTGCCCAGCCTAGCGTATGAGTCCCAATACACTGCAAAAAGTACAATTTCAAACTTGCAAACCTTTCTTTGACTAAATAAGTTTACCAAGTTCATTTCTATCTGAGTTTTGCTTGGTCATTTAATTTAATGCTCTCACATTTCTAGGTTTTAGTGCATTAGATTTTGCATTTCTCCTTTGAAGCTTCATTTTAATGGTGAACCTCCATTTAATCACACCCAAGGAAACCTCCTAGTAAATTTTTCCTTCCTCCAATTGAGTCACTCGGTTGAGGGATCTTCATTTCCTAATGAACTAAAGCTTGAAAATTGGTCCCCAAAGTTATCCATCTCCTAAAAGCTGGACACACATATTTTCCTTTGATTCATTTTGGTGAACTTGACCTTTGGACCTTTTCATTAGATCTTGCATTAGTTAACTTGTATTTAGGACTTGTAAACATCACATTAGTGAAAAGTGCACATAGGTTGCATCTTTCCATCATAAATAATTCAATTTCATTGAAAATCTATAATTGCAAACTATCAAGTCAAGATACAGCTTAGCCAACTTAAAATCAACTCAGCATTTGCTAATTCATGTTTAGAAACCCTAATCGGTACTCATTCACAGGTGAAATCACAATACTGTGTCTCACTTTTTACCCAAGATGGACATTCATATAAATATTTTTAATTGAATCTTCCTCTTCTAAGGCCTATACGAGCTAAACCGTTAAGAATTTGAAGATAACGAAAACTAGTGATTTGTGGCAATTTCTGTGTAGATTCTAAATATATATTTTTTAAAAAAATTCAAAATAAATCATGAATCTTTCAACAGCTCCTTTAATAACTAGTTTTAAACAAAAAACAACATTTTCAGAAAGTAACGTTTGTGTCGTACAACATAGCTTTTTTTGTATAAAGGATAAAATTTTAATTTTTGAAATATAGATTTTCAACATCAATATCTAGGGTAAGGATATTTTACCATAATTTTTTGTTACATATATTTTTTTTAATTAATTTAAAAATTCGTTGTAACTATAATTTGGACATACATGTGTGTCGTAAACCTAACTTGTTGTGTATATATCAAAATCCATTTTTTATTTTTTTTGTGAAACAAGGACATCATTAACTAGGGAAAGGGTATTTTTTGAAATATTTTTACAATGGTTTACTATTTTTCCACCTCTACAAAACGAATACCTTGATGTTCGAAGAAAAACCTATGTTCAGTAAAAATTAAAAAATTAAATATATGATAAAATAAAAACATATCAAAACTATACTTGTTGGAAAACTTGTATCAAGGGCTACAATCTTGTAAAATATAATTTCTAAATGGTGTTATTTAATCCTTCAAAAGGTAAAAAAATGTGTTTTTTTGCCAGTATTTTAATAGGTGCGAAGGAGACTCCATTGTGGGTATAATTAAGTACTATGGGGGTTCTATCCAAGGGGGTTTGATTTAAGCGGATGCTCTATATACCTCTTCAATTAAAAACCTATAGATGAAACCTATCAAGGCCTAAATCATTAGTTTTTCTAAAAAGGGTGATTTTAGAAAAAAATCAGCATGCCCCAAAACTGAGACACACTATTGTGGGTATTCTGTGTTTATTTTTCACTAGGTGAACCTATTAAAAACCCTAATTGGGACTCATTCACCCATATGGCTGATTTAGTCCTGTATCAGGTCTAAATCTATATTTCACAGCATTAGCAACTTCACTAGTGTGCTTCTATTTGCTATTATCAAATCTTTGTTTTAGTTTATTGAGTTCCTGTTTCATTTATTTCATTAGATCTAGCTTAATTTCATTTCATTTTGAGTGCATTTGTAAACATAAGAATTTGACTTAAAGCATAGCATTTACCTCGTGTTCATTGCATTTATCTTGCATTCATCGATTGTCCTTTGCATGATAAATGCAATCGCTAATACTATAGTGAGACGTAGTTCAAGACTCATGTCGTCCCACAATAACACACCCGTCGTGGATCTTGGATTATCTAGCTTTCTCACTCATAGTGTTGAGACTAGTTCACGAGGAATGGACCATACCCATGGTAACTCTTTACCTTCAAGTAGTATGATAAGTGTTAAAACAATGGTAGCTAATTTCCCCCAAGAAAAAACAATCCAACTCCATGAAGAATTGGCAAAATTACAAGAGCTACTAAGTACTGAAAAGATTTCCAACACCGCTATTCCTACCATAGATAACATACACCGCATGATTGAAAGTTAAAAAGGATTAGAGATTAGGCATAAATGATGCAAGAGCCTAACTCCCTCTGCTAAGCAATTGTTCACACAAGGAAACTCATAGCAAATTTTTCCAGATTCATTCAACACCTCAATCAATTACAACATCGTGCATATTAAGGAAATTACAAATTACAAATTTTTCGTTTTCATTGCTTTATCTTTTCAAACAGTGAATCTTCTCCTCGATGCCATCCCTCACTGAGTATGCAAATCTTCCTATTTTCCCTTTATTTAGTTCTTACTTCATCTTCCCTCTGTGCTCTATTTGATGCCATCATCCTTCAAGCTGCCTCATCTCCTTCATATATGGTACACCACTTTGTGGGTTTCTCCTTCCAAATATATCATCCAACGCTAACACCAAACTTTGAACTATTCTTGGCAACTTCTTGGATTCTTTTCCCTTTTGCATACAATTCCTATTGCTCTTTTGTCACAGCCTTCTATCTAGTAATTTCAATTAATGATACTCTCCATTGTATGCTACTACACTTCCATTGTTGGGAATTTGCAGACACTGTAATGATAGAAAAACGTCCCCCTAACTTGGCCTTAATTTAATGTTGTACTATGCCTAACATATTCACATTAGGTCTTGGGCTCTTGTGAATTAAATGATCTTAATGGTACCTTGCTAAAGTGTTGTGAAGTGTTGTAACTCACTTTCACACTTTTCTAAAGTCGTATTAATTAATTACACCTAAGTAACCTCTTTTTGATCTTAATCTTGCCATATTTGAAGTGTTGTAAAGCGTTGTAAAACACTTTCACACTTTTCTAGGCTTCTCATTAATAATTGGGATCTCTTATGCTTTAATTGGCCTTATTTTGCATCCACGAACCCCATTTAATGCATCTTTTTGAGGATAAACCTAACACAAATTATTACCCAATCATAATTCAAGTGTTTCAAGCTTGAATGGCCCAAATTTAGTGATTTGGGAATCATTGGCAACCTTGGGCGAATGAGTCCCACCTAGGTTTTTGGGTCTCAAACCTAGTTTCACACATTTCTAAGCATTTTTAAATTTGGTCCCAAAAATTATGCCTAGTGGGCCTCATTCACTACCTTCACAATATTTTATCCTCCTAGATCTGATGTCGTCTTCTAGTGTTGTAATTTTGGGAATTCTTGCATAATTAAGTATAAATACAAGATTTTTTCCTCATTTTATCCTAGCAAGCAATCAAGTGATCCTTATAGCAAGTTTAAGTTCACAAGAGCATTAAAGTCTTTTCAAGAGCATTCAAGAACAGATTATGCAGCATTTTAGAGCAAC
This sequence comes from Sequoia sempervirens, assembly GCA_007258455.2. Taxonomy (NCBI): domain Eukaryota; kingdom Viridiplantae; phylum Streptophyta; class Pinopsida; order Cupressales; family Cupressaceae; genus Sequoia; species Sequoia sempervirens. The sequence goes on along the minus strand of VDFB02270651.1, from coordinate 567,438,318 downwards.
GTTCAAGCATCAATCATCATGTCCAAGATGTCATGCATCATGTTTGTTATTGTGCTAATAATTGTGATGTAGGGTCTAGTGATTAAAGCTAGAGTCGAGATCTACATCCATTTGAGCCATCTCAAGCATAATTGCAACATTTTATTGTAAGGTTTTGGTCAGTTGCAATATTGTCATTTGTTCATTAATCATTTTCCATTCTTATTTGATTTCACTTCAAGAATTAATTTCCAAAATGGCGTTTGACCAAGGCAAACCCCATCTACTAACCCAACAACATTTTTCCCTCTCCCTTGTGTGTGATTTGGAGGTCCATGTTGCAAATTTCCTAAGGAGCAAGATTGGGAAAAGTTGTCAAATCATTCAAAGTTGTCAAAGTTGTCATCAAACCTTGGAGAACCTTGGAGAAAACCTATCGGTTACAAATTAGGGTTTCGGATCCAGGAATCATGAAGGAAGGACAAAGCAAACAAAGAAGAGCACGATTCGCCACTTTTGGCGAATAAGACACAGTTTCAGCCAAAATTCACATTTTTGCAGATTCGTATACCCTTTCGGCAGATTCCAATGTATCAGACCTCCACTCAACCATCTCCAAATTCCCAAGTGCACACCTTCCCTTCTGTAGTTTTATCTGTTGTTTTATTCACATTTCTAGGTCATTCTATATGTCATTGCATTGAATTAGGGTTTAGTGTTGCATCTTACATTTCATTTGTCTTTTCAAGTTCTTACTTGGTAGTGAACCCCTCATTAGTGTGTATTCAGCCCTTAGGACAACCCTCTTGAAGGATCTCTTACTCCTTTGCATTGAGATCTCAAGGGTTATCCTTGAATGAAATTGGAAAAGTGGGTGTGCTATATGTCCTAAAACCATATGATAGCCCATACCACTTTTTCAACGTTTCATCTTGGTGAACCTGCATTTACAATATTAAATTTATGATTTGGAGTGCTTCTTCATCCTAGGTCTAGCTTGCATTAACATTGCATTAGGATTTCTATTAGATAATTGGCCTTCTAGGGTTTGAAATTTTGCATTAGTGAAAGCTCATATAGCTTGCATTTTTGCATCTGATTTCTGTAAAAATCAAATAAAATCTGCATTTGCACTTAAGATTCAGGCCATACAACATAAAATCATAAAAATCAATTAAATTTTTATGAAAATTTTGAAAAAAACCCCTATTGGGACCTATTCGCCACATTGGGAAAATCAGTCCCTCTGCATATTTTGCACTGCATTTTCTGGCATTTAAGGTTTTGTTTATAAATTTCTATTTTCTATTATTGCCTTTCTGTTTCAATTTCCCGAATCTTTGTTATAAGCATTTCATTGTTCTTAGATTTGCATTCGTATTGCATTTACTAGCCCTTCTATGAGTATTTGGTGTCCAAATTCTAATATTGCAATGAGACGAAGTTCGAGACTCATGTCATCCCATGATAGCACAATCATCGTGGATCTTGGGTTGTCTAGCTCTTTCACTCCTAGTATTGACATTAGCACATAGGTATGGACCATACTCTAAAACACTCTTTGCCTTCAAGTAGTGCGATGCAAGTTGAAACAAGGAATGATAATGTCCCGCAAGAAAACATAATTCAAATTCATAAGGACCTAGCAAACCTACAACATCAAGTGCAAAATGACAACATTTCAACTACTGCCATCCCTACTATAGACAATATTCACCGCATTCTTCAAAGTGAAGATGGCCTTGAACTTGTGAAAAACATAGTGAAAATCTTTGGAAAACACCTCACTTCAACCACTAGTGGTCCTTTACCTACAACCAATGTCACAAGACAAGGAGTAACTCAAATTCCTCCTCCCAAAACAATTGCCTCAAAATCTACCTATACCAATCCTCAAGTCACAACAACAATGCAACAAACTAGTAATGTGATTCCTTCCTTAGCTGTGTCTGCTAGCATCCCTAGTTCCTTTGTGGCATCACACATCATATGTCCTACTACTTTACCACCTATAAGCATTCCATTCACTTATCCTTCGAACACATACACCCCCTCACCTTTTTCACTTCCATCTAATAACACAGGCATTAATCAACTCTTCCAAACTGTTTCATCCCTTCAAAAACAAATCTCCACCATCAACCAAAATCAAAATAGCCCACCTACACTTTATGTCAAAAGCAATCGTCTTTGGAGATATTGCGAACACCGATGCCACAAGGTGTAGAGGTGCCTAGATTGAGAAATATGGAGGAAAGGGGGATCCTTCTATCCATCTTAACGCTTATATTGCCTTATGTAGTGACTTTGTTCATGACGATAAACTCATGGCTAACCTTCTCCCTAGGTCATTGAAAGATACTACCTTCAAATAGTTTTCTTCTCTATCAAACAACTCAATTCGGTCATTTCATGAACTTTTTTAGGTGTTTCTCAATCATTTCCATGTGCATATGACTCGTAAGATGACCATAGCCGATTGGATGAGATGCAAGCAAAACCAAGAAGAAAAGATAACTGACGTTATCTCACGATGATCGCTTTATTCCCAAATCGATGTCAAGGTTCCCAATCCTCACCTTCAAAAGATGTTCATAGAAAATTTGCAAAGCAAGATACAAGACAAGCTTACCATGATGAAATTTCCCTACTTTATGGTCTTGTGTACTGCCCTCCGCGAATATCACAATTCAATTAGTAATCGAGATACAAAGTCCACTTCTAACCAAACTGAGAAATCAGAACCCACAAACCAAAACAATTCCCAACCTTTTAGAAAATAGAATGAAGGTTTCTTTCAATTCAACCTCGCTCAACACACAAATCAGAATGTTAATAACCAAGTAGCTATTGTTAAAATCATGATACACTTTAACTATGGGGACCCGAAAAGGAAATTCACTACCTTACCCGATACTCTTCATAACAAAATGACCCAACTTTTAGAACAATAAATGATTACCTTGCCTCCCATCAAAACAACCGATCCTAATAAGCCTTTACCTCTGATCTTTAGATCAAATGCTTACTACTATTATCACTGAAAAAAATGACACGATACGGAACATTGCAAGCATATTAAACATCTTGTGTAAGACCTCATTGATTTCGGTCGTCTTTCCGTTAGAGATGTTAGTTATCAAGGAAATAAGTCAGTTGACCCAGCTAACCAAAACTTGCAAATTTTCACCAACCCTATGCCTAAAAATAACATTTCATTTTTCAAAGCCAACGAAACTATGAAGAATGATGTCATGAATGTTGATACGTATGATAACAATTATTGTATTCAACATGATTCTATAGATAATGATCCTATGGATGACATGGTAGGAGTCATCGATGTCATTCCTCATAAGTGTCAACCTAAGAACCCTCTTGACATTGCTTTCTCCTCTAAGGATATACTCAAACATGCACCCAATGGACCTCTTTACATAGCCGGTCGTATCTATGATAAGCCCACTAACGGGATATTAATAGATCCATCCTGTGGAGAGAACGTGATCGCTAAGGAATTCTTACTTTTGCATGAACTTGATCAAGATACATACGATAAACCGAAAGCATGGATCAAGATGCATAATGGTTTCACTTACCCTACGATATCTCATTCTCCATCATCCCACAGTTGGACCAATTTCGTGTGAAGCTTGGCCACCCATGGCTTCATTCCATGAAAACTATCCCTTCGATTGTGCACAAATGCTTAAAGTCACCCTTTGACAGTGAAATCTTTATCGTCGATCACAGTGGCTTTAACCCGTTGTCCTCCAAAGGAAACTTTTCCGTGGAAATCTTTAGGCCCAAACCTCTAGAACCTATAAAACCACGAGAAGACTTCTTTTTCTTCTCTTATCTAAAGTTCAAAGCAAAGAAGATAGCAAAACTATCCCTCTGAAACATCTTCCCACCCACCACCGAGCCTACCATCCTAGACCAAATCATTATGGAGCCTAAAGAAATTCCAAACAACCAACCTAAGATAGAACCTTCACCTAACACCTAAAAAACGTTGAAAGGCGCAAGACAGCTGAGAGGAGGGGGTGAATCAGTTGTAACCAAATTCAAACACAAAATTAAAACACTTATCAACTTCACAACCACTCAATTCTATTATTAAGTATGAAGATGAAACGAAAATAATAGAAAGCAATATTAACACAAAAAGCACCAGATTTTATGTGGAAAACCCAATAAAGGGAAAACCACGTTCAGAATTAGCTCACAATATAAAGCAAGAGCACAATCAAATACAATGAGGCTCACTACCTAGGACACACCGTTCGGATACAAAGGCTCACTACCTACAGATAGGACTCATTGTCCAGAACGGAGGCTCACTACCTACAGAAAGAAAAGATTACAGAAAAATCCACCACTGCAAGCTACGCAAATCCGTAGCCTGATCAGAAAGATTGTAGACACTATCAGCTCACTGCTTTCAGGAATCCAACGCACTAAAGTACTGTTGCCTCAATTCACTTTCACACAACTCTACTTTTCAAACTCGTGGCTTGATCGATTGATTAATTTATAACATCTCGACTTGTATTGATATCTTCAACCTTAAAAAATTTCTCCAAGGTCGGCTACACATGCTTCATTTCAAAAATTCAAATTAGGTCGGCAACTCAACATTCCCATGGTGGAAGGAATGAGAGTGCACCAAACCAACACTTAACCAAGACCCAAAACATCATCTCGGATAAATCACACACTTCCTTAATTAAATCTTACTCCTTCGTATGAAGTGTAAACACCAAGTCGGCCAAACCTAATGAAAACACAAATGGACTATGAAGTACATGATTCCACATCAAGAAGATAACATGCGCACCACACAACATGCTTCACCAACCATTGTAACACATCTCAGTTCCCTTTAGACTTATCCCCATTAGTTGCAACAACCTTCATACTCATAACACTTCACACCAGTCCATTTGAACTGAACAGACACACACAGCAACATAAAAACTCAACTTCTAGAGCACCAAACCAAAAACAACTTTACAAGAATACAAACAACACCATTACAAGACATATTCCAGATCCGCAAGACCTGAAACAAACTAGCAGAGTACTGTGGAGTAGAAACATTTCTCCCAGTCCACAGACAAACAGCTTTGTTATTAACCAAATCACACATTGGTCAACACATCATTCACTCTCCATCCAACCAAAGGCTACAAATCAGGAGATATCACCAACAGGTGCCCAAAAACAATGAATTAGAACCGTAAGGCATAAGACAAACGTAGAAGAAATGCAAAGCACAAACTGGAGCACATTCTGAATACAACCCTAACTTCTTATTAATTTTCTCAAAAGCACTTCGTAACCTATCATATCATCACATTTGTAACATTATAAAGATATCTCCATGTACTCACAACATCTTATTAGCATCTCAACTATACATGCACAACCTACAACATCCTGTACTGTATTAACATCAATGACAACATCAATGACAACACAACCAAACTTACTCATACTTGCCACAATCTCCCCCTTTGTCATTGATGGCAACAGATGATGTGAAAAACCATCAAAGACAACAATATACATTCTCAGTATTCTCTCTACCTTTCAGCTTCTTCTTTTTCTCTCCCCTTTTACTATTTTTCACATAACACTCTCGCCCCCTTTGTCATCAATGGCAAAGATGATGACTTTGGACTAAACCCATCCAAAAATCCATAAAAATGAAGAATATGTAGATCCATTGGACTGGTGCACCTCCATGTGTACCTAGTTCATCAGGTACCCAAAAAACAATGCATCAGAACCGCACAAGCATAGGACAAACATAGAAGAAATGCATAGCACAAACTAGAGCACATTCTGAACACAACCCTAACTTCTTATTAATTTTCTCAAAATCACTTCGTAACCCATCATATTATCACATCTGTAACATTATAAAGATATCTCCATGTACTCACAACATCTTATCAACATCTGAACTATACATGCACAACCTACAACATCCTGTACTATGTTAACATCAATGACAACACAACCAAACTTACTCATACTAGCAACAATCTCCCCCTTTGCCATTGATGGCAACATATGATGTGAAAATCCATCAAAGACAACAATACACATTCTCAGTATTCTCTCTTCCTTTCAGCTTCTTCTTTTTCTCTCCCCTTTTACTATTTTTCACATGACACTCTCGCCCCCTTTGACATCAATGGAAAAGATGACAACTTTGGACTAAACCCATCCATCAATCCAGACAAATGAAGAATATGTAGATCCACTGGACTGATGCACCTC
>VDFB02270651.1:566740870-566831948 GCA_007258455.2 Sequoia sempervirens | reverse complement strand
AATTGAAAGCTTAGATAATTTAGTTACAAATCTAAATTAAAAAATTTTTTTTATCCCTCATGGAAAAAAGGTTATGTTGTATGCAATGAGCATCACTCCTTAAAAATGGTGTTTACTGAAAAAAAACTAGTTTTCAAAGGAGATGGAAAAAGAAGTGCAATCTAATTCCAAAATTTTTGAAAAAAATATATTTAGAATCTACAAAAAAAATGTCACAAATCACTAGTTTGCATCATCTTCAAATTCCTCACGGTTTAGCCACTATAGGTTCCTGAAAGTGAAGATTTAGTTAGAAAAAGTTAGTTCAGTGTCTAGTTTGGCCAAAAATTGCAATCCAGTATTGTGGGATCACTCCTCTGTCTTGACTAGAAATCCTAAATTTTAGTTTGAATTCAGGCCAAGGAAGAAAATTCTTGGTGGCTTAATGAATGAAATTTGGTAAATTTCTTGCTCCTTGAAAAATTCAAGGCATGAGTCCAAGGTAAGAAGACCAATGACCTCCCTTGAGAACTAAGAATCAGAGAAAACCAAATGGAGTGTTGGTTGATGGATAAATCATTACAAAAATCATCTCGAACCCAATAAAGTTAGGGTTTGATAACTTCCCAATCCTTCCAAATACTTTTGATAACAAAAATGCCTTGCATGGGAATAGGTTCCCTCATGGTGAGAAGGGTTCCTAAGTCTAAGCCTTTCTAGGTCGGACAACCTTGAGGCATGCTTGTACTAATGCAATGTTGAACAAGAATTTTCTAGGTTTCATTACCTTGGAGAGCTTTGACGATCCATTTAGCACATAATACAATGCCTTGACAATGAATAAAATTTAATCCTGCATGCCTTTGACCTCATGAGGGAGGCAACAAAATTCCTAGGCCACACGATGGAATCCTTGATTCCCATTATTGAAAGCCCAAAGAAAGTCTCTAATGAGCTTTCCAACCTTCAAGTAAGAAGCCTTGGAAGGGACCCAACATGAGGAGTAGTAAACATGAGTGGACACCAAAACCTTGGAGAAAATTTGAAAATTTCTAGGTAATGAGAGAGGCTTGGTAATCCAATAGTGCAATTTCTTCTCAATTCTCACAATAATAGCCTATCAAAGCTCTAAAGGAGTTGATGGAAAGCAAAGGGAATTCTGAGAAATCAAAAAACCTCCCCATGATCAGTCCATTTCAAATTAAATTGGTCAAGCCAACCTTGTTTGGGAAGAAAGAATTACTTGTAACATAAGGTCTTGTGTCATTGAATGTTGGAGTCAGAAGCTTCGCAAAAAACATCCAGAAATTGAAGAGCTTGATTAATATTATCTTCTTCCTCACAAAGAGGGAGAAAAGAGTCATCACCAAAATTTCCATTCAAAAGCTATTGAGAATAATTAGGAAGAGAGATATCCTTGACATGGGATTGAGAAACAACTTGAGCTATTATGTATCCAAAACCTTCAACAACCAAAACATAGAGAGCTGGAGCAAGAGGACAACCTTGTCTAATGGACTGAAAGATTCCACAAGAGGAGGATTGTTGGCTTGAGATAATAAAATAATCAAAAACATCTACGAAGAGTATTTTTGAAGATGATAAAAGGTGTAAAAGACAAAAATACAAAGATAAATACAAATGATGAACAAATTTACCTTGCCTTTTACCTTTTCATCTCATGGATTGAGTGGAAGTAGATGCGCCCATTTATACTAGATATGCTCATTGATTATACATCTATGTGGTTGCTCTCCAATGCAGCATAACCTTGGTATGGAAGTGGATTTGATAATGATTTCAATGGCATATGTTTGGCAAATGTGTGATGATCAAATGGGATGGGAAGGATCCAATTTATAGATTTTTGGGAGGATGGAGGGAGGGTTAAAATTTTCTTGTGAGATGGACAGTTGAGATTGAAGGATATAGTGAGGACTTATCCTTGTGACAAGTGTCATCGAATGGAAGCATGTGAGTATGACATGTTGGCGTGGGGAATAGAGCAAGGTGTGCTCACACATGTGTGAGCACACATTGGGAAAAACACGAAAATGACAAGTGTAAAAAAAAATGGCAAAGTGTAAGATGTGTAGGCTTTGGAAGTGTGACAAGTAGGAATAAATGGAAAGTGTAGGGTGGCTTCATGGGGAAGAGTATCTCACACATGTGTGAGCATCCAATAGAAGAGGAGGTCAAAATATGACTTGGAGATGTACATGCAAGTCTTTAAGAGGGCTTGTAGGACACATGTCACATGTCTACAAGTTTGGAGAAGTGGGGGGAATTAAAAATTGGAAGAAATATTAATTAGGATTAGAATATATGTTAAGTTAATTAATCACATATTTATTAACTTAGTCAATATTAGAGGACTTGGGGGAATAGAGGCTAAGGTTAAATTAAAATGAATTATTTAATTAACCTATGAAGAATAAAGCGTTTAATTATATGCATTTTAATTAAATGCATGAATGGATGATAAATTAATAATTTGATTATAAGAATTAATTAAATTTCTAACTTAATTAATTATGGATTGAATGAGACATTAATTAAATGTATTTTAATTAAATGCACTGATTGAGAAGAATTGATAAGAGGAATGTGAAAATTTATTAAATTTATATTTAATTAATTACAGATTAAAGGTCAATTTTGGGTATCTATAATTTTAAAGCCAAAAGCCTATAACATATCCAATATGAAGGGCCACTCAGTGTGATCATAGGCTTTAGCAAAGTCTATTTTGATGAACATGGTATGTTGCTAAGAGCGGCGAGCCTATTCCATACCTTTCCAGACTACAAATATATTATCTAGAATAAACTTAGATTTAATGAAACCCATTTGCTCTGGTAAGACAATTAAAGGCAACATTGAACGAAGCTTGAGAGCTAATGCTTTAGTAATGATCTTGTACAATACATTCAACAAAGTGATAGGCCATCAATTTTTGATATCCTTAGGGTCATCCAGCTTATGTATGAATTTAATGTTTCCTTTGTTAATGATATTACCTAACGACCTAGTTTGTATGGCTTTGAGATACACATTATGTAGGTAATTGCCAACCATATACCAAAAGGTTTTATAAAATTTACAAGGGAAGACATCTAGACTAGGGGCTTTATCATTGGCCTTAAGAATATTACTTCCTTAAGATCACCTTGAGTGAGAAACTAGTCACAAAGAATGTATTGAAAACCATTCGAAAGCTGGAAAGGAACAGTCGTAAGAGATTGTTGTAGATCAAGTTGTCTTGCAGGAGTGTAATATGGGGCTACAAAGACTTGCTCATAGTGTTGGAAAAAGGCATGAAGAATATTAGGAAGCTCTTGAAGTAGTTGTTTTTCATGAATTTTCTTAATAGTATGAAATGTTGGACAAGCTCATAGAGCTTGAAAGAACTCTTTGGAGAGCTTGTCTCTAACTTTGAGCCAGTGCAACCATGCTTTATTTGAGTGTCATGGGTTGCATAGGCATCTACAATTTTTTTTTTCTATCATAGCTAGGATAGTCAAAGTTGGGCAATGGAGTTAAATGGTTGGACTTCAAGAGCAACAATGGCAAGTTGGAGCTCCTAGGTAGCGTCTTTTTTTTAGCAATGAAGAAAACGAGTCAATTGCTTCTCATAAATATAGATAAACTATGAAGTGCGGGTTATGTTATCATTCTACTAAGTTATCCACTTGATGTTGTGTGAAGGATGTGGCACTAAATTCCATACATGTTGGATATGCACTATCATGGCTTTGTGATTAAGAAGAGACATGTTGAGAAACAATCGACTCTTCAAAACCTTGGGAGTGGAAGTTTTCCATTCAATATAGAACCATGTTGAAAATGGCCCAATTGAAAGATTATAAGAAGGTATATGGCTTGAGGGGATTCTCTCAATATTATCATTAATCTGAAGAAATGCTCTGCCCCCTCATGGAGTGTCAAATCCATCATCTTGGATGCTATTGAAATCCTTAACTCCTTTGATGATTATTATATATCTCATATATTTCGAGAAGGAAATCGATTAGCTGATTTTTTCTAATCTTAGTCTTAGGGGTCCTAAGGAATGGGAGGAGAATGACACTCTCCCTATTGAGGCAACTGCATGTATAAATCATGATTTTCAAAATTGCCAACTTGGTTGATAACCTTTTAATGCTTTGGGCTCGCATGGCTATTTTCACGTGGTAGGTAATTATTTGGAGTGATGGCGAGCTAGATTATAATCGAGCAGATGGTACCTTGCTTGATCTTTGTATGGGGAGGCGTTAAAAAATAATTACTTACCTCTGCCATAATACCATTGCCACACGAATTGTGGGCATTTTTCTCTCCTTCTTGAGGTTTCTCCTTATCGCTTGCAAGGTTCTCAAACTTCCATCTTCTGCAAATTCTGGGGCCATGGGAGGCGACAGGAATCGTGTAGAGCCTTTTTCTTGTGACTCTGTTAAGAGAAAGGAGGTGTGGTGTATTTTGGATAAAGGTGGACTCACACCTTATCTGGAAAGGTTGCATGGAAATGACCCGCAGGCGATGACTATGTTTGCTAAAGCCTGGAATAATAGGGTTTTGAAACTGGGGGGTACAAAGTTTGATGTAAATGAGAATTTCATAGCTAATATCACTGGGCTCTCGACGAAAGGTAAGAAGGTCTATAGAGACAAGAAGGAGTTGAAGGCTACCATGTAGGTGTTTTTCAAGGGGAATGAAGCTCAAGACCTTAAGCCGACTAAGAGTGGTGGGCACTAGAGGAGCTCTCTCAAAGCGATTTTGGGGGATGTCGCTGAGGAACTTATGAGATATATTACCCTCGAAGGTTGTTTTTCTGCGGTAAATGCTTATCACTTTGCCCTCCTTAATCACTTTCGCCATAAAAAGAAATTTCATTTCCTTTTTATCTTCTGGCGTCTCTGGAATCTGGGTTGAAGGATTGCAAAAGGAATCCCAAGAACCCTATACTGCATGTAGGGCTTATTCTGTTAATTATAGATTATGCAAAAGCCTTTGAGGTTGCCAGACCGCTTGCCACTCCCAAGGGTAAGCAACAAAAGCCGGCTGTGGAATATGATATTGTCTCTGAAGAGGAGCCGGTTTGCAAGAAAAGGAAAAAGAGGAAAATTATTATTGAGGAGTCTAAATCTAAGGATGACATGGATTATGTCCTGGACTCCCAAGCTTCCTTGGAAGTGGTCTCGCAGCCTCCAGATGTGGGAATGTCTAGTAAAGGGGAGTTGGGTCCTAATTTGAAGGGCTATAAGACTAGTAGCGAGCAAAAGGTTGATGATAAGCTGATTAATATTGAAACTCCTACTAGTCGAAAGGAAAGGGTTGAAGAAGTGCCCCTGCCTTCCCTTGTTTTGCAGACTGAGAGAGAGAAGGACCTGAAGGCGGGCAGTAACAAGAAATTGGCTATCTGCTAGCTAGTTGTTGGAGATGCAAGCTACTTCTTCCTTAAAGGATGATGGCGGGTAGTATGTTCTGGACTCCCTAAGTGTGGACTTGGGTACGTTGAATAGAAGAAGGTCTATTGCTGAGGATATTGTTGATTCGGTGCACAAGCTTCAAATGTCGATTCTTGGTGGTAAAGGTAAGAAGATTTGTGTTCGTCAGGATAAAGTTAGCTCTTCTGAGGAGGATAATGTTGTGGGTAAGGATGTTTTTAACTTTGACCATGAGGAAATCTCTGATGTTCTAGGGATGGCTAAGGAGAGTTCTATTTCTTTGTTTAAACTGGTTAAATGGGTGTTTCATGAACTCAACATGATCATTGTTCGAGTTTGTGGGGTGGTGAGTAAAGTGGGAGAGTCCTTAGTTCAGAATCAAATTGATGAGTTGTTTGACTCTTTGAAGACTGTTGTTGAGCAAACTCTGAATATGAAGCATATGTTAGAGCTAAGAATCTTGACCCTTGAGGACCAAATGGAAAGGATTAATGCTACTTTGGAGAAGGGTGGGGAAGGGACTAAATTTGCTGTGAAGTATGAATCTGTTGGCATATCTTCCCTTGTGGAAATGGCCAAGAAAAGCAAGGAGATTGTTCCTGGTGAGGCTATTGGTGCTGGTGGTAGGCCTATGGAGGAAAAGGTTTTTGTTGATAAGGTTGGGGGTGTGTAGAATGTTTTGATTAGTGAGGTGAATGTGGGTGGTCTTGGTGTGCGTACGCGTAATAAGACCAAGCTGCAGGTTGGGGCTTCTGCTAAGGATTTGTCTAAAGTTATGGATGACTTTTAGAAGACTGGGACGAGCGACATGGAGGTTGTTGATATCCTAAAGAATATGTAGTGCTATTGTTTTTTGTTCGTCCTTTTTGGTTGATGTCGCGCTGATGGTTTACTGTGTTTTGGTTGTTTTGTGCTTTTTGTAGTTATCTTTTGAGTCAGCTGCCCTTTTTTGTATAGGGTTTCGGGGCCCCTCCAAAACCTTCTTTACCTCTAATAAAAAATAGTTGGAAAATGTAATAAATGATTAAGATGAAATCGTGGCCTGATCAAGGCATTTTAAGACCTTGTCAGGCTAGGACCACAAGTTCCTCTACTTTACCAAGTCGTATGATTATGGCAACGGTCAGTGTTGGGGTAAAAAAGATCCAATTTATTGTGTATAAAAAATAAAACCTCTTTTTTGCGAGCTATCCAACATATAAGAAAAGGTTTTCATTGATCATACGACATCTCAATCATATTAAAATCCCCCCACAAGACCCAAATGGTGACTGATATTAAATTGGTGATCCAACGCTAGAGAGATCTATCAACAACATCATTGGAAGCATAAACATTAATCACACAAAAGGAATGATTATTAACATTAAAAAGAGCTCACACTACTTGGTTAGTGGGGTCACATCCATGATCAACCAAGAGCTGATGCCATGTGGACAAGAGAAATTTGGCAACTCCAACACGACTAGCCTCATGGTTAGTGTAGAGAAAAAACTTGACAGCCAAAGAACTTGACATGCTATAGATAGAACAAACCTAAAAATTTAACCTTTTGAAGGAAAATAATGTCTAAATTTGAAAGCTAAGAATGACCATCACAAATAGAGTATTTTTGAGGGAGGTCAGTGAGACCCCTCATATTCCAAAAGTCATATTCTATTTAACAATCATCAAGAGGCATTTCCTCGTTATCTAACTCATCAATTCAAAATAACTATTTTGAAGCATTATGTCGGGTGCCTCATAGCTCCCAATTTGGATGTTGAGAACTGCATTGGTTGCCTTTGTCATGGTTTGAACTCAACATCTTTCAAATGCCTAGATGGGCTTTAGGATTTGCTTTGACCTACCAAAGGGAAGTATGTCGGGCATTGAACCATAAGGCAATTGTGAAGCAATTGGTGTTGGCTGAGCTATGGAAGTTGTTGCCATGCTCGACACACCTGTGTTGGTAGGTTTTGAAACATTCAGAGTCGAGACTCCCTCGCCTGAGGGATTGGAAGAGTTAAGGTTCTTAGCTTTGTGATTAACCATTATAGATCAACCCTCATCTTTTGTAAGAGGTGGCAGCCCTACAGAAGGTTGAGTAGAGGGTTTAGGTTGTTGAGAGGTCAACGAACAATCCTTAATCTTGTGGTTTGAGTTTTGGCATAAGTAGCAAGTGTCAGGGATATTTATATATTGGACATGTTGAGAGCAGTAAATTTGACCAATTTGAATGTGCATTGACTCCTTGAGGTCTTTGGAAAGATCAACCTCAACACAAACTTGACACTGGGGGCAAGATGAATAGAACTTCTTGGGCTCCATGCAAGTGATAGAGCTTACAAAAGAAGTTATCTAAGTGAGAAAGTTCTAGCATGGCAAAGGGAAGCTTGGGAATTCAACCCAGATGGGGATACAAATTGACTTTTTCTTAGAGACTAAAAAGCCACAAGTCCAAGGTTTAAACATGAGGAGGGAAGAAAAGACAAGCCATGGGCCTTGGCAGTGAACAACCTCAGAATGGTTGGTCTTAGAAAAATGAAAGAGGAAAAACCCGATAGTGAGGTTTTGCATGGCTACAAGGAAAATCCCATGTGGGGACTAGGCTTTGCCAACCTAGCCTTGAAGTAAGCTTTTAGAAGGAACTCTATCGATAAAATAACCAATTAAAGTAAAAAATTTAAGCCATTTACATGCCTCATCAAACTCCAAAATTGGAAGTACAAAATCTAGAGGTTGGTGAAGGGACTTATCTTATGAAAGAACTTTAAGACAAATTTCTTGAGGTATTTGAGTAAGGGTTCCATTGATGGTCGTTGTCAAGCTTTCAACTCTTGTAGCAGCAGCTGTAGAGGAATGAAAGGTTGAGGCCATATAGAGGTGTGATAAAATTCCCTTAGGCCTAGCAAATGAAAAGGGATTGCAGTAAATGCAAGCAAGCACTAAAAGGATCTTGCAGAAAATTGTAGTAAAACAGGCACTCAACAAAGCCAAGAAACACTAGCATAGCCAAGAGCCAACCTCAAAACTAAAACCATATTGGTGTTGGTAAGCTTGGATATCCTAGTGATTAGTATTTTATTATTCCAAATAAGGTATTGATTCCATTTCTTACATTACCTTAATTTTAGCATTTCTAGTGTTATGTGGCACTCCAATGACTATTGATCTAAGAAATTCAATTCGATGGGCCCCATTGAATGCTTGTATTTATTAGTTAGGTCTCATAAGGATTTGTAAAAAAAATTAAAATATATTTGAAATAAATCTTTTTATTGGATTATAAAAGATTTTTTTGTTGAATTAGTGAGAGTTCCTTCTTTTTCTTTAGGAGGGTTGTCTAGAGGTTGCTATGGTCAGGTCGAAGAGATATCAAGCCAGCTAGGACCATATCCCTATCCACAAGAAGAGGTAGAGGGTGTTTGGAGGGTTGATCCAACCCTCCACAAAAAACACTAAACCTCTACAAGCAACCGTATTTTAGAAGTTTGAATCTGAGAGCCATGGTGATAATGAGAATAAGATCCACTATCATACCTCATAAGCTAGTTGCACCCACATAAATGCCTCCTCTAAGGAGAGGGGATCAAGTAGAACTCTAACAATAGTGAACGAGGCATTCCCTTAATGATCCAACAACTCCTCAAGGTGAGCAACTTCAAGTGCAACTTTACGAGAATGAACTTGAATCAACATAAACACATTAGACCAAATCATGGCTTTAGTATACCAAGAATAAGGGCACCAACAAATCAACTAGAAAAAAGAGTATTATTTTTATCTTTCTCGATGTTGAAGAGAATTTTCACTTTGAAAGCACACCAAATATCGGTATATTTTTATGGGAGATAAGGCCAATCTCCAAATTAAACCATATGCCAAGAAAAAGGGGTGAGCATGAACGTCTTGAAAAAATTGTTAATCCAATTCCAAGCCTTTTGAGCTCTAGGAAAAAATCAAAAGAGATGCTTGAGGACTCCATATGGCCATAGAATAGATAATAGAGATTAGCGATACCCATATCAGTTAACTAGCCACTAAGTGGGAGGCCTTAGCACATAATGCACCAAGCAAAGTGGAACAATTTGGGTGCCAAAATTTTTGACCAAATATATTGGAATCTACAATGCTAATTCCCAATAGAGGATTGAATTTTCCATTAGAGATTTAGTTGATCCACCATAAGAAAATGGGGGATAGACACAAGTAGCCTTTGTGAGGCTTGTAGTTATGAAAAGGAATATTTGGGTACCATGTCCAATCTTTCCACCAATGCTTGAGAGACCTAATCCTAATTTTATGAAGAATCTGGGAAGGTATAGTATCAATAAAAAATTGAAAGGTTTTCTAGTCTTGGCCAACTAGTTTGAACTTTTATTTGAATTTAGGCGAAGGAAGGAAGTTCTTGGTGGCTCAGTGGATAAAATCAAGCATCATAAAAATTCCTCGCTTAAAGAACTTAAAGGCATTTAGCCAAGGCACTTTGGCCAATGGTCGTTCTTGAGGAGAGAGAATTGAGACCACTAGATAGATTGCTAGTTCATAGTGAGGCTAGTGTGGAAGTCATTTCCCACCCAACGAAGCCATGGTTTGATTGCTTCCCAGTAATCCCAAATAATATTGATGGAAAAAGTTCCCTAAATCTTCATTATATTGTGCATGGTGAGGAGAGTACCAAAGTCAAGGCCTTTCTAGGCTTGACGACTAGTTAGTACTCTATAACTAATACAATATATGACTAGAAATTTCCAAGTTGTGTTGTCTTTTAAAGCTTTGATGATCCATTTAGCATGTCATAGGGAAATTTCTTGTCTGTGGATTGAGAGCAAGCTTAAACCCAAAAATCCATGAGGCAGGTAATATAAATCCTAGGCTACATGGTGAAAACCATATTTTCCTTTACTATTATCCCATAGAAAATATGTGAGGAGTTTTCCAATGCAAAGGTAAGAAGCTTTGGAAGGCACCCAACAAGAAGAGTAATAACACATGTGTGGTAGTTAACACATTAGAACAAATCTGAAACTTACTATCTCAAGAGAGAGGTTTGGTAACCAATAATTGAGCTTTTTCTTCACTTTATCAATTATAGCTTGTCATAACATGGAGGGTGAGGCCTAAAAAGAAAAAGTTGTACCAAAAAATGGAACACTTCCCCATGATTGATCTAGTTCCAACCGAATCGGTCAAGCCACTAAGGTTGAGGAAGAAAGGATTATTGATAACATGGAGTCTTTTACTATTGAATGCTTTACCTAGAAGCTTGGCTAAAGTGCTTGATCACTAGAGAGATTGAGTGACATTATTCTCTTCCTTAATAATAGTGAGGAAAGAATCATTGGAAAAGTTCAACCAGTAACTCATTGATGTGATGAATTGAGAAGAGATATCCCCTTAATTAGGGATTGAGAGACCACATTGGCCAAGAGATAGCTATATCCTTCAAAAGTAAGAACATAGAGTGGGAGCGAAATGACAACCTTCATGGATGGACTTGTGAAGCCTAAAAGGCATAGATTGTTGGTTGGCGATTGTGATATATGAAGAGGCATTCATGAATAACATCTCCATAGATTAAATAAAATTGGGCCCAAAGCCAAGTGCTTGAAGCATGACAAGGATGAATGACTATTTAATGCAATAATAAGCCTTGGCAAAGTCAAGCTTGATGAGCATGGCAGGTTAATGGGAGTAGGTGATGATCAAAAGGACCTTAGAAATTTCTAGAGCAGGCTTATAATGTGTTATAGTGGCTTTTCTAGAGCAAGCTTATAATTTCTAGATTGAAATTGGTGACTACAAATTCTAATGTTGATTCAAGGTGGGCACCATGGGTAAATGAGGAGAAAGCCAATTATACCCTTGATGAGGCTTCTAATCTTGAAAAGAAATATTTGGATATTGTTTCTAGTCTTTGCACCAAGGTTTGTAGGATTTAATACCAATTTTGTAAACCATATAAGTCAGGATGGATTCTATAATTGTATCAAAAGTTTTACAATTGATTAGGAAGATGAAGTTTAGCCTTGAATTCATTCCAGGGAAAAATATTCCTAGTAGTTCTAAAGAAAATATCTAGGGGTGTTTTGATCCCATTTTAAAAAAAATCTTAGAGCATTAAAAAAAATCTTAGAGCATTAACCCAAGGAGTCTTTGCAATAGGGTGATTTTTGGTATTGAAAAATAGGAGACCGCTAAATATTTTGTTGGTTCAAGGAAGGACCGGTATGGAAAACATAACCATTATAGAGAATCCAAGGCTTCATTGCTTATCAAGGCCACCAAACACTTTTTACCACAATGTCCCTTGAATTTGAACATTTTTCATAATAAGGGAGTTATGAAGGGAAATCCCCTTCTAAGTTGGTTGCCCAATTCGATGACTAGAAGAAATGTAGTGCCACATTAAAACTTTCTAAGCTTCATCACCCTCAAGAGCATGAATGATCCACTTAGTGTAGAGGGCCAAGCCCTGGTGTTAAGTGGAGAGTAATCCCAACCCTCCTAATTCATGGGGAAGATAAAAAACTCTCAAGCTACCTGATGGAAACTTTGATGACTTTGTAAAGAAGACTTGAGAAAATCACAAACAAGCTTCTCTAATTTCAAATAAGAAGCTTTGGAGGGAACCCAACAAGAAGAGCAGTAGACATGAATAGCCACAAGAATCTTGGAAAAATATGGAGTTTACTAGCCATAAATAAATTTTTAATAACTAAATAAGTCAATTTTCTTCATTTCTAGCAATAACAGACAACCACAAAGAGGTTAGGGATGCCTAAAAGACAAAAAGGATGCCCAAAAAATATAAAATTTGGACCATGTTCTATCCACTTCCAGTCCAAAATAATTAAACCAAGAATGCTTGGGAAGGAAGGATTATTTATGAGTCTTTTACCATTAAATGAACAAACATGAGGCCTTGCAAAAACATCCCAACACTAAAGAGCATGTTTAATGTTATTTTCCTTTTCTAAAATAGTGAGAAAAGAGTCATTAGCAAAGTGGCCATTAACAAGCTAAGATGATGAATTGCGTAGAAAAATACCTTTAACCATCCCTTGAGAAATAAATGAGTGAGAAGGTAACAAAACCCTTTAGTAGCAAACACATACAAATATGGAACTAGAGGGCAGCCTTAGTGTATACATCTAAAGAGCTCAAGAAAGTTGGATTGTTGACCATTTATAGTAAGACAGGAAGAAGCATTTGCAAAAAGCATAGAAATAGATTGAATGAATTGAGGCCGAAATCCTAAAGAATGCAACATTGTTAGTATAAAATGCCAATCATTATGATTATAAGCCTTAACAAAATCAATTTTGATGAAAAGATCCTATTGATGAGATCACAGGGCCCATTTCATACCTTCACAAACTACAACTGTATTATCCAGTATGTATTTTGATTTGATAAAACCATTTTGTTCAGCTCACACAATTTGAGGAAGGGGATGATGTAGCTTCAAGATTAAGGCTTTGGTAATGCTTTTATTAGAGACATTGAGCAAGGTGATGGATTTCTAGTTACAGACATCATCCAAATCCCCATATTTAGTTATGAATTTAATACTTCCTTTAAATTAATAAAATTTCCTAAGGAATTAGATTTAGAGGCTTCAAAATAGGCCTTATGAAAATTCTCTCCAACATAATCCTAAACATATTTAATAAAATTCATAGGGAAACCATAACATCCAAGGGATTTATCAGTGGCTATGACAAAAAATTGCTGCTTGACGATCAACAATAGAGAGCAATTGATCACAAAAGTTTGTTGAGAGGAGGAAAGATGACAAGGAACAACCTTAAGACATTCTTGCAAAGCATGGTCACGTTCAAGAGAATTATCTTGAGCCTTGAAAACCTACTCATAATGTTTGATAAAGGCTTGAAGGATATCGAGAATATCCTTAAGAATAATCTTCCTATCTTTGATTTGTTAAATTCCTTAAGAAGTATGGTGAGCTCAAAGAGAATGAAAAATCTCTAGAAGCTTGATCACCTCCATTCATCCAATGTAATTTAGATTTGATTTGAGCGCCTCTTGTGGAGTGGTTATCAACAATTTACTTTTGACATGACAAAACTATACCACTTTTCCCTGTATAGCAAGAGAGAAAGGGGCGGCTTTGAGCATAGTATTAGCTTGTTGGTGGTTTGAAGTGGTATCCTCATATACAAGATAACAAAAATTGGTTAATTGATGGCCATAGATGTGAAGAAAGTGAGTATTCTTAATGGCCCTATTCCCACCAAACAATCCATCTACTCATGTCAGTAATGAAGTATTAAAAAAACCAATATTTGACAACATTGAGAGAAACCACTTGATTATTGAATTTGATGGGACAATAGTTAGATAAAGTGACATTTGACAGGGGCTCGACCAAAAGAGAAAAACAATTAGCAAAAGAAAATAATGATTGAGCAGAGATCATAAAATGATCAAAGCATTTAAAGACTATTAATCCCAATCCAAAAAATGTTCCATATATACTGTTAGGTCTCAAAAATGCAAGTTTTTAGACTATAAGAGGGTGCCAGTCTCTTAATACGTTTTTGGCTAATGAACGGGGCAAATATGGTTGATCACCCCCTGCTCTTTAGGCTTTGCTAGACCTAGGCAGGTGTACCTGAGTGACAAGGCAGATTTGAAAGTCTTGAATGTGATCTCTAATGTGGGCTATCTACTCACTATGGCACACAGTTGTGAAGTAGATGTAAAGCTTACTTACTACTTCCTAATGAAAGTGTTTGAATAATAAAGAGTGTGAATTGAATTTGTATAAAAATGTTCTAAAGTTGACCAATGGCTAATCTATTGGGTGAATGGAGTCGGAGGGTGGATTATGATGATGGAGACAAATTTGTATGATAGATGGATCTACTCCTCAACTTAACTCTAACTATTGGGAACTTCTAAATTTTTGCACCTTGTACAAACGTGCAGGTTAACCAACTACTGTACGCTTCTTTATTAATCCTAGTGTTATCCCTTTAAATTACTGTGAAAGCATTAAAGGATTTTTAATTCTTAGCTTGAGGGAAACCAATTAGAACAACCACTTTACAAAGATTTTAATCCTTGGTAGGAACCAATTAAAGTAAATTAGTTGAAAGGATTTTAATTCACACCAACCATAAACCAATCAAAACAACCACACAACAACAAGAAGTGTGTCCTGAAAAACTATATGAATTTGAATAACTTAAGAGGACCACTTTGGAGACAACACAACATATAAGCATGAAAATTAACACAATAGTTGAACACCAGAAGTAAATCACCAAATGTAAATAGTCTTCGCCATTATATTTGTTTCAAAAAAATGTACATTAATAACAAAAGTTTTTGAGATATGGAAATGGATGGATGGACTATGCAACCTATCTACTACTACTAGTGATGATGATAATGATATATAGAACTGGGCCTTGGTTTCCCTTTTTATACGGGAAGCAACAAGCTATAGACCCATTATAAAAGGCGTGATGTTTGATAAAAAGAAACTTAATTTAATATAAACATAAAACTTAACAATTTGTAGGTGGGTACACTACGATCCGTTAGTCTTCCAACAAGCGCCCGTGATCACCAAAGACCTTTTCAAGGCTCATGCTCCATGATAATGCATCCACAACTACCAGACCTCCATACCCTACCACTTTTTACTCGGCCCGTGCGATGAACATGTTAATCCTCAATACATGTCCAATATACACTGTCTTTGTATAAGTATCTGCATTATTTATGATATCATTAATTGCATATTTGAGTTCAAATATTCTTCCTAGTTGCACGTGTCCTTTCAAGCACCTTATCTTCATCGTTAATGTCATTGAGAACAACCGGTAGGTACTGGGCTATCTCATCCTTCCATAAATCCTAATCCTTCAAATCTGTTTTCTCAAAGAAATTCGGTAGAGCCATACTTAGTGATTGACTGAAGTCACTCAATTCTTGTGTCAAAACGTTAAGGAAGCTAACATGTGCATTCATAAATTCTTGAAACTCTTGAAGTACACTTTTGATATCACCTTTCTTTTCCTTTATGTGTAGTTCCACCTCCTTCATTTTGTCACACAACCTATTATGTTCCAGCAGGGTTGCATATGTTTTGTCATGGATGACCCAAACTTTGTCAGGAAGCCTAATCATATCATCAAATCTCCTACACACCAATTCTGATGCTATTTCAAACATTTTAGTTTTTAATTTTCTCTTCAATTCCTCTTGCCCTTTCTGAACCTTTTCATATTTGTGCTTCCAATAGGTAGTCTCAGACATTGCTTCAAGCACCTTTCTTTCATGTTCAATCAATGGTGAGTAAGGTCTCGAGGAGGAAGGTAATCTATCTCTATAGTTGATTACTTCTTGCTTCAACCTCTCATTCTCATTAGTCAATCCCTTATTGTCTCTAACTAATTTTTAAATTTGAGCCTTGGTAAATTTGGCCATGTTTACATTTAGATGAGCAGTCTCCATGGGGTCCGTTTCCCCTACTCTCTGTACCAGAAGGTGTCCAAAAATCTGATCATGATCACTGATAAGGGAAGGCCTCTTTCCTGGTGGTTAAAGTGCCCAAATCTGTAAAGTAGCATTATCAGGGTTAGACCTTGATCCAGTATAAGTCTAATCACTGGCCTCGTTTGTCAGTTGCAAGGCCTTATTTTTTCTTTTTAGAAAGCTATCAAATACAATGGTCGAGCTGATGTCCCATCCTTGAAGAAGCATGACTCTGAGTTCTTGTAAGCATGAGTCATATTGCTCATCTCCTCATCAACCTCATGTTGGAGCTCCTTCAAGGCATCTGCTTCTCTCTCAGGGTTGATTTCTTTTAGCCTTTCCCTTATTACTCTTCCTTTATACTCATAAATGAAAGCCTTAAACTCAGAGGTTTAAAAAAATGTGCCATTTGCAATGAATTCTTGGCTAGCACGATGTCTCACATCATCATAAAACTCATTAGAAGCTTCAAATATGATCAAATTCCTCTCAAGTGGCACTTCATACTGGGGAACAATAGGAATGGTGATCAGTGTGACTTCCTTCTCCTCCTCAATGTCATGTTCAATTATGATAGGAGTGTTAGTTGAGAAGCTCACCTATGGAGTAAGCTGTGGTGACAAATGACTTAAAGGTGCTACATCCTCAGCTTGTCTCCTAGAACTAGTATCTCTTCTTCTTTCAAAAGCTACAAGGGGTACACCTTTAGTCAATTCTTCTTCATGCAAGATCAATTGTTCAACCCTTTCCATGGGATCTTGTATTTCATGAAAATATTCTATATACAATGGATGATTATTTTTCTTCTAGGTCTCTGCCATAATTATTCTGTCATATGCATCCTTTCGCATCTTCACTTGATTCTCATCACAATTCCTAATGACATCATCCACAAAGAATTCGTGTTCATACCCCTTCAGTCTCTGTGAGATCTTGGCATCATAAATAAAGTGTTAAGGGTCAAAGTTCTCCCTCTTTTTTCCCAACGACAAGCCATAATAATCTATTTTGTTACCAATTGATTCATACCTTGTATCAACAATAATGGTAAAGTCATTGAAGCATAGAGTAGAAGGCATAGAAGTTTGTCTTATATAGATTTTTAGGTGCATGAAGGCTGAATAGGCCAATTGCTTTACGATCTCAAGATATGCAATTCTATCTGGCACAGTTTTAGGTAGTAAAAATAAAGTTGCCTCGAACCCAAACACTCTGATCATAGTACAATCCTCAAATGCAGACCAATCCCCCCAATTATGGTTTACCTTTCCTTCAGGGTTTTTCTCTTTTGGCCTGAGGAATCTCTGTATTTCTGGGGACAAATTGTAATCACATTTATGGCCAAGCAGTTTATATAAAGGTTTGACAAAATACTCTTGAAAATATAAATAGTGGGATCTCCCACATTTGCTGTCCCATATGGATGTCCACGTCTGTACTGGTTTATAATTCTCATCATTATCCAAATCCTCAATCCTCAATTCCTCATCCCATATTCCCATTACCTTCCTTTCATATAATATCATGTGCATAAGCAGGGAGTAGTGTTTGAAGTTGATGGCATCACTGTTGTTTTTAATGGCAGCAAGAGAAGTATTGAGGACCTCAGACAAATACTATGCATAGTCATAGGGCTTGGTATCTTAGCTCTGGATATCTAGAGCCAAAACCATGGGAGCTATAGTCATTGCTACAGGGGCATCAATTCCTAGGACCTGGCTAGCTGAATAGTAGGTGTACTGGTAATATTCTTCAAATGAATCCACAGGAAATGGGGGTTTCTCATCACTAGAAAATTTTCTAGGTTGATTTCCCGGACCCTTAGGTCTGTGCAAAGGTAACTTCCAGCTCTTATAGTTTGCATCCATAGTTTGGTATTCTTCTAGCAAATCCCTTATCTATAATTTTGCTTTCAGGGATGTATCCAATTGAGAAATCATACAAATATAATCCCGTGTTATAATAATAAATTGTGATCCACCATGAGAGTGGATTGCCCCTATTTTAGGATTGTAGTTTCTAGCTAGTGCTCTAATCAGTTCTACGTTAACAAAGACATTAGGCATCACAAGCTTCGCCAGATTCAAGTTCCATGGATTCGAGACTGGCCTATGTCTGTATTTCTTTCTATAATGATATATAAACAAGTCATAACCCCTTTGCAGAGTCCACACATCTCCTAGATTTTTGTGTCTATCTTCCAATGTTTCGCATGAAGGGTTTAATTGAGCCATTCTTCTCGACTTTGGCCCAAATTCGAGACATTGATATATTAAGTCTTGGTTTAATGGACTGACCTCTATTTTTTTCCTTTTTACTTTTGGTTTCTTAGGGGTTTTGTACATTTTAAACCCTACTTGTACTATACTTCAAGAAAATTTTTGGAGAACACGTTCAGCTGAGCCAAGAGCACTTACTTGAATGAACGCTGCGATTTCTAAGCTTCTTGCCGTCGTCTAACTCCGCCTCCTCGATATTCATCCATAATTCGTAGTGATTCTGATTTCTTGGGAGTTAGATATATCGAGATCTAGCATGCTTGAACCAGCTCTAGTTCATAAATGGCACTCACGCCACCTTTCTAGTCAATTTGCAACATTAATAGTAGTTGTCTCTTCAATGACCTTATTAGTTATATCAACTGGGTGAGACATTATTTCACAATGTCGAAGAGACATTTGAGTTTCTCTATTCGATCCCGCAAGGTCTCCTCTATGGCTACATTTCACATTCTTCCCTTTTTGGACTTTTGACATATGAATGTCGATGAGACTGGTGAGCATCTTTCTCCGATAATATTATGTCTCCTCGACATACCTGTGTTCCTCCTTTCAGCAGCGTTCCTTCAAATAACCCCTTTTATACCTTTAAAATATCGAAGAGACTTGTGGTTATCTCTCTTCGATGTCCCTTAGTCTCATTGATAATATATGTTCATAGCTGCATCGGAATGTCGAAGAAACTTTCAATAATGTCTGCCTGGTACTCCCTTGTCTCTTCGATGTGTTATTGTTAGAAAGTCGAAGAGACTTTTATCAATGTTTGTTCGATGCCTTTATCTCTCTCTGAAATTTTGTTCTCACTTGCTCTTATAGTGTCGAAGAGACTTCTTCATTTCTCCCTCCGACATACTAAGATCTCTTCGATATTGCCATTCGTCCAACCCTGTTCTTGCTAGTAATTTACCATTTATTTTGTAATAATCTCTCGATGTTCGAGAGATGTTTTTCTATTTCCTGAATGTAAAATAATTCCATATTCTTAGAGTATTCTTGTCACTGTATCTTGTCGGTGAGACATGTTAATTTTTCTCTTCGATGCCCCCAAGTCTCCTCGATATCTTGTTCTTCAAGTTGTCGGAGAGACATTTGAGGATGTTTCCTCGAAGCATGAGGGTCTCCTCAATATCTTCATCGACCTTATATTGACTTTGTCGGGGAGAAATTTGTGCAACTCTCTTCGGTGTGGCATTGTCTTGGTGACATACCTTGTGCTGCCAAGCAAGTACTCTAAGGAAGGGATTTATTTCAAAGTGATAATGAGGGGCCTTATTTTATGAGCTATGTACATGAGGGAATTTTTTATATTTAATATTCAAATACAGTAAAAAATCAGAGGTAATGGTTTTTATGATGGAGATGAAATGAAAAAGATATGTGAAAACCAAGGTGGAAATTTTAGCTCCAACATATACTAATGAGAATGATTGTGGTGGTGGCCCATATTGGGATCAAAAAGATCTAATTTATTATGTATATAATACCACTCCTCCATTTCACTAGTTATCGAGTAAATAGGTAAAGTCCCATATTTATCATATGTCATCTCCACCATATTAAGGTCTCCACACCTGGTCAAAGTTGCAATAGATAATGAATCAACAACCCAGGTCACCGTAATAAAGATCTCTCCACAACATCATCGCAAGCATAAATATTGATAATACCAAAGGAATGATTCTTAATATTTAAGAGGACCCATATCACCCTATTGGTAGGGGTAGAACTTTGATATACCACATTATAAAACAACCTAGGAGAGAGAAATATGACAAACCCTCCATGTCTAACATCATGATTGCTTGAAAAAAAGAATTGGCTGGCCAATTGATATGACAAGTAGAAGAAATTAAAACTCTAGTATTCTTGACCTCCTATAAGCATAGAACATATAAAGATACAAAATTTTGATGAATATATCTCATTACATATTTCTTGGGGATGTTAGTGAGACCTTGAACATTCTCAGAGATAAAATTCATTAGTGAGAATCAAGAGTCATGTCATCACTATCTAATTCTTCAAGAGAAGAATAGCAATTTCATAAGAAATTTCTCTAGAAAACACTCCAATTAAATGTTGAGGATTAACATCCTCCTTTCTTATAGTATATAGTCCCTCCTCCAAGTGCCTTGACAGATTACGAGAGCAACACAAAAGTCCAAGGTAGTGGGAGAATGATTAGTTCTCTTTGAGTGAGAGGATAAAATATATGTTATTTGTGGTGTTCTAGAGAACCATGGCCTAGTAGAAGGCTCGCCATTAGAGGGTATGACCTTTATCCTCTTCTCAAAAGGGTTTGAAGACACCCTTGGTTGCACATAAGCAATTCGGTGGTCAAAATTATGTGGGCTTTGGCTTGAGAACCACTTGTATTCACACCTCTTTTTTGTAGTTGCTAACCATAGTTCACCCTTCACTAGATTAGGAAGGAAGAGCCTTAATAGGATAGGAGGAGGGCTTGTTATGAGGATCAACTAGAGGATAGTCTTTAATCTTATGCTCAAAATATTGGCAACAAAAAAAGTATTAAATAAATTAAGGTAAAGTACACAGTAGGTGCGGTGTAGATGTCCAATCTAGATATCCACAATCTTGTACATCCTTAGAAATATCAATCTCAACATACACACTTTTGTGAGTGACCTTAATAGAATCTATTCAGTTCAACATTATGACTTTTCCAAGTGAGCATTGATAGTGCTCAAAAAGGTCCAATAGGGAAAAGGCAACCTTAGAAGTTCAAGCCAAATAGGTGTGCATGAAGCATCTTTTTATCTGAAAGAGAAAAGTCTTATAGTTCAGTATTATAGTGCCTCGTATAGGGTGTCGAGCCTGAAGTGAACTTGCTGCGAGGTGTTGCAAGCTCCATACTGCGTGCCTTCCTCATGGCCTCCTAAAGAGTAGGAGGATCAAATGCCTTGACCCAACCTCTCATAGGCTCCATCAAACCCCAACGAAGAGAATAACAAGTCTCCTCTCTGAAATGCCCGTCACCATAACTGAAACCCTCTGAAATTCACCGACATAAGCATCCAAACTACCTGTCTATCTGAGCTGAGCTAGCTCCCTGAAGTAGAGTTCTGGATCCTTCTTATCGAAATGCTCTATGAGCCTGCTGGTGAACTCTTGGTAAGTAGTAACTGCATGATGGCCAAGTGTGTACACGCCGTGATGCCACCAGTTATGCGCCAACCCATCAAGATGCAATGTAGCAAACTTAATGGCCTCGTCCTCCTGCATAGGTCTCCGTGATAGGTAATTGTGCAACTTCTGGACCCAAGACCTCGTTGAACTCTTATCAGACCCATCAAAGTACGGCAAGGTGATCTTGCTAACTACATACTGTAAATCTCTGTTCACCTGCGGCTGTGGCTGCTGGTACTGAGGAGCTCTGAGGTCAAATCTACCTCCCCCTCTAGGTTTATGCACATCCATAATCTCATGAAAAGTCAAAGCCTACCTGATCTCAGGTGCTAAAGACAAATACTCACCATGAAATCTAGTCACATCTGCCACTGACATGCCATTGTGTGGCTGAAACTCCTGATGATGACCCTGCTGCTCTGCCTCCGGAGTAGAAGGTGGGGTCTCTCTAGATATGAATGTAGGTTGTCCAGGCCTACGCTCATGATAGCTAGGTGATGACTGTTGCGGTGCTGATACCAAAGGCTGGTCCATGCCTGCAGTCCTGCTCGTCTGCCCTATCTGAATGTAGTGCGGTTGGGATGGAGTATACTATCTAATAGTGCCCATCAACTGGGACATCATGTCCATCATATTATCGTGCCTGGGCCTAAACTCCTCATCAGTAATATCAGCTTCTGCATGCGCTTTCCCCGAATCCCTATGTGTCTCTGCAAGGATCTCACGATCTGCCATTAGTGTGGTGACACTATTCTCACTGCTATTGGAACTGGATCTGTGAATACCCGGAACCCCTGATACTGTCTCACCTTCAGGAACAGGTGGACCTGTCCAATCCTCAACTCTGCCTGTTCCTCTACCCTTACTATAGAAAATGATATCTCTACTCATGAAAAAGCATCGAAAAAGCAAACTTCTGACTGAAAAAGCACAGGATGGCAGGAATTTTGTGCTCTGATACCACTGTAAGAGACCAGGTGTCTCTCAACCCAATCACTGGCCAATAATACTGAGAGTCTGTTTTGTTTTCTGAATTTTTGATTTTTTTGATGTTTTTGCAATTAAAGAACAAATTACGATTTTGCAAGAAATGACTGGAAAAATAATATAAAATAATAGATGCATAAAAACTACAAAACATAGATCAAATCTCGATGCCAGATAGATTATTAATCTTCTGAGATGATTACAACTACAATATTTAACATTCAGACAAAAAGGCAAGCATTTTTATTGAAAACCTGGATAAGCTTGCAGGCGCCAGAAAGAGAGACGGAGATGGTACGACTGAAAGAAATGATGCACTCTCCCACCTCGAAACTGACAAAATAGCTCCAGAAACCCTAGGCATCCACTTTGCAAAAGACAGAAGATAAAAAGGCAAAGCGATTTACTCTGGAGATGAAGTACGACCCTAGCTGCAGTGAATGTACGGCCTGTACTAGCAAGAAGGAAATCTGTACCTTCTTGAAAAGTGTGCCAAACCACTGGGAAAAGATCTCAGTTAAGTTGCCCCAGTATCTAAGCAATAAGCACAACTGTAACCTCTATGTGAAGTCACCCTGTTGACAATCTTCAACTGGTATTTCATAGTCTCAGTATGTCAGATCTTGAAGAGGGAACGTTCCTCAAAACCTGTTGATCTGCAGAAACCCTGGTTTCTCAAACCCCAGGTTTCTTAAACCCCAATGCTCTCAGAGAGAAAAGACAACAAATTCGAATAATCAACATATAAGCTCGATTTGCCCTTTGAAGAAATATATAGTTTTCTCAAAAATTCGACCTTTTCTCATAAAATCCATTAAAATGCATTTAATAATAAATATTCGCCCTTTTCAATAATTAGGCTAATATTTAATTAAATGGCGTCCCTTTTATTTTAATGAGTATTAAACTCATTAAATATTAAATTTTCCCCTTTCTTATAAAGTATTAAAAATACTTTATAATTTGCCATTTAAATATTAACTTTAATATTTCATTAAAATGACTTTATATTATAAAGTCAAATTAATTATTCCTTCAATTATTATTAAATGCTTCTGATAACCCCTATTTGCTCAACCAAACATCAAACTGGGTCGATACTAAGCTGACTAGCTAAACCAGGTCCCCTGCCCAAAATAGCAGCTCCCGCCTACTTGACTTACTATAAATAGTAAGTATCTAAAAAACCACTCTGAAAGAGTTTGCGAAGGCCCAAACCTGAATCAACTGCTGGAGTGATGTTCCCAACACTGCATATCTACCTCAAGTGATCGTCTAAACACTTTTTCCAGCCTACGAGGATCTGGATAATAGGCTAACCTCTAACACAACGAGGCTGCCTAGGAAGGGGACATTACACTAGGGTTCTTGTGCCAAAACTGGAATCTCATAGTGGCTGATCTAAATTCATTGAAATCTGGAAAATGTGTTGTATTGGGACTCATATGCCACAAGTGGTGTATCAGTTCCACTCTACTTTTTCCGAGGGACAAGACCTGAATCTTCTCTCCTATCTCTACTATTCATTTCAAGCTTCATTTCCAAGTCTGAAACTCTGAATTATGACCTGTTGGTGCTTTTTTATGAAGATAACAATCT
This sequence comes from Sequoia sempervirens, assembly GCA_007258455.2. NCBI lineage: Eukaryota > Viridiplantae > Streptophyta > Pinopsida > Cupressales > Cupressaceae > Sequoia > Sequoia sempervirens. The sequence goes on along the minus strand of VDFB02270651.1, from coordinate 566,808,016 downwards.
TGTAATAACTCGAACAACTTTCACCAATCTTGTAACCGAATCTTCAAAGATCCTTCAAGCTCCAAGACACCTAGATCTACAATAACACATGTAGAGAGAGAAAAACGTGTTGATTTGTTAGGAAATAGGGTTTACCTTAGTCAAACCTTGTTTAGGTAATCAAACCTTGTGATGAAACAATGAAATATGAACATGAACAATGATACCTTGAATGATGTCTTGAGATGTAAGTCAACAATCATGAAGTGGCCATGTAGAATGTAGATCTTGGTCTTAAATAGAGGTAGAACAATGCTTAATCTTGGATCTTGGATGCTACATCACAACACTAGCTGAACAACATGCTTGATGCCTAATGACTTTGATATGATGTTGGATCTTGAATTGGTGCAACAAATGATGAAGAAATCTGCCCTTGAATGCCTTAGAAATGCTCTTGTAAACTCTCTTGACACTCTTGATAGCTTAGTTTGATGTCATGATGGCTTAGGTGAAATAATTATGTGAAACCTTGGTTATATAAGCAATCCATCCAAATTACCGTTTATTAGATCCCAAAAGTCGATATTCATGGAATTTGAATATAAAACCCTAATTTCCTGCTCAAAACCATAAAAAGGGGCCAAATGGGACTCATACGCCACTTGTGGTGTATAGGTCCCATCTGGATGGGACTCATACGCCCAAGGTGGCGTATGGGTCCCACCAAGCCTTTTCAGGTGGAGGAAATGTTGGGGAGTTGGAAAATTAAGTATATTTATTGATCTTGTCGGGATTTTGGTTGAAATATACTTGGGGATGCATAATAAAGGGCCTTAGTTGCCTATTAATGATGATATGAAGGTCATAAATATAATAGGGCCCAAAATTTAATGTGAATGTGTAAATAAATACACTTTACAACATTAAATTAAGGCAAAATTAGGTCAATTTAGGTTAAAAGGGCCCTAAACCTAACGTGAATGTGTAAAATACATTACAACACTAGATAAAAGGTGACATTAGGTCCATTTAAGGTTAATCATTCCCAAATTAAGTGTGAAAATGTAAAGGGATACATTTTTTGTGATTACAATAAGATTAAGTGGGAAAGATCCAAACTCATTTATAAAACAACCATAGAGGCAAAAACAAAGGGGTCTCACAAGGAGTGAGACGACAAAAAATTAAAAAAAATAAAAAAGAAAAGAAAAAAATCAGTAACCAATAGCAAAAATATATGACCAGCCCAAGACTTGCAATTTGAAGAGACCAGTTACTATACTCCTAGAAGGTGGAGGCCTTTTACAGCCGACAACTCCTTAGTAAGGAACTGTAGCTTCTTCTAGAAAGACAGGACATTGGGATTATTTTTTCCAGTTTTCTCCATGGTGGCAAGCAATGCATTCTCTTTGGATTTACCTTTTTTGCTGGAGCTGAAAGGGGGATCTATTGGAGCTTCATGTCTTCGCTCTCTTAACATGACAGTTCTTTAACTCTTGTTGAAAAACTTTAATGGTCACTATTGTATTCCTTACCGTTTCTTGACGATAATCAATAATTTCTTAAAAATTAAACAAAATTTTATCCTTGTTGCCTTGACGACTAACAACCCCCTTTTTCAAATTCACACAATCCTTTGGTGACCTGATAGCCTCCTTTAATTCCCCAACATCCTTTTCTAGCTCGGTCCATTTCTCAAAGGTCTCGGCCATACCTTTCATGAACTCCCAATATTCCACATCTTCCTCCTCAATAGGCCAATCCATAGCCTTTTTAAGAATAATAGACTTTAAATTTTGAATCTTGTTCTTACCCTAAGCAATTGTGTAAGCCACCATTTAAGAATTCCATTTTGGATGTTTGTAGCTTTACATAGATCATTGACTCTCTCGTAGATAAATATAATTCTTGCAAGGGTTTTTAGAGGTTGAGGGATCATCCTCAATGTCTTGAGTATGCATCTCATCATTTTGAGGAGAGCGAGGGGGCTAGCAGAGAAGTTGCGATATAAAGGAGAGTTTGGCCCAAGTCCATAGGGGTGACATCAAGGGATGGGGACCAAGAAGACCCAAAATTATCATCAAAAACTAAAATTTGGGGGGGTGCATAAAAGAAACCTTTTTCTTTCTAAAAGAAGCAGGGGAATTAGCCACAATGGCTTTGCCTTTAGAGGAATGAGGGGGTTGGATTGGGTATTCCTGCATTGAGGGAGTGAGGTGATTTTAGCAATTGAAGAAGGGGTTGCAGGATTATTAGGAGTGTTGTCCAGATTCAAGCCCTTTTGGACAAGGGAGGGGTTAGTAATACGATGGAGCGAGAAGACAACTAGGGAAAGGGCCAAATTATACAAATAAAGCCTATATATTAAGTTGTGATGGAGAGGTAGGGACTTACCTTTGTTTAGCACAACTTTAATAGATTGCTCTAGTGAAGAATGTATCTGAAAAGTAAAGTTTATTTTCACATTATAGAAAGAATAATTGAGCATAGGAAACAACTGAGAGTAAAATTTTTTGTACTGGGCTTCTAGGTTACATACCTCATAAGAACCTCTACAATTTTCTTCTAAACCTCAAGAAGGTCTTCTCTATTGAATCCATTCTATAGACGGTTGATCTTCTCACCCCTTTTCGAGAAATTCTCCATATCCTTTTGATAGTTCCCCTTAGGCTTCTTGGAGGAGTTCACTCTTTCAAGTGGAAGACCAGTGGTTGCTGATATCATCTAAATAGTGATCGAGAAGGAAAGGCCCCTAAATTTAACTAAGTTGTCATTCCAAGAATTTGTGAACTTAGTTGAGAGGGTTGGGGATCATAGCCTTCTATCACCCTAATCTAGTAGGCTAGATTTCCGTTTTGGAGAATAGACCAGACTTAATGGTCATTCTTCAAAAACTCATAGTTATTAGGATCTTCTTGAACTACTTCACCACCCATAGTAGATGAGATATAGCAATAAAGTAGGAATTAGAAACCATCGAATGTTGATTCTGGAAACTTTAGGCACACAAAAAATAAGAAAGATGAAAATGAAACTTACTAAAATGAAGTGGAAGTGGAAGGATATTATAGCTCTCCATACAAATGGGAGGGTACGTGTAATCCTTACATACTTGAGATAAATTCATATTAGTTTCTTACATGAGATGCACTAAGAGATTAAGCTTCATTTATGATATAAGTTTTAACATGCTTCAAAATTAGATTTATATAATACTAAACTTCAATAATTTGGATAAATGTCGGATAAATGACTCTAGGTTGGCCATCACATCTATAGCAGAATTTCCTTCACAAAAATCATGTATTAATTTTCTCTTCTTAAAGCTCATCATATCCTTGTGAGAGGCCTCAATGAGATCACAAAGAGAACATTTGGGAGTGGCTTCCCCATTTAGCACCATGAGAGCAATTTTGGAGTCTCCAATAATCACTTTATTTAGTCCTCTTTGTTTAGTTAGCACGATGCCATGAAAAGCGGTTTCCACTTTAGTAATGTTTGATGTTTGGGTACCCAAATTGATACTATAAACAAAAATCAACATCGCCTATGATCCCTTAGGGTGTCACCCTCTCCCACCCGACCCAGGTTCCCTTTTGCAGAACCATCAAAGTTGAGTTTAACCAACCAGGTTCAGGTGGCTTGGATTTAACACTTTTTTATTGATGACTTTTACAATGGATGTTGGTGTCATGAGGAGATCTTCGATTCTTCCTCATGCGATGAATGAGAGTTTTTTGATAGTTCTTTCTTTCATAATAGAGAATTGTTATTTTCATTTTTATGAGGATATGGATATCCTATTTCTATGGATATAGATCTTGGAGCTTTTGGTTAAGCTATGGTAAATCACGATGTGATGGTAAGATCCTAGATTTTATATTGATGCAATGGGAGCTTTGCTGTTGTATTGTGACAATCTTCTAGATGAGTGATGCGATTATTTTTCCTTGTGAGCTTTTGGTTATTAAAAAATTATAGTTGGAGTTTGGTTGGCATAAGATGATTGGTTTGCACCTATAATAGATTGTGGTGAGGTTGGATCTTTAGTGTTTTGGAGATTGCTTGTTTGAATGATGAGTCATTTAACTTGTTCTTAGTTGAAGATTGAGGAGTCTATGTTGGAGTTGGATGCGAGTTTAGCATGAACCTATTGAGGAGATTGTGATTATTTGGTAGAATAATCTCATACCCCACCCTTTTTCCACTTCACAATGAATGGTTTGATAGGTATTTCTCACTTAATTTCCAAAATTCATCTTTACCTTGTGTCTTGTCTTCTCTTGTGCATGAGTTTTGAGCTATAAATGTCAATTTTGATGACTCATTTGAGTGGATGCATGGTTATATCTATGGTGTGTCGTTATGTTTGGGTATTAAGTTGTGAAGTCAATTTTAAGGACCGATTTGAGGAGCATAGGAGATGTTTAGTGTCAGACTAATTATTTGTTTGATCATCCTTCAATTTGAGAAGCTTATTTTGATTTCTATTAATTTTGACTTTGATATCTAATAGTTAGATGTTGATAGATTTTCTATATGGGGTTTTTTGAGATCTTACTTGTCATAGTTAGAGCATGTGTTAGTGTTTGTAGGACATGGATTGGTTTTCAAGTGTTCCTTTTTTGTTTTGTTGTTTATCTTGGAGCTTGATTATTTTCACATTGGTGTTAGAATTTGTGTAGAGTTAGTAATTTATTCTTATTTTACTTCATTATTTTTTACTAATAGTATGCTATGGATGATTGGGGATATTTAATCTTTATTTTCCATTCAATGTGAAGGATCTAGGAGAGTAGAGGTGTTAAGAGGAGAGAATTTCATAATAGTTTAGTTTATAATTTTAAAGATTGGTGTATGTTCTTTAACTTTGCGGTAGAGGAATTTAGCTACATCATTTATCAGTGTTTTCTGTGGATTTTTGATACTTTAGTTGGTTCAAGATTAGATATTACCCATGTAGTGGTAGTTCTAGGGAGGTATTATTATAATTGGACCATAGTACACATGTCTTCAAGTATGTGTTTGTTATAGATGTCTAGATAGACTTTGTGTAGAACAATGAATATACATGGACTTGGAATTACAGAGTGGGTTAGATATGTGGATAGAAGAAGGTCTACTTATGATGAGTTTACGTTATTTTAAGGCATGGTTAGTTGGATCTATTAGTGACATGTATGATTACTATTCTTTTTATGTTGATTATGTGGTAGATACCTAGTAGTTTTAGGGAGGAGATGGACTTTATTTTGTCTTCAAATTGAAGCATGACATTTAAAGGGTGTCCTTGATTTCAGTTTCTTATCTTTTGTGCTTGGGCATGATGGAGGATGAGGGTCTTGTGGTTAAGATGGTGATCACTTTATGAATATTATAAATAGTTTATTGATCCTATGAGCATAGAGGAGTTTGTTAGTGGAACATGATTATACCTTGGGTAGATAGTTCATTTTGTTGGAGTCCTTGTGCCTTTACAATATGAATATCAAGTGGGAGAATGTTAGGACTAGGTATAGTCTTCACAATGTGTATCCTAAGGTATAATGTAACTTATTGTTTCAAAAAGGTTAATTATGTATGTGTCTTCAAGAAGCATAGGAATGACAATATGGTACACCCATGTGAGGGTAGGGACATATGCCATTATTTTATTATTCTCTAAGTACTTATAAATATTATTATAATGAGGCATTGATAAGGTGGTTATATAGTGGACTTGAAGAAAATTCTATTATTAGAGAGTGTAAGATGTAATTAGTGATTAATGGGTGAGTGTTTGGGAGTTAGATTTGTCAATTTGAGTGGTCAAAGTTAAATATTCTTTTGTAAGAGTTATTTTCTATTTGAAGATTGCTTCGCATGGGTGACGATCATGAGAATTTATACCATGGTATTTTAGGACCTTGTTTAGGCTCATCATATTGTTTTTGGTGGTTTTCTAGGCCTCCTTAAGTTTATATATTGGACACATGGGACAAAGGATGTTAGGAATGTATTTTTGTAGGGTTATGCTATTAGATTTCTATTAAAGGAGTAGGATTGTTGAAATCATTGAAGTATTACATGTAGAAGCTCTGTGAATTTATTCTGACCATTATTCATTTGATAATACACTAAGTTGTGTTTTGTAGGCTGGGTTTTTTCCAAAATAGTATTCTGGTAACGTATCTTACATTTTTATGATTACATATTTTTCACTCTCTTTAATTATTTTCTAAGTGCTATTTACATGCATAATGCTATTAAAACTTATGTAGATTAATTTGTATAATATTGTCTTCAAAGAATTAAGGTAAAAATATCTAGATGTTTAATAATTGAACTTTATATTAAATTTAATTACTATGTGAACAATTTTCTTAACCATGTTAAAAGGAAGAATTTGTAGAACATAAAATTTATTGATTGATTTCTTACTGTTGAAGAAATGGAATCATTTAATATTAAGTTGCTTGATTTTCTAAAGATTATATTATAGATTCGCCATTCAAAATTTGTAATTTATTTTATATTGTGAAGCACTCTTAAGACCATACTTTGAAAAGATATTTTCTACTATAAATAATATTTATTTGAAAGAAGTCTTCTCAATTGATAAATATTAATTTTTGTTTCATTTTCCTTAAACATCATCAATAATACATGATCCAACATTCGTATCTACAAATTGGCATCCCATTTAGCACAAGATATCTTATCTTTCTTTTATTTATTTATTTTTAATAAATACAATTTTTAATTTATTTTAACATTCTCTAACTTTGTTATCTTTTTAAGTATTATATTCAAATAAAATTATGAGTTGATAAATTTAATAACAATTAAAACATGCTAATTTTTTAGAGTATTTATTTATTTTATACAATATTAGTAATTGAAATAATTCTCTGATAAAGCATGAATTTTCTAACTGGTATCTTCTTTTAAGTATGATATTCAAATAAAATTATGAGTTGATAAATTTAATAACAATTAAAACATGTTAATTTGTTAGAATATTTATTTATTTTCTACAATTTTAATGATTGAAATAATTGTTTGATAAAGGATGAACAGAGTAATTGGAAAGTATCAAAAACATTGTGCTTCTACAGTACATCAGATGCAATTACCAGAACATTTAGAGGTATAATTCATGCTTTGTTTATCAAATTCATTAGATTTAATCACCTCACATGTTAACATGTGACAATTAAAATTGTTAGATTGTGGCATGATCTTTTTGCTATTTAAACCTGTTTTCTAATCTAATTATAAAACTTTTTGATGTTGGAATTTAATATTATTATATTACATTAACTATTTTAAAGAAGTATTTAGGTACTAAGAATTTGAAGAATACATTTCTTGACTAATGATAATTTAAGTAGATGGAAAATGAATAAAAGGAATAATGTTTATGGAATGTATCTATGTTGAGATATATGATACATGTCTCTAAAGAAGAATAAAAAGAACACAAATTTCTAGTTTTTTCACATGGAAAACTAGTTATAACCAATAAAAACTATCTTACTAATAATAAGTTTTTTTCTCTTCTAAATCCATTTACACAATTAAATTTTGTAGTTCTATCATTTGCTAGCATAATTTGATCTAGTGTCAATACTGAAATAAAACTAGTAATTGAATCAGAAACTTAAAAGTCTCAAAGGTAATGAATCAAAAACTGTCTTGTAGAAGCTCTACTATTGATGGTGGATGGTGATAAATAGTGAACAATAAAAAAAAAGAGCATAGAATCCTCAATTGCTACAACATGCTTTCATTTAACTTGATTAAAATGACTACAAATTCACATTGTTTGAATGCTACAACATTCACATCCACCTACTTATGGTCACTTGATTATATAAGCACTTTTATCAAACATTACATGATGCCTCAGTATATAAAACACTTTAAAAATTATATAGGCCATTTTAGAACTATTACCAGGGTTTTTGTCACCCCTTTAAAACCGTTTCCACCCATTTAAATTTTGTATAAGTTAAAATTGTCACCCCTTCCCATGGTTTTCGAAACCGTACAGGGCTTTGCTTAGCTTGATGAAATCTTGTCTAAGATTCAGTTTTGGTAGTCAATCCTTTGTAAGATCCTAGATCCGCATCAAAGCCTGAGGCGTCTCTCATAACCCTTACAATTATCGATAAAGAGAAAAGAAAGTTAAAATGATTGATGAATTTTATGTAGTTTTCAAACCTTTGTCGGTCTCCAACAAGATTGTCGAAACCATACTTTTTTTCGATGACGGACAAGTTCCAAACTTTTTTCTTTTTTCGACGAGCAACATAATGAGGATTACTCAATGAAGGTGGTATCTCGGAGGTGTACCTAGGTTTTTGAAACCTTTGTGGATCATTGACAGGGTTATCGAAATTGCTCAATATGCCGAAAAGCTTTACTAGACATTCTTTTCAAATATTCAAAAGGATGTTGGAGCAAAAGCAAAGATTAAAAGCCTGCACGTGTCAACTTTGATGGGGCGCCATTGAGGGCTATCTACCACTACCTAGCATTAATTATGGATGTTTACATGTGAATTGAGCTATTCGGAGGGCTCATTTTAACTAGTGAAAAGAAAAGAATTCTACATGAGACGAAGTAGGGAAATTGTATAATTGTCATGATTGGTAATTTTCAGAATTTGGGGCACGCTTTAAACGTATGGTACTCTTTTATTGACCTACAATTTACTGGAGGATAATTAAACTATACCCTAATTGAGGAAAATTGTATTCGCACAAGCATTTTCCCCATTTTTATCTATGAATTGGGAATATATTCTAGGGTTTTCTTTCACTATGAAATTCAAGTATCAGGGCTAGGAATACTTGTCTCGTTTAACCAACACCATGCCAGAAATTGGGGAAACAAGATTAGGGCATGTGGATTTGGATGAATTTAGGGAAATAATAGAAAAGGATAATCGACCACCTATAACCAAGAGGTTAATTGAAAGCGGGTTGTTGCAAGTTGCGGCATTCCTAGTAGATATCCAATGCCCTGACCTAGTGGTAGAGTGCATAAATCATTACAACACTCAAACAAGGGAAGTGAGGACAAATGACAATCGACTGGTGGTTAAAATTCAAAGGGAGACTTTCGCCTCTATCTTAAAAATCCTAGAGAGAGAAGTATATGTAGATTTTGATTTCTCCTCCTCAAATTATACTTTTTCAAAGAAGAAACGATGGTACAAGAATGTAATTTCTAACAAATGGTTTGCTACGTCGACGAAGAAAGGAAAATCCCAGTTGCCAAACAGCATGCATAGAAACCACTTCGTTGATGAAATCTCTTGTATAATTGTGCTTTTGCACATGTTAAAAGGTAGTGAGAGAGCACATAATTTTGAAGAATGGATGTACTTCGTGCAAATCAATATTCATGCTAAACAATTCTTGGAAATTGGGCATAACTCATCAGCAACCAGATGCATTCTATGATCACTCACTTCTCGGTTAACAAGTTCTTTTATATATCCTATTTTCTTTAATATGCCATTACTTCTACTAGACCTTGGCCTAGGCTAAGACCAAATGTAGTCCAACCTCAAGATGTTCAGATTTTTGATTACTATGACAATAGTTAGGGAAGAGTTATCATCATTCTAGGAGAGTAAATGATACATTTACTTTGAGGGTGGTTCGAGAAATTTAAGGGGATATAGGTTTGAGAATCTCTCTCAAGGCCGTACACTTAATTGACACCTATGGGAGTCATTTTATACAATTTTAGAGGTTTTAATATATTAGAATTGAAGGATTTGATGGTCTCCCACTCAAGCTCCCTAAATATGCAGAAGATATCTTGATAGAGGTGTGTAGACAAGCGACAGAGGTGAACAAAAGATGCCAAGAAAGGAAGAATGTTGGTATACAGTTCCTATTGGGCTCGACCACTTTTCTTGTAAGTCCATGTCATATGCCCTCAATTTTGACAGGGATCTTGTCAAGTACACATTGTAGTTTTATGACAGAAGGTTTCCTTTTGACTGTAGCAAATTTATAAAAATAATATGCAACTAGGTCCTGGATTCAATCATGTTCCACACCTAGAAGATTATTGGGTTGATTGTGTAGATGAGTATGAAGTGAGAAGGAGAAGTTGGATGAGGTTAACCCTGAGGCAGATTATTACATTTAAATGAAATTGGGATATCCAAGGCATAGGGGATGATGAATGGTTTATTGGATCTCAATTTTGTTAACCATATTCAGACTTAGCCCATTGTATCCAAGGATTGGAGTGTCAAAGAACATGAAACTATTGAAGCAAAGACTACAGTTGTATTGAAGAGAACACAAGAATGGGTAGCGAAGAAGAATGTGGAAAAAAAAGCTCCTCTTTCGAAGTCATAAAACACTCAACCTCAAAAAGAGAGCAACCAAAGATCTTCCTCAACTATGCAAATCTCTCCTACACAACAAATTCCATCGCAGGGACGAGGTGGTAATGACGGTGAGCCTCTAGAGAAGAATTTTCTAGAAAGGACATGTGGAGAAGATGCTCCAGAACCCCCACAACAAGATAAAGAAAAACAACTTGCTGAAGAAGAAGAGGAGATGGTCAATGTTTCCACTTCCCCCTCTCAGTCAAGTGCCTCTTCTTATCCTAAATCTTCTCCTACCAAAGATACACACCCTTCTTTTAGGGTAGGTTCCTACTCCCCCTTCTTCTCTGAAAGATAGCCCATCTGTTACTCCTCTGAGAAGAGTTCTGTAATTTGGTTCTCCTAGTTTTAGGTCAACAAAAACACCTACCACTATTTCCTGGCTCAAACAAACCTTATCCGGGAAAAGAAAAACTGTCCAAGTGAATCTCCAAGAGAAGGATCTTGTTGGTCAACAGATTCAGATTACCCCAAAGCCCAAGGAATTAAAAATTACATCTAGTCTACTGGACAATGATAGCACTAGGAATATGTGTATAGAAATAATTCATCCTTCCAGACAGAAAGAAGTAAGCCAAGCTACTGCTAGTGATTTCAATATCACTAGAGTGCACTTAGGACCTTCAACAAGGGATGGAGATGTACACAACTTCAAGGTGACAACAACAAGGTTGGCAGAAAGGATAACTAAAGAGAAGAAAAACAAGGATAAACTGAAGAGCAAAGTGAAACTTCTAACTGAATGCTTAAAATCTATACTAGATATTGTTCCACAGCTAATTTCCCAAGAAGAAACTGATTTTGATCCAACATCGTCAATAGGGAAAGAAGTAGTGAATAAAATGCATAGGTATAAAGCCTATGGGAAATCTATGCAAGAGTGGGCTACTCATATTTTAATCAAAGGGAACCAATTTATTACTTAACAGTAAAAAGGTTTGTAGAGATATGGATGCCCTGAAGGTTGAAGTGGATAAAGATATCGCCTTAGCTAAACATGAAGAGGCCGTGTGGACAAGTACCCTTGGTGATTCCAAAGGAATGGTACAATTAGGCCCTGAAAGGTTGGTTAGTCAGAAGATCCTCCCGAATGTTACAGACAATCAATGTGTTATCTGGAAGAAGAGTATAGAATGAAAAATATTCATTGTTAAATAGAGTATAATGGAGTTCAACAAAGTGTTAAATGAGCACAACATTATTAGGGATGAAATTCAAAAAGATCTCTTGGGGATTGGTGTTCATCTTAGAAAGAAGGCAGCACTGAGGATGAGGATGATGAATAAAATGTTACAGGAAGTCTCAAAAGAATGATCAATGTCATCTATTATAAACGGTCCTTCAATGCTCAAATTTTAATGAAATTTAGCAGTATCAACTTGGTTCTATTCCAATTTGTCAGACTTGCTACTGCTTATGAAGGAAAACTTGAAGCAGGGAAAGTGATCAAAGCTCTCTAGAAACTCAGAGCTAGGAATGTCATCATCCCTCAGCATGAAGAGATGTCACTTGTCGCAAAGGCCTACTATTTATACCGAGCGAGGAGTGCCACATCAACGTCCCAGTCAATTGAAGCAAGGATAAACGTAAAGCGCCATCCCAAAATTGATTTATTTGTTTTTATTATCTTTCAAAAGAGTTTATGTTATAAATTAAAGACTCGCTTTATTGGGTGGTTATTTTTAAATAAGCGGTTATGTCCGCTTAATATTTATGTGATTTAGATGAACTCGAAATGATCTCTCTTAATAATTCATCATAATTTTTGATATAGTATGATACAATTGAAACTTTTACATCTGCGTGCATTTTTAGTATGTCATTTTCAATGAAAGAAGAATTTTATTCGAATCTGCGCATTTGATCGATTCTTGAAGATATATAATTTTTGTGTGAATGAATAGCTATTTCAATTAAATGATTCAATTTAGTTCTGGTGTTATATTGGAATTCTGGTGTTATATTGGATTGATTGTTTCTCTTACATATATGGGATGTTATTCTAGCCCGTGTACCAAAAATTATACTTGTTCTTGTATTCATTACTTTTAATACTTGAAAGCTTTCTAGCGTTGAATATCCACGCCTTTTGTGCATTCTGGTAAAAAGCATACACCATTATAAATTAGTTTTAGGATTTCATTAAAAATATATAGATGGAGCTGTACCTCCTAGAAATTGAGAGAGTAAATATTTCCTATAGAAACAATTAATTGAATTGTTGGTAACTGATTGCATCTTATTCGAGCAAATGGTTAGATTTACTATAATAATTTTGGAGGTGATAATCTGTTAGCCAACATATTTTTGGCAACTCTGTTGGGGATAAAGAATAAAGAAAATTTTGGAATGGCCTTATTCATGTATTCTTATCTTGTACATTAGTTTGAAAGTTACTCTGGATTCTAGAAGATATAGTAGAGGAGAAAGAAGGAGAGGTGTTATTGACCTAGTCTTCGAAGTTTTCCAAGAAGATAAATTTTTTATTTCTATGCTTCCAGATAGGAGGTTTATATCTAGGAGTAGACCTTCTTCACAAACCAGACAAATTTCGTAGTCTTCCACTTGTAAAGCTCATATCTTACATAGTATTGTAGTCCCCTTGTTAATTTTACCCAAAATATATGCGAGGGAGTCATTGGACCTTTGGCCCTTGGTGTTCATCTACATGAATTACCTAAAGGATCTCGGAAGAATATCCCAAAATTTAATGGGGATGAGAAAGTTTCTACTAATAAAAACATATATGCCTTCTTTGCCGCATGTGGTGTGCTTGGGCTACAACATGAAGATGTAGCAGGCAGGTTGTTTATGGAGTCACTTACTAATGCTGCCACAAAATGGTTTTATCACTTACCTAATGCCTCCATCAATATATGGGAAGCTCTGAGAAATTAGTTTGAAAATAGGTTTAAAAGTGTCGAGGATGAACATACATTGCTTGCACAACTAAGTCACCTCAAGAAAGAAGTTCTTGAACCAATGAGGAAGTTTGTGGCTAAATTAAACAAACTGGTGAATAAGACCGATGCTGCGAAAATACCCACACCAGAGAATCAAAAAAGCTTTTTAATTAATGTACAACCTCCAGATATCAGTTTCTAACTGAGAAGAGCACAGGTGGCCATTTGGACACAACACAAACTACAACAATCAAATTAGAAGATGATTTAATTATAGTAGGGAAATGGAAAAGGAAACTAAATTCAAGTAATTCACAAGCATCAACCTGATCAGACCCTATGATTCAATGACTAACAAATGATACAATTGCTTTGAAAAGATAGATGCCTAAAGGTTCCTAGTCATATCTAGACATACCAAGAAAAGGGAACCTTCAACCAAATAACAAAACCCTGCACCTCTTGAAATAGGTGAAAAAGGGTGGTGGATAGGTCCTAGGTCCTAAATGCAGAGAACCTAAGGTTGCAAAGGGGCCCTTTTCCTATGTTTCATTAAAGAGAGAGATCGATAGGGTGAATAGATTGACTATCAACCATGAAGGTGAGCTAATCGGACCTGGATCTCCTTCTTTGAAGGATTGGAAATGGATTGGAATTGATTTTCCTTGATTAACCTAATTAGACTATGTGACCTAACATGAAAAACATGAGATCCCAACGAATAACAAACTAAAACAATAATTTGTTGGAAGATCTAGAAAGTATAGGAGATTGTGTACCTTTCTTGAAAAGTTGGTTCTGAGTGGAATAGGAGGATTGGGATGCCTAGGGGCGTATAGGTCTCTAATAGGGTGTCCTGCTCTACTTTTGCGGTCCTCTGATGACAAATCTGAACTTCTGATTTCTGTTTGCAAAGTTGTCAGAATGTTGTTGGACAATTCTATAGGTGAGTTTTCATGGCTTGACAAGATTTAGGGTTTTGAATGCAACAATGAACAACTTCTCTTCAATCTTTCTTCAATACTCTTCAAACTTGAGATCTGCACATTCACAAAGAGAGAAAATGTTGAGCCATTTAGGGGTTTTCCTCAAATCCCGTGTATGTGTTTCCACTTCCACAATGGTAATGTCAATGATAAAATGGATAATGAGTATGCAGGAATGAATAAATCTAAATTAATTCACCAATATTATATCATAATTCTTAGTTTCTTTAGGGTCATTTTTACAATATTTAGTTGGTACCATTGATTTAAAATATAATCTAACGACCCTCGTTGTATACCATAAGGTAAAATATACCTACGATGTAATGCTCATGGGGCCCAAAATTTCTTTAGGATGATCGATCCAAATCGAGATCAACAATCCAAAATCAATTTCAAGCCCTAAGATGTAATGGAGATCAACAATCAAAAAGCAATTTTGGGCCCCATGAGCATTACATCCTGGGTACATTTTACCATTTAGAATACAACAAGGGCCATTAAATTATATCTTAAATCAATGATGACAACTAAATATTATAGAGTCTACCCCTTAAACCCATTGATCATTTTGGGCCCCTACTTTTCCATAAGAATTAATTTTTTAAAATGGAAGGATTTGCCATCATAATTAATGAATTTTACTATTATTTTCCAAGATTTTCCAAGGCTTTATACAAAAGTTTAGTGATGTAAAAAAAATAAAAAAAATCACCAATTAAATTAATATTCTTTTTGGAAAAAAGAAAGATTTGTCACATAAATTATTTTTTTTTCTAAAAAATGAAAGATTCACTATGATTTATATCTTTTATTCGCAGGGTTTCTTAAAGTTATCACTAGATGCCAACCCTTCCATGGAGTTTGTCAACTCTTAGGAAGATGGGCTGGTTGGAGTTAGAGGTCTGTCTTTTGTGGTCTCCATGGAGTTTATTGTTGCGGCCATAGGTCTCTCATTTGAAGGGGTTTGTAATCCAAGAAAAAACTAAGGGCCATTATCGGAGGAATATGGAGCATTTCCTAAAAAAATAGAAGGTAAATCAGCTACAAAATGGGTTCAATAGGGACAACTTGTTTGGTGTTTAGAAGAAGATGGCTGAAGTGCTCATGAGGTATATTACATTGGAGGGAAGATTTAAATGCTTCCATGCTCATCTCTTTACTATACTCAATCATTTCTGATACAGTATCAAAATGAATTTTATATTTTAGATATTCTACTCCCCTGAACAACTATGAGATTTATACAAGAAAAAGGAAAGCAAACCCCTCTTCACCAAGGCCTTATTTATAGGCTCTACTAGTATAATGTTGGCCTTTCCCCTTCCCATTCCTCTCTTTCCAGGGTCACTAACCCAGTGTTGGTCCTTACAAATGCCTCGGAGTCTTTGAATAGAAATGCTTCTTATTTTGGCCTTGAAAATGTGTCAACCCTAACCCACCAAACTAGAATTACAAGGTCCAATCCCCCAGGACTCTAAAGGCAAAATCCCTGTTTCAGAGGACCCTACTCCCGCCAACAACAGAAAAGTGGGTTTTGTCAATCCTCCCCAAATTTCTATCTTTGATAATTGAGACTCATTGTATCCAACTCTTGAAGGCTCTCTTACTGTCTCTCCCTTTAGGGTAGACTCCCCTATTGCATCTCCTCCCTTAGAAGCTTCCTCAACCATTGCTCTCCCAAAAATCCCCCCTCCAAAATATTAGCTCGACACTTCTGCTTGAAGACTCCATTTTGGAATCTGATGAATGTAAAGGTTGTGCTCCTTTGAGGTTAAAAATGAACGAATTAAGTCAAGCTATGAACATTAAAAATGATATTTTAAAGTGGCTTCTGTCGTAATTAATCACAACTAAAACTAAAATTCAAAAGTTGGAGATGTCCGTGTTAAAAAATTCCCAGGACTAGTTGGGTGAAGTGGAGGACGTGGAATTTATTTTCTCTCTTGGCCAAGACTTTTGATAAATGGGATAATATGGAGAAAGAGATAGAAGAGATAAAGCTTTGTGTAGGGGCACTCGAGGATAAAATTAAACTCTAGAAGGAGGTATCAACCCTACAACACAATCAGATGAAAACCCTTCATAGCCTTGAGGAGATTCTGTAGGTAAAGAGATAGTGAAAAACACTGCTATCACCATCTAGGTGTTGCAACAAGAATTCAAAAACTGTCAAGGTAAGAGAGCAATTGATGGACATCTGGTTACTACTTAGATAAGAAAGAAAGGAAAAATAGGGGAAATTTCTATCTCCCCTCTTGCTTAAGATGATAGCAAGAAACATAAGGCTCTATATTTTTAACACAAGCTTTAAGTTTTGACAAATGACTGATAGGCCATCAAGGGTCTTCGGTTGTTGAGTGATAAGTAGTTGGTCCTCAACTCGAGCTGGTCCTTTTCTGAGTCTATATTTTTCTCTCTCTACTAGTCTTTTCTTTTTAACTTTTGTTTCTGTGTCTAGGTCTTTCTTTTGCTGATATTTAGTTTTTAGGTTTTCTCACTTCTTGTGAGATCCTATTGATTGTTCTTTATGGCTGTTTGTAAGGTTACGATCCCTTTCCCATCTTTATGTTAATCAAAACATGCCCGTCCCCTTCAAAAAATAATTGTATCCAATGCTTAGTAATTTTGGATGCTTTATTATGAATTGTTCATCTTCCCATGTGGCATCTTCAATTGGAATATTCTTCCACTTGATTAGGAACTTAGAGCTAGCTCTAGTTTGAAACCGTTTAAGTTATTTCTCAATATTTTTCTTAGGTTCTTAAATAAACTTTCCTTCATATAACTCTTGTAATTCTAACTAGACGAGAGTATTGTTACGTATTACTTTCTTTAAACAGTAAATATGGAGGATAGGATGAATATTGGAACATGGTGGAAGTTCTAACTTATAAGCTACACTTCCTATCTGATAGAGAACGTAAAGGACCATAAAATTTAGGTGCGAGATTTATGTTATTATTTTTCTTAAGGTAAATTTATTTATAAGTTTGTAATCGAAGAAATACCCAATCTCCCTCTTCAAAATTTATCTCACTATGATGTTAATCAGCTTGTTGTTTCATTGGATTTTGAGCCATAACTAAAATATCCTTAAGGATTTATAGTATTTCTTGTTGGTGTTGAATATGGTCATGTACTTTATGAGCTTTAGAATGAGATTATAAATAAGAAGTAGAAGATGGTGGAGGGTGTTAAAAGATGCAAGACAACTAAGAGGGGGGGGGTGGTGAATCAGTTGTCACAAAATTCCAACTTAAAACTTCAACACATATCAATTCCACAACCACATTGTTCTGTTATTAAGTATAAGCATGAAACACAAATAACATAAAGTAAATTAACACAATAAATACTAGATTTGTATGTGGAAAATCCAATGAGGGAAAAACCACGATGAGGATTAACTCACAATGTAAAGTAGCTTCAAACTGAAAATAAAAGGCTCACTGCCAAGGGCTCACTACCTTGAAAGGACTCACTGTCTAGATACAAAAGCTCACTACTTACAAGGAAGGTTCACTGCCTACAAAAGGATTCACAAAATAGGATTGGGCTTCACAGCCAAAATGAACTGAGAATAATTCACTTAACAAGTGCTGATGTAGTTCTGGTGATGCTCAATGCACTGACTTAACACACTTCATCATTTTTGCTCACTTTCGTATTTACTACTGCTTCATTGTTCGCATATACACACACACTTCTATATCTCTCTTCTAAAACTGTCTAACATATACATATATACTTGATCTTCTCCACAAGCATCAATTAGGTCGGCCTAATTAGATGCACTTCATATTTACAAAAGTACTGTCGACTCCAAGTATTTCCAAAAATAAATTCAAACATCCAGCATGCTACATCATGTCGGCATAGACCTAAGATAGGTCGCACATATATCCCCATGGCAAAATTAATTCACCATATCATGATTAGCCAAAGAAGTCAGCTAGGAATAGACTTCAATGCAAAAAGCAACAAACAAAATAATGCCATTATATCGTACGAGCAACAAAGCACATAATATTCTAAACATGCATGCCTTCAACAACCATAAATAATTTCCCAAAACCGCAAACAGTAACTTTCAACTGCGGAGGAATGCAGACAAGAATACCAGAGAGTACAACTCGAATACTAGACCAAAATACCGGATCAAGCACTGACTTAGAGTTGCAGTCACAACATGGTGACATCAATGACAACACAAAACTGTAGAGATAGTCATTCTTCATTTTTCCAACAGAGGGTAGCCATAAATATCCTTAAATGGACTCTTTTTAGTTGATGTGTGAAATGATGTCTTGTACCGCCACTTTGCTAATGGTAGCCATTTGGACCATTATCTTTTTTTATCAAAGTTAAAACAACGTAAATATCCTTCTAAATATATGTTGATAATTTGTGTTTCGTTGTCTGATTGTGGATGATAAGGGGAAATATGTACTAGTTTTGTACCCCATGATGTAAGTAAGTTTGTCTAGAAAATGCTAGTAAAGATAGGGTCACGATCACTCACTATGATTTTGGGAATTCCATGAAGTTTTTGTATATTTTCCATTAATATTTTGGCCACTATATTTTCTTGAAATGGATGAGAGAGTCCACAAAAATGTGCATACTTGGTGAGTCTATCCACAACAACTAAAATTGCATCAAGATTATTAGATTTTGGTAGATTTGTAATGAAGTCCATGATATTTCCTCCCAACATTGTATTGGAATGCCTAAAGGTTGTAAGAGGTTGGAAGTCTTTATTATTTCACCTTTATTTCTTTGGAAAATTAAACATTCAACTATAAATTTCTTGATATCTCTTTTTAGACCTTCCCAAAAGAAATCTTTCTTTATATGATGATAGCCTTGTAGAAACCCTAAATGTCCTCTTATTGGTGAGCCATGCATTTGAGATAATATGTCTTCTTTTAAATTGGAATTTTTACATAAAAATAATCTATCTTTGTACACCATAATGAATCTTCTTTGCAAAAATATTTATCTAAAGAATATGGGTCATGTTAAAGTTTTAGAATAATATAATGTATTTGAGGATAATTTTGCCACTCTTTCCATGTAACTTCCAACCATTTTGGTTGTATGAAGAAAATGGCACAAATATTTTCTTCCTCTACTTCTTGACGAGAAAGGGAATCAGCTACAATATTTTCTTTACCCTTTTTCTAAATATTTCAAAGTCATATCCTAGCATCTAGGTAACCCATTTTTTTTGTTCTGATGAGGATAGTCATTGTTCCAAAAAATATTTTAGACTCTGATAATCACTCTTGACTTTGAAATTCTTTCCCATTAAATATTGACACCATTTTTTAATTGCATGAATAATGGCTAATATTTCCTTCTCATATGTGGGCCTTAACAAGTTTTTTCCTTTGAGTTGTTCACTCTCAAATGCTAATTGACAGCCTTCTTGCATTAGTATTGCCCCAATTCCATGTCCAAAAGCATCACATTCTACCATAAATGTTTTAGAGAAGTTTGGGATAGCGAGTGCTGGGGATGAAGTGAGCTTGTTTTCATTTTTGGAAGGCGTGAGTGGCTAGCTTTGACCATGAAAAGGAATCCTTCTTTAATAACATTATTAAGGGTGTTACAATATGAGCTTAATTATAAATAAATTTTTTATACTATCCCATTAAACATAAAAATCCTCTCAATAGTTTGATATTTTTATGTGTTGGTCATTCTCTTATCACAACAATCTTCTTGGGGTCTACCTTAACACCTTCATGTGACACCACATGTCCCAAGTAAATCTATTTCTTTTATCCCAAAGACACATTTGGATTGCTTGGAATAGAGTTGATTATCTTCTAGTACTTTTAATATCTTCTCTACATGTTTCAAATGTTTTTCCATGATTTACTATAGATAAGAATATCATCAAAGAAATCCACCACAAATTTACGAAGAATGGGTGAAGTACTGAGTTCATGAGGCTTCGAAAAGTTGATGGGGCATTAGTTAAACCAAATGGCATTACTAAGAATTCATAATGTGCTTCATGTGTTCTAAAGATAAATTTATGTATGTCTTCTTCCTTTTTACAAATTTGATGAAACGCAGAACATAAATCTAGCTTAGTAAAGAAATTTGAACTATTTAATTCATCGAATAATTCATCAATTTTTTGGAATAGGAAAACTTATCCTTAAACGTAAGCTTATTGAGTTCCCTATAATTAGGACATATTCTCCACGATTCATCCTTCCTTTTAACCATAACTGTTGATCATGAAAGCTTGCACTTCTCCCGAATCACCTTATGCAAAATTTAGTGAGTGGGGGACCTGCTTGCACTTCACTAAATGACCTCTAGGATTTTTACAGAAGTCGGATCTTCCTTATTTTTTTGGGAAAAGGGAGAGAGAAATGTAGAAAATAAACTAATTAAGGTGATGCGCCAAAAGTTGTTAGAACACTTCAAACCCTAACTGACTCTTATTTTTGATGGAATGGACATAGAATGCCATAGACTCTTCATTGTTGGAAAGAGAACGAACAAATAAGGCTCATAGGAGCATAAAGTAGTCATTTATATCTCCCTGCGGGAAGCACCCATTAAGGTCCAAAGAAACAAGAGACCCGATACTAAAAGAAATACTTCGGATCTTTATAGAACCATCTTGCTCTTATAGCATAATATGAAAGTTAGCATAAATTTTGCAGAAAATGAAAGCGTATAACATGATTCAATTTTTGAAAGATCGTACTATTCAAAGATAAAAGCTAATGGCATAAAAAGAAATTACCAAGACTATACTTACACGAATTGACATAGAGCATTCAACACACAAAATAGACAAAGAAAGCATGTGATAGAGGCCATAGATGCACAATCTCATATTGTTCTTCCTACTATTACTTGTTCTTGTAGAAAATAACATAAATGCAAAGGTATGATACCAATCTGAGTAATCGTCTTGATAATTTCAACATGCCATAGAGCGAAATAAAGCTCTATAAAAATCTTTCGTATTTTTCCCCTATTCTACCTCTTCTAACAGACAAATTTTTTTTGTCCTGATGATGATGAACAAGCCACCATAACCTCCTTTTATAGAGCCAAAAAGATGTGCCAACATTGCGGCTGATAGAGATGAACCCCTAACAGGTGTCCTCATTTAGTACTCTGCAATCCAATCAAGGATTTGATTTGATCGTATCAATCTTCACTAATAAAAATTGAGCTACTTCAATAATGGCTCTGGATGCTTTCAAAGATTTGGGAAGATATAGTTGTTAGAGGAGGATTTGAAGTCATAATTGCTTGATAAAATCTGATCTGATCGGCTATTAGTAATAATGGCGCCGTCCAAAAGAGACTAATCCCGAAAGTATAAGATCTACTGTGCTACCCGAAAAACATCGCCAAAGAAATGATACGCTTTCTGGTGAAACAACCTGCCCAAAAAAAGCGAGTGACATGGCATGTTGGCAGGCGATTTCCAAGTCTGTGAGAGCAGCTTGGGGAAAATCCCCGCGATGCAGCCACGTGTCTTATTTTGGGCTTGAAAAGCAAGAGGTATGAAAAATTCGTGCAGACACTACGTGGCGCATTATGCACCTTTTTAGGGGAGTAACTTTAACCTTTTGGGAGAGGTACCATCAAAACGTACAAAAAGAAGCAAGAGCCAAAAAGGAAGAATTGCCGAGATTGAAACCAAAAGCGAAAAAGAAACTTAGAGAAAAATTGCTCTACAGTTTCTGGCAACTTGTAGGGGGCCTTAGCTTGTGGAGGCATGAACCCAAATATAGCATAAAAATAGAAAAGAATCCTAAAAGTTTAAGGAAAGCAGCATGCTAGAATTCCTAGTCTTCATTGGAAGGCAAAACCAATGTGCACAATGTCTCATAGGCATGGTGTAGATTGAGGACCTCCTTGAAAGAAACCCCACCCCATTTTGATGAAGCAACTCTGATATGGTAGTAAAGTTGGGACAAGGGAAGAAGAGCCTTTTTTATTTCTTCGACTGAAAGCGATGAGCTCAAACCCTGGAGCGTCGAGAAGTCTTGCTATTTGAGTCTGATGGCCTCTTTGATCTGTTCTTTTGTCAACACTTCTGCGTCTAGTGAGAATAAGGTGGGTAATTTGAAATAGATTAGAACCCCTATGTCTTCCTTTATCTTGTTGACCTTACTAGTCAATGCTGACTAACAAGCCTTTCTTTTCTGGGTGACTTGATTGCAGGTGATGAATTCATTTGATTTTCTTGCAATTGCCCTTCGGTTTGGGATTCTAGAACCTTTTAAAGCTTCCTCTATCACCTTATATATCTTAACGATTAACTTACCTAACTCTTCAGAACGAGGGGTGATCGTATGCAAAATTTGGTTGACAACTGGGCTGACCTTTGCATTCAATTCCTGTGCATCCATTAAGAATCTCAAGGCTGGCTTTAGGGCCGCTACCGCGATCATGATTCTCTCCCAATGGGAACACAACTCCTCGAATTATTTGGAGGAGCTTGGACACTCATGTCATAGCTAGTTCTTGTTGGAATTGACATTCCTTAGCCTTCATGTCTTCCTTCAATTGACCAATCTCTTGTAGGGCTTTCAAAAGTTCTGAGTGTAACTTCTCTACCTCTTTGTTGCGAGTTTATAGAATAGACTTGATGTCCTGCTTCTCCTCCCTTGTCAGTTTCCACTTGGGCCTTTTGAAGACTTTCGGTTTCCTGAGATCAGGCATTAGCAAAGTCTTCCCGCATATAATCCTTTTCTTTCCCCATCTCCTGTAACCCTCTTTGTAACTCTACACATATACTGTTTTGTTGACCCGTTATGTCATCAAATTATTTTTGCTTCCGCTAATATTCTTTAGTGACTTCTTGCATTTGGGCCTTCACGTTTTCTATAGCTTTACACTCACCGTTGACCTCGCGCTCCAATCTTTGTACTTCAGTATAAAGCCAATCTCTTTTATTTTGAATCTCTTCAAGTGACTTAGCCACTTCCCCCTGCCGATCCTGTGTCTACCTTAAGCAAGCCATATCGATATCCTTTTCCCTAATCTCCTCCTACAGTCTTTCCATTGTGGCCTTCACATTTATCAACTCTGCCTCATACTTTTTCAATTTCTTGTCCAACTTCTCATAGTCGGTGTATACCACATTCTGCGTTGCTTTGGCAAGGCCTATTTTATCATGCGGGAGCACTTCACTCAGGTTTAGACCCATTGTTTGGATCTCATAATCTTCATATTACATCTCTCCCTCTGGTTTGGATATTTGTGGCCTCATAGTCGAGATCATCAGATAATTTTGCTCCTCATCAAAACAAGTTTCTAGCTTCTAGATGGCTAGGTTTGTTGCAGCCTTCGCCCGCAACTTCTGTTTTCTTTCATGTTGAGCCTCGCTAGTTAATTCCATCTAGGTTCGGAGGTTCTGCGGGGAATCAATACTTTGTGCAACAATAGAGACACCTGCGGGGAGGCCGTAGAGGGTAACAGTAGGGGTGCTTTCCGACGACTAAGTTTGGGGGTAAGTAAAAGGAAAAGCTATTGGTGAAAAAGTCAAGATGCCATATATGACTTGAGAAGAAAAAGGAGTGCTTATTGGGGTAAAGGGGCTAGTGGGTGGAAATAGAGGCATATGCTTAGAAGTAGGCAAAGGCGATAAGACCTGTAGTATGGGCATTTTGGTGTTTATAACTTGTGCCTTAGATAAAGCGATCAAAGTGTCGATCGTGGCTACAGTAGAAGATGCTCACTTAGTGCGCAGGGTTTCCATATGAGGCTCATTATGAATTATAGTCTGGAGTATGTTAAGGATGAGAAAGTTGGAATTAGCGGATGGGGGATTCTGTTCTGCAGTTGAGGGAACAGTAGCTACCAATGATGTAGTAGAAGAAAGAATAACTAGTGCGAAACTTACTTGGATTGTGAGGGCCGAAGATACTTGCGGAGAAAAGTCCACCTCTTCTTCTCCTTTGTTTGATGAGCCTCACCTGCCCAGGTCTTGGATTCTCCTTCTCTTCATAGGGGGCACACTGTTAGCTTCAGACTCTTCGACGACTAACCCCGACGATCCTTGGGATTTTTGAACTACGAAAGATTTTCTTGAAGACCGCTGGCTATGTTTACCCTTTGCCAGAATGCTAGCGGAAGATGAGATCTATGACCCCTTTTGCTATGATACCTTTTCCTTCCCCATTCCTATTTCGGCTACTTGAAGTGGTGGATTGGAACCTGGTGCATTCTCCCATTTGGGCCCCCGATCGGACCCTAGGTCAAAATCGAATTCGGCCTCCTTATCATAAATCTCATCAAAGTTCTCATCTTTCTTAATAGCTTCGTATAAGGGGCCTAACTGCTTTATTTCCTATCGGTACCTCCAAAAATCGACCGCTTTTCTTTCCGACCACTTAAGATTCTTTAATTGTGTCTTTAGGGACTTGTCCATGAGGACACTTTGTTGAAATTCTGCTACTTTTGTGTAGAAAGCGAGCCATAGGGGTCACACAAATGGTATGAAATCTTGGTTGACATAGGCCTCTATCCTCTCCTCAATCGAGTTTCTCCTATCCTCCCAATATGGTCACTTCTCATGTTTAAATGACAGATGCCCATCCAGATTGTATTTCTATTTATCACAAATGAGAACTAGGCTGAGATAGTCCAACTTGCTGTTTAAAACCTCATGCTCCTCTGTCCTTACAAGCGTTACTTGGATTTTGGCAATAGTGAGGGGAATTGAGTGAATCGGATTCTTGTGCCTCTTGGCACCATAAGCATTGTCTGCTAGTGTTGCTTGATGGCATGCCTCTAGAGCAAGCATCCTGTCTATAACAAATTTTGGCAATCTAAAGGGCTCCTTTGTAAATCAGTGGCATCTAATAAAATTAAAGCCAACCCTCGTAAAATAATCTATTGGGGTTTGGTGATTCTTCATTTATTCTAAACCCTTAGGAGGGAACCTACAAAGAGGCCGTTGAGATAAATCTTGAAGCATAGGTTGTAGGAAATAGTTGACAAATGCATAATAATCCCATGTGCTTGAAAGCACATGGGTCCATTGGCTTATATAAACCCAATGCATCAAAAATAATGAGCGGAAAATGACTATTGAAGAACCCAGGGTTTTGATGTAAAACCAAATGTACCAGAAAAGAGGAATACCTGAACTTGAAAGAATGGTTATATCCGCTCAATTGCTGAAGCATTCTGTCTATGATTGCTTCGGTGAATTTGAATCATTTTTGACTCTTTTCTTTCCTTAGCATGAAAGCCAGGCCCATTTGGTATTCGAGAACGTTGTTATCTCTTTCCATGCCATATACATGTTAAATAGGCGCAGGATAATTGAGAGGGGGGGTGAATCAGTTGTCACACAAGTGCAAACTTAAAACTTTATCACTCATCAATTCTTCAACTACACTATTCTGTTATTAAATATGAGCATGAAACACAAATAACAGAAAGTAAATCAACACAATGAACACCAGATTTTTACGTGGAAAACCCAATGAGGTAAAAACCACGGTGAGGGTTAACTCACAATATAAATATTATTAAATTGAATACAGAGGCTCACTGCCCAGAAGAGGACTCATTGTCCAAATACAAAGGCTCACTGCTTACAAAGGACTCACATTCCAACAGGGAGGCTCACTGCCTACAGATACAAAAGAGAAAAAAAGATCCACCACAACAATTAAAGCACATTCACAAGATTGCAAAAACCTTCAGCTCAATGCCTTCAACACACTAAAAAATTGTTGTGACAAGTCACTCACATACACTTCTGCTCTTATGATTTGTGGCTCACTTTTGTCACTTTGCATCGCACTGTCATGCAACTCTTCACAATTCGACTTGCTTTTATACCATTCTCAATCTTAGAAGCATTTACCAAGATCGGCCCAAAATAACCCATTTCATAAATTCAAATTAGGTCGGAAACTCAAAATTCCCACGGTGGAAAGGAATAAGAGTGGACCAATAAAATTATTTTCCAAGAGAAAAAATATCATTCTCTAATCAACCACATGCTTCCTTAATTAATTGTTTTATTTTTCAAATGAAGTGTAAACACCAGGTTGGCTAAACCTAATGAAAACACAAATGAACAATGATGTACACGCTTCCCAAGATAATATGACATGCAGACACCTCAACACACTTCAATATTCACAAGGCTTCATCTCAGATTTCTTTAGATATGTCCACAACAAAACAATATACTTCACACATTGAATGCCTTTAACCAGATTATTTGAACTATGCAAACCTGCATTGGAATATAGAAACATGACTTCTAGATTACCAAACATCAACTTTCTTTGCCAAAACACGGAGAACGGCATCATAAGACAAATCCTAGATTCGCAAGGTCTGAAACAAACTAGCAGAGGACTGCGGAGCAGAAACATTTCTCCCAGTCCACAAAAGATCAACTCTGTTGGTAGAGCACACATACTAGTGGACACAACTTTCACATATCATCTCACGAGAAACTGAAACTCAAAATATATCACCATCAGATCACTGTGATAAAAACTTCAGAACTGCACAGGCATAGGATCAACACAGGAGAAACACAAAGCACATACTAGAGCACAATCTTAACACATTCATCCCTCTAACTTCTCTTCTTTATTAATTTTCTCAAAAACACTTGGAAACTCATCAACACAACACATCTGCAGCCATATAAGACAGCTCCATGTACTCACAACATCTCAACAACATTTTAACTATACATGTACAATTTGCTACATACTGAACAGTGTTGACATCAATGACAACATCAATGACAACACCACCAGACTAGCCCATACTTGCAACAATATGAATACTAGCATTGAAAAGACAGCCTGAAAGTCTGAGTGAAATTGTTTAAATGACAGAGGGAAGAGGATTTCTCCATTGGCAGGCTCCTGCTTTGTTTCATCCTTGTTGGTAGCCTTTATTGGTAGCCCTTTAAGTGCTACCAGCAAGCCAATACATGTGGAGTGGGGACCCGTACTTCTTTGAAATTCCAACTTCACTATAGGAATGAAATTAGTACATTCCTTAAGCCAACCTTGGAGAAAGATAACCTAGAGCAGCGAGAAGTGTGTTTAAAAAAGACTTGTATTAAGTAAGCAGGAGGTGGCTT
Source organism: Sequoia sempervirens (assembly GCA_007258455.2). NCBI lineage: Eukaryota > Viridiplantae > Streptophyta > Pinopsida > Cupressales > Cupressaceae > Sequoia > Sequoia sempervirens. The sequence continues at coordinate 566,780,623 of VDFB02270651.1, read as the reverse complement.
TTTAAAAAATGTCTTTTCACGAGTGAGTTAGCTGACGTTTATGAAGGTGACAAACACATGGCGGCATCTCGTATATACGAGCATTAATTTCTAATGCCTGAATTAATTTCTCAAGGATTCTCAAAATCTCCTTCTTATGATGTTCCCTTCAATCCTTACCACCAACTTCCATTTTTTGTCGCTATTTGACGGGAATTTTTTTTTCATTCGCAGGCTTTCCCAACTCACATTTTTATATAAATAGTATGCTCATCTTGTGAGAATAGTCATTAAGTTTGCATTAAGTTGGCAAGTCTCTTCTGCTGTACTTTTTCCTTTTGAGTTTGGTAAATATTTTGCTGCATCATGAGTGGTCTAGGCACTTTGATTTGGCTTCGAAGTCGAAAATTGCAAGGCTCCTTTGTCGGGGAGGTTAGCAATGATAGCTCAAATTCCTTTTGCAGACGAAGAGCTGCTTAATCGTCGTGGTGTTCAAATGGGTCCCGGGGAGGGATTACGTAAAGGACCTGAACTAATCGCATTGCAAGACCGATACTATCTCTCGATTCGTGGCTTCTCTGTTGGACCTGGATATTGCCAAACCCTAGATTATCGAACTTTGTAGGGCCATGTTCAGCCTAGTGTATTTGGACAGGCTGGACAAAATTGTTTAGGTGGCTTTCCCCGGTGTTGGTATTCCATCTGCAATGGACTTGCGTAGACATTTCGACAACGTGGAGGTGGTTCCTTGGCTGCCCTTCCTTTCTGATTTTCAGATCATGGACCTTGAGCGTCACTACCAGTGATCTAGGCCTGCAACCTCCTTCCTCTCAAAGGTAAACAATATGGAGCTAATTCATGAGGTCGAATGGATCACCTCCTTTGAGAACTTGCTCTACAACCCTGGCATAGAAGATTGATGCCAATTTAGTGTCCGTGCGCTTGTGTGATGAAAATCCTATTGCTATCCACTTGAAAACTCAAAAAAAAATTATGTTTTTGACTGTCGCTACTTTGGAGGAAAAATTTCCTTGTTGTTTCTGTACTGCCTCCCTTTTTTGTCTTTGTAATGATGAATCCATTTTTTGGCTTTTTGAGAGAAGATTTTCAAGCTTCACTCTAAGGTTTAAGATCAAAACTTCGTATGTTTATGGGTATTTCCAAAATATTTTCATCCATATGTTGTAAGTCATACACTTTACTAGCTTTACACTTGTAAATGTGGAAGGGACCCTTTCACAACAAATCACATTAGGTGTGTTTCCTTGGTTTCGTAGCTCGCTCGTCAAAATTTAGCACAAGAGTCCCCTCCCTGAAACCTATGTCGGAGGCCTTTTTGTCAAACCATCATTTGACTACTTGTTGATGCTTAATCATGGCATCAAATTCTTTTTCTGTTTTTTCCTCGAGGTTTAATAACTCATCCAACCTCACTTCCATCCCTCTATCTTCCTCGACTTCCAAGGGCTTTAGTAGTTGCAATGTTGTGGTCTCCATCAAAATGGGTAGGACTACTTCCTTCCTATAAACTAACTTGTAGGGGGAGGCTTTCAAAATTTGCTTAGGAGTAATATGTCTGCTCCTAAGGCAACTTGCAGATGTTTGTCCCATTCCCTTTGATGCTCTAACCCGATATGCTTTATCAACCTGATCAGGTTCTTGTTGGTGGATTGTACCAGTCCATTCCCTTGTTGGTAATAGTTAGATGAAGTCTTGAGGTAGACCTCGTGCTTGAGAGAGAAAGCTGTCATCCCAGAACCTACAAAGGCTCGTGCATTATCTAAGATGATAGTCTTTGGAGAACCAAACCTTGCCACCAATTCCTCAAGAAAATTGATGATTGTTGCTTCTGTAGCATTCTTTAGAGGAAATTCCTCTGTCCATCTCGTAAAATAATCAGTAGCTGTGAGAATCTATTTATGTCCCGACTTGGATATGGGATTGATCATCCCAATAAAATCTAACCCCCATTGTGCGAAGAGTTCTTCGATTACGATTAGGCTCAACGACATCGTGGAATACTTCCGCTTGCTGAAAAAATATTGGCACTGAATGCATTTTCTCACTAGATGGCGATCTTCAAAGAACAACGTGAGCCAATAGTAGCCTACCCGCATAATTTTTAAGGCAGTGGTCTTAGCGGAGAAATGTCTGCCTTCCGGGCTGCTATGGAATTCGTTCAGAATTCTCTTAGCCTGTGGCTTGTCCACACAGTGGAGGAGGACTCCGTCATAATTTCTTTTAAATAGAACGGCCTTGACCAGTACATATTTGATGCCTCGAAGCCTGTGATATCTTCTCTTGTGTGGCGGGATGTCGGGTGGGTATTGACCAATCTGTATGAATCTCGTCCAATTGGCTAGCCAAGACTTATTTGAATCAAATTGATTTGCATAGACGTGGTTGGCTTCCTCTCCTGCCTCAGGGTCGAGCTCTTGTGCTAGATATTCACATAGGCTACTTCGTCGGACCAACTTTTTCGGTCGGGTGTCTATTGGAATTATGGAAGCCTTGCAACATGAGCATGAAGTATGGATGGTTTGTGTTGGTTGTTCCTATGTTGTCATTGATGTGAATATGGTGATAACTATATGAGAAGTCTACTTGGTTTACCGAAAGTTGTTCTTTGCCGGTAATACCCTTTTGTGATGGATCGGGGTGTTGGTATTAGAGTTCAGAATTCACCACAAGATCTGATATGACTCTAATCTCTTAACCATGTTATCATGACTCATTCAGAAAGCTATATCCTAGATCTTGAGAAGTTTTTTGGTTGTGAGCAGAAAGTTATCTCTGACAGAGTCCAACTCTCTATTCTACTATTGTTCCTTGTTTGGCATAGTGGGAGACTCCACATTTTATTAAGGTGAATATTCTTATGTTGAGGTTTTTGTTGGTAGTCTCTATGTTGGTGGTATGATGGGAAATTAATGTGTTCTCAGATTTGGAAGGTGTTTGCTTTCAGGTTTATTTGTTGGTTTGGACAATTATGCTCTAGTCTTGGCTTACTTAGCGTATGCAATACATTATGAATACTAGTTATATTTTATGGATGTTATTCGACTTGGTAATGCACTACATGGATAAAATGTTTAATATGGTGCAGACAAATAGAATTTTGATTATCTTGTTTTCATCTAATTAGGCCGGCGTAATTGATGAATAAGATATACTTCTATATATAGAAGATTCTTTGTGAGAGAGTTGAGAGTGTGAAGTGTGGAGTGTGAGTGAAAGTGTGTGTGGAAGAAAGGTCTGAGCCTAAATGCTTTATCAATTGTGGATTAGTGCAAATTTGTTGAGCGAGTGCTCTGTGAGGTAGTATTTTATATTTTAGGCTTCATTGGAACCGAATCCTGCACAGTGAAGGTGTATTCTATCAGTTCAATCTTTTCTCAGTGAACCACTATTTTTGTACATTGGTGTATAGCCATCTTTTGTATTAAAGCTGTCAACCTTTCAAGGATAGTGAGTCCTGGCAGTGAGCCCTGTAATATTTTGTATCCGGATATAATATATTGTGAGTTAACCTTCACCGTCGTATTTCCCTTTTTGGGTTTTCCACGTAAAAATTCTGGTGTTCATGTGTATGGTTGCATTGATTTGTTTTTATGTCTCCTCTTGCTGATTTAGTTAGAATTGTGATAATGATTAGATGGATTTTATTGTGGTTTTATGGAATACTGATTCACGGCCCCCTCTTAGTATTTTGGATGTTCAACAATTGGTATTAGAGCTTGGTTCCTTGGAAGAAGCCTAATAGCTTGAGGAAGGTTCCAAAATTTTAGTATAAGAAATTTTTTCCTCCAAAAGTGGTCTCTGCTGGATATTTAGAAGAAATAAAAGATTTGAAGGACAAGTTGATGAAAGCGAATGAGTATATTGAAAAGCTGAAAAGTAAAAGTGTTGATGCATGTGATCTATTGGTTAAGGCAGATAAAATTGTCTCCAACTCGCTACAACAATTGGATGAGCAGAAAAGAACTGAAGAATGTCAGGAAATTGAAATTCAAAGGAAGATGGATGAATGCATAAAGCTTGAGGAAGAAGCATAAGTCTTGAGCTCTGATTTGGAAAAGGAAAGAAGTTTTTAAGACAAATTTAAGATAAGGTCGATAATGCTTGATGAATTGATTACTTCTTAGAGATTAGTAATGGATAAGAGTGGTTTAGGGTTTGAGAACGGAAAGAAGAATGTTGTTTGTTGTAAGTGTAGCAATCCAGAACACCTTGTTAATAACCGCATAAAGAATAATTATCTAGTGAAGAAGCATGATGAAATCATTGATCCGGAAGAAGCAAGAAAGGAAATGAAAAGGATTTGGAGAAAGAATGGAAAGCAAGTTGAATAAGAATTATCAGTCTTATCTGTGTCGACCTCGAGTGCAGATACTCCCATCAATTTTTGAGTCAAGCAGTGGCTAAGGGGGAGCAATTATCAGAAAATCTAATAAACCCCCTCATCGATACTTGTGTCAGATCATGACAAAAGTATATTTAATGTGGTAACAAAATTAAGAAATTTTCTCAGTTTCTTGTGTGAAGGATGAAGTCTACAAAATTTGAAAGAATGGGGGCGTACATAATTCTCAAGGTAATCTACCTAAAAGTTGAAGCATTTATTGCAAAATCATTCGGAATGGAAGAAATAAATTTAATTAATTCAAAAGGCTTATCTATTTTCGGAGAAGCGTGTAAAGAAAGTTTGGAGAGCAATTCAGAGTTTCAGGGTTTTGAACAGGAGATCAAATGAATTCGAAGTGGGCTCCAAAAGAATGATATCTATACATTTCTTGTTGGCATTTACAAAGGTATTCCTTTTTGCACAATCTTTCATTTTTGTTGCTATGGATAATTCCAAGGTTGTGAATAGTGCAGATAGAGTGCAAGCTACTTTGAGGAGATATTTGAGGAATGTGTCGGAAGAGTTTATTGGTGCATTCTGTCGCATCACTCCAAGAGTGTTTCTCACAAAGGATATCTATGCATTTGTTTGCAGTAGGATAGAAGAGATGTCCTCAGTTTAGTTGAGCGTGCTATGGGAGAGTGAATTGGAAGAGAGCCATGATGCCTACAGAGTGTTAGTTGATAAAAAGTTTGATGTTGGGAAGAAAGTCCCTCCATTTGAATTTGAAAAGTATATTCGAATAGTTTTAAGTAGAATTCACGATGAATATTTGTGGATTGATGAGACACATTTGATTACCAGAGAAGCTATCAGAGTTGTAACTAGTTTGTTTTCCTCTGGACTAGTCCCCAATTGGAAGGCTATGGATGAGCAAGAGATTATTGAGGTTATCGATGCGAATCTTGAAGGGAAAGAGATTGATTTGAGATCAATTGCTGATCCGATAATAAGGTATGCTGCAATGGTCATCACTCACAATGTTTTTATCCCTAGCAATGACCTCACAGTTTCTATTGTTGTTGTACATACTGATGTTGATATGGTTAAAAGCGGTATGGATTATGACTTGTGTGAATTACTTCGTATACATCTTTTGAAGAATTTAAAGGAAATCAAGAAGAGTAAGAAGAATACATTTTGGTATGGCAATCTTATTATATGTCTACTCTTTTACTTTTTGAGAGAATTACTTGTAATAGGAAGGATAAAATGGTTAAATTTAGAGCCTATTTCCCGTCAAATCAGGAAATTCATGATAAATAATTTTAGCTGGGATGCACAAGAGACTGCCCTTCCTGCATTCTTTGTAACTTTTCAGATGAGGATGAGTAGAAGGTTTAGGTTTCCAGTAAGTGTTGTTGAAAGGTACTTCAGAAGTATAAATTTTCTTGTGTCTACAAATTGCTGTTACATGGAAGCAATTGAATCAAGTTTGGTATGGATATCTGAATTAGATTATGAAGTGTTAGAGGTTGAAGTTGATAATTATTCTCAAATTCTTTTGGAAAGGCCTAAAAATCTCAATATAGAAGGTACATCCGACAGCGCAGCCGAAGCAGGGAAGAAAAGGAAGAGTGCTGCTAAGCACGAAGTTGCAGAAGGAAGTGAGTTTGAACACGAGTATGAAAATATTCAAAGAGCTTTGGAAGAGTTGCAGAAGGTTATTCTCGGTGCTAATTTTGATTCACGTATTTTTGTTGTGGAGAATATCAGAGGTATGATTCATTCTTTTAAGGTCTACATCTCTGGACTTGAAGTGCCTGCTAGAATCAAGTTTGATGAAGGAAATTTGGAAGATATCAAGGAAAAATATGCAATTGCACATAGTCGAGTGATGAAAGAATTGGAGAGTCTGCAAGTTTGTGAAGAAGAGGCACATGAATTGCTTTCTTTTTTCCTAGATTGGTCTTGCAGTACACTAGACATAGGAAATGAGATAAGGATGAGTGAGTCCCGGATGGGCACTCAGGAAAATACATATAGGTTAGTAGCAGATAGAGATAATCAGAGGTGGTCCTACATTGTGCAGCTTCAGGACAAATTATTTTCTGTATAGGATCAAAGGATAGAAATTATCAAGAGGTTTGTGGCACTCAGAGACATGATTGAACTCGGGCACACTTTTGTTTCTAGTGCTCTTGAGTATATTGGTGAATATCAGAGATTAATCTTAGTCCCAATACTTGAGTAGATGGTATAGAGTACTTATCTAAGCTTGGGCTATTACACAAGACTCTTATAAGTGCAAAAGTTTCATGGGAAGAAGGCAAAGCATCGTGGAAGGTCATCCTCGAGAGTCTCAGAGGTTCTTCTTCAGGTTAATTCAATTTTGTGTTCATATCATTTTTGTTACACTTTGATGCATATATAAATATATACTGGACCCCATCCTTTGTCATTGATGTCAAAGGGGGAGAGATAGAGAGATAGAGTGATAGTGAGACAAAGGAAAAACATTTTTGTGAAGAATAGTTTTGATAGGGGGAGTATTCAGAGTATTCAGTTGCAGTATATTGGAAAATGCTTTTATTATGCATGTTTCCGTCAATGCCAAAGGGGGAGATTGTTGGGATTATGGAAACCTTGCAACATGAGCATGAATTATGGATGGTTTGTGTTGGTTGTTCCTGTGTTGTCATTAATGTCAACATGGTGATAACTATATGAGAGGTCTACTTGGTTTACCAGAGGCTGTTCTCTGTCGGTAATACCCTTTTGTGATGGATCAGTGTGTTGCTATTTGAGTCCGGAATTCACCGCAAGATTTGATGACTCTAATCTCTTAATTATGTTATCTAACTCATTCAGTCAGCTATATCCTTGATCTTGAGAAATTTTTTGGTTGTGAGAAAAAAGTTATCTCTAACAGAGTCTAACTCTGTATTCTATTGTTGTTCCTTGCTTGGCATACTATGTCAGAGACTTCGTATTTTATTAAGGTGAACATTCTTATGCTGCGGTTTTGTTGGTAGTCTCTATGTTGGTGGTATGATGGGAAATTAATGTGTGATCAGACCTAGAAGGTGTTTGATTTGAGGTTTATTTGTTGGTTTGGATAATTGGGTTTTGGTCTTGGCCGACTTAGTGTATGCAATACATTATAGAGACTAGTTATGTTTTATGGATGTTAGCCGACTTGGTACAATGCACTACATGGATAAAATGTTTTGATTAGCTTGTTCTCATCTAATTAGGCCGACCTAATTGATGAATAAGATATACTTGGATATATATAAGATGCTTTGTGAGAGAGTATGAGAGTGTGAAGTGTGGAGTGTGAGTGAAAGTGTGTGTGGAAGAAAGGTCTGAGCCTAAATGCTTTATCAATTTTGGATCAGTGCAGATTTGTTGAGCGACTACTGTTTGAGGCAATATTTTATATTCTTAGCTTCCTTAGAATTGAATCCTGCATAGTGAAGGAGTATTCTAATAGTTCAATCTTTTGGCTGTGACCCACTATCTTTGTACCTTGTCTGATAGCTATCTTTTGTATTCAGGATGTGTGCCTTTCAAGGACAATGAGTCTTGACAGTGAGCCTTGTAATATTTTGTATTTGGATATAATATATTGTGAGTTAACCCTCATTGTGGTTTTTCCGTTTTTGGGTTTTCCACATAAAAATCCCGGTGTTTGTGTATGGTTGCATTGATTTGTTTTTATGTTCCTTCTTGGTTATTCAGTCAGAATTGTGATAATAATTAGATGTATTTTATTATGGTTTTATGGATTACTGATTCACACCCCTGTCTTAGTATTTTGGATGTTCAACAATTGGTATCTGAGTTGGGTTCCTCAGAAGAAGCCTAATAGATTGAGGAAGGTTCCAAAATTTGATTATAAGAAATTTTTGCCTTTGGAAGTTGTCTCTGATGGATATTCAGAAGAAATAGAAGATCTGAAGGACAAGTTGATCAAAGCGAATGAGTATATTGAAAAGCTGCAAAGTAAAAGCGTTGTATCATGTGATCTATTGGTTAAGGCAGATGAAATTGTCTCCAACCCACTGCAATAATTGTATGAGGAGAAAGGAATTGAAGAATGTTAGGAAATTAAATTTAAAGGAAGATGGATGAATGCATAAAGCTTGAGGAAGAAGCAGAAATCTTGAGATCTGATTTGGAAAAGGCAAGAAGTTTTGAAGACAAATTCAAGATAAGCTCGGCAATGCTTGATGAATTGATTACTTTAGAGAGATCGACAATGGATAAGAATTGCTAAGGGTTTGAGGAAGCTCAATGTTCTAAAGTGAAGCAATCCACTGGTAAGAAGACTCGATGCAAAGATGGAAAAATCAAGGATCTATGAAACAATTTTGGAAGAACTCCTGTCAAACGACATGATGCGAAAAGGTATTTATCTTTCAATGGTGTCTGTTATTCCTGCACAAAATTTGGTCATAAGGCAAAGGACTTCAAAAGTAAAATGAATGATTCTTTATCATTCACCGGCAAATGTCTTAAGTAAAAGAAGATTGAATATAAAGTTAGACTATTGAATAAAAGAGAGAACGGAAAGAAGAATGTTGTTTTCTCTAAGTGCAACAATCCAGAATATCTTGTTAATAACTGCAGAAAGAATAATTATTTGGCGAAGAAACATGATCAAATCATTAATTCGGAAGAAGGAAGAAAGGAAATGAAAAGTATTTGTAGAAAGGAAGGAAAGCAAGTTGAATAAAAATAATCAGTCTTATCTGTGCCGAACTCCGGTGCAGATACTCCTATCAATTTTTAAGTCAAGCAGTGGCTAAGGGTTAGCAATTATCAGAGAATCTAATAAATCCCCTCATCGATATTTTTGGCAAAACAAGGACAGACAACTGAGAGAGGGGGGAGGGGGTGAATCAGTTGTCTCAGAATATTTAAAATTTTCAAACTTACTTAACTTAATCTCATATTTGATGAATGAATAATAAACCACAAATAATCAACACATCAGAAACAGAAAGAACACCAAGATTTTTTTCGTGGAAACCCTATTAAGGGAAAAACCACGGTTGATGTCAGTCCACAATATTATACCATGTTAAAAGTATAATGAAGAATAATGGGAATGCACATGCATTCAGGCACATTGCCTAGAGCTCACTACTCAAATACAAGAGGGCTCACTGCCCAAAGAAGAAACACTGTCTTACAGTAATTTGGATTAGATCCACAGGGTATGAACTTAGAAAATAGCTTCTACAAAAGTCTGATTACAGTTCTAGTTAAGCACATAAACTCTCCTTCACACTTCGCTCAAACTTCTTCACACTCAACTTTGCAATCGAATGATTAGGTCACTATTCGCACACTTGCTCTTTATTTGACACTCCTTCCCTTACATAAGTTTGCACAAACAACCGCTCTTATATATCCGCAACATGGAATTACATCAACAACTTCGTCGATCAAACTAAAATATAAAACATATATACAATGTCGGCCCAAATTTACAAGTAAATTTTTAATGTGAATCAAACACCGTGGGCCACAACATAATGAAGACTTAAAACAATATCCTTGACCACCAATACATTACAAGATCCACAATACGTTACAACCACCATGTCGACCAAGAACATAAAAACCCGAACACACAAGAGAAATATCACCGACCACGAGCACACTAATCAACGCAGACGTGCAACAAAAATAGAGTGTGATCTAGAACCATCCACAAGCATCAAGAATCATCAGAGAAGCATCTGCAGTAACTGAAATTACTAGAATTACATCAACTTCAATCAGGAACACCAACTGAAGTGACAAAAACTTGTCAGAACACAACTGTTCATAACACAATTAAATCTTCACGTAGACCTTTGAAACTTTCGATGGATAAACTACATACACTCAGCAATAAACCCTTTAGTCCACAACAATTGATCATCAACATACTGAGCAAGACACCTTCATGACCTTCACTGTTCCACTGTCAACCTGCAACTCTTTCGTTAACAAATTTCTCAATATCTTTGACAGATACAACCTACAATACATCAATGCTAATAGTGTTGACATCAATGACAACCACATATCAGCAAAACAACCATCACATCCAACAATCTCCCCCTTTGGCATTCATGGCAACTAATGATGTGAAAAACACCATGAACGCAACTCTCAATCAACACTTACTCCCCCTTAGATTTTGACTCTTCTCCTCATGTTGTTTTCCACATTGCTCTTCTCCCCGTTTACCATCAAAGGAAAAGATAATCATTATCTTTCCACATACAAGCTCTGAACCACATATCTGCACATCTAATTTCTCCCCCTGAGTAGCAGTCACAAAAACATCAATCTGGATCAGAATATAGCTACGAAGCACAAAGATTGATGCAAGTAAATGCATCTCTAGTTCTTATCAGGAGGGGTAATCACCCCTAGCATCCCTCTGAGATACTCAAAAGTATCCTTTGGCAACGGCTTGGTGAAAATGTTTGCAATCTGTTCTTTGGTAGGCACATACTCCAGTCTAACTTCTTTCTCATTCACTTTCTCCTTCAGGAAGTGAAACTTGATTGATATATGCTTGGTCTTAGAGTGTAGCACCGGATTCTTCAATATGTTTATTGCACTTGAGTTGTCACAGTATATGACAATAGGTTCATCATATACTACTCTGATATATTTTAGCATATGTTTCATCCACAACACTTGAGCACAATTATTTGCAGCAACAATATACTTTGCCTTAGCAGTAGATACGGAAATGAAATTCTGCTTTTTACTGAACCAAGACACTAGCTTCTTCCCTAGGAAGAAGGCACCACCACTAGTGCTTTTCCTGTCATCTACATCTCGCGGCCAATCCGCATCAGTATAGGCACTCAAGGTAAGATCATCATCTTTAGGATACCAAAGCCCAAAATCAATTGTTCCTTTCAGGTATCTGAAAATTCTCTTTACATCATTCACATGAGATTCTTTTGGATCAACTTGATATCTGAAATATTCCGAACCAATTTTTCTTTCAATTTTTTCAATAACAGATACAATACAACACACATCTATTAGGGTTAGCACTTAAACCAAAACGATGTGGAATTCAACTCTAACCAAGAATGCGCCGGATGACGACGAGCATATGGTCAGAGGATCTCAAAGCAAAGCTGAATAAAGAACTCCAACCAAGAATGCGCCAGATGACGACGAGCATATGGTCAGAGGATCCCTAACTTCTATTATGCTGAAAGTAAACTCAACACCCAGAATGTGCTTTCTAACCCGGAGTGGGAATGGAGCTACCATAGGGTGGAGATGTAAGATATTACAATGCAAATAAAATTAAATAGGCGGCAAGCCAGCCTCTTCCACTTATCCAGTGGGTATTACAATGAAATAACAAAGAAGAAGTAAGATTGCTGACAGTACTACTGTTCAGCTTACAATAATTAGAGATTCGCCTGCCAAATACATAGAATAAGAAAGTCTAACTATGCTGCAATATAGTATAATGTCTCCTCAATGATCACAAATACTTTCAACCCAAACCCAACTCAAAAGATAGACTTTACGCAAGCTGATATGACAGAACAACAACTTAATATGCATAACCAGCAACCCTAGAATCCACTAAAATGCTCACAACTCACTCAATACTTGCGAGAATGACATGAGACTTGATGCAAACGAAAGCTAGGATGATGACAATGAAGACTAGACAAAGAAACAACTGACAAATTGAACTATTCTTTTTTCTAAACACTTGCCAGGCAAAACAGAATGGTACAGCCTCAAGAAATGTTCTACCAACAAGATAAAATCCAAGACACCTCTATAAAATTTGCAACTTGGCATAGAGGGGCGCCCAAGGCTAGCAAATGCATGGGTAAACTACCTAGAACCAAAATAAATTCGCCCAAAGACTTATGAGTATAAACTTCAATCTGCAATACAAAATCAGCAACTCCAGATTTTGATTAAAATGCAAGAAACTGAACAACAAATGCAAAACAACTTCTACAATGCAAAATCTCACTACAAATCTCACTCAACTACAATCTAACTCTCCACTAGTTGTTGTCTTTCAAGCAAGAAGTCGAGCCAAGGCTAGGAGGCATTCATTCCTCGAAGCAATCCAAATACCATTCCGGCAACATAACTTTACTCAAGACATAAGATAATCCAAATGAGGACCCAAGACCTCCTTTTATAACTTTGTGAAGACTCTCCAGAAGCTTCTAGAAACCCTAACTTTTCAAATTTGAATTAACTCCTTTCCCTCCAAAGATGGCGTCCCATTTTCCAAGCAATATTTGACTTTAATTTTAAATTAATTCTCTCCTCAAAGAAGGCGTCCAACTCAAGCATGAAATAGACCTTTGAATAATAATAAATTTCCTTCAATGAAGTGCCCACCCTTGAAGAACACCTTTTAAGAACAACTTGAAGTGATATAGCTAGGCCAAGGGGAGAGTCAACATTAAAATATAACATTAACATAACATTATTTAAATAAAATGAACTTATCTCTCCAAAATGCGTCCCAAGGCCAAAATTGATCAAACCAACTGAGCTGACTGAATATGAGAGCCATCCGTGCCGTAACCAATAGGACCATTGCCAGAAATAGAATTTACTAAAAATAGTAAATTCTAGAAAGTTGCTCGGATCAAAGTGCATGCGATACCAATGCGAAGCTTTCTGAAAACCCAGAAAGAATCCACAATCCAAAATCCAAAACTCTAGGATGTAGCCGTCGTAACTTACTAAAAATAGTAAGTCCGGAAAGGTTGCCCGATGCAGTTGCAAGTCATACCTCTGTGAAGCTCTCTGAAAACCTAGAAGGAATCCAAAATCCAAACAACCAAACTCGAACAAGCAAAACCTTGAATCGTCAAGAGAACCCACCGAGCAGTCGGAAACCCTAATTCTACCACTGACTAGCCGACAACACACTGGGAATAGGCTACCAATCACTGAAAAGTGAAGTGCTAAAAATGGGGACATTACAATATCTAGCAACCATTCACACAACATTCAGGATGTCTGGTCTGGTCTGAGTTAAATAGAGCAATCCGCCAATCATTGGCTTGTATCTTGTTTGATTTTCCTTAGGAGAATCATCATTCTATGTTAACTTGCATCTGGTTACCATAGGTCTACCAACAAGCTTTTTTGTCTTCCATGCTAAACTTCTTCAGCAACTCTCTCACATATTTGGATTGAGATATGAAAATCCCATTGTCTAACTGAGTGACATGCAATCCTAGAAAGAACTTCATCTCTCCAATCATACTCATTTCAAATTCACTTTTCATTTCATCAGCAAACTTCATACATAGATCATCATCACCTTCAAAAATAATGTCGTGAACAAAGACTTCAATAATCAACTCTTTATCATGATTCAATTTAAAATACAAGTTGTTGTCAGCAGTACCTTTATTGAATCCAAGCTTTAGTAAGTATTTATCTAGTCTAGGATACTAGGCTATGGGGGCTTCCTTGAGTCCTTATAGAGCTTTCTTCATTCGGAAAACCATGTCTTCCTTATCAATTAGTTGAAATCCATCTGGTTGTTCAACATATACCTCTTCTTCTAACTCACCATTCATAAAGGCTAACGTCACATCCATTTGATAGACTTTGTAGTTCTTATATGCGGCATAAGCAAGAAATAATTTTACAGCTTCAATTCTAGCAACAGGGGCAAAGGTTTCTTCAAAATCAATACCTTCCATTTGTGAATACCCTTTACATACTAGCCTTGCTTTATTCCGAACCACTTCAACTTGTTCATTCAGCTTATTCCGAAAGACCCATTTAGTACCAATCACATTTTTATCTTTAGGTCTGGGAACACGAATCTATGTATCATTCTTTTCAATTTGCATTATTTCTTCCTTCATAGCTTCCATCCAGTGTTCATCATTACAAGCTTTATTGACATTGTTAGGCTCAGTCTTGGAAATCAGACAATACTCTTCTGCAATCCTTCTTCTAGTCTGTACACCTTTATTCTTATCTCCTATAATTTGATCTTTAGAATGATTTAGCTTTACATACCTCAGAATTTTAGGATTCTCTCGCACTTTTGGTTTTTCTATTCTTTCTTCTGCACTTCCACTTGTCTCTCCTTCCTACCTTTCTTGATTTATTAGAACAATATGAACTTGATTTTGTGTCTGAGCATTCTTCCCTTTGTCTGTACTATCTTGCTGGTCATCTGAATCATATCTAGAGTATCTGAATGGTCTAGCAGAGTCCTGATCAACTCTGACATTTGCACTTTCAACCATTTTTCTCAATCTTCTATTATAGCACCGGTAAGCCTTGCTTTTAGTAAAGTAACTTAGAAAGATTCCTTCATCGCTCATTGCATCAAACTTTCCTATGTCCTCATCTCTCTTAATATAACACTTGCTTCCAAGGATCTTGAAATATTTAACAGTAGGCTTATAACCAAACCACAACTCAAAAGGAGTCTTATCGGAAATACCATTGACATTTACCCAGTTTAGAGTGTACACAACAGTGCTTATAGCTTCTGTCCAATAGATGTGAGGCACATTTCCTTCCAACATCATTGTTCTAGCAACGTCCAAAATTGTTTTGTTCTTTCTTTCTATAACTCCATTTTGTTGAGGGGCTGGTGGTGCAGATAAGTATCTTTTGATTCCATGCTCTTCACAGAAAGAATTGAACTCCCGGGAGGTGAACTCACCACCTCTGTCTGACCTTAGGCATTTGATCTTCAGACCTGCCTCATTCTCTGCCATAGCTTTGAAACTTTTGAACTTCTCTAATGCTTCACATTTTTCTCTTAAGAAAGCAACCAATATCATCCTAGAGTAATCATCAATAAGCAGCATAAAGTACCTTTCTCCTTGTAGACTTTTGATTCTGGAGGGACCACACAGATTAGTATGCACCAACTCCAGTACTCCATTAGAATTATGTTGTTTGCTCCGAAAAGAAACTCTAGTCTGTTTTCCCATCTTATATTCCTTGCATATTGTGTTAGTAGGATTCACTAGCTTAGGTAGATCTCTTACTGCTTGAGTGGGGCTTACCTTGACAATGTTATGAAAATTCACATGACATAGCCTCCTATGCCATAACCAGCTTTCATCTACTTGAGCAATTAAACATTTTTCATTAGCAGCACTCAGGTGAAAAATATTACCTCTTATCTTTGTACTTGAAGCAATAACATTTCTAGAGCTTACGAGTATCCTACATCTTCCATCTTTGAACTAAAGATTGTCACCCTTGTCCACCATCTGTCCAACACTCAACAGGTTATGCTTCAAGCCTTCAACATAAAGGACATCATCAGGTTTCTGTTTACCACCAAGACAAATAGATCCTATGCCACGAATCACACCAGCATTGTTATCTCTGAATCTTACAACCCCACCGTCATATTTTTCTAGACTTACAAATTTTATTTTGTCACGAGTCATATGATGTGAGCATCCACTGTCAATAACCCTCTCATCCTTTTCTTCAATTCGGGCTGTAAGAGCTTTCTCAACTTTAGTAGATTCAATAGCCACCAAACTATTTTCCTTGATAGCAATGAAAACCCATTCATATGCATTTCCATTTTCTTTATCAGATTCTTCATCAGTCACACCTCCTTCAGCATAATAGCATTTCTTTTGAAATCTAGGTTCGTTAGGCTTAGATCTAGGAACTCTTTCAGGACATCTTGAAGCAAAATGATCTATTTTACCTCAAGAGAAACATTTAATAGGAAACTTTCCTTTATACTTACTTTTTCCTCTGCCTTCTTTCTTCACAATCAGTGCTTCTAGCTCTTCTACTTCTCTTTCTTCATCTTCAAGTTGTTTCATCTCTTCCTCATACTTAAATGTCTTTCTAGAACTCTCTCTTGGATCATATATTTGCTTGTTTCTTCTAGATACAGAGGCCTTAAATGCATATTCAGTCTTGGGGGTAGAATCACCAAATTCACTCAACTCAAAAGCAACAAGTGTACCAATCAACATATCTCTTGTCACATTTGTTACTGTTCTAAGCTCTTCAATAGCATGAGCCTTTGATTTGTAAGAGGGAGGCAATGATCTGAGCACTTTAGCTACAATTTATTGTTCATCCAGGGTACCACTGGCACATCTAATACCCATCACAAGTTCATTTACTCTTTGCATAATAGAAATATTTTCATCTTCACCCATCTTCAAAGTTTCATACTTGCCTTTCAAACTCTGTAGCTTAGCGACCTTCACAAGTGAATCTCCTTCATACAAAGTCTCCAGCTTCTTCCAGATCTCATGAGCTGTCTTCAGATTCATCACATTTGTCATTTCCGAATCCGTCAGAGCACTCAGCAAAGCTTCAATAGCTTTGATGTTAATCTCAGCCTCTTTAATCTCATAAGGAGTGGAAGGACCATTCTGAGGAATAACATATCTGTTCTTTGTAATCTTCCAGAAGGGTTCGCCAATACACCTCAAATGACACTCCATTCTAGCTTTCCACAAAGAGTAGTTTATTCCATGAAATCTAGCACTGTCCTTCTTGTATGATGCCATCTTGGATCACCTCAAACTTTTAAACTTCTTCAGAGGAACCTGCTCTGATACCAATTGTTGGCAAAACAAGGACAAACAACTGAGAGGGGGGAGGTGAATCAGTTGTCTTAGAATATTTAAACTTTTCAAACTTAACTTAATCTCATATCTGATGAATGAACAATAAACCACAAACAATCAACACATCAAAAACACAAAGAACACTAAGATTTTTTACGTGGAAACCCTGTGAATGGAAAAACCACGGTGGATGTTAGTCCACAATATTATTCCCTCTTGAAAGTATAATGAAGAATAATGGGAATGCACATGCATTCAGGCACACTGCCTAAAGCTCACTGCTCAAATGCAAGAGAGCTCACTGTCCAGAGAAGACACACTGTCTTATAGCAATACGGATTAGATTTGCAAGGTATGAACTGAGAAAATAGCTTCTACAAAAGCCCCGATTACAGTTCCAGTTAAGCACATAAACTCTCCTTCATACTTCGCTCAAACTTCTTCACACTCTGCTCTGCAATCGAATGATTCGGTCACTATTCGCACACTTGCTCTTTCTCTGGCACTCCTTCCCTTACATAACTTCACACAAACAACCGCTCTTATATATCTGCAACATGAAATTACATCAACAACTTCGTCAGCCAAAATAAAATATAAAACTTATACACAATGTCGGCCCAAATTTACAAGTAAATTTTTAATGCGAATCAAACATCATCGGCCACAACATAATGAAGACTTAAAACAATATCCTCGAGCGCTCCAAACATTCAAATTTTAATCTACAAGGATCCACAATACATTGCAACCACCATGTCGGCCAAGAACATAAAAACCCGAACACACAAGAGAGAAATCACTGACCAAAAGCACATCGATCAATGCAGACGTGCAACAAAGATAGAGCATGATCTAGAACCATTCACAAGCATCAAGAATCATCAGAGAAACATCCACAACAACTGAAATTACTAGAATCACATCAACTTCAATTAGGAACACTAACTGAAGTCACAAAAAAACTGTTAGAACACAATTGTTCATAACATGATTAAATCTTCACACAGACCTCTAATACTTTTGGTGGATAAACTAGATACACTCAACAATAAACCCTTTAGTGCACAACGACTGATCGTCAACGTACTGAGCAAGACACCTTCATGACCTTCACTGTTCCACTGTAAGCCTCTAACTCTTTCTTTAACAATTTTCTCAATATCCTCGACATATACAACCTACAATACGTCAATGCTAATAGTGTTGACATCAATGACAACCACATATCAGCAACACAACCACAACATCCAATAGAGACTTGTGTCACATCAAGACAAAATTATATTTAATGTGGTAACAAAATTAAGGAATTTTCTCACTCGCATGTGTGAAGGATGAAGTCTGCAGAATTTGAAAGAATGGAGGTGTACACAATTCTTGAGGTAATCTACTTGCAAGTTGAAGCATTTGTTACAAAATCAGTCGGAATGGAAGAAATAAATTCAGATAATTCAAAAGGCTTATGTAATTTTGGAGAAGCATGCAAAGGATGTTTGGAGAGCAATTCAGAGTTTCAAGGTTTGAAGAAGAGATCAAGCGAATTCGAGAAAGTTGGATGTTAGGAGGAAAGTCCATTTGTTTGAATTTGAGAAGAAGTATATTCAAATGGTTTTAAGCAGAATTCACGATGAATCTTGGTGGATTGATGAGACACATATGATTACCAGAGAAGCTATCAGAGTTGTAATTTCTTAGTGCTCCTCTGGACCAGTGCCCAATCAAAAGGCAATCAATTCGCAAGAGATAATTGAGATTACCGGTGCGAATCTTGAAGGGAAAGAGTTTGATTTGAGATCAATTGTTTATCCGGTAGTAAGGTGTGTTGCTATGGTCATTAGTCACAAAGTTTGTATCCCTAGCAATAACCTCACAGTTCCTATTGTTGTTGTACATACTGCTACTGATATGGTTAAAAGAGGTATGGATTATGACTTGTGTGAATTACTTTGTATACATCTTTTGAAGAATTTAAAGGAAATCAAGAAGAGTAAGAAGAATATATTCCGGTATGGCAATCTTATTGTCTTTCTGCTGTTTTTCTTTTTGAGAGAATTACTGATAATAGGAAGGATAGAATGGTTAAATACAAAGCCTATTTCCCATCAAATCAAGAACTTGATGATAAATATTGGTAGCTCAGATGCACAAGAGACTGCCCTTGCTGCATTCTTTGAAACTTTTTAGATGAGGATGAGTAGAAGGTTTAGGATTCCATTGTTGTTGAAAGGTACTCTGAAAGCATCAATTTTGTTGTGTCTACAAATTTCTATCACATGTAAGTAGTTGAATCAAGACTGGTATGGATATCTGAATTAGATTATGAAGTGTCAGAGGTTGAAGTTGATAATTATGCTAAAATTCTTTTGGAAATCCCTAAAAATCTCAATATAGAAGGTACCTCTAGTAGTGCAACTGAAAAAAGGAAGAAAAGGAAGAGTGTTTTTAAGCATGAATTTGCAAAAGGAAGTGAGTTTGAACATGAGCATGAAAATATTCAAAGAGATTTGGAAGAATTGCAGAAGGTTATTCTTGGTGCTAATTTTGATTCATATATTTTTGTTGTTGAGAATCTCAGAGGCTTGATTGATTCTTTGAAGGTCTACATCTCTAGATTTGAATTGCCTGCTAGAATCAGGGTTGATGAAGGAAATTTTGAAGATATCAAGGAATAGTGTGCAAATGCACACAGTCGAGTGATGAAAGAATTGGAGAGTGTACAAGTTTGTGAAGAAGAGGCATGGGAACTGCTTTATTTTTGACCAGATTGGTCGTGCAGTACATTGGACATAAGAAATGAGATAAGGATGAGCGAGTCCCGGATGAGCACTCGGGAAGATAGATATAGGTTAGCAAGAGATAGAGATAATCAGTGGTGGTCCTACATTGTACAACTTCAAGAAAAATTATTTTCTCATAAGATCAAAGGATAGAAGTTATCAACAAGTTTGTGGAACTCAAAGACATTATTAAACTTAGACACACTTCTGTTTCTAGTGCTCTTGGCTGTATTGGTGAATTATCAGAGATTAATCATAGTCCCAATACTCTATCGGATGGTATAGAGTCCTTAACTAAGGTTGAGCTATTACACAAGACTCTTATAAGTGCAAAAGATTCATGGGAAGAAGGCAAAGCATCGTGGAAGGTCATCCTGTAGAGTCTCAGAGGTTCTTCTTTAGGTTAATTAAATTTTGTGTTCATATCTTTATGTTTAAACATTGATGCATATGTACATATATACTGTACCCCATCCTTTGTCAGTGATGTCAAAGGGGGGAGATAGAGAGACGAAGGAGATAAATTTTTGTGAGCAATAGTTTTGATAGGGCGAGTATTCATAGTATTCAGTTGCAGTATATTGGAAATTGTTTTTGTCATGCATGTTGCCATTGCTGCCAAAGGGGGAGATTGATGGGATTATGGAAGCCTTGCAACATGAGCATGAAGTATGGATTGTTTGTGTTGGTTGCACCTATGTTGTCATTGATGTCAACATGGTGATAACAATATGAGAGGTCTACTTAGTTTACCGGAAGTTGTTCTTTGCCGGTAACACCCTTTTGTGATGTATGAGTGTGTTGGTATTTCAGTCCATAATTTACTGCAAGATCTGATCTGACTCTAATCTCTTAACCATGTTATCATGCCTCATTCAGACATCTATATCCTAATTCTTGAGACATTTTTTAGTTGTGAGCAAAAAATTATCTCTGATAGAGTTCAACTCTGTATTCTTTTATTGTTCCTTGCTTGGCATGTACTGTGTGGGAGACTCCACATTTTATTAAGGTGAACATTCTTATGGTGTGGTTTTGTTGTTAGTCTCTATGTTGGTGGTATGATGGGAAATTAATGTGTTATTAGATTTGGAAGGTGTTTTCTTTGAGGTTTATTTGTTGCTTTGGACAATTTTGTTCTAGTCTTGTACGACTTATCGTATGCAATACATTATGGAGACTTGTTATGTTTTATGGATGTTAGCCGACTTGGTACAATGCACTGCATGTATAAAATGGTTAATATGGTGCCGACAAAGAGAGTTTTGATTATCTTGTTTTCATCTAACAAGGCCGACCTAATTGATGAATAAGATATGCATGTATGTATATAAGATGCTTTGTGAGAGAGTATGAGAGTGTGAAGTGTGGAGTGTGAGTGAAAGTGTGTGTGGAAGAAAGATCCGAGGTTAAATGCTTTATCAGTTGTAGATGAGTGCAGATTTGTTGAGCGATTGTTGTGTGAGGTAGTTTTTATATTCTGAGCTTGATTGGAACTCAATCCTACACAATGAAGGTGTATTCTATCAGTTCAATCTTTTGGTAGTGAGCCACTATCTTTGTACCTTGG
Organism: Sequoia sempervirens; assembly: GCA_007258455.2. Classification (NCBI taxonomy): domain Eukaryota; kingdom Viridiplantae; phylum Streptophyta; class Pinopsida; order Cupressales; family Cupressaceae; genus Sequoia; species Sequoia sempervirens. The sequence continues at coordinate 566,759,332 of VDFB02270651.1, read as the reverse complement.
TGGATAGCCATCTTTTGTATTCAGGTTGCGAGCCTTTCAAGGACAATGAGTCTTGACAATGAGCCCTGTAATATTTTGTATCCCGATATAATATGTCATGTCCCCTTCTCAGTGACATCTCTCAGAGGACAGGATTGGCCTATCACACGACCCTCGTAGGCTGATTGATTGGATAGAGGGTCACTTCGGAGCTTGGCTTAGCTTCAGTTAGCAGAGTTTGATCAGTGGTCTTTCGTTCTGGCTCGATCGGAGGCTTTTTGCAGAATTGCTATTTTTAGCAGTTCCTGGCAGGCAGTGTGGGACCCCTGCTATTTTTAGCAGTAGGGCTTTGGCGGCATCCGGAATCACTTCAGAGTTCGTCAGCATCAGACGGATCGGTAATCAGATGAGTAACGAGGAAAATATTAATATTTAATTATATTGATTAAATATTAATTATTTAATGATTTATAATATAAAGTTATAATGTTATATTATAACTTAAGTGATTTGCCTTGAGGGGTGCGCCCATCATCAAAAGGGGCCAGTTTGACATTTAAATTATATTAAAATATTCAGCTAAGAACTATGGAGAAATTTAAAAGAATTAAAAGTGAATATTTTAATGAAACCCTATTCTTAAGGAAATCGCACTTTTCAGCCTTATAGTGCATTTGCCTTGGAAATTGTATCATTGATGAGATTATTGGATTTTGAGAACTGATCAAATTGATCTGAGCACAGACTTTAGGGTTTGAACTCGACTTCCTTGGGGAACGAGCCATCTCTAGCGGAAAGCAATTCAGAGAGTGTGAAATATCACTTGATCTATTGCCAGCAGAGGTTTTCTTATACAGAGGAAATCACAGAACTTCAGAGTTAATTCATTTACAGAGGTTTCAGCTTATTCTTTCATTCAGAGATCATCTATTGACTTGGGCGCATCATATTCAGAGGCTTAGGCATTGTTTTGAGGAGGCCGTACCAAACATTAAATCTGCTGTACCTGGCCGTACCTGTACCAGGCCGTACCATCTTGTCTGGAGCCGTCCTTTGCTTAGAAGGTGAAACGCCTTTCTCATTGGCTTCTTAACATCTCCAGTATTGGCGCACATTCATTGAGCAACATCGGGAATCATCAGACAGAGGGAGGAGAAGATCTTTCATTGCAGCCGTACAATTCTGTACTTCTGTAGCAGCAAATACCAGGTTCTAAAAATATTGAAAATTCATTATTTAAGTCATTTCCTGTATCTGGGTATTCTTGTATTCAGTAGAAAAGATCAAATAAAGATACTAGCGTCCATATTCTTTCCATTCTAGAGTTATTTTATTTTTATTGAATTTATTTCAATTTATTGTCAAAATCGTACCTTTCATTTATTGCATCAAAAACACAAAATTTGCAAAAAAACCAAAAACCTTCAGAAAAACGTAAATCTCAGTCAGAAGCAGTGTCAGGGGGAAACTAGGGTTTCTACATAATATATTGTGAGTTAACACTCACTGTGGTTTTTCCCTTTTTGGGTTTTTCGTGTAAGAATCCTGGTGTTGATGTGTATGGTTGCATTGATTTGTTTTTATGTTCCTCTTGTTGATTTAGTCAGAATTGTGATAATGACTAGATGGATTTTATTATGGTTTTATGGAATGCTGATTCACGCCCGCCTCTTAGTATTTTAGATGTTCAACAATTGGTATTAGAGCTTGGTTCCTCGAAAGAAGCCCAATAGCTTGAGGAAGGTTCCAAAATTTTAGTATAGGAAATATTTTCCTCCGAAAGTGGCCTTTGCTGGATATTCAGAAGAAATAGAAGATCTGAAGGACAAGTTGATGCAAGTGAAAAACTATATTGAAAAGCTACAAAGTAAAAGTGTTGAAGCATGTGATCTATTGGTTAAGGCAGATGAAATTATCTCCAGCTTGCTCTAACAATTGGATGAAAAGGAAAGAACTGAAGAATGTTAGGAAATTGAAATTCAAAGGAAGATGGATGAATGCATAAAGCGTGAGGAAGAAAAAATCTTGAGATCTGATTTGAAAAACGCAAGAAGTTTTCAAGATAAATTTAAGATAATCTCGGCAATGCTTGATGAATTGATTACTTCCCAGAGATCGGCAATGGATAAAGTGGTTAAGGGTTTGAGGAAGGTCAAAATTCTAAAGTGAAGTATTCCACTGGTAAGAAGACTTGGTGCAAAGATGGAGATATCAAGGATCTAAGAAACAATTCTGGAAGAACACCTGTCAAATGACATGATGCGAAAAGGAATTTATCTTTCAATGGTGTTTGTTATTCCTTCAAGAAATTTGGTCATAAGGTAAATGATTGCAAAAGTAAAATGAATGATTCTTTATGATTCTCCAGCAAATGTCTCAAGTGCAAGAAGAGTGTATATAAAGTTAGACTGTTGAATAAAAGAGAGAACAAAGAGAATAATGTTATTTGTTGTAAGTGCAGCAATTCAGAGCTCTTTGTTAATAACTGTAGAAAGAATAATTGTCCGGCGAAGAAGCATAATCAAATCATTGATCTGGAAGAAGCAAGAAAGGAAATGAAAAGGATTTGGAGAAAGGAAGGAAAGCAAGTTGAATCAAAATTATCAGTCTTATCTATGCTGACCTCCGATGCAGATACTCCCATCAATTTTTGAGTCAAGCAGTGGTTAAGGGGGAGCAATTATTAGAAAATATATTAAACACCCTCATCGATACTTGTGTCACATCATGAAAAAAGTATATTTAATGTGGTAACAAAATTAAGGAATTTTCTCAGTGGCATTGTGAAGGATGAAGTCTACAGAATTTGAAAGAATGGAGGTGTACACTATTCTCGAAATAACCTTCTTGCAAGTTAAAGCATTTATTGCAAAATCTTTCGGAATGGAGGAAATAAAGTCAGATAATTCAAAAGGCTTATGTATTTTTGGAGAAGTGTGCAAAGGTAGTTTGTAGAGGAATTCGGTGTTTCAGGGTTTGAAGAAGAGATCAAGTGAATTCGAAGTGAGCTTCAGAAGCAGGATATCTATACATCTCTTGTTGGCATTTACAGAGGTATTCCGGTTTGCACAATCTTTCATTTTTATTGCTATGGATAATTCAAAGGTTCTGAATGGTGCAAATAGAGTGCAAGCCAATTTGAAGAGATATTTGAGGAATGTGTTGGAAGAGTTTGTTGGTGCATTCTCTCGTATACCTCCGAGAGTGTTTCCCACAAAGGATATCTATGCATTTGTTTTAAGTAAGACATAAGAGATGTCGTCAGTTTAGTTGAGCATGCTATGGGAGAGTGAATTGGAAGAGAGCCATGATGCCTACAGAGTGTTATTTATAGAAAAGTTGGATGTTTGGAGGGAAGTCCCTCTGTTTGAAGTTGAGAGTAAGTAAATTCGAATAGTTTTAAGAAAAATTCATGATGAATCTTTGTGGATTGATGAGACACATTTGATCACTAGAGAAGCTATCAAAGTTGTGACTGGTTTGTGTTCCTCTAGACTAGTTCCCAATCAGAAGGCTATGGATGAGCAAGAGATAATTGAGGTTACTAGTGCGAATTTTGAAGGGAAATCAAGAAGAGTAAGAAGAAAACATTCTGGCATGGCAATCTTATTGTTTGTCTCCTCTTTTACTTTTTGAGAGAATTACTAGTAATAGGAAGGATAGAATGGTTAAATACAGAGTCTATTGCCCATTAAATCAGGAACTTCATCATAAATATTAGTAGCTCGGATGCACAAGAGACTGCCCTTGCTGGATTCTTTGGAACTTTTCAGATGAGGATGAGTAGAAGGTTTAGGATTCCAGTAAGTGTTGTTGAAACGTACTCTAGAAGCATCAATTTTCTTGTGTCTACAGATTTTTGTCACATGGAATCAGTTGAATCAAGGTTGGTATGGATATTTGAATTAGATTATGAAGTGTTAGAGTGTAATGTCCCCATTTTAGCCCTATACTCTTCAATTGGATTTACCCTACTTCTGGAAATCCGTAGGCTAAGCTGAAGCAGAAAATTAGGGTTTCCTCTTTCAGATGCTTTTTCGAGGATTTGCATGTAAAAGGTTTCTGGGTTTTTCTGGGTTTTTAGAGATCTCCAGGGTGTTGTGATGTATTTGATTCTGACATCTTTTCCGGGCACTTACTATTTATAGTAAGTCATGTTGGTTGCCCGATTTGTGTTCAAATGATATTTGGAAACACTTATTATTTATAGTACGTCGTGATAATGCTCAATTGGCGTTCAGAGGATGTGCAAACTTACTATTTATAGCAGTTTGCTATTTTTTAGCAAGTCTATCTTTTAGCAGTATCTGTCGAGCAGCAGTTCAATTCTTTGCAGTTCAATGTTTTGTTTGAATTTTTGTTGGTTTTGATGTGAATTTACTATTTATAGCAAGTTGGCTATTTTTAGTAAGTCTAATTTTGGCAGTGGCATCATCAACAGTTCAGCTCAAGTCACCTTGCTAAACCATCAGTTTTAGTATTGGCATTGGCTTTGGTTATCTCCATGGACTGAGTTTTATACTTAGTCAATTTCATGTTTTTCAGTTGTACCCCACGCCTAGGCTTAAGGGTGATCCCATAATAGTGGTTTACAATTTTTGGCCAAATTGGACACGGAAATTATTATTTTTAACTAAATCTTCACATTCGGGCACCTATAGTGGCTAAACCATGAGGAATTTGAAGATGGTGCAAACTAGAGTCTCATCAAATTTTGTCTGTAGATTCTAAAATATTTTTTTCAAAATTTTTGGAATCAAATTGCACTTCTTTTCCATCTCCCACTAAAATTAATTTTTTCGTGAAAACAACATTTTAAAAGTGGCCGCATACGATAACTTTTTTCCGTGAAGGATAAAATTCTAATTCTTTCAAATTTAGATTTTTAACTCGATATCTAGTGTTTCCACTTGGTTAGATAGTTTTTTATTGAATATTTTTTCCTTAATCAAGTTTCAAAGTCAAGCTAATTACAATTCAGACACAGACCGTATAACGAGTAACTTTTTTGTATATGTCAAAATTTAATTTATTTATTTTTTTCTAGATCAAGGACTTCAATATCTGGTGCAATCATTTTTTTCAATTTTTTTTTGATAATCTTCTATTTTTCCACATGTGAAGAACAAAGAAATTTATTTTCGATGAAAAACCTATGTTTAATAAAACTCAAAAAACAAATACATAACAAAACCAAAACATATTAAAATTATATTCATTGGATAGCTTGTTTTGAGGAATACCATAATCATTTCAAATAAATTTTAAATTAATTCATTTGATCCCCAAAAGCTAAATCAAAAGTGATTTTTTATTAGCATTTTGATAGGTGTAAAGGAGGCATTTATAGGTATGGTTTAAAACTAGCGGTTTCTATCCAAGGGGGTTTCATCTAAGGTGATTTGATCAAACCCTCTTCAATTGGAATCCTTAAAATGAAACTTTTTAAGGCTTAAATCATTATATTTTCTAAAAATATGTGATTTTAGCTAAAATCAATTCCTCTCAGGAATTGTAAACCACTATTATGATAGCACCCTTAATAACTTCATGTTGTTTTAAAGAGGGGACATTAAGGGGTCATGTTGAGCATTTAATGATTTAAATAAATACTTTATTGTTGCAATATGGAAATGGACGCCTAAAGGGGAAGTTGAATAATGTTTTATTATTTCAAAAAGTACCTTTTGGAAGTTGAAGTGGTTCAACTTCTTGGAATTTGAAGTGTTTCATTTTCCAATTGAAACTAATATATTGTTGTTTTGTGAAGAGCTGATTATGAATGAATGTTTTTGAGAACAAAGTTATGCTGTTGGATTGAATCCAAAACCTGGCTAAGGAGAAGCTTAGCAAACCATTCTTTCTTCCGGCCGGAAACTATGGCTTCCTAGAAAGCTTTCTGAAGACCATACTTCATTTAGGAGTGTGGATAGAGCTCGAATGTTGATTTCAATGACAGGCAGGTGGCTGATTTATAATTTGTTTGTACTGCTGATGTCAATGGCTGAAGCGAATTTCTGCTGATAGCTTCGCCTCTAAATTTTATATCATTCTTGGTACTGGCCCAAGCTGTTTCTCTATGGAGGACGCCCATTTGTGCAAGGAATCAAATTTATTATTGAGTTTCTGATTTTTTTGAGGTGGTCGACCCTTCTTGGAGGTCGTACCATCTCTAGCAAGTTGCATTAGAATTCATGCCATTTGTTTCAGTTGTGTTTGACACAATTTCTCATTTGGAGGTTGGATGCCATGTTTGGAGGCTTCATTTGACTGCTGTTTGAAGCTTTCCGGAGCTGTATTGAAGGTGTTACATCCATTTTGGTGATTTTCTTACTTGCTAGTCTGATTTTCTGTATTCTCTGTTTTTTATCAGACTTGTTAGTTTTTGATATAATGCTGGTTTGAGCTTCATTTCTCTGTCATTATTGTATTGTAAGAGTTAGAGGAAGTGTTACTCTAACCATTGATTGATTTGGAAGCATATCTTTCTCATTTGCAGCTGTTTAATTTATTGTAAAGCTGATTAGTAGTACTAACAGCTATTTATTTTATTTGCTGCAATTAGTTTAAATTTCATACTCCCACGATTGAGTGGTTGAGTTTAAATAATCATCTTTCTTTAATTGTAAGTTTCCCCCCACTAAATAAGTGGTTGTGTGGATTGTATTCCCCCCACGTTAATAAGTGGAAGTGAGGATTTAAATGGCTGGTTTGCTGCCTTTAATAATGTAATAATCTCACCCACTGAATAAGTGGAGTATCCCCATTGCTTGTGGATTCCTGCATTAGCAGATGAATTGTAATTTCAGTTCAGTTTACTCCTAATGATCCTTTGACCATATGCTATCACCTTGCCCACATTGGGATCTTGGTGAACATTCCTTGTTAAAGTTACTTCCATGTTGATTTTCTTTTGGAGCTAACACTAATTAGTGACTTGTTGCTAGTTTATGTATTGAATTTTGGGAAAAAATTAAGGGGGAATATTTCACAGAGGCTGAAGTTGATAATTATGCTAAAATTATTTTGGAAAGCCCTAAAAATCTCAATATAGAAGGTACGTCTAGTAGCGCAATCAGAAGAAGTAAGATAAGGAAGAGTATTGTAAAGTAAGAAGTTGCAGAAGGAAGTTAGTTTGAACATGACCATTACAATATTTAAAGAGCTTTGGAAGAATTGTAGAAGGTTATTCCCGGTGCTAATTTTGATTCATCTATTTATGTTGTGGAGAATCTCAGAGGCATGATTGATTCTTTGAATGTCTACATCTTTGGATTTGAAGTGCCTGTTGGAATTAGGTTTGATGAAGGAAGTTTGGAAGATATCAAGGAAAAAATTGCAAATGCACACAATCAAGTGATGAAAGAATTGGTGAGTGTACAAGTTTGTAAAGAAGAGGCACATGAACCGCTTTCTTTTTACTAGATTGGTCTTGTAGTACACTAGACATAAGAAATGAGATAAGGATGAGTGAGTCTCAGCTAAGCACTCAGGCAAATAAATACAGGTTAGTAGAAGATAAAGATAATAAGATGTGGTCCTACATTGTGCAGCTTCAAGACAAATTCTTTTCTCTATATGATCAAAGGACATAAGTTATCAAGAAGTTTGTGGCACTCAGAGACATGATTAAACTCAAGTATACTTTTGTTTCTAGTGCTTTTGGCTATATTGGTGAATTATCAGAGATTAATCTTAGTCCCAATACTCTAGAAGATGGTATAGAGTCCTTGACAAAGCTTGAGCTATTATACAAGACTCTTATAAGTGAAAAAAGGTTCATGGGAAGAAGGCAAAGTGTTGTGGAAGGTCATCCTGGAGAGTCTTAGAGGTTTTTCTTTAGGTTAATTCACTTTTGTGTTCATATATTTTTGGTTACACTTTGATGCATATATACATATATATCAAACCCCATCCTTTTCCATTGATGTCAGGGGGAGAAATAGAGGGATAGATAGATAGAGAGACAGAGGAAAAACATTTTTGTGAATAATAGTTTTGATAGGGGGAGTATTCAGAGTATTCAGTTGTAGTATATTGGAAAATGTTTTTGTCATGCATGTTGCCATCAATGCCAAATAGGGAGATTGTTGGGATTATGGAAGCCTTGCAACATGAGTATAAAGTATGGATGGTTTGTGTTGGTTGTTTCTATGTTGTCATTGATGTCAACATGGTGATAACTATATGAGAAGTCTACTTGTTTTATTAGAAGTTGTTCTTGGCTAGTAATACCCTTTTGTGATGGATCAGTGTATTGGTATTTGAGTCCGGAATTCACTGCAAGATCTAATTTGTCTCTAATCTCTTAACCATGTTATCATGAGTAATTCAAACATCTATATCTTGGATCTTGAGACATTTTTTAGTTGTGAGCAAAAATTTATCTATGACAGAGTCCAACTTTGTATTCTAGTGTTGTTCCTTGCTTGGCATTCTATGTGGGAGACTCCGCATTTTATTAAGGTGAACATTCTTATGCTACGGTTTTGTTGGCTCTATGTTGGTGGTATTATGGGAAATTAATGTGTTCTCAAATTTGGAAGGTGTTTGCTTTGAGGTTTATTTGTTGGTTTTGACAATTGTGTTCTAGTCTTGGCCGACTTAGCGTATGCAATACATTATGGAGACTTGTTATGTTTTATGGATGTTAGCCGACTTGGTACAATGCACTACATGTATAAAATGTTTAATATGGTGCTGACAAAGAGAGTTTTGATTATCTTGTTTTCATCTAATTAGGCCAACCTAATTGATGAATAAGATATACTTGTATATATATAAGATGCTTTGTGAGAGAGTATGAGAGTGTGAAGTGTGGAGTGTGAGTGAAAGTGTGTGTGGAAGAAAGGTCCGATTAAATGCTTTATCTATTGTAGATCATTGCAGATTTGTTGAGCGACTGCTATGTGAGGTAGTATTTTATATGCTAAGCTTGAGTGGAACTCAATACTACACAATGAAGGTGTATTCTATCAGTTCAATATTTTGGTAGTGAGCCACTATCTTTGTACCTTGGTGGATAGCCATCTTTTTTATTCAGGTCGAGAGCCTTTTAATGATAGCGAGTCTTGACAGTGAGCACTGTAATATTTTGTATCTGGATATAATATATTGTGAGTTAATCGTCGCCGTGGTTTTTCCCTTTGTGGGTTTTCCACGTAAAAATCCTTTTGTTCATGTGTATGGTTGCATTGATTTGTTTTTTATGTTCCCTCTTGCTGATTTAGTAAGAATTGTGATAATGATTAGATGGATTTTATTGTGGTTTTATGGAATTCTAATTCACGCCCCCCTCTTACTATTGCTGATGTTCAACAATTGGTATCAGAGGTTGGTTCCTCAGAAGAATCCTAACAACTTGAGGAAGGCCCCAAAATTTTAGTATAAGAAAATTTTTCCTTTGAAAGTGGTCTTTGTTGGATATTCAGAAGAAATAAAAGATCTGAAGGACAAGTTGATGAAAGTGAATGAGTATATTGAAAAGCTACAAAGTAAAAGTGTTGAAGCATGTGATCTATTGGTTAAGGTAGATGAAATCGTATCCAACCTGTTGCAACCATTGGATAAGAAGAAAAGAACTAAAGAATATCAAGAAATTGAAATTCAAAGGAAGATGGATGAATGCATAAAGCTTGGGGAAGAAGTAGAAATCTTGAGATCTTATTTGGAAAAGGAAAGAAGTTTTGAAGAATTTTTTTTAAGATATGCTAGACAATGCTTGATGAATTGATTACTTGTCAGAGATTGGCAATGAATAAGAGTGGTTTAGGGTTTGAGAAAGGTCAAAGTTCTAAAGTGAAGCAATCCACTGGTAAGAAGACTCAGTGGAAAGATGGACAAATAAAGATCTAAGAAATAATTTCGGAAAAACTCCTGTCAAATGACATGATGCGAAAGGGTATTTATCTTTCAATGGTGTTTGTTATTCCTATAAGAAATATGGTCATAAGGCAAAGGACTGCAAAAGTAAAATGAATAATTCTTTATCATTCTTTGGAAAATATCTTATGTGCAAGAGGATTGAATATAAAGTTAGACTATTGAATAAAAGAGAGAACAGAAACAAGAATGCTATTTGCTGTAAGTGGAGCAATCCAAAACACCTTGTTAATTGCTGCAGAAAGAATAATTATCCAGTGAAGAAGCATGATGAAATCAGTGATTCAGAAGAATCAAGAAAGGAAATGAAAAGGATTTGTAGAAAGGAAGGAAAGCAAGTTGTATCGAAATTATTAGTCTTATTTGTGCCGACCTCCGGTGCAGATACTACCATCAATTTTTGAGTCAAGTAGTGGGTAAGGGGGAGCAATTATTAGAAAATCTATTAAACCCTCTCATCGATACTTGTGTCACATCATGACAGAAATATATTTAATGTGGTAACAAAATTAATGAATTTTCTCACTCGCATGTGTGAAGGATTAAGTCTGTAGAATTTGAAAGAATGGGCTCGTACACATTTCCGGTAATCTAGCTAAAAGTTGAAACATTTATCACAAAATCATTCAGAATGGAAGAAATAAATTCAGATAATTCGAAAGACTTATGTATTTTTGGAGAATCGTGCAAAGGAAGTTTTGATAGCAATTCAGAGTTTCAAGGTTTGAAGAAGAGAATAAGTGAATTCGAAGTGAGCTCCGGAAGTAGGACATCTATACATTTCTTGTTGGCATTTACAGAGGTATTCCTGTTTGCACAATCTTTCATTTTTATTGCTATGGATAATTAAAAAGTTGTGAGTAGTGCAGATAGAGTACAAGATAATTTGAAGAGATATTTGAAGAATGGGTTAGAAGAGTTTGTTGGTTTATTCTTTCACATCCCTCCGAGAGTGTTTCCCACAAAGGATATCTATGCATTTGTTTACATTAAGATAGGAAAGATGTCGTCAATTCAGTTGAGCATGTTATGGGAGAGTGAATTGGAAGAGAGCCATGATGCCTACAGAGTGTTAGTTGTGAAAAAGTTGGATGTTTGGAGGAAATTCCCTCTTTTTGAATTTGGGAAGAAGTATATTCGAATAGTTTTAAGCAGAATTCATGATGAATATTTGTGGATTGATGAGACATTTGATTACCGGAAAAGCTATTAGAGTTGTAACTGGTTTGTGTTCCTCTGGACCAGTACCCAATCAGAAGGCTATGGATGAGCAAGAGATAATTGAGATTACTGGTGAAAATCTTGAAGGGAAAGAGATTGATTTGAGATCAATTGTTGATATGGTAATAAGGTATGCTGCTATGGTCATCGCTCACAAAGTTTGTATCCCTTGCAATGACCTCATAGTTTCTATTGTTGTTGTACATATTGATGTTGATATGGTTAAAAGAGGTATGGATTATGACTTATGTGAATTACTTCATATATATCTTTTGAAGAATTTAACGGAAATCAAGAAGAGTAAGAAGAATACATTCTGGTATGGCAATCTTATTATATGTTTGCTCTTTTACTTTTTGAGAGAACTACTGGTAATAGGAAGGATAGGGTTTTTAAATTTAGAGCATATTGCCCATCAAATCAAGAACTTAATGATAAATATTGGTAGCTCAGATGCACAAGAGACTGCCCTTGCTGCAGTCTGTGGAAGTTTTTAGATGAGGATGAGTAGAAGGTTTAGGATTCTAGTAACTATTGTTGAAAGGTACTTCGGAAGCATCAATTTTCTTGTGTCTATAGATATCTATCACATTGAAGTAGTTGAATCAAGGTTGGTATGGATATCTGAATTAGATTATGAAGTGTCAGAGGTTGAAGTTGATAATTATGCTAAAATTCTTTTGGAAAGCCCTAGAAATATCAATATAGAAGGTAACTCTGGTAGCGCAACCGAAACAAGGAAGAAAAGGAAGAGTGTTGTTAAGCAAGAAGTTGCAGAAGGAAGTTAGTTTGAACATGAGCATGAAAGTATTCAAAGAGATTTGGAAGAATTGTAGAAGGTTATTCTTGGTGCTAATTTTGATTCATCTATTTTTGTTGTGGAGAATCTTAGAGGCATGATTGATTCTTTGAAGGTCTACATCTTTGGACTTGAAGTACCTGCTGGAATCAGGTTTGATGAAGTAAATTTGGAAGATATCAAGGAAAAATTAGCAAATGCACACAGTCGAGTGATGAAAGAATTGGAGAGTGTGCAAGTTTGTGAAGAAGTGGCATAGGGACTACTTTCCTTTTGCCTAGACTGGTCTTGTAGTACACTAGACATAAGAAATGAGATAAGGATTAGTGAGTATCGAATGAGCACTCAGGCATATACATACAGGTTAGCAGAAGATAGAGATAATTAGAGGTGGTCCTACATTGTGTAGCTTCAGGACAAATTCTTTTCTCTGCATGATCGAAGGACAAAAGTTATCAAGAAGTTTGTGGCACTCAGAGACATGATTAAACTCAAGCACACTTCTATTTCTAGTGCTCTTGGCTATATTGGTGAATTATCAGAGAATAATCTTAGTCCCAATACTATAGCAAATGGTATAAAGTCCTTAACTAAGGTTGAGCTATTACTCATGACTCTGATAAGTGCAAAAGGTACATGGTAAGAAGGCAAAGCATCGTGGAAGGTCATCTTGGAGAGTCTTAGAGGCTCTTGTCCAGGTTAATTCAATTTTGTGTTCATATCTTTTTTGTTACACTTTGACGTATATATACATATATACCAGACCCCATCATTTGTCATTGATGTCTAAGGGGGAGAGATAAAGAGATAGAGAGACAAGAAAAGCATTTTTGTGAAGAATAGTTTTGATAGAGGGAGTATTCAGATTATTCAGTTGAAGTATATTGAATTTTTTTTTTGTCATGCATGTTTCCATCCAAGCCAAAGGGGCAGATTGTTGGGATTATGGAAGCCTTGCAACATGAGCATGAAGTATGGATGGTTTGTCTTGGTTGTTCCTATTTTGTCATTGATGTCAACATGGTGATAACTATATGAGAAATCTACTTGGTTTACCGGAAGTTGTTCACTGTCGATGATACCCTTTTGTGATGGATCACTGTGTAGTTATTTGAGTCCAGAATTCACCTCAAGATCTGATTTGAATCTAATCTCTTAACCATGTTATCATGACTCATTCAGACACCTATATCTTGGATCTTGAGACGTTTTTTAGTTGTGAGTAGAAAGTTATCTCTGACAGATTCCAACTCTGTATTCTACTGTTGTTTCTTGCTTTGCATACTGTTGGTGGTATGATGGGAATTTAATGTGTTATGAGATCCAAAAGGTGTCTGCTTTGAGGTTTATTTTTTGGTTTGGACAATTTTGTTCTAGTCTTGGCCGACTTAGCATATGCAAGACATTATGACGACTAGTCATGTTTTATGAATGTTAGTTGACTTGGTACAATGCATTACATGCATTAAATGTTTAATATGGTGCCGACAAAGAGAGTTTTGATTATCTTGTTTTCATCTAATTAGGCTGACCTAATTGATGAATAAGATATACTTGTATATATATAAGATGCTTTGTGAGAGAGTATGAGAGTGTGAAGTGTGGAGTGTGAGTGAAAGTGTGTGTGGAAGAAAGGTCTGAGGTTAAATGCTTTATCAGTTGTGAATTAGTGCAGATTAGTTGAGCGACTGTCGTGTGAAGTAGTATTTTATATTTTGAGCTTCATTGGAACTGAATCCTGCACAATGAAGATGTATTCTATCAATTCAGTCTTTTGGCAATGAGCCTCTAGCTTTGTACCTCTGCAGATAGCCATGTTTTGTATTCATCCTGTGAGCCTTTCAAGGACAGTGAGTCCAGGCAGTGAGCCCTGTAATACTTTGTATTTGGATATAATATATTGTGAGGTAACCCTCACCATGGTTTTTCCTTTTTTATGTTTTCCATGTAAAAATCCAAGTGTTCATGTGTATGGTTGCATTGATTTGTTTTTATGTTCCATCTTGCTGATTCTGTCAAAATTATCATAATGATTAGATGGATTTTATTGTGGTTTTATGGAATAGTAATTCACAGCCCCCTCTTAGTATTCTAGATGTTGAACAATTTCCACATCATATTCCAGGACCTTAGTGATCCAGTTGGCCCTTTTCTTCATTATTTCATCTTCTGTGATGTATTCCCTAACGTTGGGATGGGCGTCGAGGACTGTAATTTTACCTTCTGAAACCAAATGTTAGAATTTTTTGAGGCTTTTGACAATGGCAAAGGCATGATTTTTAATAAAATTATATCTAGTTTCATGCCCCTTTAGGGCCTTGTAGTGGAAAGTAATAGGATGCTCTCCGCCTCCCTCGTCCTTTTGCGTGAGCACAGAGGCTATGTTGTGCTAGTCGCTGTAAACATAGAGCAGGAAGTATTTTGTAAAGTTTGGGTTAGCGAACACCAGAGTTGCGGAGATGGATGCCTTAATCTGCTTGAAGGAAAGCTTTCCTTCTTGGGTCCATTTGAATGCTAAGCCTTTGTTGAGCATCAGTGTAATATATCTCGCAATGGCTGTGAAATTTGAAATAAATCGGCTGACAAAGTTAATCTTCCCTAAGAAAGACTGTAGCCCCTTCTGAGTAACAGGCAAGGGTAATTCCGTTATAGCCTTCACCCTCTTGGGGTCTATGGCTATTTCTTCTTTAGATACCACGAAGTGAAGAAATTTGGCTTGTGATAATCCAAACAGACATTTCTTGGGATTTAAAGAAATCCCAAACTGTTGGAACTTCAGGAAAACCATTTCTAGATGATCAAAATAATCATATTTTGATTTTGAAAATATGGTTAGGTTGTCTAGATATATCAAGATGATCTTGTTGATTAGTCCCTTAATAGCAACGTCCATTGCATGTTGAATGGTGGCATTTGTGTTAGAGAGGCCGAGTGGCATTTTTGCATACGCGAACATCCCCCACTTGCTGGTGAATGTCATTTTATGTTGATCCTCCTTCATGTAGATTTGGTTATATCCCAAAAATCCATCGAGCAATGAGAACATTTCTAAACCAGCTACATTCTTCGAGATCTTCTCCATTGAGGGAAAAGGATAATGGTCCTTGAATGAGCCTTTACTCAAGTTTTGAAAGTCCGCACAAAGCCGTATGTCGTCATCCTTTTTTTAGACCAAGACCAGATTGGATACCCAAGTGGAGTGGTTAATCAGGTATATATTCTTTGATTTGATCAGCTCTGTAAGCTCCTGTGCCATTAAAGCCTCCACCTTCAGGTTGACTAGTCTTTATTTTTGTGGGCTTGGATCCCTTGAACAAGTCAATTGTATACTGGATTATGCTGGGATCAAATCATTTATGATCATCGTAGGTCCAAGCCACGACCGTGTTGTACTTAACACACAACTCTCTCAACCTCTCTTTATCTTCGTGCAGCACGTTCGTCCCAACCTTCAGCTTCTTGCCATCTCAGATATCGGGGTCCTCATAGTCCTCTTTGTCGGCTGTGAATCTCTGGTTATTGTTTCTTGCATTCTCCCAGTCAAAGAGATTCTCAAGAGTGATTAAGCCTCATGGGAGCTTATTGCGTTTGAGTTAGATCACTTGGTCCTCACCAACTTCTTCGGATATGGGCTGTGTCTGATCAAAAAACTCCCCCGACTATCTTTAAAAGGTAGTGCTCTGGGCATCGTCTTCGAAGACCTCGTAGTTCTGGTCATTGTTGGGGATAGACGGTCGTATGATAGTAAGCACTGCGTGTTGGTTCTTGGCTAATCCGGCGGTTAGTTCAAATTGTTGCTAGCCAACCGAAGCCATTCTATTCGTGGTGGAGTTTTGAGACCTCGGGATGACCTAGATATTAAATGCCTCAAACCCTTCGATTAGGTCCCATACCCTGTACCAATAGGACCGCATTCTCATGTTTTTTGTGATCGCTTGTCCTCAGATTTGGCTTACAACTAGCTCAGAATCTTTGAATACCTGTATCCTTTTTATGCCCATTCGTTCTGCCAGAGTCAGACAGTGAACTAGTCGCTCATATTTGGCATCATTGTTTGAACATGAGAACTGAAAGCAGAAAGCTCTGAGGGTCTCCGACCCGGTTGGAGATACAAGCCGGATACTGGCTCTAGATCCAACTTGCATTTGGCATTGTCAAAATGTAATGTCCATAAGTTGTTGTCACTGGTTCGCTTAGTTTGTCTTGCTCCTACAATTTTGGGAGAGCTTGGTCCTCATCAAAGATTACATAAGTGCCTAGACCGATAGCATTAAATTTCCCAAAAGGGTCAGAGTTGATGAATTGATTGAGCAAGACCTCTTCTCTGGGGGTCCGATTACTTATGGCCTCTTCTTCTAACATTTCTACGCAATACATCTCCTTTTTGGAAAGGGAGGTATGTGTTGCTTCAAAACTTAGTACCACATCCTTTGCGATGTGTTGAGGATGGAAAGGCTTGGATAGGATCTTCATCTTTGTTCCGTGCTTTGTTCATAATATTAAGTGAGACCAGTCAAGTGTCAGGTATCCGCCAAGCTTTGTCGTGAAATCCCTTGATAGGCATATTTCAAAGACGGGGGGAATATCAATTATGACCAGTTCCTACGTGACGGTTTGGCTTGGATAGGAAAATAGGGTCAAAGAGAGGTCTTTAATGTGATCGATGGTCGGGACCTTCTTTTCGTCTAACTGCATAATTCCCTTGTTGAGGGGCTCATATTTCAAGTTTAGAGCATTGACCACTAGCTTGGGCATGAACATAGTATTGGCCTTTGAATCGATCATATTATTATGCAATAGCTTATCCCCTATGATAAGTGTCAAGAAGAAAGGGGTGGGTTTTGTCTTACTTACCTCTTTCCTGTTTTCTTTGTCCATCATATTGACATATGCTGTAAACCTTGAGGATTGGGGTTCCGATGCAAGCCTTTTGCGTTTATTTTGATTTTGCGACGAGGCTGTATTTGGCCATGGAATCTGCTCTTCATTTTTTAATGCCTCTTGGAGCAAGGTTCTCTACTCCAGTATTGATAGGACATCCCACAGGCATACGTTGGTGGGAGCTTTCTTCAATTATTCCACTACATTGAGTGTTCTAGTTAGCGAGGGCTTTGGTTTAAATGGGGGCGCTTCCCTTGCCTTAGGGAAAGTGATCTATAATTAGAGGTTTACAAAATAACTTGCAAATTAATCCTAATTACAATTTTTCCCCGATCTAGACAGAATTGCGTGATTATGTTGTTTAGCCGTTGAAATTACAGACTAAGTTCACTTAATCCCTTACAGAACTCAATGAAATTAACTAATTACTAAAATGTTGTAATTAGAACTTAAATGCCAAATTGAAAATAGTGGAAAGAAAATAAGAGAGAATGTAAGACAAGAGATAGAAGAATAATAAGACAGAAGATAGAAGAATCAGACGCAAGTTGATAACGAAGTTCGTCCAATCAGGACTACGTCTCTGGGTCCGCTTCTCAATGTTGGACCGCTTTTATTAATATCGCCAAGCATTTAAAGATTCCTTCTTACAATATTCAAGCTTCAAAAATCTGCACAAAATTCCTCACAATCTTTCTCACTTTTACAATTTTGGTGTATAACAACACCTCGCAATTCTTCCTCTCAAAAAGAATTCAACTCTCACAAATGAATTATTTCTCCAAGTAGACTTGCTTTGTTTAAAGCCAAAACTCTCCCCCTTTTATACAAATTTATTTGCTAATATGGGCTAAAACCATATTATTTGCAAATATACCCATATCTCCTATTACAAGAAAAAAAATCAATAATATCCTCCTTTAATAATTTTTGGAAGGATAATATCCCCTCAAAATAATTCTCTTTCCATTTGAATGGTTACGAATGGATTTATTCTCTATTATTTAGGGAATATTTTATGTAAGGTTTTATTTGACCCCTTAATTTAGGAATACTATTCCTAATATTTCCGTGTAAAGGAAAATATTCTAGGCCTCTAAAAATATGGGATAATTTAGGCCTCTAGGAAAAAGGGATTTAGCCTTATTCTAAGGCTTTGAAAAAACAATTAAATCTTTTAGAGAAAATGGTGGGTGGTGATCCCACCATCCTCTCCTCTTAATTTTTTCCCCTAAAGACAAGGGATACTTCCCTAAAATCTTGCCAACAATATATGGTAGTTGGGCAGATTTGTAGGAGGGAAGGGGTTCGAATCTTGTATATTCCCAAAAATAGCTTTATTGACTATTCAAATAAAACTACTCCCATAATAATTCATAAGGAAGATATGTGGCCTAGTGGTGGGGTTTGAAAATAGTATGAAGGAGGTCGCAGGTTCAAACCCCACTACCTCATTAAGTCATAGCCGCCAATGCCACATGTCAAACCTAGGTGATGCCACCTGTCAATTGTTGATTGATCGAAGACTGCCACATGTTAGCCTACCATCAAACCACGTTGATGCCTTGTAATTGTACAGACTATTGATTGGATGACATGTGTCAACCTGTGATTCGTCCATGTCATCCACTGCCTTGTCACCATGTCACGTCATCATGCTCACATTATGATGACGTCATCATTTTGATTGGTCAACTCCT
>VDFB02270651.1:566630653-566740770 GCA_007258455.2 Sequoia sempervirens | reverse complement strand
TACAAAATAACTTGCAAATTAATCCTAATTACAATTTTTCCCCGATCCAGACAGAATTGCGTGATTATGTTGTTTAATCGTTGAAATTACAGACTAAGTTCACTTAATCCTTTACATAACTCAATGAAATTAACTAATTACTAAAATTTTGTAATTAGAACTTAAATGCCAAATTGAAAATACTAGAAAGAAATTAGAGAGAATGTAAGACAGGAGATAGAAGAATAATAAGACACAAGATAGAAGAATCAGACGCAAGTTGATAACAGAGTTCGTCCAATCAAGACGACATCTCCAGGTCCGCTTCTCAATGTTGGAACGCTTTTATTAATATCGCCAAACACCTGAATATACCTTCTTACAATATTCAAGCTTCAAAAACCTACACAAAATTCCTCACAATCTCTCACTTTTACAATTTTGGTGTATAAGAACACCTTGCCATTCTTCCTCTCAAAATGAATTCAACTCTCACAAATGAATTATTTCTCCAAGTAGACTTGCTTATTTTCAAGCCAAAACTCTCCCCCTTTTATACAAATTTATTTGCTAATATGGGCTAAAACCATATTATTTGCAAATATACCCATATCTCCTATTACAAGAAAAAAAATCAATAATATCCTCCTTTAATAATTTTTTGGAAGGATAATATCCCCTCAAAATAATTCTCTTTCCATTTGAATGGTTACGAATGGATTTATTCTCTATTATTTAGGGAATATTTTATGTAAGGTTTTATTTGACCCCTTAATTTAGGAATACTATTCCTAATATTTCCGTGTAAAGGAAAATATTCTAGGCCTCTAGGAAAAAGGGATTTAGCCTTATTCTAAGGCTTTGAAAAAGCAAATAAATCTTTTAGAGAAAATGGTGGGTGGTGATCCCACCATCCTCTCCTCCTTTTAAATTTTTCCCCTAAAGACAAGGGAGACTTCCCTAAAATCTTGCCAACAATATATGGTAGTTGGGCGGATTTGTAAGAGGGGAGGGGTTCAAATCTTGTATATTCCCAAAAATAGCTTTATTGACTATTCAAATAAAACTACTCCCATAATAATTCATAAAGAAGATATGTGGCCTAGTGGTGGGGTTTGAAAATAGCATGAAGGAGGTCGCAGGTTCAAACCCCACTACCTCATTAAATCATTTTTGACTTTGCCACCAATGCCACATGTCAAGCCTAGGTGATGCCACATGTCAATTGTTGATTGATCGAAGACTGCCACGTGTCAGCCTGCCATCGGACCACGTTGATGCCTCGTCATTGTACAGACTATTGATTGGATGACACGTGTCAACCTGTGATTGGTCCACGTCATCCGCCTGCCTTGTCACGATGCCACGTCATCACGATGACGTCATCATTTTGACTGGTCAACTCCTTTTGTCTGCAAACTTTGACCAACTCTATTTTGCTCATACAGACTCTATTTTTGAAACCGAATATAGTTCCGGAATCAACGTGACGAGCTCTACAACTTGGTGTCATTTTTGTCTCATTTTGAGATGATCAATTTTTTGCCTTTTAGAACGCCTGATTCGCCTGTTTGACCGGACCTTCGACTGCGCATAACTTTTGCATACAAACTCCTTTTGAGCACGTTCAAGTTGCGTCAGGACCATGTCAGCGAGCTCTGCGTGATGATGTTAGTTTCATGAGATTCAGAGATTGTGAAATTTTTAGGTTTTCCAAGATCCACCTGGATCAGAAAGGTCGATCTATCATTGGTGGGCTTGGGGCCTTATCCATGTCTTTTGGTATAAATGGTTGAGCCTGTGACTGCTGAGTTGGTCATATCTACAGAGCTTCCTATCCTTGCAGTTGTGACTGTTGTAGCTACGGTCACTTGGGAGTTTGTTGCACATATTCCCCGATAAGTCTTCTTTTTTATCATGAATTATAATCTGACTATACCTACGAGGTGCTGGTTGTTGGAACATCGTTCGTGAATACTGAATCATCCTCCTACATCCAAGAGAAAAGCGCTTGGTTAGGGGAGATTTCCAACTCCTATTCTAAGGACATGCCTTGTGTCTGGGCATTGAATCGGGCATTCTCAATTCTAGGGGACTGATAGCTTTCAGTATCCAAAAATATGCCCTGCATCCTCTGTTCTGCTACCTTCTGTTGAGGGTTCCCCCTTGGACAATTTTGGGGCATGTGATTATCATTGCATGGGAAGCACCACGCGTTCATATCCCCGGCTAGATTGTTTTGTCCTAGGACCAAGTCCTTGTTCGGGCTATTCTTGATGGTCTGGAGTGGTGTGGTGACTAGGACTATCTAGCTTGTAGATGCATGTTGTTGATTGCCTCCACTTGGAGCTCCCTGGTACATGTTATGTTGGTACGGTGGCCTTAATAATTTTGTGCTAAGGGCTTTGGAGGTACTTCCTTTTGACGTCAAATAATGACTAGCTCATTTGTGAAATTCCTCATTAGATTCTTCATGTCGTTGATGCCTGTGGCCAACGAAGACGTGCCCAATGTGCTTGGTTATGCATTTGGGTACACATACATTGGAGGTGGTGGTGCGGTTGATGTGCTGGGAAGTGGAGAAGAGGTGTTGGGAGTTTCCTCCTCTTGGATTCCTCTAGAGATCTCTACAAACATTGGCATCGGTGGCCGTGGTGGAAGCTTTGTTGCATCTATTAGAATGTTCTCTGCTCGCATAGCCAGATCGTATGTGTCGGGAAAAGTATCATCTCCGAGCGATTGTACCATGACCGTGATATCTGAATTAAAAGCCTTCAAATAGAACATGAATGCAATAGCTTCCGGAGGCTTGGCTGTTATAGGAATCCTCTGCCACGTTTTATGAAACCTAGTGTTGAAGTTGGTCATAGCCTCTTGTGGGGCTCTCTTTATCACAATCAGCTGCTGCAATAAGGACAAGTGGTCTCCTTTATCTGAGAAGTGTTGAAAGAGCTTTTCTCTAAGATCATCCTAAGAATGGATGGTATTTAGAGCCAGGTATCTATACCAATCTTGAGCCTTCCCTTTGAAAGAAACGACTGAGAATCTGAGGGTGTGATTTTGCTCTGTGATGTTGTGGACTCTACAAACCTTTGCTATGCTTTGAAGGTGTTCAAAAGGTGTTTTAAAATCTTCCTCAGTGAACTTCAAAATTGCTTTGAGGGCATTGGCGGGTATGGGGGGCCACACATCTAGAGGTGTAGGTGGAACTAGTAGACTATTGCTATCCCAAGTTACAAAATTTCTAGAAGCAGGAGCACCTTTGAGAGCCATTGGAAACAAACTCCTAGGGATCGGGTAGATGGGTATTCTGATTTGAAAGGTTCGGCCGGTTGGGTGGCTAGATAAAGCTCTAGACTCCGAGCTAGCACTCCTTACCCTATTACTTCTGATAGGTGATACAATACATGTGGCTTGTCTTCTCCTAGGGGTAGGAGAGGACAATTGAGAATACTGGAAATTTCCTCTAGAGGAAGCTGTATTTTGGACTTTGGGCATGAGATTACGAGCCTCCCCTTCCAATTTGATTCAAATGCCTCTTCTAGGCTGACTATTAGATTCTGTGATGGATTTTGGTCCCACTAGGCGTGCTAGAAAAAGAACTATTGATCATGAAAGCTTGTGCTTCTCCTGAACAACCTTAAAAGAAATTTAGTGAGTGGGGGACCAGCTTGTGCTTCACTGAATGACCTCCCAAGTATTTTACGGAAGCTGACTCTTCCTTGTGGTTTGGGGAAAAGGGAGAGAGAAATGCAGAAAATAAACTAATTAAAGTGATGTGCCACAAGTTTTTAGAACACTTCAAACCCTAGCAGGCTCTTATTTCTGATGGAATGGACATAGAATGCCATAGACCCTTCATTATTGGAAAGAGAATGAACAACTAAGACTCATAGGAACACAAATTAGTCATTCAAATCTCCCCACGGGAAGCACCCATTAAGGTTCGATAAAAATAAGAGACTTGATACTAAAAGAAATACTTCAGATCTTTATAGAAGCATCTTGCTCATACAACATAATATGAAAGTTAGCATAACTTTTATAAAAAATGAAAGAGTATAACATGATTCAATTTCTAAAAGATAGAACTATTCAAACATAAAAGGTAATCGCATAAAAAGCAATTACCAAGACTATACTTGTATGAATTGACATAGAGCATTCAACACATAGAAAATAGAGAAAGAAAGCATGTGACAGAGGCCATAGATGCACAATCTCATATATTTCTTCCTCCTATTACTTGTTCTTCTAGTAAATAACATAAATGTAAAGGTCGGATACCAATCCGAGTAATCGTCTTGATAATTTTAACACGCCATACAGAAAAACAAAGCTCTGTAAAAATCTTTCCTATTTCTCCCCTATTCTAACTCTTCTAACAAACAAAAACATTTTGTTCTAATGATGATGAACAAGTCACCAAACCTCCTTTTATAGAGCTAGAAAGACACATCAACACTGCGGCTGATAGAGATGAACTCCTAACAGGTGTCCTCGTTTGATACTCTGCAATCTGACCAAGGATATGATTTGATCATATCAATCTTCGTTAATAAAAATTGAGCTACTTCAATAATGGCTCTAGATACTATGAAAGCTTTGTGAAGATATAGCTGTCATAGGAGGATCTAAAGTCATAATTGCTTGATAAAATCTGATCCAATCAGCTATTAGTAATAATGGTGCCGCCCCAAAGAGAGTAATGCCGAAAGTATAAGATCTATTGTGTTGCCCAACAAACTCTGCCGTAGAAATGATACGCTGTAGGTGAAACAACCCGCTTGACAAAAGTGAGAGATGTGGAACATTGGTGGGCAATTTCCAGGTTCATGAGAGCAAGTTGGGGAAAATCCTCGCGATGCAGCCATGTGTCCCATTTCGGGTCCGAAAATAAAGCTGTATAAAAAATCCCCGCAGCCACTACGAGGCGCATTGTGCAATTAACCTTCAAGGCGAGGTTCCATTAAAATGTGCAAAAAGAAGCAAGAGACAAAAAGGAAGAACTGTTGGGAACGAAACCAAAAGTGAAAAAGAAAACTTAGAGCAAAATTGCTCCACAATAACCACTAGAGATGAATAGGAATTTTACTAGGATAAATAATTCCTTAATCCAAAATTTCCTTGACTATTTTTTCAATATATATATTTTGTTCATAAGGGTAATGATAAGGTCTAATGTTAGGAAGAATTCTTCCAGGTATTAATTCAATGGCATGATCATGGTCTCTAATTTGAGGTAGATCGTCAGGTTCTATAAAATAGCAATTACCACCACAAGAGAGCTGTTTTCCATCAGCTATCATGACTTGGAAGTTAGAGATTGGATATATGAAACAATTAAGCTTAGTAGCTAATCTTCGACCAATAAAGTTATGTGTACTACCTGTATCAATCAACACTGTTACCTTTCTCTTTATTATATAACCAGAAACTTTAAGTGTTCGTGGTGTTCTTGTTCCATTTAACGCATGTAATGATATAGTAGCACTGTCTTCTTCCTCGAGAATTTCACTCTTTAGTTCCATATTTGGTTCTTCTATAGATACTTCTTCCTCTTCTTCAATCTCATTCTCAATAATCATTAGTCTCTTCTCATTTTTACAACATTTATGGCCCCTAGACCATTTGCTAGATGGAAATGCCAACATAGATTTTTTTCTCTTTTTTTGCCTCTTGTTGAGGAGAGAACTTAGTTATTGTTTTTGGGATAAAAAGGTTATCCCCATTTTTGTTAGTAGGATTAGTGATATTTTTATCTTTCCACCCTACTATTTGGCCTTGTGTTGATCTTTTTAGAGTGAGGTTTCTTTGTTCAAAATGTAATGCTAGTTCCATTGCTTTTCTAACTGTACAAGGTTCTAATAAATGAACATCATGTTTAGTTTTTTCATTAAGTCCATTGATGTAGTCTTGTAGACTTTAATAAGGTGTGACATCTTGAGTTCGAATTACCAATCTCATGTGTTCAACATTGTACTCTACTACAGACCCTATACTTTTAAATTTGTAAGTTGGGTAAAATAGCTTACCTTCCATGGTTGCTCATAGTGGGCAACTAAGTCATTAATAAATTCTCTCCAAGTAATTTCCCTTGTTTTCACCCATCATTTATTAATACCATTGATAAGGATCAGATTCTAAATGTAGTGAGGGTATGTCAACCACTGCATCATCTGATATATTTTGGAGTTTAAAATATTGTTCCATCAGACTTATCCAATAAAACAGAGGATGAAATGAAAGTTAAAAAATCAAATGTACCCCTGCAAGCCAAGGGCACCTAGACTTTTGGTCAATCGAGTGAGGTTTTCAGCAGTTATTTTCTTCAAGAGATCTACTCAGAATCCTTCTAGCTACGTTATGAATCTAGCAGTCAACTCTCGAGACATGTCAAACACCCGTGAATGAAGATCAAGCGTAAAAAACTGGAGATGAAAGCAAGTTGAAAAACATACAAATTTGGTTAAGTGTTGAGAAAAAATGCACCCTTCTTGGAAAGGGTACCCAACTTTCTGGGGCCTCGAATGTAGCTTTCTAAGTTCATAACTCCTAGAAACATCTCTTTAGAGTTGTTCAAGCTTAGCGATGAGATCATCAACATGAACATCGGAGCAGTCCAACACCTAACAACAAGTGTCAAACTGGGGAATTTTGTCAAGAGTTATAAATTGCAAAATGTGTCTCAAAGACCCAATTGTGCATCTGTAGGCTAGGGGCGCCCTTGAATTTGAGCCTCTTAAATCAACCTTTACACATTGCAATACCAGTCATTCTTTTTGGAATTGAACTGGTATGATGAAAACTTAGGAAAGATTGATGCAAGGTCTGATGAAGGTATCTTCCTAGGATATTCAACTAAAAGCAAAGCTTATAGATGCTACAATAAAAGATTGAGAAAGATTGTTGAGAGTGCTGTTAGAATAAATTATATTCTTATATTTATTTAATGGTCAATGTTGTTTAGTCTTTTTTGTTGTTACTGTTTCTACAGTAACTTGCAGTTAGGTAGATATATTTAATATCTACAGTGCTTTTATGCACTTATATATAATGTAACTTTTTAATGTTAATGTCAAGTAATTTTACCATTTTCATGGTATCAGAGCAGAAAACAAACCCTAAAAAATTCGTGGGCTTTATCAAAAGGTCATAATTCAAAATTTTTCCTATGCTAGGGTTTCTGGGCCTTGTTCTTGGCAATTTTCTTCTGGCCGCGCGTTTCTTTTTCCGCCATTTTTCTGGTGTTTTCAGACTTCTGGCGCGCGACTTCCTGCATTCTTGGCGCGTCCTCTGCTGGGCATTTTTTTGCGTTCTTTTTTTTCTGCGTTTTTCTCGTCGAATATGAGCCTCAAGAAACAGTTTTCTGCGTTTTCTAGCCGCGTGTTTTCTGGGTGTATTTTTTTTAAAAAAATGCATCTTTCTTCTGCTCGTGGCCGCGCCATTTTTTGCTTCTTTTTGGACGCGATTTTGCTCATTATATGGTCGCATTTTTACAACCCTAGCTTTGCTGTGGCATTTCTTCCTGTTGGACGCAATTTTCCGTGCTTTCTGTGCTGCGTTTTTTCCAGATTTTTCAAAAATCGTGGCCATTTTCTCATTTTCTCCAAGCCGACTAGGGTTTTGTCCAAAGCTCTTTCGTTTCAGGTCAGAAAATTTTTCTGCTTTCAGATTCTTGGTGGGTTTTCCGTGATCTCAACTGGGTCGTCGTCCATTTTTTCTGGGTACCTCGTTTTCTGTGCCTCAAAATTTGTGCCTCAGTTTGAAGTCAAATTTTTTTCTGATCGCAGATTCCTTTTGGGTTTTGCGAGATCTCAACTGGGTTGTCACTAGATTTTTTTGGGTACCTCGTTTTTTGTGCCTCAAAATTAGTGTTGTCAAAATTTTCTGGGTATTCTTCCATCCTTCTGGGTTTTTATTTATCTTTTTTGGGTTTTCAATAAAACCTCAAAATCCGTGTTCAGGTTTCTGTATTTCTGTTTTCTTTGCATTATCTTGCCTTCACCTGTTTGACTGTGAGGTACGTGATGGCATCTCTCATGAACATAATGCTCGAAAGCAGCCAGAAGTTCAACGGGAAGAATTACAACACCTGGAAGTAGCGTATGCTGACCATTTTTGAGTATCGGTGTCTTGATGCGGTTGTTTTAGGTACATCACCTCGACCCACTGTAGCCGGAAAGGATCAGGATAAATGGGATGAACGCAACCGAGAAGCCGTCATGCTCATCAAGCTTTCTGTCACTGACGATCAACTGCCACAAGTGTCGTCAGGAAAAACAGCTGCTGAGGTATGGACAACCCTAAAGGATCTTCATGAAACGTCAGATAAGAGTCGTGCATTTTTTCTTAAGAACATGCTTTTTTCAATAATGATGGACGAGAAGCACACTACTCTTCAAGAGCATCTGACAAAGATCAAAGAGATTCGAGACCAGCTGGAAGCCATTGGACGAAAGATGGAGGAAGAGGACATGGTTGTCATTACTCTGAAGAGTTTGCCAAAGTATTACGAGCATTTCATTGAGATGCTCAATATTACTTCAACTAATGTTGACTTGAAGTTTCCAGACTTGTGTAACAAGCTTCTACAACAGGATCGTTGGAGACAGCAGTTTGGAAGCAGTGCCAGTTCGTCCTCCACAGAACAGGCGTTCTCAGCCAAATCTTCTGCTAAGAACAAAGGGAAGCCTCAATCTTCTCAGCCGAAAGGCTCTGGTTCTTCACAGGACAGCAAGAAGAAGAAGAACGTTCAGTGCAATTATTGCCACAAATTCGGTCACCTTAAGGCTGATTGTCGTACTCGGTTGGCTTCTGAACAAAAGAAGTCAGGAGGATCTCAACAGAAGGCACATGTCGCTGAGCACACTGAGCAGAAAGAGTCTGCATTCTATGCGTTTATGGCCAAGAGAACTGCAGATCCGGTACATTCTTCTGCTTGGTATATTGATTCCGGGGCTTCGTGGCATTTTACTCATCGTCGGGATTGGTTCACAAAATTTGAACCCTTCTCAGATTCTGTCATTTTCAGAGGAGGAGAAGAGTACATAGTTGCTGGTAAGGGCACTGTCCAGATTCACTCAGGAGGAAGAAATCTACTCTTTCTCGATGTCTACTATGTTCCCGGCATGGAACATAATCTCCTCTCCGTCAGTCAGATCATGCGGCATTCTCCCTAGTTAGATGTTCTTTTCAGTTCATCCATCTGCAGCATCGTTGATAGGGAGACTGGTACAACAATTGCGATGGGACTTGAGGATCATGGTCTGTATCGACTTGCTGATTCCGGTGATTCTTAGGAGCACGCTCTCGCAGCCCGAAGTACAACCATCATCAAACTTTGGAATCAGCGTTATGGGCACTTGAATGTCCACTACCTCTCTCAGTTATCTCGGGAGGGTCTTGTTGCTGGTCTACCTGAGATCCAAACTAAAAATCATGGAGTTTGTGGAGCTTGTCAAGCTGGCAAGCAGCATCAGACACCGTTCTCGGATGGTGATTCTTGGCGAGCCTCCAAGGTACTTCAACTGGTTCACGCTGATGTATGTGGGCCAATGAATACTCCTGTTATTGGGTCCAGGTACTTTTTATTGTTTGTTGATGATTTCAGTCACAAAATGTGGGTGTATTTTCTTAAACAAAAGTCAGATGTGTTCAACACATTTCAGCAGTTCAAAGCCTTAGTTGAGAAAGAATCGGGTTCTCAAATTGTTACTCTAATGTCAGTTAATGGGGGGGAGTTTTGTTCAGCTGACTTCTCTTCTTTTTGTGCTGCACACGGCATTAAACGCCAACTTACCACACCCTACACCCCTCAGCAGAATGGTGTCATTGAACGCAGGAATCGCACCATTACTGAAATGGCTCGTTCTATGCTAGAGTACAGAAATGTACCTAAGAAATACTGGGCTGAAGCAGTCTACACTGCCGTGTACCTCCTGAATCGGTCACCTACACAAGCCGTTAAGAAGATGACTCCCGAAGAAGCCTGGTCAGGACGCAAGCCTAAGGTGGGCCATCTGAAAGTCTTCGGTTCTACCGCTCATGTATGGATTCCAGATGCTAAGCGTACCAAGTTGGACTCCAAGAGCCAGACACTTATGTTTACTGGCTACAGCGACAATCACAAAGCCTACAGGTTGGTTGATGTGGAGACAGATCGTCTTATATTCAGCTGTGATGTTGTGATTGATGAGACTACAGGTCCCTTTGTTCCTACCACAAGTCCTGCGGATCAACCTATGAAGGTTCCTGATGAGGGTGTTCGTCTTCCTCTTGGTTCCCATGATGGGAGGGCTTCGGAGCATTCTGACTCTGAAGATGAGGAGTCTACTGGTCCTGATCTCGCACCACCTGACTTTCCTCAGGATTCACATCCAGATGACCTTGTTCCAGAAATCCGAAGAGATGCTGTTACTCCTGTTTCAGATGTTGGCACTTCTACTCGTCGGCCTAAGTGGTGGGCCAAGACAATCGGCGATCTTCATGATGATGAACTCATTGAGGGTCGATGAACTCGTAGCAAGAGCAAGCAGTAGTCCACAGTCAACTTCGCTCTTATGGCCAACATCCACAGTATCTACGAGCCTCATACATATTCAGATGCTAAAGGAATTCCAGAGTGGGAACAGGCTATGCAGACAGAATATCAGTCTTCTGAAGAATCACACCTGGGTTCTTTCTGATCTTCCTCCTGGGAAGGAACCTATCAGTTGCAAATGGGTTTACAAGGTCAAGTATCATGCAGATGGTACTTTGGATAAGTACAAAGCCAGACTGGTTGCTCGGGGATTCACACAGCAGGAGGGCATCGATTACGAGGAGACATTCACTCCTACTGCCAAGATGAGCACCATTCGTCTTCTTCTCGCTATTGTAGCCCAATTTGGTTGGACAGTTCATCAGATGGACGTCAAGAGTGCCTTCCTCAATGGTGATTTGCAG
Organism: Sequoia sempervirens; assembly: GCA_007258455.2. Taxonomy (NCBI): domain Eukaryota; kingdom Viridiplantae; phylum Streptophyta; class Pinopsida; order Cupressales; family Cupressaceae; genus Sequoia; species Sequoia sempervirens. The sequence continues at coordinate 566,729,844 of VDFB02270651.1, read as the reverse complement.
GAAGAAGTCTACATGACGCAACCTCCTGGTTTCAAGGTTGCCGGTAAAGAACATCAAGTGTGTAGGCTCGTGAAAGCACTCTATGGACTCAAACAGGCTCCCCGTGCATGGTATTTCAAGATTGATCAGTACTTGGTTGATCATGGTTTTCAGCGTAGCCCTTCTGACAGTAATCTGTATGTCAAACACTCTAGTGATGATATCCTATTTCTTGTTGTCTATGTTGACGATTTGATCATTACTGGTAGTTCAACACATTTGATTGAGGCAATCAAACAAGCTTTGTGTCAGACTTTTGACATGATAGATCTAGGGCTTCTCCATTATTGTTTGGGTATTGAAGTTTGGCAGACCAATGGTAGCATCTTCATCTCTCAGTCAAAATATGCCAGAAGTTTGCTTGACAAATTCCAAATGCAGGATTGCAAACCTGCTTCCACACCCATGGAGAAGGGGTTGAAGTTGTCAGCCAACTCTGATTCACCTCCGGTCAATGAAACGACCTTCAGGCAACTAGTGGGCGGTCTCATCTACCTCGCTGCCACTAGACCTGACATCAGTTTTGCAGTGAGCTACATCTCTCGCTTCATGACATCTCCTAAAGCTGATCATTGAATTGCAGCGAAGCGGGTGCTGAGATATGTTAAGGGCACTTCCGACTATGGAATTCTATATGGCAGATGCAAAGATCCAAAGCTGATTGGTTACACAGACTCAGATTGGGCAGGTTCCGTGGATGATAGAAAATCTACTTTTGGGTATGTATTCAGTTTGGGTACAGTTGCTGTAACATAGACCAGCAAGAAGCAACAGGCAGTGGCTCTTTCCTCGATAGAAGCTGAATATTGAGGAACTGTTAAAGCAGCATGTGAGGCAGTTTGGCTTCGTAGGATGCTTTCTGACATGCACATGTCACAAGCAAGACCTTCTCCTTTGTACACTGATAACCAAGGGGTGCTCAAACTGGCCAAAAATCCAGTCTTCCATGAACGTACCAAGCATGTCGAGCTTCATTGTCACTACATCCGCAAGCTGGTAGAAGACGGATCAGTTCAGCTGCAATATGTTCCAACCGCGGATCAGATTGCAAATATTCTCACCAAGTCTCTGAGCCCGGACAAGTTTGTAAAATTTAGGGGGCAACTTGGTGTTGTTGATGGATTGACCATTAAGGGAGGGTGTTAGAATAAATTATATTCTTATATTTATTTAATGGTCAATGTTGTTTAGTCTTTTTTGTTGTTACTGTTTCTACAGTAACTTGCAGTTAGGTAGATATATTTAATATCTACAGTGCTTTTATGCACTTATATATAATGTAACTTTTTAATGTTAATGTCAAGTAACTTTACCATTTTCAAGTGCAAGTGTCCAAGTTGATGAGGATTTGCATAATTCAGTGGTGATAGATGGATATGAATTAGATGAACTTTCGTGTAGAGAAGAAGAAAAAAAAGATAACGAATAGGAAAAACAAGATGAAGAGGAAGAAGCTCTGGAAAAGATCCCTAAAACCCCTAAGTATGTGGAGAGAAATCATTCTTAAGAACAAATTATTGGAGAAAAAAGCAAAGGAGTGCTGACAAGAAGGAAAGCTGTTGAAGAAGAGTCATGTGAAAAAGGAACAATTTTTCAGGGAGAGAGAAACATGTGCAAGAGAAATTCAGTTGATGAAAGAATCATGTAAGGGGGAGAGTGAGTAAAGAGAAAAGAGAAAAGGCTATGTTCAAAGTTGCGTCTTTGATGGATTTTCACATTATGTGTTGCCATCAATGACAAAGGGGGAGATTGTTGTAAGTATGTGCAGATTAGTGTTGTCATTGATGTCAACAGGCTTGTGTTGTCATAGATGTCAACTGTATGTGTTGAGGAAGATTGGTGTTGAAGATGAACAGTTGGTGTTGTCCATGCTTTGATTTGTTGCATTATGTTGTCATCAGTTAAGCTATTGGTGTTAACCTCTGGTGTTACTTGGATAAGCTTCTATCTATGGTTGTGGTAGTGCTGAAGATGTTGTGGATGTGTCTCTGGTGCTTGGTTTCCAAGCGCTTTTGAGAAAATTTGATAAAAAGAGGAAACAGAGTGTTGCAGTGTTGTTCTAAGTTATAGAGAGGTGTTATGGTTTTTCTCCGCATTTCTTCTAGGTTAAAGATCTGCCTATGCAATTCAGATATGGTTGTAAGAGGTGTTCAAAGATGCTATATTCAAGAGATGGTGTGCTAGATTGTCGTATAGTAGAAGTTGTGTTCACTAGTGTGTGACTGTGCATTGAAGAGGTGTCTAGAAGAAATGTTTTTGCTCCACATTTCTCCTTAGTTATGCTTTAGGTCTTATGATTCTGAAGGTGTGTTGATGGTGTTGATAGTTTACCGCAATCAAGAGGATTTGAGGTTTGGTGCTTTGGAAGTTAGTTTTCAAAATAACAGTTTGAAATATTTGTTTGAGTGTACTAGGTTTGTACATTTTTCAGGTGGAATTTGTTGTGAAGGAGTTTGATGGATTTCAGGGTGTTTGAGGAATATTCAAGTGTGGTTTGTTTGCAAGTTGTCTTTGGGTTTGAAGAAGTGTGTGCTTAAATGTTTAATGGTGTTTGCATGGGTAACGGCTAATCTGGTGTTTACACTACATGTGAAGGATAAATATTGTTTTTGGTGGCGAGTGTTTAAGTGGTGTTGTTGATTTGGGTCCCAATTAAGTTTTGATGTGGTTCACATTCACTTCTACCTACCACAAAAGTGTTTTGGCGCTAACCTAATTTGAATTTGCACGTTTCAAGTGCATAGGTGACCTTGGAAAGGGTTTCAAGGTTGAGGAGGGTATAAGTACGAGTTGAATTGTTGAAGGAGGTCAAGATATATGAAAATGTGAAGTGTTTGATACGAATGATGCAAAATTGAGTAGAGCAGTGTGAACTTTCAAGTGTTGAATTACCAGATGCAAGGAGCAGAAGGTGTCAGCAAACATTCAAACAGACTGCAAAGGCGTCGGAGCTGTTGTGGTGGAATCTATGTTGCATTGAGATTATGTTCTCTGTGTAACATTTCTTCTTTATCTTCTTTTCATTCCGACAGTGAGCCTTGACTATAAGCCTTTCTAGAAAATGTGTCCTATTTTGGTAGTGAGCCCTTATAACCGATTTTGCAATTACTTATATTGTGAGTGAATCCTAATCATGGTTTTTCTCTTATTGGGTTTTCCATGTAAAATCTGGTGTTCTCCTGTGTATGGTGTTAAAGTTGTTTCAGTTTCAATTTTATGCTTTTCATGCTTATTCATCTTAACAGATCAAGGGTTTAATGAATGCTTGTGGATCTGAATGTTATTGAGGGTTTTGATGTTATGATAAGATACAATTGATTCACCCCCGCAGCCCCCCCTGCTCCCCCCCTCTTAGTTGTCTATTGCATTAAACACCTTAGTGGCCTTTTGAACCCCTTAATTTTGATAGTATTACTTTTTCAAACCTATGCAATACCTCATTTAAGGATGTTGTAAATGGGTCAAATAAGTTATTCTTAATGAAATGTATCACTTTTTCACAATTAGGTCGAATTATCCCGTCAATTTTTGGTGGTGGACAATAAAGATGGTCATCGGTTTTCTCATTCATAAATGAGTCGTCTAGTCCTAAAGATGACATGGATTTAATTTTGTTTTTATTTTGAATTATAGATTCCTCTTTATTAGTTAAGGGAGGATAGTATCTAGTGCTAGTTGTAACCAGAAAAATTTAGAGCATATGCTAAGACAAGTTTTGAAAATTATAGTTTGACTAAAACTTGACAACTAAATTAAGGATGTTATTTTATGTCTAGTAGTAAATTATAAGGAATTAACCTTATGTAATCTTTATAAGGTTTCTAATTTTTTTTTTCAAATTCCAAAAATTACAGTCTATAGAGCAAAATAATGAAATAGTTTTACTTAACTTTGATCACTAAATTAAAGATTTTTTTGAATAATAAATTATAAAGAACATACACTACCTAATTTTTGATAAACTTTCCAAAAATGTAAAAATTTAAAAAAATCTAGAAATTTCAGCCTATAGAGCAAATTAATCAAAATAAATAAAACCTCAGTTAATGTTGGAAAACATACCTTCAAAGTATAATTTTTTTTGAAAGCTTATCTACTACATACCTCAAAACCCAAAAGAATTAGACCAAAATTCACATTGGTTTTGAAGATATGGTGGAAAGCAAATGTTGGCCCAAATCGTAACTTTGCTACCACTTGTTATGATATTTATTGGAAATATTTATAAAAAATCATAAATATAGAAGACCACTTCAAGGGGGTTATCTCTGACAATTTAAAATAATATGACATGAATTGAATAACTGATGATATGATGATTTTGAAGGAACATCTCCCCTCTATTTATAGGCCTAACCATGTAGGGACATTCCTTCATCCTAATAAATAGTATTTAAGGTATTAACTAAAACTAATGTTAATGTTAAGGATGCCACAAGTGCTTAACTCATTATACTCAAAAATTTATATTATATTCTTAAGATATATGATATTAGGGTGATAACATTAGATAGAATATTAGGGACTTAACAGTTTAAAAATAAGAATAACAAATGATTGATAGATTTAGAACTCAATTTAAAATAAGAGAAATATGTGTTATGTAAATATGATATTATGCTGAAAATAGGAGAGATGTGCCAAGATAAAAATAAGAAAATATAATATACTCAGTGTTATGCTAAATTTGGTGAGTGTACCGTCTTAATAAAGAATAACTACTGATACTAGTGCATACGGAATTAATTCTACTCTTAGTAATGCCTTAAACACAAATGCATACAAATGAAGCTTGTTGTTACTTCTCTACTAATAGAAATTTGTATTTTTGTACTGTGTTATTGAAGGAAGAAGTGTCATTATATTATTATGTTATTGAGGGAAGAACACCTTTAGAGAAACATAGATAAGACTAACTTGAACAAGTATAGATATGGTGGTGGATAGAGGATGTTATTTTGATAAGTATGATAAGGTATAATAGTATTTTGATGAAGATATGAAGATGGATGGGATGTAAATATAAAAATACAGGAAAGTGGAAAAGTGGAATTTGTTAGGTAAAAAGTGGATGTAGTTTGGAAATAAAAATTGAAAGAGGAAGCTTGCAAATGTAGAAGGAAACATTCATAATCAAGAGGGTGTTAAACCTTTATCTTTTGACCTATACCTTAAGTACCACTATTTCATAACATTTAGACATGAGTTTATTATGGAGGAAATCAGTTAGGACAAAAATATTAGCAATATCATCATGGTTAGATCTTCCCTAAAATGTTGAGATTTCACAATATACCTTCTATTCATTATAAAAAGCTAATCTTCGTGGTCACTTCAATCTTCTTCTTTTAGGTAAACTATTCTATGAAGATTTTAATTTATCAAAGTCTTAGTTTGATCGATGGCCATGGTTGGATTTAATCCAGGACTAAATGAGAAGACTACAGATTCATTAATTCTTGGTATATAGGTAATGCTAAATTAAAAGAAAGGAAGCAATGCAAAGAAAAGATTAAGAGATGAATTAAAAATCAGGAAAATAACAAACAAGTAGAGTCAAACCCTAGGGTAAAGCTAGAGAGTCATAGAAAGTACTTTTTCAACAAATTATAGAGAAATAAGTGGAAGTTAAAAGTACATATAAATATAAATTTATAGGTCTAATAAATAATAGTACAATTAATTTAAATTATGCCTAAATAATAAATACAAGTTGAATCTAATATAATGATAAATTAAATGAAATATTAGAACTACTTAGCTTTTGATTATGGTATAAGTCAATGTAGTCAATTAAGATAAATTAAATGAAATATTAGAACTACTTAGCTTTTGATTATGGTATAAGTCAATGTAGTCAATTAAGATTGTGTAGAAGTGTATGGCAGTTAATCTTGGGTATCATAAATCAGATTTGGAGTATAATTGCTATAGATAATGTATCATTTTTGTCTAATCCATTATCAAATAGGATTGTTTATGATTTTGTACTAAGACTACATCATTTTATCTTCCCCATTGAGATTTTATTTGTCATTATTGCCAACCTATGAAGTTTGCACTCCCTTAAAACTTATTTTGGAAAAAAGGTAGTGTTAATTAACATCTTTAAGATTCTTTTATGCTAGGATTGAATTTTTAAACTTCTTTATGTCTTGGTTTGACCCCTTTGATTATTTTCATGGTCAAATCACTTTCTATATTTTCGCAAGAGGTCAAATATATCAAAGACATGCAAGATGCCTAGTGTAGTATTTTTTATGTAAATATAGAGGGATATATATGATATGATGCTTTGCAATTTTGATTGAATGTTGTTGTCTATAATGTGTTATTTCATTAGATGTAATCTAGTTACCTATGACTTGTCCTTAAATATGAAATCCTAGGTGGTAAAATTGAATGTTGTTGCATGTGAGATGATGGACAACAATCCATTTGTGGGAGGAATTGAGCTTGTGATGAGTGGAAGTCAAGTTTGTGTAAGGTGGATAAGGTTATGGGGGTGTTTATTCTTAGTAAAAAATTGCACCTAAGATTTATTTTAGGGTATAAAACTAATAGGAATCATTTTAGGTTTCTGCTTGTAGAGATGAACTAATAAAGATATAGGAATTAATTGGGTTATTTCAGCTTATGCATAATAATATATTGAATTCAACACTAAAATGACACATCTAAAGAAAAGATCAAAATAAGTGCAAAACTTTTGACTGTTTTCTCCACATTTCAAGTATCAAGTAGTGATAATTTACTATGCATAACATATTTTTATATAGAGTTTTTTATTTCATTATTGAGAAAATAATAATATGGGTTAATTATCTAAGGTATGAAAAGGTCTAGATGGCAATAATTTGTCACGATTTTATCTATTAATACCATTTTTATTAAATAAATATTTTTTAACTAATGACTTGTTACATAACTCATTTAATCGAAAAAGGATAAAAATAATATAATTATGTGAGTTCTATTCACCAAAAATAACAAAATATGCTTTAGATCTTTTGTACACATGACAGAAATTTATGTAAAATATGTTAAAAATTTATTAATAGTTTATGGACTAACATTTTATGTGTCAATAGACATTACATTTGGAATTGGAGAACTTGCGAAAAGAGACAACACATTTAGAGAAAATGTACAAGTAAGAACATTGAATAGTATGATGAAATTATAATATTTTTACAGATTATAAAATGCAACAAATGTTTCTACTTATTTTAGCTAGTAAACATCTTATTCTTATGGCAGACATATGAATGGTGAAGACTTGGATGTTCTAAATTTTAAAAAGCTGCAAAAAATTGAAAAGAAAATGAGTTTGAGTGCTAGAAAGATACGTTTGAGAAAGGTAACTTATAATAGCTTTTGAATGTAGTTTAAAATTTCAAAGGTTTTTTTTTTTTATGGTTTATGCATTACATTTATTATTATCAAAATTTTGTGATCTTAAAGTGGTATGAATATTTTCTTCCTTTTGAAAAATATTCAAAAATAAAACAAATTTATAATATTTTACAATTAATTTTAGTCAAAGTTAGATTGTCTTATGAATTTAAACTTTGCAGGATAAAGCCTTAGTAGAGAATGTTGGGTATCTAAAAATGAAGGTAGTGTATAACTTCCTTCTCAAGGAGTAATATACTTACATACAATTTTTAGTATTTTAAATTTTTTTTGCTATTTATTTTCTTTTCTATCGAGTTTGTAAGTAATACAAAAATATTATTAATTTTTTTAATGAGAACTACATAATTAGAGGGGAGAGAATTTATAAATGCATTTCCTTTGAATCTTTTGTTAATGTTGATATTGTTTTTTGATAAATAGAGAGGGGTCTATTGTGGACCTCACTCATGAGTTTTCATTATATTCATGCTTCCAAATTTATGTATTTAAGGATATTTTTGGCTTTCAAGGATGGTATTTGAGGCATAGGAGGCCAAAGATGCTTGAGTTGAGGGCAACACATGGTGGATTCTCACATAGGCATCTTTCAAAAGGGTAAGAAATCTTTGGAGAATTGTAACTTCCTATCCAAGCTAAAAATTAAACCAATGCTTGCAAGAAAGAGGGAAAATAGGAGGTAAATGATTTAGAGAAAGAGATAAGGGTTAGGGAAATTAAATTAAAGTAGTGGGTTGAGGGGGGGAAAATAAAGGGATAAGTATACCCTCCCTTCCATACACAATTAATCCTCATCCATGGAAATACAATTACTTATGTCAAGGTTGCAATCAACTTAAATTATCTGAACTTGTTTGTGTAGAAAACATAAAAATCTACTATAATCTAAAGTACACGCAAACAAACACAAGAATCATTAAGAAATTAGACCAAAGGCCACCCTTTTATATGAAATATGAAGACTAAAATCTTAAAAAATATTTTATTAATAAAGAGCCAAAGGATCCATTAGAGTGAAACCATGCATGCCCAAAAAGTTTATAGATTTGGTTGTGTTTGCCTATGTGTTTTAGTGACTTTATGTAAGCCTACCTCTTATAATCATTTTGAGATAATATAATTGTTTGTCGAAAATTTATGTAAGTTTGTCTTGTATTTTCCCCTATGTGCTTAGCATACTATAAAGTTTGTAAATGAAGGGCACACAATCTGTTGAGGGGGGGGGAGGGGTGAATCAATAGATCAAATCTATTTAAAATTCTTAACTCAAATGCACATATCGGAAACCACACTTAAATCAAAGAAGAAAGCTAATGATCAAGGAACAACATAAGCACCCACATCTGCACAAGTAAACACTAGATATACGTGGAAACCCAAGATGGGAAAACCACAGTGAGAAAAGCTGCTTGGATCTACTGCCCAAATCTAGCCTCACAATGCAAAAATATACAAATTAATTTTACACACTAAAAAGGCTCCAACCTACTAGAGACAATAATCCCCTATTGTGTTTGTAGGCACCAACCTACTAGAGATACCAATCCCCAAATGAAACAATACATTAGGTAGAACACCAGTCCTACCGAAATATAATGATAAAGCTTGCAGATCTTCAAAGTGACTCAACACAACTAACGCTCTTCCTCATTGCAACATTGTAAATTGTCACCCTCGACAATTTTACACTATGTTTTACTCCCTTTTAAGGTATTGTACCTAACTAAGCATTCAGCTTCCTAAATTATGTATTTATAGCTTATTTTAAATATTTTACAATAATTTACAAGTATAAAACAAATGCTCTCCTTTACTACTTTGTCCCTAACTTTTAAACTTTCTTAAAATAGGGTTGGGACAGTGGTGCCTAGGGTGACTATGTCCCCCTATTTTGGATCTAGATATAAATATGTCGATTGTGACACTTTATTATTTGATATTCAAATACTTAAAGTCAGTTGTCAGGATTTAATTTTTGGGAAATTGAATAAATGCCTATAAATACCTAGTTATTGCATTATTTGAACATTGACAAGATCTAAGACACACAATTGAGCAAATACTATTGTCAAGAACACTATTAAGCATTCAAGAGAATCATTTTAAGAGCATTATTACAAAAATTCGAGATCCAACATCATGTCTAAGTTTATGTGTGTTCATGTTACTTTGTGAAGGTTAACATTGTTGTCGATCTCCAAGCAATCAAGCATTCAAGCAAATCTATCAAGCAAGATCCAAGATCCTTGAAGTGATGTGTGTGACTTCAGTCCTTCAAGGAATCCATTGAAGGGTGGTGATTTATAACAAGTGGTTCACTCATCATTTCCTTCCTTTACTTTATCGGTTTATCGTTGACATTGACATTGTGGAAGTGGAAACACTAACATGGGGTTTGATTGAGGCAAGCCCCTAAAATAGCAGAACATTTTCCCTCTTTGTGAATGTGCAAGTTACAGGTTGAAAAGGATCAAAGGAAGTTTGAAGACACTTTGCTTATTGTTGCATTTGAAACCCTAGTCCATGACAACCCATGAAAGTCAATTATAGAAATATCCAGAAGTGATCTGGATAGTTTGAAAGTGGGAAATGAAAGTACAGATCTAAAAAAGCCCTAGTAGATTAGTGGCGCCCCCTATACCAACGTTTGGACAATTTTTGTTGAAATTTATATCACGGGTGCATAGTGTCCTCCCCTTTCTATTTCTGGTGTCTGATTTCCTCTGTAATATTCCAAATCTATTGTTTTGTATAAAAGTGATAATTTACTTCATTAGGACAATTAGATCATTGCATCTCATAACCCCCCTATATACACATATATGAAATATTTTAGGAAAGACCTTTTCAAATCCACAAAGGGTTCCCCATTACCCATTTGTTTCATTTTTGGTGAAAGCATGGTGCATAACGTCTTTCATGTGTCACGCCTCAAGAAGGCACTTGGACAAAATCTTGTGGCTACTTCAGAATTACCTCCATTGGATGAGGAAGGTCAGTTGGTGTTGATTCCAGAAGAGATTCTTGATACTAGAGAGTGTTCCTTGAGAAGAAGAACAATCAAGGAATACTTGGTTAGATGGAGGAACTTGCCTACTGAAGATGCCACGTGGGAAGGTGAACATATTTTGTTGCATCCATCTTTTTGGTTGCTTGAAGACAAGCAATCACAAGGAGGGCGGACTGTAATGTCCCCTTCTCATCAGTGATATGTTCAAATGCTCATCAGCCTATTCCGGAGGCCCGTAGGCTCGTTGAGGTAAAATTAGGGTTTCCATGTTTTGGAGGTTCTATAGAATTTCTGGGAGTTTACTATTTTTTGTAAATTCTATTTTTGGCAGTATGAAGTTTGTCAGCTTTCAGGACTTCATTTCCAGTTGGAGCAATTATTTGAATTCAAGTTCTGGCTTCTAAAAGCTTTATTTGGTGAATTTCATAAATAAAGGCATTAATGTTATAAATTGCAGTTGACCCCTTGGCCTAAGAGAATAACTTCAAGCTGTGTTAAAAGGTGGTCTTGAAGGGGTCACCTTCATATGGATTAAATATTATTTAAAGTTTAAATGCCTTGGGAAAAAAGGACACCACCCTTTTGAGGAGTTATGTTTTAAAAATAAAGTGAAATTGTATTCTTGCAAAAGGGACGCCTCTTGAAGAATTATTTGAATTTTGGAAATCTGAAGAGTCTCTTTGTGACTCTTGGTGTACCTTCTTGAGAAATTTAAGAGACTTCTACTCTTCTATAAAATAAATTCTTTGCTCCAACTTTGGTATCCATTATGATTATCATATTGTTATGCTATCGGAATGACTTCATGAATTTAGCTTCGAGGAATGCTTACCTCTTAGCATTTATCCAATTTCGTGTATGAAAGATAACACCTAGTTGGTTTTGGGACTGCTTCTCATCTAGACTAGCAGATTGAGTTCGAATGTTAAAGAATTTTGGAGTTTTGTCAATTTTGAAGTTGCTGATGCAGCTACTACTGAAAGTGAATTTTGCTAGCAGCTCTTTGAATAAATTTTATTCTGTTCTGGGTATCTTTGCTATGCATTTGTAGACCTATGGCGACCCTTCTTACAAAGTGGCAGATTTTATATTGAAGTTCTTGATTTTTAAGAAGCAAATCGCCCCTCATGAAGGTCGTACCATTCTTGGTGCATTGAAAATCGTGCAAGAATTAAATGTTGAGTTTTTGTTGCTGTTTCTTCATCTAAACTTGGGCGCCTATCCTCCAGTAGCACATTGGTTTTCGTTTCACGTAAATCGGAGGTAATTTGATGAAGTTATGAGCATTTTATGATGTTACATTTGCTAATCAAAATTCCAAAAATTTTGTTTTTATATCAGATCCATGAGATTTCAGTTTTGGTCTTTATTTTATCATTGGAAGAGTAAAAGAACATTGCTAGTATTCATTTTTCTCTTCTTAGCTTTGTTCTCATCATTGTAATTAGTAATTTGCAGATTTGTGATTGTAAGGTTGAGAATTTAGTAGTACTAATCCAACTATTTTAAGTCTCTACAATTACTTGATATATTCCATATTAATTACCCTTGGATGGTTTACGGCCAGTGTGGAGAACAAACATTTGATATCTCTTTGTATCCACTCTCAAGTGGTGAATCCCCACTCTTAAGTGGATGCTCGCCGCAACAGATGAATTAGATAGATGTATCTTCATGGCTGGTTATCCGCCTAATTGTTTCAGTTTCAATTAATAACTCCGTCATATGTTAGCACCTCGCCCTCAGTGGGATCTTGAGTGCACATTCTTGACGTTGAGTTTGTTTCATTTCAAGTTATTGTTTTTTAATTTCTCTGCCATATGACAACACCTCTCCTTCCTTGGGATTGAGTGTGCATTCTTGGCACTAAGATCTTTGAAACCTAGATTTCAATTTTAATGCTAACACTAATTCAATTGGCGAAGTGTTCATTGTGTGAAAATTTCAATTAAAAAATTGGTTAGCATATTTCAGTGGTATCAGAGCAGAAGACCCTGCCATCCTGTGGCATTTTGCAATTGGTTGTCTGATGAGTGAAAGAGACACTATACCATTCACTAGAAGTCAAGCCAAAACTTAGCATCAGTTTCCACCTGTTCCAGAGGCAGAGACATTTTCCGAAGCCTTGAGGGATCTTGGAAAAACAGTGGAAGGTACAAAAAAGTCAGTGGAAGAAGTTGGTCAAATAGTTGAAATAATGTCAGACAGTGTTAGGCAAGCTAATGAGGAGAGGGACAGAGATGAGAAGAAGTTTGATGGAATGATAGACATGATGACCTGATTATTGTCCAAGTTGGATCAGCAAGCAACACATAATGTTCTTCAGCCCCAAAATAATCCAACTGGTGAAAGCAGTGGAGTTAATGGAAAATATAGTAATGGCAGTGCTGAGGTGAATAAAGGAGATAGAATTTTGGGTTAGCATGCTGCAATTCCTAGTGGGTCATCCTCTAGACTTCTTTTCCATGTCTTCACGCCAAGGGAAGAGCAACAACCGGTTGAAGCTACACCAACTTTTACTGATGATGCACGTCAAGCTTACATGGAGTATGCTTCTTTACCTCTCGATTTGAGAGATGCTTGGACCTTTGATCAGTACATGAATCAAAGGAGTCGGAGAAATGGAGGAAGGCATGAGCAACGTCCTCCTATGGTGCCTAGAAATGATTTCTACCAAGCTTTTGGAAAGATAACTATGGATCATTTTGATGGTAGTAATAAGTGTACAGCCAGATCATGGGTGCAGAAGCTAGATAACTATCTCTCTCTCAGACCAATGTTGGAAGAAGATGCTATCAAATTTGCTACCTTGCATTTGGATGGGATAGCTCACGAATGGTGGACTCATGGTTTGGTCACTCTTGTCCATAACCTCATTCGCACCTATGATGAGTTTACCAATAAGCTAATTGAAAGATTTGATACCAAGGATCCTGAGTTGAGATTCAGAGAATTGGCTCAGTTAAAACAACAAGGATCTTTAGACAATTATGTGGCTGATTTCCAGAGGTTATCAGTAATGGTGCCTAACATTACTGAAAAGAGACTTGTGGTTCTCTTTGTTGAAGGTTTAATGGAGCCTTTGAAGGGTTGGGTCCAAGCCTTTGATCCACCAACTTTAGATGAAGCCATCAAGAAACCTAGGAGCATGGAATTGGCAGCCCCAAGGCCTAAGTTTCATTCGAAGCCTTTAAGCCATAAGAAGGATAAAAAACATTCTTCAAACCTGCCAAAAAAGTTTCCACCAAGGTTATCAGAAGAGCTCAAAGAACAGCTTAGAAAAGATGGAACTTTCTACACTTGCCGTGAACCTTGGGTTAAGGGTCACCATTGCTATGGAAGAGGCAAAGCAAATCGAATGGAGGGCTATTCTTATTATGGATCAGAATCTGATTCGTCTGATCAACAATACAAATCAACTTGTAGTGAAGGTGAAGAAGCTCCAGAAGAGAAGACCGATGAGGTTGTAGATGGTAGTGCTTTTGTACAACTATCAAGTTTTCAGAAAAATGAGTCCTTTTGGGTTCATGGAGTAGTTAATTTACAAAGGATTGTTGCTTTAATTAACGCTGGAGCAACTCATAATTTTATTGATGAAGGATTAGTTGCTAAAAAGAGTTTGAAGACTGAAGAATTTGAAGGTTTCAAGGTAATGGTTGCAGATGGTTTTACTATGTCTTGCACAAGGAAGATTCCTAACCTCTCTATGCAATTGGGAAATTATGAGGTAAAAGATGTTTTTTATGTGGTGGGAATTGGAGATATTGATGTTGTGCTAGGCATACAATGGCTGCGATCTCTTGGTGAGATCACATTGAATTTACAAACTATGGAGCTTAAATTTCAGTCTAATGGAAGGAAGGTTGTTCTAAGAGGGATGTCAAATGGGGGCCCTTGAATTGTTTCTTTGAAGAGGATGGAAAGGCTAATCCATCACGATCAAGTTGAATGGGCTGCTGAATGTTTGGTTCTACCAGCTAATCCAGTGGAAGAGAAAAGGCAATATCACCCTGATATTCAAGCCTTATTTTCAAAGAAGAGCAAAGTATTTGGAAGCCTACCTCCTGGAAGACCTCTTGAAAGAGGTTTTGAGAATGTAATTGAATTAGAAGGAGGAGCAAAGCCCGTCATGACTACACCATACCATTATCCAAAGAAGCAAAAAGATGAGATCGAAAAAGCCATCAAGGAGCTATTGGAGATAGGTTTCATTAGACCAAGCAAGAGTCCTTTTGCTTCTACAATGGTGCTGGTCAAAAAGAAAGATGGCACAATGCGTATGTGTGTTGACTATCATGCATTGAATCAAAAGACAATCAAGAATAGATATCCTGTTCCTATGATAGATGAGCTTATTGATGAGCTCCATGGAGCTATGTTTTTCTCGAAGATTGATCTTCATTTGGGTTACCATCAAATCAGAATGAGGGAGACAGACATAGAAAAAACAACATTCAGATGCCACTTTGGGCATTTTGAATTCCTTGTCATGCCTTTCGGTTTGACAAACGCTCCAGCAACATTTCAATCTTGTATAAACAAGATTTTTAGACAGCACTTGAGGAAGTTTGTGCTCATCTTCTTCGACGACATCCTCATTTTCAGTAAGTCATGGGAAGAGCACCTTAAGTATTTGGAAGAAGTGCTTAGTATTTTGGAAGCGGAATGTTTGTTTTCCAAAGAATCAAAGTGTGAGTTCGAGATGACAGAGCTATTATATCTTGGCCACATTATCAGTGCAAAGGGTGTAAAAGTTGATTTTGAAAAGATAAGAGCCATTCTTGATTGGCCAACTCCAAAGAATGTTTCTCATTTAAGGGGTTTTTTGGGTTTATGTGGATTCTATAGAAGATTTGTGAAAGGATATTCTCATCAAGCAGCCCCTCTCATGGATCTTACAAAGAAAGGAGCTTGTCTTTGGACCAAGAAGGCACAAGAAGTTTTTGATAAGTTTAAGCAAATCATGAGTACATGTCCAGTGTTGGCTCTTCCGGATTTTACAAAACCGTTTGAATTGCAATGTGATGCTTCGGGTGAAGGTGTTGGAGTTGTTTTAATGCAAGACAAACATCCCATTGTCTTTGAAAGTCGGGAGTTGAGAGGAACAAAAAAAACTTACTCCATTTATGACAAAGAGATGATTTCCATCATGCATGCTTTGTCTAAATTCTGTCAATATTTGGTGGGAAGTAAATTTGTTGTTAAGACTGACCACAACAATCTTAAACATTTTATGCACCAAAAGGATTTGAATGAAAGGCAGCAGAAGTGGGTAAGTAAGCTTCAGGCATATGTAGAAACCCCTGTTCTCCCTGATTCTAAAAACTGCTTGTTTTGATTGTTTTTGAACGTGTTTATTGCATAAACCATTGAAGTGCGATTTTGAAAGAAATTGCTGAATAAATTTAGATAAAATAATACAACTCTGGAAATAGTATAATCTACTAAAACTCCTGATGCCAGACTATTTATTAATCTTTTGAAATGATTACAAATAAGATCCGATAACATGCAACTAAAAAGGCAACGATATTTTGATGAAAACTTGATTATTGCAGCAAGCTGAAAGAAAACTCTGTGAACGTTCTGTGATAACTTCTGAATGAAGATATCTCTCTGAATGCAATAGATCAGCTAATATTTCACAGCCTCTGAACTGCAACACTGAAGATGGCTCGTTCTCCAATTCCTGTAGACAACTGAAACCCTTGGCTTCGTTCTCCAGAAGAAGACTTGATCAAAAATTGATTTCATAACATAATGAACTTTCTTCACAATGAAAAATACTTATATTCTCAAGAGGATCGACTTTTCTCCAAAAAGGCATCATTTAAATAAAATTGAATTTTATCTTTTAATATTTCCAAAGTCTCGAACACACTTTTAATTATAAATTATAATTAAAAAGTGACCCCCTTCAATGTTGGTTGAACCCTTCAAGAAATCACTTAAGTTATAATATTAAATAATATTATAACTTTATATTATAAGCTTCAATAATTAATATTTAATTTGACAATTAAAATATTAATATCTTTCTCAATTTACGTCCGATTAACGAACTGTCTGAAGCTGAAGAATAAGTGATTAACTTTTGCACATGACCAAACCATACTGCTAAAAATAGCAGGGGTGCTCCGCTGAATGACCTAACTTACTAAAAATAGCAAGTCAAGAAATGATGTCCGAATGACCCCGAACGAAAGCCAACTAGTAAGTTCTGACAATCCGAAGCCAAGCCAAGCTCCAAAAGAGACCCTCTAACCATACATATTAGCCTACGAGGGCTAAGAATAGGCTAAATTCACCGAACTCTAATGCTCGCAAAGTTGGGGACATTACAGCATATGACTTTGACATTGAATATGTCAAAGGGAAAAATAACATAGTGGCTAATGCCCTTTCAAGAAGGCCTCATTTGCAGTCACTTTGTGAGTTATCAATAGATTGGAAGGAGTTAATTGCTGCTAATTATGCTAAAAATTAGTTTGCAACTAGCTTGCTTGAAGGTCATTTGGTTGATGAAAGGTATAAGTTGGTTGATGGGTTAATTTTCTATAAAGGTAGAATCTTTTTAGTGCATGAATCTAAGTTTAAAAAGAAGATTCTACAGTTTTTTCATGATGTTCCCCTTGCTGGTCATCAAGGCATGTTCAAGACTTACAAGCAGATTAGGGAAAGGTTTGCTTGGAAAGGGATGAAGGATGAGATCATGAATTACATAAGAGAGTGTTCTGTTTGCCAAAAGAATAAGAATGAACATTCTTTTCCAGCTGGTTTGTTGCAGCCCTTGCCAATTCCAAATAGAAAATGGGAGAGCATTGCAATGGATTTCATCACTGGGTTGCCTAAGGTACAAGGACGCAATTATATTTTTGTGGTGGTAGATAGATTGACTAAGTTTTCACATTTTTATGCTATTACAACTTCATTTACAGCAGCTCAAGTGGCTGAGTTATTCTTTAGAGAAGTTTTGTGGTTACATGGTTTACCTAAAACCATTGTCAGTGATAGGGACAAGTTCCTAAGTGCTTTTTGGCAAAAGATCTTCAGACTGAGTGGTACAGTGCTTACTCCAAGCACTAGTTATCATCCACAAATAGATGGGAAATTCGAGATTGTCAACAAGTGGCTAGAGGGTTACCTAAGAAATTATGTTTCAGGACAGCAAAGAGCTTGGATTAAGTGGCTTCATTTGGGAGAGTACTGTTACAACTCTTCCTATCATATGTCAATTAAGATGTCTCCTTTTATGGATCTTTATGGTTATGATGCTCCTAACTTTGTAGATTTGGTGTTTGGTGATAGTAGAGCTCCACAGGCAAAGGATATGCTTCAGCAGAACCAAGACATCTTGAAATCTTTCAAGGAAAACCTGCAACAAGCTCAAAATCAGCAGAAGTTATACACTGATCAGCAGCGTATTGAGAGATCTTTTGAAGTAGGAGACATGGTCTACTAGAGGCTTCAGCCCTATAGACAATCTACCCTTAAGAAGAGTGGTGCAAAAAAGTTATAGCCATGATTTTATGGTCCTTTTAAAGTCACCAAAAGGATTGGTGAAGTTGCATATGAGTTGGAGCTTCCAGCTGAAAGCATGGTGAATAACATCTTTCATGTGTCACGCCTCAAGAAGGCACTTGGACACAATGTTGTGGCTACTTCAGAATTACCTCCATTGGATGAGGAAGGTCAGTTGGTGTTGATTCCAGAAGAGATTCTTGATACTAGAGAGTGTTCCTTGAGAAGAAAAACAATCAAGGAATACTTGGTTAGATGGAGGAACTTGCCTACTGAAGATGCCATGTGGGAAGGTGAACATATTTTGTTGCATCCATCTTTTCGGTTTCTTGAAGACAAGCAATCTCGAGGAGGGCAGACTGTAATGTCCCCTTCTCATCAGTGATATGTTCAGACGCTCATCAGCCTATTTCGGAGGCCCGTAGGCTCGTTCAGGTAAAATTAGGGTTTCCATGTTTGGAGGTTCTATGGCATTTCTAGGAATTTACTATTATTAGTAAATTCTATTTTTTGTAGTATGAAGTTTGTCAGCTTTTAGGACTTCATTTCCAGTTGGAGCAATTATTTGAATTCAAGTTCAGGCTTCTAAAAGCTTTATTTGGTGAATTTCATAAATAAAGGCATTAATGTTATAAATTGCAGTTGACCCCTTGGCCTAGGAGAATAACTTCAAGTTGTGTTAAAAGGTGGTCTTGAAGGGGGACGCCATCATATGGATTAAATATTATTTAAAGTTTAAATGCCTTGGGAAAAAAGGACGCCACCCTTTTGAGGAATTATGTTTTAAAAATAAAGTGAAATTGTACTCTTGCAAAAGGGACGCCTTTTGAAGAATTATTTGAATTTTGGAAATTTGAAGAGTCTCTTTGTGACTCTTGGCGTACCTTCTTGAGAAATTGAAGAGACTTCTACTCTTCTATAAAATGAATGCTTTGTTCTAGCTTTGGTATCCATTATGCTTATCATATTGTTATGCTATCGGAACTTCATGAATTTAGCTTCGAGGAATGCTTACCTCTTAGCATTTATCCAATTTCGTGTTTGAAAGATAACACCTAGTTGGTTTTGGGATTGCTTCTCATCCAGACTAGCAGATTGAGTTCGAATGTTGAAGAATTTTGGATTTTTGTCAATTTTGAAGTTGTTGATGCACCAATAGCTGAAAGTGAATTTTTCTAGCAGCTCTTTGAATAAATTTTATTCTATTCTAGGTATCTTTGTTATGCATTTGTAGACCTATGGCGACCCTTCTTGCAAAGTGGCAGATTTTATATTGAAGTTCTTGATTTTTAAGAAGCAAATCGCCCCTCATGAAGGTCGTACCATTCTTGGTGCATTGAAAATCGTGCAATAATTAAATGTTGAGTTTTTGTTGCTGTTTCTTCATCTGAACTTGGGCGCCTATCCTCTAGTAGCACATTGGTTTTCTTTTCACATAAATCAGAGGTAATTTGATGAAGTTATGAGCATTTTATGGTGTTACAGTTTGCTGATCAGAATTCCAAAAACTCTGTTTTTATATCAGATTCATGAGATTTCAGTTTTGGTCTTTATTTTATCTTTGGAAGAGTAAAAGAACATTGCTAGTATTCATTCTTCTCTTCTTAGCTTTGTTCTCTATCATTGTAATTAGTAATTTGCAGATTTGTGATTGTAAGGTTGAGAATTTAGTAGTACTAATCCAACCGTTTTAAGTCTCTACAATTACTTGATTTATTCCATATTAATTACCCTTGGATGGTTTACTGCCAGTGTGGAGAACGAACATTTGATATCTCTTTGTACCCACTCTCAAGTGGTGAATCCCCACTCTTAAGTGGATGCTCGCCACAGCGGATGAATTAGATAGAAGTATCTTCATGGCTGGTTATCCGCCTAATTGTTTCAGTTTCAATTTATAACTCTGTCATATGTTAGCACCTCGCCCTTAGTGGGATCTTGAGTGCACATTCTTGACATTGAGTTTGTTTCATTTCAAGTTATTGTTTTTTAGTTTCTCCGCCATATGAAAACACCTCTCCTTCCTTGGGATTGAGTGTGCATTCTTGGCGTTGAGATCTTTCAAACTTGGATTTCAATTTTAATACTAACACTAATTCAATTGGCAAAGTGTTGATTATGTGTGAAAATTTCAACAAAAAAATTGGTTAGCATATTTCATCTTTCTTATTGTTAGAAAATGAAAAAAGTATATAGTTTTGTTTCAAAATTGTATCAAATCATCATTTTTAGAATTTGTCATCTTCATATCAGTCAATTAGTTCAAATGTCTAGATCTAAAAATTCCATTGAAAATTTGTCTTGCACGCTGAACATCACCTTTGGAAACTTGGGAAATTGATAATACTAGTGTAGACATACTCTTTTTCCAAATTGTAGAGCTAAAGTGAATTTATGAAAGAAACACTGACCATAATTGTATCACCAGAGGAATCTCTCTGGCCAAAAGATATCTTTGAATAGAAACATACTAATACAAACTTTTGGACCACCACAAACATAGAGAATAGATGCAAGCAAGATATTTCAAGCATACAACAATAACCGATGAGATATTTCTTGATTTTGCATTTTGATAGTAAAATTACCAACACTAAATAGACTAAACTTTTGACATACAGTTCACTTTAATTCAAGGGGAATATAATGATAATTCAAATTACTCCTACAATCTCTTTCATCCTTGACAAACTTCTAACTGCTGACTCTGTCATTAGTGACAACCTTTGACATCAATTGCAACCAATGTTCAACAATCTCCCCCTTTTCGTTGATGGAAAAGAAGAAAATGTTGGACCACCAAAATAACTTTTAGAATGATTTCTTCACTGTAGAATTTTCTTCACTCTCCTCCTATGGAAGATATAGAATTATGAGTTCATTACTCTTTATGAGAAATTTAGCATTTTGAGCTTAGTTTCTCCTCATTTCAGCATTCTAAGTAATTTAGCATTTTGAGCTAACTTGCTCCCTCTTTTGACATCAATGGAAAGGATCAACACTTTCTCCCACTGCGAGGAGGAACCACTTTTCCACATTTATACTGGCTTCTGCAAACACATCCTTCTTCTCCTACCTTTATTTCCAGTACACTATAGAATCCAAAAACCTGTTTCCCGAATAGACTCCCCTTGAGTCCATGCTTTATCACCTTTAAAAATACTCCACAAGACCATCAATCCTTCTTGTGGTAGGGAGACCAAGGTCCCCCTCAACCTATGCTACCTCTTGATTCAAGAGGAGGGAGAAACAACTCCCAACTTCTGCCAAAGAAACTCAAATGTCTCCTTAGGAAGTGATTTCGTGAATATATCTACAATTTTCTCCTTTGTATCAACATACTCCAATATTACCTCCTTCTCTGCAACCTTTTCCCTCAAGTAGTGATGCTTGACTGTAATGCATTTTGTTCTTGAGTGCATCACCAGATTCTTTGAAATGTTTATGGCATTTGTGTTATCACAAAGAATAGTGATAGGTTCATCAAACTCAATCTTCATTTCCTTCAAATTTTGCTTCATCCAAAACACTTAGTGCAACATGATGTTGCAACAATATATTCTACTTTTGTTGTAGATAGAGAGACTAATTCTTGTTTCTTGCTCAACCAGGACACTAAACTGTCAACAAGAAGGAATGCTCCTCCACTTGTGGTCTTTTGGTCATCAACACATCCTTCCCAATCTACATCTATGTATGTAATCAGAGTGAAATTTTCACTCTTTGGATACCATAGTCCAAAATATTCAATAGCCTTCAAGTACTTGAATATTCTCTTTACTACTTTAACATGAGTCTCTTTAGGTGTTCCTTGAAATTTGGCAACCATTCCAACTACCTGCATAATATCCAGTCTAGATGTTGTTACATACAACAAATTGCCAATCATGGTTTTGTACAAAGTTTGATCTATCGGAGAAGATTCATGATCTTTACTTAATTTGCATTTTGTAACCATAGGTGTTCCAACCAATTTGCAATCTTCCATGGACTGAACTTATTCAACATCTCCTTTATGTACTTGAGATGTGAAATAAAAATGCCTTTGTTTGACTGTACAATCTACAACCCAGGACAAAAAGTATTTGCACATGTTTTCACTACCTCCAACAATGATGTCATTTACATAGACCACAATTATCAATAGTTGTTCTTCTATTTTTATGTACAACTTACTACTTGCACTTCCTCTCTGGAATCCTTGTTGCTGCAAGTATCCATAACTAAGCTCTGGAAGCTTTCTTGAGTCCATACAAAGCCTTCTTCAATTTGCAATTATAATCTGGATTGTTAGAACATTGAAATCCTTTTGGTTTTTCAATATAAACCTCTTCTTCTAGCTATTCATTCAAGAATGTTGGCTTCACATCTATCTAGTAGACATTGAAGTTCTTAAACATAGAAAGGGCTAAGAATATTCAGATTGCCTCTAGTCTTGAAATGTCTCTTCAAAGTCAATGCCTTCAACTTGAGCCTACCCTTTACATACAAGTCTTTCCTTGTTCTGGATTAGCTCTCCTTCTTCATTTAGCTTGTTTCAGAAAACCTGGTTAGTTTCAATCACATTCTTTCCTTTAGGTCTTGGGACAAGTTCCCAAGTTCCATTCTTCATTATTTGATTCAATTCTTCCTCTATAGCTTCTATCCAACCTTTCTCTTTGCTTGCTTCTTTGTATGACTTAAGCTCTATTTTTTATAGTAAATAAAAGTGTACTTGCTCACTTGCTCTCTTCAATCTCTTTTGGGTTTGAATCCCACTGTCTTTGTCTACAATGATTTGGGCTTCAAAATGATTTATTTGAACATATTTTTCTAGTCTTTGTAACCACTTCTAAATCTTCAATGTTGTTGTGCATTGGTTCTTCATCATCTTCTACTTTTGGAATACTAGTAGACTAAATAGTCTTTGATGAGGTAAAAATAACCTCATTAATAAAATGGACTCAATATGCAAACCTTGACCTTTCAGCCCAATTTACCCTGCCAATTAATTACCTTTAGAATAAATAATTGCTCTTTTTTTATGAATAAGCGTGCAAACTTTACTTCTTGAAATTAGTCAAATTAAGCTAACTTATGCTGATTTAATGGTTTAGTCCTTAAGCATCTCACATGTCAACCTCCACTCCCGATCACCATTCCAGTCAAAAGGGAAATGAACACAAATCTTAACACTTTTGAAAGCAAGTGAGCGAGCGCTAGAAATCCAGGAGCAGATGTTATGGGCCGAGTCTTCATAGTTTTGTTATTTTCACTTTCAAAAACTTTATGGCTCGTGTCAAGCCTCTTTAATATTTCATGTCATGGGCTTTAAATTCCATTAGTTATTGACAAATTTGTTAAAGACTTTATCGACTGGAAAGTAGGATTTTGTTAGCCGCTTTCATATAAAAACATGTAACTATTACAAATGAGGAATACAGAAGAATACTGTTATGCTGCCAATATGTCTTTTTGAGAAAAACTACCATATGAATAAAAATGAGTTTTCCCGCCACTCTTTGAATTACTGAGCAATGTGAATGAAGTATTTGAGAGATTTCTAGTGCATGTGATATGAGATAGTTGTAGACACACCCGAGAGCTGGCCACTCGAGGGTTATAGATAGATAGATAAGTATTTTACTTTTCATTTTGTACTTTCTTTTAATAGATAAAAGTTACAATTGAAATTCATTTTCATGTGTGTGTCATATTGTCAGTGTCAATCCTGCAGGTTATAGCTAAGTCCGTAGTTTCTGAGTTTAGTATCTGAAGTTCTGGAGCAATTTCCTTTAGTTGTTTCTGTTAAATCATTTATGCTAGTTATTGGATTGTTATCTTTTGCACTAGATAAATGTTTCCTAGTTTCTTTACAAGTTTTACTTCTTTAGCAATTTACACATTCTTTAGATTAATCATTTCCATGCTTTCCAGCTGAGTAGTGATGTTTTTTAGATTCAAAGTTTTCTACTTTCTAGTTTAGATCATTTCCAACTTTCTAGATAGATGTTTTACTGTTTTCAAATTTTAGAGACCCTCTAGTTTAGAGTTTTATTCAGCTGTTTGGTATTTAGGAAACATGAGAGAGAGATAGTTGAGATGTCTTTTATTGCATACAACATTTGGACACTACCTAGTTGATATATGAATATGTTTATTAACTAAAGTTTTAGGACCTGACAATAGCCTATCAGTGTTAATGAGGTGGCAATACGTAACGCTTTAGTGGACCTTGGAGTAGCCATTAACGTAATGACTATTGATGTGATGGAAAAACTGGGACTTACTGATCTATGCCCTACAACTAGAGTTTTACAAATGGAAAATCAGTCCATAGCTATTCCCAAGGGCATCATTGAAAACGTTCTTGTTAAGGTGAATGGATGGGAATACCTAGTAGAGTTTTAGATAATCGAATCCATTACACCTAAGGACAGTTATCCAATCATTATGGGACGACCATGGTTGGCTATTGTTGAAGCTAAAATTGACTACAGGGTGGGAGGAATGACCATCTCACATGGATCTAATAGCAAACACTTGTTTTGGTATCCTCCTGCCAAGCCTGTCGAACACAATAAAGTATGGGTTGATGAACTCGGAAGCCTCAATGGACAAGAAAATTTAGCTTCACTAGCCATGGTAGTTATGAAACAGCATGGTGAAGAATTAGAGGATGAATGGGAGAACGACGTGGAAAATCTTACTATAGATTCGGGCAGTGAGGAAATATCAGACATAGAAGAAATCCTAGGACACCCAATCAACATAGATCACATAGAATTTGATAGTGTTGGTTTCATCAGATTACCTTGTCCTTTGATGAACTTAGTTCCAAAAACTCACCATTTCTTTGTAGATGTTGCCCAACTTCATAAAACTATACTTCACAGATGTCCTCTTAACACCTTGATAAGGCCCATGTACATTGTCACATCCAACCATCCAGGAGTCAAAACCATCATGTTGCTGCTAGGAAAAACTTTGAACATCAACAGTTGGTTGACTGAGACAGAAGAACAAAGATTGTTTGACACCTTGGTGAATAGATCTAAAGTGTTTTCTTGGGACTATACATATATGAGGGGAATACACCCTAGTGTGTGTACGCATCATATCTATACTGAGGATGTTTGACCTATTCGCCAACCACAACGAGACTCAATCCTGCCCTGAAAAACATCGTTAAAACCAAAATTGAGAAACTTTTACAGATAGGATTCATCTACCCAATTTCTAACAAGTGGGTGTCACACTTGGTTGTAGTTCCAAAGAAGAATGGGAAGTGGAGAGTGTGTGTAGACTATAGGGAGCTTAACAAAGCAAGACGTAGAGATTATTTCCCCCTGCCATTCATGGATCAAGTGTTGGATAACTTAGCCGGGAGGAAATATTTTTCATTTTTGGATGGATTTAGTGGATACAACCAGATATAGGTAGCAGCAGAAGACTAGGATAAGATGAACTTTACCTACCTTGGGGGACATTTGCATATTGGGTTCTTCCCTTTGGGCTATGTAACGCCCCTGCAATGTTTCAAAGGGCCATCCTAGCTATGTTCTATGAGCTGGTAAATGAGTGTGTGGAAGTTTACATGGACGACTTCATTGTATACGGTTCAACTTTTGGTGAAGCCCTCACGAATCTAGACAAGGTGTTAAAACGGTGTGAGGATCATCGTTTGTCCCTAAGTCACAAAAAAATGTTTGATCATGGTGGAACAAGGAATGGTGTTGGGACATCATATTTCAATTGAAGGGATTAAGGTTGATCCTAAAAAAATTGAAGTCATACAACAACTCGAGATCCTAAAAAATCAGACTGATGTCGGGAGTTTCTTAGGGCATGTTGGATACTACCGAAGATTCATAGAAAACTTTAGCGAAATCACAACCCCTATGTTTTCTCTCCTTCAAAAGAATGTAGACTTCATTTGGACGCTTGAGTGTTAGTCTTCATTTGAAATTATCAAGGAAAAACTCATCTCTGGCCTTGTCCTTCGCGGACCTAACTAGAGCCTTCCGTTCCATATCTATGGTGATGCATTGGATGATGCTATCTCCACAAAAACCTCTTGGTTTCCCAATATTGCAAATTATTTAGCCACCGCAAAAGTACCACCTCATTTTTCATCAAAACAGAAGAAGCGTCTCATTAGAGAGTGCCCCTTTCAAATGGGTTAATGGGACCTTGTTTCAATGTGGATCCAATATGGTTTTACGATGGTGTGTTAGGATGGATGAGACCTATAGTATCCTGAGAGCCTGTCATGATGACCCTAGGAGGACATTATTCTGCTAAAAGGACAACTCACAAGATTTTAGGAGTAGGATACTACTAGCCTTCAATACACAAGGACATCAAGAAATACGTTTGTCGATATGATGAATGCCAAAGGGTAGGAATACAACTGCCTCTAACGAAATGCCCTTGCAGCCTCAGGTAGTCCTTAAACCATTTGAAAAATGGGGATTGGATTTTACTGGCCCAATAAACCCTCCTTTACAAGGAAAAGAGTACATTTTGGTCTGTACTGACTATCTAACTAAGTGGGTAGAAGTTCAAGCCTTACGTATTGCTAGGGAGGAACAGTTAGCTGATTTCCTCTACAACATAATTTTCCTCAAATTCAGAGCTCCAAGGACAATTGTCATGGACCAGGGTCCCCAGTTTATGTCTAAAGTTCTGTTGGCATTCATAGACCATTTCCAAGTAAGTCACAAGAAATCCTCACCCTACCACCTGCAGGAAAATGGACAAATTGAAGTCACTAACAGGGAGTTGAAAAACATTTTAACAAAAAGGGTTTCTTCAGAAAGGAAAGACTGGGCTAGGAAACTACCGGAAGCTGTCTGGGCCTACAACACTACTTGGAAATCAACTACTAGATATAGTCCCTATGAGTTAGTCTTTGGGAAGAAGCCCCTCTTACCCATTGAATTTGAACTCCAAACCATTAGAACAGCCATGGAGTTGGGATGGATCTTAAACGAGCCCAAATTGAGAGAGTTTTACAGCTTAGCGAATTGGACAAACTTCGTTTGGATGTCGTCCATCAAACTGAACTGATCCAACAACAACGTAAGGTTTGGCATGATAAACATATCAAAGAGAAAGAGTTCCATATTGGGGATTGGGCATTATTGTTCAATTCCAGATACAAGGATCATCAAGGGAAACTCACGACACACTGGCTTTGACTCTACGAAATTTCTGAAGTGTTTGCTAATGGTTAGTCCAGTTGAAACCTATTGATGGTGATACTTGAACTCTTCTAGTTAATGGGCACCAATTACACATCTACCATAAGCCTGTTAACAAAGAGGAGTTTACAAAAATGGTAGAAACATAGGGAGAAATCCACTGCATTGACTCTGTTGTGGCAGGGTCAATATAGTTTTGTCAAATAAATTCAAAAAAAAAATTCAGATGTTTCTTCAATTTCTTCATTAACTTCACCATTTGGACTTGACTAAATTTTCTCTATATTTTGCAGGACTTCATTTTTTTGGCGAACACAATTCCAGCGCACCTTGCTACGATGCTCTAGAATTCGTCAGCCCGGTTGCTGTGATTCTCCAGAATTTGTTGCTACAATGCTTCAGAATTTGCACAACAGAGTGGTTCTGCTCCTTGTCTTGATCCTGCATTCTGATGCATCATTCAATGATGCTTCGGGAAGCCAAGGCCAAAATTTCACATCTTTCTTCCTTCCGGTGGCATCTTTTCAGCGATGCTCTAGAATTTTGCTATTTCTTCCTTTCGGTGGCACCTTTTCAGTGATGCTCCAGAATTCCGCTATTTCTTTTTTTCGACGGCATCTTTTGAGCAATGGTCCAGAATTCTGCTTGGGTGCTCCAAAATTCTGTTTGAATGCTCCATAAATTTTGGTTGCTACTCCGGCTACATCTTTTCAACGATGCTCTGGAAATTTTGGTTGCTGCTCCGGCTACATCTTTTCAGCGATGCTCTGAAAATTTTGGTTGCTATCCCGGTTGCATCTTTTCAGCGATGCTCTTGAATCTTCAATCTGGTGACCATGTTCCAATGACATTTCTCTACGATGTTCTAGAACTCTCTTTTCCTTTGCTTTGGTTGCATTTTTAGATAATGCTCCAGATTTTTGTAAATTTTTCCTTTCCAATCTTTTAATTTTTCCTAAGTTCCGCACAGGCCTATCATTTGATTTTACGCCACTTCGAGATCTGCTCCCTAATGATTATTCATCCACATCACACTAAACCCCTCCATAATAAATAAAATTATTACGATACTTTTTTGTCATAATAATTTTCGCCACCACTTCAACCATCCCATCCATGCCATTATTATCCACCGCCACCCTTGCCAACCATATGACTATCCAATTACATCAGCACAAGTGAGTGACATTTGGTCTAATGACAAGACATAAGGTATGTACAGATTTATTTATTTAAAAGAGTTAGTACATATTTTGAATAAAGGATAATTAATTGGCATGATCTGTTCCTCCTTGTATTTTTGAAACTTGTGTCTTTACACGATTGCTAAAAGTACGGCAGTAGTTGTTCAATTCCCCATGAAAGCCTATCATAATTATTCAGTAAGGTGACAAGAAAGGTGATAATTAACTTCTCCTCCATTGGGTATATCGACACAAAATTCTTTTCTCATCTGTAATTCAGTAAGGAAAGAATTATAGAGTTTTGCAGAATTTTCCCGACTAAAAAGAAAATGAAAACAAAGAGAATGGGAGTAGCTAAGAAGTCCAAGGCAACTTTTGCAACTCCATTGTTGGCACTGGGAAATATTGCATCTTTATTTTAGAAACTTGGGTGGCTAGAATGCATGAAGCAATTTGAAGGGTATACAGAGCAGTTTCTCTTCATTGTTTTAACATTAGTTGCTTTAGGTGCTTCCTGAAATTTGGGAACCATTACAATTGCCTGCATTATATCCGGTCTGGATGCTATCACATACAATAAACTACCAATCATGGATTTGTACAAGGTTTGGTCTGCTGAAGTAGATTCATCATCTTTACTCAAATTACATCTTGTAACCACAGGTGTTCCCACCAATTTACAATCTTTTATCCTAAACTTACTTAGCATCTCCTTTATGTACTTGTGTTGAGAAATAAAAATTCCTTTGCCTAATTGTGCAATGTAGAACCCAAGGAAGAAAGACAATTCACCTAGCATAGACATTTCAAATTTATTTTGCATTGCCTTCTAAAACTTCATGCATATGTCTTCATTGCTACCTCGAAAAATGATATCATCTACATAGACCACAACTATTAGTAGTTGATCTGCTTCTATTTTTATTTACTAATTACTATCTGCACTTCCTCTCCAGAACGGGAACCCATGCTGCTGCAAGTATACATCCAAGCTTGAATACCAAGCTCTAGGAGCTTGTTTGAGTCCATACAAAGCCTTCTTTAATTTGCAAACATAATTTTTAGATTATCAAAACATTGAAACCCTTCCAGTTGTTCAATGTAAACTTCTTCTAGCTGTCAATTCAAGAATGTTGACTTCACATCCATCTAGTATGTATTGAAGATCTCGAATGTTGAAAGAGCTAAAAACATCTTGATTGCCTCTAGTCTTGCTACTGGAGCAAATGTTTCTTCAAAAATATATGCCTTCAAACATCTTGATTGCCTCCAGTCTTGCTACCGGAGCAAATGTCTCTTAAAAAATATATGCCTTCAACCTAAGCATACCCTTTACATGTAAGTCTTGTCTTGTTTTGGATCACTTCACCTTCTTCATTTAGCTTGTTTCTGAAAACCTACATGGTTCCAATCGCATTCTTTCCCTTAGGTCTTGGCAAAAATCCCAAGTTTCATTCTTCATAATTTGATTCAGTTCTTCCTCCATAGCTTCTATCCATCCTTTCTCTTTGCTTGCTAATTTATATGACTTAGGTTCTATCTTTGACTGTAATACAAAGTGTACTTGCTCACTTGCTCTCTCTAAGTCTCTTTCGGGTCTAAATCTCATTGTCTTTGTCTCCTATAATCTGGTCTTTAGAGTGGTTCTTTTGAACATACTTTGTTGGAGTTTTTGTAACAACATTTTCCAAGTCTTCAATATTGCTATGAATTGGTTCTTCATCATCTTCCACTTTCGAAATACCAGTAGAATGAATAGCTTCATTAACTCTCACATTTGCACTATCTACAATCCTCTTGATTCTTTTATTGTAACATCTATATTCTTTACTTCTCAAAGAGTAACAAACAAAAATACCTTCATCAGATCTGGAATCAAAATTACCCAATTTTTTTTCATCTCTTTTGATGTAGCACTTCCTTCCAAATATTTTGAGGTGTCTAACTAATTTCAGTCTTCCTCTCCATAGCTCACATGGTGTCTTATCAATTTTGTATCTAATTTGAAGTCTATTTAGAATGTATACAATAGTCTTCAGAATGTATACAAAAGTCTTCAGAATATATACAATAGTCTACGTAGCTTCTCTCTAGTACATATTTGGTGGATTTACATTACATAACATTGTTCTTTCCATCTCCTATATAGTTTGGTTCTTCCTTTAAGCAACTCCATTTTGTTGTGAAGGTTTAGGAGAAGAGAATTGTCTCGGGATCCCATGCTCTTCACAGAATTTATCATATTTGTTAGAATTGAATTCTCCACCTTTGTCTGATCTCAAAACCTTGATTCTTCTTTCAGTTTCATTATGTACTAATGCCTTGAACACCTTAAACTTTTCAAAAGCTTTTGACTTCTCTTTCAGAAATGTAATCTAAGTTATCCTAGTGTAATCATGAATGAGCAACATGAAATAACTATCACCCTTAGACTTTTTGTTCTCGTAGGTCCACACAAATTTGTATGAACCAAATCTAATGGTTTTGATGTGGAATTCTCCTTAGCAGGATATTTTCTTCTTGTTTTCTTCCCTTCAACATGGCTTGCAGCTCGTTGATTGAGGCTTCTTAATCTTTGGCAAATCTTGGACTAGTCCTCTTGAGCTAATCTTTACAATATCATCAAAATTCATATATCCCAACCTTCTGTGTCAAAGCCAACTTTCTTCTCTATGCACAGTGAGACAACATTGTCCATTCAACTCACTTAGATGATATATGTCACTGTCTGTCTTGCTTCCTTCCTCAATCAGTTTTCCAGTGCTAGATTCCCTAATTTCATAACCTTCAACACTAAAAGATAGCTTATAACCATTATCACACATCTGACTAGCACTTAAATGATAATTCTTTAAAACTTTAACATACAAACATCATGTGTCTTTGTCCTGCCACCATCAAGACTCAAAGTACCCTTACTAGAGATTTTGGCAATAGAATTATTTCCAAGAGTCACAAATCCACCTACAAATTTCTTGAAATTCATGAACTTACTTTTATCTCCAATCATGTGGCTTGAGCAATCGTTATCAATGATCCACAGGTTCTCCTTTTGAACATGTAAAGCAGTTTGAGCAATCATTGACTTTTCTAACTTCTTTCCTTCAGGAACCTTCTTCCAAACTTTGTCCGATTCATGACTTCTACTTTTTGATCTTTTTCTTCCACTTCTTAGTAGAGGACTCACAAAATTGCTTCTGCAGTTCCTTATAATGTGTCCAAAATTGTTGTATTTGAAGTAAATGATATTAAAATTGTACAAAGCTGCAAATGTATTATTGCTGACAAAGTTATTTCTTCTTATAGGAGCTTTTCTATGATCAATAGCCTTATTTCCAAAATTATTGTAAATAAAATTATAACCAGAGAAAGGATAGGTGAACCTCGTGTTGTATCCCTGTCTTCCAAATCTTGTTCTCTTGTTCTTCACTTGAGTAAATCCATCAAACTGTGTCACACTTTCATCACTTGCCATCATATTGTCTCAAAGGCCATGAACACAACTTTATCTTTTTCATCTTCAGAGATATCATCTTCTTCTCTAGTAGAGTAGTCATCTTCATTAGTGTAGAAACTCTTATGTTTCCTTTGATCTTTATACCATCTCTAAAATGATTTATTTCCATTCTTTTTCTCAACATTGTTAGAACTCTTATAAGGACACTTGGCCATAAAATGTCCTACTTCACCATAATTAAAATACTTAAAAGGTAACTTGTCTTTGTACTTACTGGAATCTATTTGTAGCTTCCTGACAAAATTTGCTTTTTTCGGATCTTATCCAATATCAGAATCTTGCTCAACCCGCTTCTTAGATATTCTAAAAGTAGCCTCTTTCCTTATAGAGTTTTCACTTTCAAATCTCATTTCAAATGTAATTAGAATTCCCTACAATTCAGTCAACATCGAAGTATTCAAATCCTTAGCTTTTTCAATAGCAGATACTTTAGAATTAAACCTTCTAGGTAGAGTTCTGAATACCTTTTTCACAACACTCTTTTCCTTCAAATTCTCACCAAGACCTCGGATAGAGTTAACAAATTCATCAACCCAAAGCAGGAATGTAGCAATATTCTCATCTTCATTCATCTTCAAATTTTCAAATTGAGATCTATGGGTTTGCAACTTTGCCTCTTTGATTTTTTCATCACCTTCACAGATGGTCTCCAGTTTATCCTATATTTCCTTTGATGTTTTGCATTGCATTACTTTCACAAATTCAGAGTTAGTCAATCCACATAAAATAGAATTCCTTGCCTTAGCATTGAGTTCACAAGCCCCTTTTTTATCTGATCCCTAGGAGGGTTTTTAGGAATTTCATATCCATCTACTACTGACATCCAGATGTCTATTCCTAAAGCCATTAAATAGGACTCCATCCTAACTTTCCAAAATGAAAAATTGGATCTATCACATGGTGGTGCTTTACTTCTAGAGAATCCTTCCTAACTAGTTGAGTGTGCCATCCTGAAACTACCTTAAGCTATTAGGCTTCTTCAAAGGAACTTGCCTCTGATACCAATTGAAGGGCACACAATCTACTAAGAGGGGGCAGGGGTGAATCAGTAGATTAAATCTATTTGAACTTCTTAACTCAAATGCATATATCAGACATGAAACTCGAACCAAACCAGAAAACTAATGATCAATGAACAATATATGCACACATATCTACACAAGTGAACACCAGAAATATGTGAAAATCCCAAGATGCGAAAAGCACAGTGAGAATAGTTGCTTGGAGCTACTATCCAAATCCAGCCTCACAATGCAAAAATGTAAAGTAAATTTTACACGCTAAAGTAGGCACCAACCTATTAGAGATAACAATCCCCTATTGTGCTTGTAGGAATCAACCTACTGGAGACACCAATTCCCGATTGAAACAGTATGTTAGGTAGAACACCAGTCCTACCAAAACACAATGATAAAGCTTGTGGACCTTCAAAGTAACTCAACACGTGCCAGAGTCACAATTGACACTCTTCCTCACTGCATATGATCTTCTAAAACTGGTGCACACATTGGAATGCAATTCTTCATTTTATCTTCACCACCTTCTCTTCAATTTGCACCAATGACCATTTCTTCTTCACATAGGTGTAATTCTAATTCATTCGGTCACACTCAGATACGCTACAATGCATCTGAACATTTGAAATATATACGTGACATTACATTAACATTTTTCAATGTCGGCCAGGGATGTGCAAATAGCTAGGACGACATAAGACCTAAATTCAAATTATATGAAACGTGTAGTAGGTCGGTCCAAAAATAAAATTTCTTGCCTCTAAAAGAACATGATACTATGCGCTACCACAAGAACCTTAGCTAGGTCCTATCTTAATACCAAACACAAGATTTGAATTCTGCATGCTACTAGCTGTTACCATACACATGTTGAACTTCAATTTTGTTACTTCAATCTTTTTGCATGTTGAACATATCCTCCGGAAACTTAGGAATATGATAGAACTAGTGTAGGCATACTCTCATCTGAAACCCCAGAGAAAAAATGCATTTGTAAAAGAAATGCGGTCCATGATTGTATGCCAGATAAATCTCCCTGGCCAGAAAATATGCCAGAACAAAAACATATTGATACAGACTTCCAGACCACCACAAACATAGAGAATAGATGCAAGCATGATATTGCAAGCATACAACAGTCATACAAATACTCCTTAGCAACTAATAATATATATTTCTTGATTTTTCACTCTGACAGTAAAATTACCAACACTAATCAAACTGAACTTTTGATAAATAGCATGCATCAACAAATCTTTTGTAAATCTTCTACAACTCAAAATAATAAGTTGAGGGGAATATAATGATAATTCAACTTAGCCCTAAACAGAGAATTCCTTTGACATAAAGCTTCTGACTGCATCCTCTGACATCAATGACATTACTGACAGCCTTTGACATCAATGACAACCTATGTTCAATAAATGATCCATTTACAAATTTCTCAGATTGATTATTGACGAGGGATCATGCCACATAGGTACACAAATGGAAGGGACTCAAGCAATAAGGACAACAAGAAGTTGAGTCCCAACATGATGCGTATGTCATCATTGATCAGAATCTTTTGGATCCTTTCCCCTGCATTCCTCTTGCAACCAGCTAACAACATTTAATTTTTGGGGGCTCTATTCCTACACCCAGATTTGGATTTTGAACAATAGTTGATTTTTTGGATGGAAATTAATTATGATAGGTGAATTTGAAAATGGTAGAGAGGTCAGTAGACTCAGCAGAGTAGAGAAGACTAAGAAGAATTATTAGAGTAAGAATAGAGTGCACTACAACAGTAGAAGGTTGAGTGGCAGCAGGTTAAAAAGGCGGTTTACACAGGTTTACACAGCATCAGCTCCAGATAGCGAGCATACAGAGTAGCTCCGGATAGCAAGCATACACAGTAGCTCCAGAAATGCAACTCCGAATTGTTTTATGATTTGTATGTAACAGTATTATTGTAAAATACATTTTGACATAAATATAAAATAGAATTTATCTGCTTTAGGAATCCTATTCTTCTAGTTTGGTCTCCATTATTTGTTTTGTTTGGGTTCCATTCATTCGGCAGATTGGTAACAAAGCTGCAGTCTCTGCGTGTTGTTTATTTTGGGTTTTATTCCATCAAACTGGTATCAAACCAGTGGCCTCTGAGTTTATCTTGGATCTTATTCCATCAAACTGATATCAGAACAGTAGTCTCTGTAACTTATTTGAGTTTTATCTCCACTTTGAAAAGCAACTATTCAATTTTAGCTTGAAGGAAATTGGTTTGTAAAGTTGCTCAAGGAATCCAATATTCAACAAGTTTATGCCCTATAAATTACTTTATCAAAGTGTTGATGTTTGTCGATAGTTGAACTTCCTTGTCTTAAAAAATGGTGGATTGGTTTTTTAAATTAAATATTCAATAATTATATGATAACTTCCTTTATTTTATTTGTTCTTTAATATCTATATGTCTAGATTTTTATCTTTTTAAAACTTTCATGGCGACCTTTATGAATAGCTTTTTATATTTGCTGTCTGCATCTTAGATTGTATCGTCATAGATTAGACGAAGCGGGTGGTTTTGACACCTGACCTTAAGCATTCCTATAATAAATTCGCATGAGTTCTAAAAATCTCTGAAGTCAATCCTGTACAAAATCTCATTTTAATTTTATTTGATTTTCTTTTAGCCTGTTTTGCATTTTCAATTGGAATTGCTATACACTGCATAAACAGAGGTGCTGTAAATTCCTTGCTCGTCACACATGTACGGACGCTATTTTGGTAGTGGCTGATGATTTGATTGTAACGCAGGAAAAGTTACTTAGACCGGAAAAAGCTAATCTGGAAAGAAAGGTAACAAACTGTCTTATCCTTTCTCTCATTGCCATCATAAGGTTTCTTTTGCTTTTGACCAGAAATGAATTGTAAGCATGATACAGATTGTTAGAAGTCACAAGGCACGCCACCTTAATACTGACATCATCGAAGGAGTCAACGATAACTTGGAAACAGATGCTGCAACTCAACAAGATCTGCCTGAAACTAACCTTAATCTCAAGTAAATTTTCATCATGATAATTTCTGTTAACTGATTCTTGTTTATCTCAAAAGATAATTTTCAATGAAGAGATTGTGTGTGCAGCCTGTCATGAACTCAAGGGCATTCTATGATCCATGACATTTTCTGTAACTCATTTCGGGCACTGTGAAGTTCAAATCTATTAAACAAGATCATATACATCTACGTTGATTCTTAAGTACTGTAAATTTTAGATTGAAGTTATTAGACTCACAAATCTATTATTCTCTTTAGTGTCTGTGCCCTGATTTAAGCTTGAGGATTGTTTTTTAAACAGTAATTTTATGAAACTGAAATTAATTTCTAAATTGAAAAAAAATCCTAGTAAATTTCAGAGAGCCTAAATGAATCACCACAATTAGTATCATAACAAATGTCTCTAAATGAAAATGTAAGCAATGGGAGTTGCTGCTACATCCCCAGTAAAGTGGAATGAAACTCATAAAGCTGTAAATGAACAAAAAATATCATAGCACAAAATCAATAGGTGATTAGAAACATTTGAATTTTAGTAGAAATGGTGGAGTTTATATTGATATCTAAGATGCCCGACCTTTAGTTGCTATTAGAAGATTGTGTTTTGCACGTCTGATACCAAAATTGATAAGAGAATAATCTTTTATAAGCGTTAAGATTGGGAATGAAATGTATCTATAGTTTCACTGTTATACCTCTCCTTAATAAAGTCGTAATCAACTGAGACACGTTAGTGCATCATATGATTTTTCCCCATCTTTAATACATTGTTGCTGGTTCCTCAAAGGGGATACCACCTCACTAGTATTCTTTGAAATAAGATTCTCTATAGAATAAATGTAGAGAATCATTTGCTTTCTTAATTACTGAACAGGTTTCTTTCGAGCCATGTTGAAAATATTAATTGTTATTGACTTTCAATCATCAATGGAGCCTTTCCAATGAAGTTGTTCTTATATTCGATGTAAAAGTATTTTACGAGTCGAGTAATCTCGTATCTTTAAAAAAAAAATCGTTTTTCTTTGTTTTTCTTGCATTTTGTAGATATTTGTAGTTAAAGAGATCTGTAGTGTAATTCTAATAGTAATTTGATTCACGTCTAAGGATGATATAATGGTAATGCAAAAGTACTATTAATAAATTTTCATTCGTGTACAAAAGATGCAGGCCACCATTTTTGACTTGTGTAGTGGGAGATCAAACAAATTTGTTATTTATAAGTTATGTGGTGATAGGAGGTTCTTTCTAGTTATTTTTAGTTATGTGCTGATAGTATCAATGTTGAGCAAGACGGGGACGTGGGGGGGAGTGAGTGAGGCGAGGGGGAGAGGGGCGGCAATTGTAACAATTTTTTTCTTTACAACAATTACCAATGATTAATTCAACTACCATTCACAAAATTTTTATTCTGTAAATATGATTAATCATTAAATGCAAATGCAAAAGTTGAAAGAAGAAAAACATAATAATATTAAATTTACATGGAAAACCCAATAAGGGAAAAACCACGGTGAGAATTAGTTCACTATATAGAGAATATTAAATCTGAATACAAAGGTTCACTGCCAGAGAAGGCTCACTGCCAAAACAAGATTCACTGTCTGGATCAAGACTCACTATCCAACAAGGGTTAACTACCCAGAGGGCTTACTGCCACACAGATACAAAGAAGATCGAAGAGATTTGTTATAGAAAAAAGACAATCTCAATGCAACAGAGATTTCCACCACAATTCACTCACACACTCGTAGACATGCTTGAATGATAAGAGTACGCCTTCAACTCACTCCTAGAAAAACTTGCAATTAGACTTCGCACTGATCTATTTAATCACACTCTACTTCACATCTATCTCGCATCGATTCCTTTGCATGTGTATCTTTTTCAACAGTATCTCATCTTATATTTATACCATCTTCAACTTTGAAATATATCCAAAGTCGACTACACACACCATTTGTACATTCAAATTCAAATTAGGTCGGCACCAAAACATTCTAAGGTGGAATTAGAATGAGAGCGACCCAGACAAAATGCTTCAACACTTTTTCACAATCTTTGAAGATAGTGCTAAACACACGGTTGACCATACTAGTGTATAACAAAATTATCTTCAACATGACTTCCACAACATATCTTGAGAATTGCAAGTAATAAGACTCGAACAAGAAGAAATCCAGAACAACTACATCTCTCTTGGACCTCAGCCAGAGACACTGAAAAACATAGTTCACAACTGGTGAACATAATTTGCATTTTACAACGATCCAAGAACCCAAAATCTGGATATAGCAACTTCCACCAACCATGAACAACATATCCGAACCATACCAACATAGGAGTAAAATTCGAAGCAAAATTCGGAGCAACCATTGAATATTTGCAACCTTAACTCATTACAATTTTCTCAATATTCTCAGCATATACAGCCAATAACCTGCATTCATGACATTAATGATGACACTTTCATACTTGCAACAATCTCCCCTTTTGTCATTAATGGCAACACATGATGTGAAAAGCCATCAAAGATAGTTCATAATAGCTCTGAATGCATTTCGTCATGATTTTACTTTTCCCCCTTAGATGATAATCTTTTTCACATGATGCTCATCTCCTTTTTCACATCTTCCTCATCTCCCCCTTTTACATCAATGGCAAAGGAAAAAGATGTTTTCGTTGATTTCTCCTTTGACATTAAAACACTATTACCAGTACTGAATACTCCCCCTTAGGAGTACACCCGAAAAAATTGTTCAATGACAACACCAAACACTACCTGCTCCTCCTGAGAGGTAGCCATCAAACATTAATCTAGAAGGATAGATCCATAGACACAATGGACTGATGCATCTCCATATGCAGATCCAGTTCATATAAGGAGGGGCAATAACCCCTAACTTCTCTCAAAGATACTCAAAAGTATCTTTAGGAAGATACTTTGTAAATATATCAGCAACATGAGCCTTTGTAGGTACATACTCAGGCTTTACTTCATTCTCCACAACCTTCTCTCTAAAAAGTTGATACGTGATAGATATGCTTTGTCTTTGAGTGTATCACTAGATTCTTTGAAATGTTAATTATGCTTGTATTATCAGCGAAGATAGAAATTGGATCATCATACATTATTTTGATATATTTCAATGTTTGTTTCATCCATAAAAATTGTGTACAACAAGACGCAACAACAATATACTCAACTTTAGTAGTAGATAAAGAAACTACATCTTTCTTTTTACTCAACCATGACACCAATCTGCAACCAAGAAAGAATGTACCACTTGTACTTTTTTAGTCATCAACACAAACTACCCAATCTGCATCTGTATAAGCAGTTAGAGTAAAATTAGTATCCCTAGGATACCACAAGCCATAGTCTGGAATGCCATTAAAATATTTGAATATCCTCTTAACAATAGCAACATGTGTTTCTCTAGGATCTTGAAATCTAGCCATGAGACAAATTGCATGCATGATATTTGGTCTAGTAGTGGTCAAATACAATAATCCTCCAATCATAGTTTGTACTTGCTTTGATCAACCTTAGGTGAGTCACCATCCTTACTCAATTTGCAACCAGTCACCATAGGAGTGCATACCAATTTGGAGACATCCATTCCAAACTTTTTCAACATCTTTCTTACATATTATGACTGTGAAATAAAAATCCCTTTCTCCATTTGATTAATTCACAACGCAAGAAATAAATTTATCTCACCAAACATAGACATCTCAAATTCTTTTTTCATCTCTTCAAAAAACATCTTGCACATTGTTTCATTTCCTCCAAATATAATGTCATCAACATATACAACTATTATCAAGATCTTATCATTTTCAATTTTAAAATATAGATTACTATTTGATGTACCTTTATTGAATCCTTGCTAAATCCAATATTTGTTCAACCTTGCATACCAAGTTCTAGGAGCTTGCTCTAATCCATATAAAACCTTATTCAATCTGCAGACCATAACTGGTTGATTTGACAACTGAAATCCTTTTGGTTGTTCCATGTACACTTCTTCCAATTCACCATTCAAGAATGCAGACTTAACATCCATTTGATAAACTTTGAAATCTTTGAGTAGTAAATGCTAAGAACATTCTAATAGCTTCCATCCTTGCCACTAGAGAAAAAGTTTCCTAGAAATCTATACCTTCTACTTGTTAGTAGCCCTTACACACAACCCTTGCCTTATTTTTGATCACTTCTCCATTTTTATTTAACTTGTTTATGAACACCCATTTTGATCCAATTAGGTTTATATCTATCGGTTAGGGGTCAACTCCCAAGTTTGATTCTTTTCAATCTACATAAGTTCTTCCATAGCTTTTGTCCAATTTTAATCATTACATGCTTCACTCATTATCTTCGGTTCCACTTCAAAAAGAAGACACAAATTTATCTCATTAGCAGTGGCAGCTCTGCTTCTTGTAAATACTCCTTTCCTCTTGTCTCCAATGATTTGATCTTCTGAATGATTTTTTTGCACATATTTAGGTGTCTTTGGGGACACCATCGGAGCTTCATCTTCTTCAACATTTTCTTCATTCTTCTTTTCCTATTCTTTAATAGTCAATTTTTATGTAATCAGGTTCATCTAAGACATATTCATCAACCTCAATTGAATTCTTTAATGGTTCATCCACCTTGACATTTGTGCTTTCTATAATCTTTCTCATCCTCTGTAAGTTTTTCTTCTAGTAGAGTATCCAAGGAAGATACCTTCATTATATCTAGCATCAAACTTCCCTAAATTTTCTTTATCCCTTCTAATATAACATTTGCTTCCAAATACCTTGAAATACTTGACTGTAGGAATTCTTCCACACCATAGCTCATAGGGAGTCTTTGTACTATTAGCATTTACTTGAACTCTATTGAAATTTAAACAATAGTATGAATAGCTTATCTCCAATAAACTTCTGGTAGACTAGCCTTAGTAATAATTGATCTTGCAACTCCATTCTATCGAGGAGTTCTAGGAGTAGATAATTTCCTTTTTATTCCATGAACTTCACAAAACATGTTAACCTCATTTGAAGTAAATTCACCATCTCTGTCAAACCTTAAACATTTTATTCTCAAATTTGCTTCATTTCCAACCATAGTCTTAAATGCCTTGAATCTTTCTAATGCATTAGATTTCTCTCTAAGAAATGTAACACATTTCTATATAGAGTAATCATCAATCAATAGCATAAAATACCTTTCACCTTGTAGGACCACAAAGATTTGTGTGAATCAAATCCAGTAGTTTGGTAGTAGATTCTTCCTTTGATCTGAAGTTGTTTCTAGTTTGCTTTCCAAACTGACAATTCTTGCAAATAGCATTAACAAGCTTTGTAATCCTCGATAAATATCTTACATGATGCACAACACTGATTCTTGCCAAATTATCAAAATTCATATGACACATCCTCTA
The DNA here is from genome assembly GCA_007258455.2 of Sequoia sempervirens. Taxonomy (NCBI): domain Eukaryota; kingdom Viridiplantae; phylum Streptophyta; class Pinopsida; order Cupressales; family Cupressaceae; genus Sequoia; species Sequoia sempervirens. Next base: position 566,688,481 of record VDFB02270651.1, on the reverse strand, counting down.
GTGCCACAACCAACTGTCATTAATCTGAGTCATAAAGCAATGTCTATCAGCACCATTAAGTTGATAAATGTTTCCTTCAAACTTCTTTCCAACAACAATCACTATTCCAAAACCTTTCCCGATTTCACATCTTTCATCCTCAAAAATAAGATTATATCCTTTACTACATATTTTTTTTAACACTTAAAATATTATGCCTTAAACCCTTAACATAGTAGACATCATCAGTATTATGCTTGCCATCAAAACTTACTGAACCTATTCTACAAATCTTAGCACTAGTATCATCTCTAAATTTAACTAAGCCACCATCATATTTTTTAAGCTTAATAAACTTACTCTTATCACCAGTCATGTGATGTGAACAACCACTATCAACAACCCAATAGTTCTTTTCTTGTTTAGCATGAAGAGCATAAATCACCATACCTTCACTCTTTTACGAAGCATTTTTTTTCACCTATCTTTTAGTGTTAGGAGAAGTAGATTCATCTTTTATAGCCAAGAACAAGCATTCATTGTCATCAAAATCTCCATAATCAAATTCATTAGAAATACTAGCATTTTTGAATTCACATAGTATGCTCTGTTGATCTTCTTTCCTTTGTTTTCTTTGTTTAATCTATTCTATTTATTCTTCTAAGCTCTTTTTGGACATCTTGAAGCACAATGACCAATTCCTCCACAACTAAAGCATTTAAAAGGTAACTTACCTTCATACTTACTGGAGCCCTTCTTCATCCTTTTCACAAAGTTAGCTTCTACTTCATCAAGATTTTCTTCATCCAGATCTTCACTAGTTGTAGCCCTAAAAGTAGTTTTTGATTTGGATCCATTTCTCAAGTTTGGTTTTCTCATTTCATATGATGTCAAAGTACCGAACAATTGATCTTTAGTATAAGTCTTGTAATCCGCATATTCTTCAATAGCAGATACCTTTTCATTGTATGCATCGAGAAGAGTTTTGAGAATCTTCTTCACTATTCTGGATTAATCCATTGTTGCACCAAGTCCTCACATTTCACCTACTAGCACATCCACTCTCTATACATAGGATTTAGTGTTCTCATCTTCAGACATGTGCAGGATCTCAAATTGTGCTTCCAAGTTTTGTAACTTTGCTTCTTTGACCTTTTCATTACCTACATGAGTTTTTTCTAATGCATCCCAGACTTCTTTAGCAATCTTTAGATTTGATACTTTAATCAATTCAAACTGTGAAAGAGCTATTCATTAGAATATAATTTTCCTTGTTATTTTCCTCATGTGCCTTGATTTCATCAGTTGAACTAGGACCATTAGCAATAGTATATATAGTCTTGTAAGCTTTCTCAACATCATATCCACAATATTCTAGATATCCTTCCATCTTTATTCTCCAGATGTCATAATGAGTCCCATCAAACTTAGAACACTCAATAGTTATCTTGCTCACCATCTCAAATCTTCCTTAAGTGGTTAAGCTCTTCTCCAAGGAACTTAGCTTTGATACCAATTGTTGAGCAAGACAACTGAGAGGGGGGGTGAATCAGTGTAACAAATTTTTCCTTTACAACAATCACTAATGATTAATTCAATTACCATTCACAACACTTTAATCTACAAATATGATTAATCATTAAGTGCAAATGTAGAAGTTGAAAGAAAAAAAACCATAATAACACTAGATTTACATGGAAAACCCAATAAGGGAAAAACCATAGTGAAGATTAGCTCACAATATAGAGAATATCAAAATCAAATACAAAGGCTCACTGCTAGAGAAGACTCACTACCAAAACAACACTCGTTGTTCGGATCAGGACTCACTATCCAATAAGGGTTAACCACCTGGAGGGCTCACTGCCACATGATACAAAGAAGATAGAAGATATTTGTTACAAAAAGAAGACAATCTCAATGCAATAGAGATTTCCACCATAATTCACTCACACACTTGCATACATGCTTGAATGATAGAGTACACCTTCAACTCACTGCTTCCGGAAAACTCACAATTAGACTTCACATTTATCTGCTTAATCACACACTCTACTTCGCATCTATCTCACATCAATTTCACATCTATCTCACATCAATTTCACATCAATTCCTTTGCATGTGTATCTCTTTTCAACAATATCTCATCATGTATTTATACCATCTTCAACTTTGAAATGTATCCAAAGTCAGCCACACACACCATTTGTAAATTCAAATTTCAATAATGTCGGCACCAAAACATTCTAAGGTGGAATTAGAATGAGACCAACCCACACACATGCTTCAACACACTTCCATAATCTTCGAAGGTAGTGCTAAACAAAAAGTCAGCCAAACAAGTGTAAAACATAGAGCAATTAGGTACACACATCCTTAGCATGATCCAATCTTCTAGATAACAAAATTATCTTCAATATGACTTCCACAACATATCTTGAGAACCGCAAGTCATAAGACTTGAACAAGAAGAAATATGGAGCAACTGCATTTCTCTCGGACCTCAGCGAGAGACATTGAAGAAAACAATTCACAATTGGTGAACATAACTCGCACTGTACAACAATCAAGAAACCCAAAATCTAGATATAGCAACTTCCAACAACCATGAACAACATATCTGAACCATACCAACAAATAAGAAAAACCCGGAGCAACCATTGAATACTTGCAACCTTTCTTCATTACAATTTTCTCTATATCCTCAACATATACAACCAATAACTTGTATCCATGACATTAATGACAACAACAACTAGTTGATAATCAGTTAACCAGTTGGCATCAATGACAACACTTTCATACTTGCAACAATCAAGTGGGATGAGATTTCAAATATTTTATTTAGAGCTTTAAAGTTGATTTTCTTAATTGGTAATATAAAAGGGATTGTCCATAAGTATCTTAGAATAAAGAGGGGGTAATTAAAGCATCATTTAAATTATTTGGAGCAATCTTTGTCTTTAAAGGAATGAAATTTCATGGAGCATAATTTAAAGGTTTCATTTTGTTTTAGATGATGTAGTGATTGTGGTAAACTATAAATTAATATTGATACTCATTTGTGTTCAATGGGATCATGTTTATTATAATTCTCTTCATCATATGGATGTATCAATTTTTTCTAAGGGAATTCCTCTATAAATTAGGAGGATGAACCCTAGGGGTAGATGAGATTGTAGTGGAAGATGTATAGAATTAAGTAGCTTAACACTAAGGTGAAATTTAAATGAAATTGGTAGTTTGTGAAGAAGCAAAAGAGAATTGAAGAGTATTTGAGTGGTACAATTCAAGAAGAGTAACAAATGTAACAATAGTTGGTGGTAGCATTTATAGAAGATCAAATGATCATAATTCATGTGGAAACTAAGGTGAAGAAGTGAAGTTGATAGCTAGTTTTGAGATCTATTGCATCAAAATTATTTGTATTATAATTGAAAGCTCCAATACCATAATTATAAATCCTAGTAGTTTGATATAATTGTTATGAGTAATAAAGATAATTTTATGAATTTGATTATGTTAATTTATGTGTGATCTTTTATTGTGTAATTAAATTTTCCTTTTTAGGTTGCAAGGCTTGTGATCCTTTAATGTAGATTGTTAGCATGACTAAATCAATTTGTATTAGAGAAAGTTGAATCTATTGAAATGAGAGGAAAAATGAGAATACTCTCGAATCAAATTTATGTCTTTCACATCACACTACATCTATTACAAAGCATTGGCATTATAAGGCCATTCAACCAAAACCACCTAACAACTAACTAATAACTAATCTCTACTAACTAAAGTGATTATTGCATAATCATTTACATTATTTATATTAAATAGAAATCTATGTTAAGCAATAATTCCTAACAGCTGTCTTTAGTGCTAACATAGGAACCTTTTATTCTGTGTTGTAACATATCAATGGTTGGCCTTGGTTTTTTCCTTTATCTTCTAAATTCCCCCCTACATAACAACAATTGTGGCATCTTGCGTAAATGGATCATTGTTGTTGACTGATGAACAATGCACTATTAGACCTCCAATACCCAGGATTATAAAGAAAACAAAAACTCCAAAATAATAGTACAATGGTAAAGGATGCTTGACCAACACTCAATCCCATCCATCACTAAAATAATTTCTGAAAGTTCCCCATTTGTGTCCATCAGGTATGCAATATCGCCCATAACATCAATTGTTGTTTGCACTACCAAAAACACAAGAAGGACATCACATGCCACAAAGATCCTAAACTTTAGCTTACACCAAGAGTAATCCTTTAATATTTCATTTCGTAGATGAAACTGTGCTTTACAGGTTGTGCAATGTGAGAACACAAAACCTTCCTTTACTGATCGCTAGTGATCAAGGCACAAACGATGAACAAATTGTTGAGTTTTGTTGTGCAATTTTGGCATGCACCCCCTGCTGAAAGCAGTGACCCTCTCTTTTTGGTTTTGGGTGCTTGTGATCCCCTGGTTGTGAAGGTTTAGCCACTTTGAAACTTGCTTGAATGCTTATATGGCCTATGCAAGTGATCCTTTGAGGTGGTTCATTGAAAATCCTAAGTTAAGGGTGAGTTTCGGGTTTTTCTTGTATTTCGGGTATTTCCTCCCTAGGTGGAAATTTCTGATTTCTATTAGCTTCTTGGATGCCCAAAGGTTGCTTGTATTGTTGTATTTCAGGGATCTTGGCATTTCGTAGAATTATGTATTAGGTAGAATTCTCTGAACTTCCTTGGGTCTTCAGATCCTCGACTTCCGTCACTCCCTCAGATCCCCGAAGTACGTCTTGAGCCGTCATTTTGCCTCATTTATCTTGGTCATACGAATCCTGCAACTTGCATTTAATTGAATTGTGAGAGATTTTATGTTAGCAAATTGATGTTATTTGTCTCACAACAAATTTGAAGAACTTGATCCTAAGGAGCTGCGTGTGAGCTTGATTGTTGGAACAATGAATTGCTAGTTTTGGTGACGTCTCCTAGGCATCATTCTCATCTGTTTGGAATTTGAAACTTGTTGCCACTAGCTGCCCTCCTGAGTTTTGCTTCATTAATGGTATGTGCATGATGCCTTTCCTTTTAATTACTAAGTATGTATGGTTTTCTGGTGTTATGCATATTACATGCTTGGGTTTTTGCATATTTGGAGGTCTATGATTAAACTAGGGTTATCCCCTTTTCATTTTGATGCCTCCCTTAAGTGTTGATGTCGTAACCTTTTGTTGAAATGATAATTTAAATCCTTGTTGGGTGTGGCCTTTGAATTTGGTGTTGTGTGTGATGATGATTTGATTCGGTTGATCTAGGGTTCTGTACATATGGCAGATTAATGATTTGGATGTGAGCTGAATTAATATTTTCCATTCGAATCCGATCATGGCTTGCCTTTGAAGGTTCTGGAAAGAGTTGATTATGATGTGTTTGAATGAATGAGTGTATCGAAGCTTGGACTGTTTATCCATGGCGGAACACTAGGGTTACGATTTTGAATTCCTTTCTATATTAATCAAACTATGCTTGAATGAGTTATAGGTTTAGATCATGGATAAACTATTTGAAACGAATAAAAATTTGAGCCCAAATCCCAAATTTGTGATCATTCGATCAATTTGGGTGATACTGTGAAAAATTGAGACTTTCAAAGATTTTAGGTACCTCGTGGAATTCCTTCGCACTCGGAAATCTCCGAATTTTCTTCACCCTGTCATTTACCCAGGAATGCATATAAATGCGAAAGTTATGTTAACTTCGCCAATTTTCATCCCAGATGAAAACCCCCAAACTTCCTGAAAATGAAGAAATAGTAGAAATGGATGAATTGACATTGTATGATTTCGGTATTTTATGATTGGTTTGAATGATTAAAGGTTGGATATTTCCATTTCTTGAGCTATAATGATGATTAAATGATGTTTAGGGTGATAGTTGTGCTTTCATTGCTAATTTCCACCTGGTCATGAAATCCCCGAATTTCCTCCTTGGCTCGATTTTCGCGAAGGGGTGAAAATCTTGAGATTTTGAAGGAATCATGTTTGTAAGATTTTATGGGATTTTGATCATTGTTTGGAATTATTTAGATGATGAATATGTTGTTTATGATGGGCTAACCTTAACTCTTGTGTTGTAAGGGATATTAACTATGACTTTGTTGAGTGCAGGCTAAGTCAACAAGGCTATTGCTGGCAAGGGTAAGAACAAAGAAATGGATCCTGATGTTGAGGGAGCTCCCATTTCAGAGGCTGAGAGGATTAAGCTGGATATGAAGAGCAAGATTCCCGAGGGAAAACTTATTTCCATTTGGTCAGAGGTGACTCACACCAATGTGGGAAAATGATATTATGAAGAGTTTAAGGAAAGAATGGCATCAAATGACTCGTCTGTTTTTGTAAGGAGATTGAGAGATTTGAGGTTGGCTCATGTGGCTAGTTTTCCTTCCATAGTGCAATGTTATGAGCTTGTCTTGGAATGTGATCAACACTATGATCAAGGTACACAGAGAGTAATTAGTCCATTGGGCAGAGTGCTTGCAAACTTCTCTCCTATCTTAGTTGCCCAAACATTTGACATGCTAGACAAATTTCATGTGGTGCAATTTGATATTGATATAGCCAAGAAATATTGAGCAAGATACAAATAAGGCTTTGGAGATTATTAATACCTGGCTAGAGAAATCCAAGGCATATGTTTCTAAACTACCAAAACAATTGTTCAGGGCCAAGTTTAAGCCAGATTACTATGATGCAATCACTCTTCTTAGTAGAGTGATGGGCCTAAAGAATGCAGGAATGTTTGAGAATTGGATGTTTTATTTGATAGTAATAATGGAACAAGGCACATACTACCATTGGGCAGGAATAATTAGCAGGATAATTCATCAGCAATTTTCCAATGTGTTGCAGACCAAGACTTTCACTATGACATCTTATTTGGTCTATGCCTTGGCAAGGTTCCATCCATACAAGGGATTAAGCACTCGGGGAGTCTTTGGCCAGGATGTAATTTATGAAGTCTACCCTCAACTGCATTTGGATAGTCCTAGCTATAGAAGGGTGAATGATGCATTCAACATGTACATTGCAAGGTTGCTCTAGGGTGCAGAGCATGTTAGGATTTCTGATGCTGCCAAGGAATTGATTTAGAAGTTTGGAGCATGGTTAATACAATTTTCCACATTTTCCTATGTCAGGATTGATGGTTTTCTGAGAGCTTCATATAGATTTCCGAGGTATCCTACAGATCATATCATCCTTTTGGAGGTTACAAGGAAAGTTTATGCCTTTTATGCAATTGTGAAGAAGGATATGCACAAAACTAGTTTTGGTAATGAGTTCCCATTAAGGATTGGAGGTAACGAGGCTTGCCCTTCCTTGGCTACAACACAGTTTTCTGAAGAAGAGATGCACACTTTGAATTTGTCTTTACATAATAAGAGGCTGAGATTTGATAGAACACATGGGGCTCAAAAGAAAGCTAGTAGGGAATTCAGACACAAGGATGACCTTGAAGATTATTGGGCCAATTGCAAAGATGAATTTGAGGTTTTGAGGAAGAAGTTCTCAAGAATACCTGCCAGCTTGATTAGACTATACAGTATCAAGGCCATCCCAGATCAAATTGATGATGATGGAGAAGTGATACAACTCCATGATTATGAATCAGTTAAAGATAAGCCTATAAGTGAAATTTATTGGATGGAAGAAGAAATAATAGAATTGGAAGAAATCAATGCTCCTGTGATCAAATACACTAAGTTGTGGATTAAGCATAAGATTTGGGAGCTAGATAATGAAGGGAAGCAATATACTTATGACTTGATGGGGAACTTGAAATTTCGGTATTCTTCTAAGGAGGATCGGGATCCAAAAGGAAAGGAAAAGGTGAGTTTCTCTTTCAAAATTAAGATCAAAGGTGTTGAAGCAAAGACTGAAGAAGAAAAGAAAAGAAAACCCATTGCAAAGAAGAGAAAGCCTATCTCCAAAGGGAAGAAATCTGAGCAGGAAGAGGAACCTGAGGAAGAGGTAAAGAAGAGTGATTCCCCTATGCTTAAAAGGAGAAGACTAATGAGAGCATCAAGAAAGCAGAATGAGCCTCCAAGGGGAGAGGATAAGACAGGACCAAAGTTGGTAGATGTTGAGAGTTCTAGAGAGAAAACAGAAGTTTATACCCGAAGATCAAGAACTCCATCACCTAAAGAAAGTCTAGTGAAAGAGGTTGCCTCCATGATTCCCCCTGTTACACAACAAAAGGATACTTTTGCCTCTCCTTTTGCTGAGGAATTGCATGATGAAGAAAAAGAGCCAACAGATGTAGTTGTTGAGGACATCCCTCAAGGTGAAGATACAAAAGAGTTTAAGGATGGGGATCTTAACAATATGGAGGCAGATATTGATAACATTTTGCAGACTTCCTCGGTATCACATGAGGATGCACCTATCAAGGATAAATGAGAGAAATCCTTGAAGAAGGAAGAGATGCATGAGAGAACTCTCTATCCAATTCATGAAGTCATAGAAATGCATGAAAAGAATGAGAATCCAGAGGAAGATAGGGAGAAAGATAAGGAAGAAAAAGATAAAGGTGTAGAAATTTTTGTAGTGCATGATTCAATCGTTGACTTCTCCATTGGTCAACAAGAAACTAGCTAATATTGGAAAAGGTAAAACAAAGAAGGCCAAAACTATTTCCAAAGTGGATAGGGATGAATCAAACAATAGGGTGATTCATATTTCCACTCCTACAACAGATAAGAGTAAGGATGAGGTAACTCCTCAAGATTATAACATTCAAACAATAAATTTGGGGCCTACCTCTAGAAGACAAGAAGTAGAAGAGTTCAAGGGGTTTGCTGCCACAATTTTGCAAAGATTGGATAAAGAAGTGAAGGCTAAGGAGAGATTGAAGAAAGAAAATACAGAGTTAAGGAAACATCTACAAAATCTAATGAAATCCTTGTAGTCTATCGGCTAGGTTGGTTCTTCTTCATCAGCAGGCAGTTTATTACCTATGGAGACAATTAGTGAGCTTGAAAAGATGAAAAATTCTACACAGGCTACACATAAATTGTTACAAGGAGTAGGGCTTAGAGGAGACAACCTAATTAAGGAAATTCTATCAACTTGTGGAGATGCACATAGATCATTTGAGTGGTTGTATATTTTATTGGCATAAGATAAAGAGGATGTGGATCTTCTCCTGTAGAAAACAAAGACAATCATGGACTATAGTGAGGAAAGGTTAATAACTAATGGAATCTTTCCTTCCTCAAAGGTTTCAGAACCTTGGGAGTGATATGAGGCCTTGAAGATCAAGGAAAGAGTTCTAAAGAAAATTCATAAACCAGGTCTACAGGTGGGGAACACATTGAATGACATTTATAATAGATGCATCTCATTTTTTGAAGTGATGATTGGAAGAAAGAAGTTTGCACCAAAACATCTGAGCCTGGAACAATTAAGAAAATGGTGGCATGAGGTTTATGCTCCAATTGATGATGGTCCAATCACTGCCCACCATTTGGATGATGTTGCTACCTATGTTGTGGTTATGGAGAAATTTCATGATTTCAAGGTAGAACTGTACAAGGTTGTGAAAGAATCAAGTGAGGAGATTAAATAAATTGAAAGAAGATTTAAAGTATTGATTACTCCACCACTAGCCGACTTGGAGATGATTTTTCTTAGGGTGCAAGATAAATTGGGTCAAGATAAGGACAAGGGGCTAGTTAATACATTATTACATCGAGATTTGTGCTTCCTATTTATCTAGGCTTCCTACACGTTTCTTCTCCTGACCTCTACATGCATTGGAGCAATTTACATTGGAGAGTCCAGGTCGACCTGGAATGAGCCCACATATTAAATGCAAAAATGATTATTTTATTCAAGGGGGCTTCTAGGCCGACCTTTTGTAACTGTAATTGGGCCGTCCTAGTTTGAAAGTGGCTATAAATTGGGAATTTTGCCTCATTTGTGGCGTTTAGAAAATAAAAAGCTAAAAGATAGTTGCAGGAGTTAGAGTTAGGAGTTAGTATTTTTCTTAGAGAAAGTGTTGTAATAACGAATACGGAATTTTTGCAACTTTTGGGTGATTCAATATAAGTAAAGACATTGTGCTTTGGTGTTCTTTCTTGTGTTGAATTATCTTGCATGGTTCTTGTTATTCTATCTTTCAAGATTGCTTTGAAAACATTTGATATATGTTAGATTTAGAATTAGATATGATTCAATGGTGTTTATGGTTTGATGTTTGAAGTGTTTGTAGCAATCCCTAGTCCATACTTTTAGTAGCTTGCTAATTGTAATTTGTTGCGTAAAGTTAGCTTGGACATTATATTTATGTGCTTAGTTCAATTGTGACTATTTATTCATTTCAATTGCAAAATAGGGTTGGTATGAATGAATGTTTCATGATTTGAAAATCTTTAGTTCCTTAGTAGATTACATTGTTTATGTAAGATTGCAGATTAAATCTGGGTTAAGTAGGAATTAGTTTTGAGGGATTGGTCCATTTTAAATATTTTATCATTTGTATTGTTAATCTTAGGATTTCTCTAAACCCTTATCTTTTTCTATTTCTTTGAAATTTGGGTTAGATTTAGGAACTCAAGTATAATCATATTGCAAAATTTGATAAGCTTAAGACTTCCAACATTTGTTTTGTAAGGTCCCTTTTTTATTACCAACATTTTCACATTATCATTGAGTCATTTATGCATTGTCAAGACCTGACATTAAAGACCTTGGTGTTATCTCCCGAGGCTTGCTGATAGAGATTTACCTTTCAAGAGAGATAGGATTTCCATATTTTGTCTAAGTTGTTGTGTAGAAAACAACATCAAAAGATTGGTGCTAGGAGGGCCTGAATAAGCAAGCTGGATCAATTTATGTCTTCCATTTCTCCTAAAATATTTCGAAGAAGAACCAGATCTACGCTAGGAGAAGAAGAGTTTCAAGAGCTGCAAGCTCCTACCAGGTCAAGAAGGACCAGAAGAAGGGGAGAATCATCATCCACCCAGTCGCTTCCATCATCTCCTTCATCCTCATCTTCATAAATTCCATCTTCATCTGATTTTGAAGCCATCCCCATCCAACAGCCTCAACCAGCCATAAATCAACCTATACCACCTCCAACTCCACCAATGGATTTCCTAGCTAATAACCCATCTCCATTATCCTTCAACAATTACAATGTCATGCCAAAGAACCCTAAGCATTTTTGCTCTAAGTTTCATGTTAATGATCATAATAGAACTGTAGAGGAACACATCAGGATTTTCTAGACCTGTCTTAGGGATAGGGGGATTAACCATGAGGACGTTGCATGCAGGATCTTTCCTTATTCCCTAGGAGAAGATGCATTCTACTGGTATAATCATTTGCTTGCTGGATCAATTCATAATTGAACTGAGTTGGAAGTTGCATTTTTGCAAAAATCTAAGATTCCCACTAGTGCTAATGAGCTCTATCTACAATTCACTAAAGTCAAGAGAGAATTCAATGAGCCTATAGGGTCTTTGAATAACAAATTCAATTGGGAATATACTAGGTTGCAAAGCCCCTATGATGTAGATGATGCCACTGCTTTAGAAGTCTATTATGAGGGTCTTGATAGCCTGACAGCTACCTTCATGAAATGGAGAACTAACCCTCCGACTAACCTGCTTGATGCATACACAGAAGCTATTAAGGTTAGTACTGATTTGAGACAACACTTATCTGGGCCTTTACCATCATTAGGACCCACTACTCACCCTAGGAAAGTTCAAGCTCTCAATCAAGCTCTTACCAATCATACTCCTATTATGAATCCAATACCTCAGTTGCCTCTAGTCCCTCATCCAAGACCCCCTTATAAACCAAGTCCCACTAGTGATCAACTATCCTGAACAGAGTATTAATCAACCCATTTATCCACAACCCCAGGCTGGTTTCCCCACATATTTGTAGAATTTTGAGGTATTGAACTAGTCACTGAGCTTTGGTGTGGCAACAGGATATCCTCAAAACAGTGTGAACCAGACTCCATATAGTAATCCTGACAAGGAGAGGTTGGATGAATTGACTGAACAAGTGAAGAAGTTGAGCATGGAGGTCACCTATCTGAGAAATCAAAATATTCAACTCCAAGTTGCTCAAAGGAGTATGCATTCTAACCACAATAGAGAAAATCGGGAGCCTCAACAAGGACAAAACTTTGACAGAGGACATCATTTTGAAAGGGGACAAAACTTTGAAAGAGGGCAACCGTCTGGTTAGAATTTTGATAGAGGACATGCTAGTGGACAAGGATTTGACAGAAGACAACCACCCAGACATAACAAGACATGGAATATGAAGCCAAACAATGGAGGTGTCCCTACCCCATTGGATCAGCCAACTAATCAAGAAAAGCCTCCAAGTGGTGTGTATCAGGCTAAGGCTACTTTATTAGGTTGGTGTAGACTCCATAAGACAAGTCAAAATTCTGAGTTGGATTGCCCTGAGTTCCAGACTGTTGCATCTATCTTTCAGTATGAGGTAGAGAATAATTACAACAATCAGGAGTTAGTACCATTTTCTCCTTATGACCCACCTGTGTTGGTGCTAAATCATGCTCCTTTCCAACAAAGTGAGGAGAATGGACCTGAAGAAGAGTTAGGTAAGAAAAAAGAGGAAGCAGATCAAGTGTGCAATGGAGATGAGATTACACAGTTATTCAATGAAAGCACTGAGAATGATAATGGCCCTTTGGATGAAGAAGAAATGGGCATTGAAGAAGTGCAGACATTCCAACAGCCTGTAAAAAAGTATGATTTGAGGAATAGACCAACTAGAAGCCCACAAGTTGGAGGTACGTTTACCACTTCTATTCCTCCAAAAAATTTCACTACACCTCCAGATCCCAACACCAACAATAATCCAACATACCCTCATGTGCCCATGCAATACTTATCCAAAGATCAAGGGCAAGTTGATTCATCAAAAGGAAAGGGTGTTGAAGCAAGCAAAGACAAGGTGGTGGAATGTCTCAAGGAGGCTCCTATTGACATGAGTACAGAGCAACTAGCTGCATATGTTGCAGAGGAACTCAAGAAACTAAAGGTAAGTCTTTCTGCATTTGAACTATTGAGAGTCTCTGCCATTAGAAATGCAATCTTAGGAGTTTACAGTATAAATTCAGTATTACAAGATTAACCAGTTGGTGGGACAACTAATAGAGTACCTAATTCTCAAATATCAAAAGATCAAGGGAAATTTCAAACACAACCTAGAGACAAAGGGAAATAAAAAGATAAAAGTCAAGTTGCTCAGGTTGATACCCCCCTAACTTTATTCCAAGGTAGAACAAAAACTCCTCCATTCTTGATTTTTGTTCGTCTCTTTGGAAATAATTTGCACAACTATCTGCTAGATTCATGTGCTTCCACAAATGTGATACCCTTTTCCATCTGTAGAGCCCTAGGCATTACCCCTGCTATCTCTAAGAAGAAAGTCACTCAACTGGATATAACAAAAGTAAATGTAGTAGGAGGGCTAAACATGATTCCCATGCAAATTACTTCAGACCCCAGAATTCAACAAGTCATTAATATATAAATAGCAGGCATACGCGACACTTATGGTCTGATTTTGGGAAGAGACTTCACTAAGACCTTAAATGGATATGTATCAACTGATCATTCTCATATGTTGCTTCTTTGGAAGGGAGTAATAGATCAAATTAGAATTGAAAGGGAACCCTGAATGAAGTATATAATTACAGAATACTAGAATACTTCAAATGAAATATTGATATCTGAAAAAGGCATGGGTAACTATGTGTTGGCAACCCCTATTGAAGAGCCAGATGAAGAAGAAGTATTTATACTGCATACCACACCCGTTGATATTACAATAGAATCTAGTCGTACTGGAGCCCTGGTGGAACCAGTTGAAGATGATGATTCTGAAGATAACCAACTTAGCCTACTGGACAATTTTTAAGAATTCATCTAGAAGTGTATAGAAGATCAGATTCATCTGGGTAGAGATATGAATTTTGAAGAACTAATTTTACCAAGTTAGTGTAGAGTTCATAATGCCTCTCACTCAGAATTGGAATGTTACTTGTGCCAGATAGCAGTGGAGTAGGTACAAAAGTGCATAAACCCCACTCCAGTAGTCAAAATTAATATACAAAATACTCAAGAGGATCCCGAAGGAAAAAGGGTAGTGCATACTAAAGAACCTTCCAACAGTAACAACACAATAGACAAAATGAAGAAATATGGAGTTGTTGGTTGTTGGACACTAAGATTTGATGGATCCAAATCAAAGCAAGGTGTTGGAGCAGGATTTGAGCTGATCGGCCCTAAAGGTAAAACTTTCTTTGTTGCTCACAGACTTCAATTTCATTGTACCAATAATGTAGCTGAATATGAGGCTTTGATTCATGGATTTCTCATGGCACTAAGGAAGAAAGTTAGGATTCTACAAGTATTTGGAGATTTTGAGTTAGTGGTTAGACAAGTCAAGAAGCAATATTCATGCCATGATAAACAGATGACCAATTATAGGCATAGAGTATGGGACCTTATTGAGGGATTTGATGCCTTTAACATCCAGTTGATACCTCGCAACAAGAACCAAACTGCAGAATCTATGGCTCAGGAAGCTAGTACCCTGTAGCCTTTGTCCCTTTCTGGATTGAAGAAGTTAACTATGGAGCTAACTCCAGTACCTTCAGTCCCTGATAATGTGACCAACTTCTAGGTGTTTGAAGATGATAAGCATATCTTAGATTTTATCATGAGCTCTGATGTATTCACCTCTGAGATCATCGATGAGGCTGAACCTCAAGAAGTAGAAATGGACCTAGAAGGGGTCTTCAATTTGAATACTAATACTATTCCAAGGGGAATGGTACAACTAGAGAGTATTTTTTATCTTGATAGGGTAAAATATCAAGAGCAAGATTCTAAAAATGAGTCTATCAGTAGTCAATGTGAAACATGCAACATGGGGACTCAGGATGATATGAAGAATGTCTTTATTGGAAAAGTGTGTACTCCAAAGGAGAGGAAAAGGATCATTGATGCACTGCATGCATATCAGGATGTGATAGCATGGAGTTATGAAGACTCAAATACATATGAAACTTCAATTATTACACACACCATTCCTCTCAAGTGAGGAGAAATGCCTTTCAGGCAAAGGCAAAGACCAATTAATGCTTTGTTGGAACCAATCATTCAAAAGGAGGTACAAAATTTACTCTCAGCTCGTATCATATTCCTGGTAAGACATTCAACCTAGGTAGAAAATTTGGTTCCAGTGAGAAAGAAGAATGGGGAAATAAGGCTTTGTGCTGATTTTAGAAATCTCAACCATGCATCAGAAAAAGATAATTATCTCATTCCTTCATTGGATGAAGTGCTTCAGATTGTCAATGGATCTCAAATGATGTCTTTTCTAGATGGTTACACTAGATATAACCAGGTCATGGTGCAATATGAGGATAGGCATAAAACTGCCTTTACTACAAAATGGGGAACTTTTTCTTACAAGAGAATGCCCTTTGGGTTGATCAATGTTGGAGCCACATTCTAGAGAGCCATGGATATTTCCTTTAAGGACATCTTTGGTAAGTGCATAATTATTTGTATGGATGATTTGTAAGTATTTTCCAAGAAGAGAGGTGACCACATAGTAGACTTGTGCAAAGTGTTTCAGAGGTGTAGAGAATTTGACATTTCACTTAATCCAAAGAAATGTATCTTTGGAGTTACTGAAGGAAAATTGTTGGGACACGTTATCTCAGAGAGAGGAATTGCTATCGACCCTGAACAAGTGGAAGCCATACTCAAGATTCAGCCACCTGCTAGTAAGAAGGAAATGAAATCATTCTTTGGAAAAATTAACTTTGTAAGGAAGTTCATCATTGGATTTGCATAAATAGTCAAGCCATTGAATGCAATGTTGAAGCAAGAAGCAAAAGTTGAATGGAGTGCAGAAGCAAAAGAAGCATTTGTAGAAATTAAGAGAGCCATTATTGAAGCTCCAGTATTGGTAAGTCCAGACTATGCCAAATATTTTTATATATATTCATTTGCTTTCAACCACTTCTTGTTGGTATGTTGACCCAGAAGTCTGATCAAGGGAATGAGAAGCCCATAGAATTTATGAGTGCTCCCTTAAAGGATGTAGAATTAAGGTACTCGAGTGTGGAAAAGAAGGCCTTAGTCAGAGCTGTAAAGAAGTTCAGACATTATATTCTAAGGAATAAGGTCTTTGCAATAGATGTTGATCCTACAATTAAGTTGTTGATGCAAAATGAATTGGGAGAACACAAAGTTAAGTGTGTAACTATGTTGCAAGAATATGACATTGAGATTCAGCCCATGAAGTTAGTAAGGGGACAAGGACTAAACAAAACAATGGCTGAAATGGGTCCTAACCTCACAGCTCAACACTACCACCTCCAAGATGTGTCCCCAGGAGATTGCTATGATGATATTATCTACTATCTCTTGAACGAACAATGTCCTGAACATCTTAATTCAGTATAAAGGAGAGCTTTGCGTTTGAAGAGTGAAAATTTTATGATGAAGGGAGCTATCTTGTATAAGAAAAACCATGAGGGTGTCTACTTAAGGTTCCTGGGAAAGGAAGAAGTTGAAAGAGTAATGGCAGAGTTTCATGATAGATATGGCACATTCCATGGATCTGCACCCTCCACTACAAATCAGATCCTGAGGGTTGGTTATTATTGGCCCACATTGTTCAAAGATACACATAACCACATAAGCACTTGCCATGTGTGTCAGAATGCAACAAGCAGAGAGAAGTATGCAACTCTTCCACTTCAACCAGTCATAGAGGTAAAATTGTTTATACAATGGGGATTGGACTTCATTGGTCCAATTAATCCACCTTCTTTTGCAAGCCACAGGTATATTCTCACTGTCACTAATTATTTTACTAGGTGGGCCGAGGCTCTTGCATGCAAACAATGTACCTCTAAAGTGGTAATCAATTTCATTGAATCAGGTATAATTAATCGCTTTGGGTGTCCATTGGCTTTAGTTTGTGATAATGGTCCTGCATTTGCATCACTGAAATTTTCTAACTGGGCCTTTGATCATGGAATCATCATCAAATTTGCATCTAATTATTACCCACAAGGCAATGGTTTGGTTGATTCTTCCAATAAGAACCTTTTAACAGTCATTTGTAAGCTATTAGAGAAGAATCCCAAGGATTGGCACCTCAACTCAAGTTTTCTCTTTGGGCAGACCGCACTAGACTTAAGGCTTCTCTAGGAACTTCTCCCTATCACCTTGTGTATGGTTTGGAGCCAATATTCCCAATCCATTTATAGATTCCCATTTACAATTTATTAATGAATATTATGATGAAGGGGATAACCGTGAAGCTCATTTGTCTGAACTCTTGCACCTTGAGGAGAAAAGAGATGAAGCTTTAGAAAACTTTGCTAAACATCAGGGTGTAGTTAAGAGATGGTTTGATAGAAGAACAAAGGTGAAAGCCTTGAGAGTCTCTGACTTGGTTCTCTATTGGGATAAAGCACATGATAGGAAAGGGGAGCATGGAAAATTTGACAAACTTTGGCTCAATCCTTACCAAATCTCAGAGATTTTGGGCGATAATGCTTTTCGCTTGAAAACTCACTGGAGAGGATATCCCACTACCTATCAATGGGAAGTATCTGAAGCATTACTTCCAATCCTGAGCTATTTACATCTCTTTCCTTGTAAATAGTTGGATTAGGTTTCCTTTCTTTTGTTTTTCTTTTTCTTTAGTTAGGGTAGGTTTTCCTTTTTCTTTGCTTTGTTTTGTTGGTTTTCTGCTTCTGGTTAGTTTAGGTTTGCTTTGTTTAGGGTAGGTTTTCTTTCTATTTTTATTTTGGTTCTGGGTCTTCTTGTTTTCATATAGGTATGTTGCACCTGCACAACAATCAATTATATTATTCTAGGTTGTTTTGAGGTATTTCTTTTACAAGCTCTAATCATCCTTCCAGGTCAGTTGGTGGGAATCCTTTATTTGGTGTCACATGTGTCAATGCTTAAGGTTGATAAGTCTTTGAGTTGAGTTGAGTCTGGAATGTGCTTGGGTCTCATATCTCTGCACACATCTTAAGATTCCAAGGTTGTTAATGGTTCCTTATGAAGCCTAGTCAAGTGAAAAATCTTATTTCTACTTCAGCGCCACTGTGGTTCTCAACCCTCAGTGTGAGCTTCATTGCTTACAAGGTGAAAGGGAAAGTTTAAAAGACCTTACAAGAATATCAAAAAAAAAAAGAGAGAAAGAAGAAAGAAAATAAAAGAAAGTCAGAAGGAAATATTCACCTTATCAGGAGAATCCAAGTATCTCTATTGGGGCTATGGATGCCTAGCTGGAAGTAGAGAAATGCTTGGGAAGACCACGACGATAACCTCATCAGGGCTATGGACGCCTAACTGGCATCGAGGCTCTATCCAGGATTCTTTGGGAGTCAAAATCTTTACGTAGCTTGATTGGAATAAGTTCGATTCTTGCAGCAACTGAGGGAGGGAAATTAATACATTTCCATACACTTTGACTTTGGCACAAAAAAGGCTTTCTTTTTAACAAACTTTGAAACTCTTTTTGTGGGTGACCCAATATGAGGATCGAAACTAGAGTATCTGGGTTCCTGATTCCATATTTTCATCGAAATGCTCTAGAGCATTTCCCCAGCAAGAGTCGCCATTTTTTGTGCAGTTTTCGTACACACGCCCCGCTAAAAGCAGGGACCCTCTCTTTTTGGTTTTGGGTGCTTGTGATCCCCTAGTTGTGAAGGTTTAGCCACTTTGAAACATGCTTGAAAGCTTATTTGGCCCATGCAAGTGATCCCTTGAGGTGGTTCATTGAAAATCCTAAGTTAAGGGTGAGTTTCAGGTTTTTCCTCCCTAGGCAGAAATTTTCGATTTCTATTAGCTTCTTGGATGCCTGAAGGTTGCTTGTATTGTTGTATTTTAGATATCTTGGCATTTCACAAAATTCTGTATCAGGCGGAATTCTCTTAACTTCCTTGGCTCTTCAGATCCCCGACTTCCGTCCCTCCCTCAGATCCCCAAAGTACGTCTTGAGTCGTCATTTCACCTCATTTATGCCTGTCGTACGAATCCTACAGCTTGCATTTAATGGAATTGTGAGAGATTTTATGTTAGCAAATTAATGTTATTTGTCTCACAACAAATTTGAAGAGCTTGATCCTAAGGAGTTGTGTGTGAACTTGATTGTTGGAATGGTGAATTGCTGGTTTTGGTGGCATCTCCTTGGCATCGTTCGCATCTGTTTGGAATTTGAAACTTGTTTCCACTAGCTACCCTCCTAATTTTTTCTTCATAAATGGTATGTGCATGATGCCTTTGCTTTTAATTACCGAGTATGTATGGTTTTCTGGTGTTATGCATATTACATGCTTGGGTTTTTGCATATTTGGAGGTCTGTGATTAAACTAGGGTTATCCCCTTTTCATTTCGATGCCTCTCCTGAGTGTTGATGTCATAACCTTCCGTTGAAATGATAATTTAAATCCTTGTTAGGTGTGGCCTTTGAATTTGTTGTTGTGTGATGATGATTTGATTCGATTGATCTAGGGTTCTGTACGTATGGCAGATTAATGATCTGGATGTGAGTTGAATTGATATTTTCCATTCGAAGCCGATCATGAATTGCCTTTGAAGGTTCTAGAAATAGTTTACTATGATGTGTTTGAATGAATGAGTGTATCGAAGCTTGGACTATTTATCCATGGTAGAACCCTAGGGTTAGGATTTTGAATTTCTTGCTAATATCAATCAAACTATGCTTGAATGATTTATAGGTTTAGATCATGGATAAATGATTTGAAATGAATAAAAATTTGAGCCCAAATCCCAAATTTGTAATCATTCAATCAATTTGGGTGATACTGTGAAAAATCAAGACTTTTAGAGATTTTAGCTACCTTGTGGAATTCCTTCACACTTGGAAATCTCTGAATTTTCGTCACCCTGTCGTTTACCTGAGAATGCATATAAATTCGAAAGTTATGTTAACTTCATGAATTTCCTTCCTAGATGGAAATCCCCAAACTTTCTGAAAATGAAGAAATAGTAGAAATGGATGAATTGACATTGTATGATTTCAGTATTTTATGATTGGTTTGAATGATTAAAGGTTGGATATTGCCATTTCATGAGCTATAATGATTATTAAATGATGTTTAGGGTGATAGTTTTGCTTTCATCGCTGATTTCCACCTGGCCATGAAATCCCCGAATTTCCTCCTTCACCGGATTTCCACGAAGGGGTGAAAATTCCGATATTTTGAAGGAATCATGTTTGTAAGATTTTATGGGATTTTGATAATTGTTTGGGCTTATTTAGATGATGAATATTTTTTTTTATGATGGGTTAACCTTAACTCTTGTGTTGTAAGGGATGTTGATTGTGACTTTGTTGAGTGTAGGCTGAGTCAAGCAAGGTTGTTGATGGCAAGGGTAAGAACAAAGAAATGGATCCTGATGTTGAGGGAGCTCCCATTTAAGAGGCTAAGAGGATTAAGATGGATATGAAGAGAAATATTCCTGAGGGAAAGCTTGTTTCCATTTGGTCAGAGGTGACTAACACCAATGTGGGAAAATGGGATTATGAAGAGTATAAGGCAAGAATGGCAGCAGGTGACTCGTATATTTTGTTAAGGAGATTAAGAGATTCTGGATTGGCTCATGTTGTTGGTTTTCCTTCCACAGTGCAATGTTATGTGCTTCTCTTGGAATGTGCTCAACACTATCATCAAGGTACACAAAGAGTAATTAGTCCACAGGGTAGAGTGCTTGCAAACTTCTCTCTTGTATCAGTTGCCCAAACATTTGACATGCTAGAAAGATCTCATGTGGTGCAATTTGATATTGATATAGCCAAGAAATACTATGAGTAGGATACAAATAAGGCTTTGGAGATTATTAATACTTGGCTAGAGAAACCCAAGGCATATGTTTCTAAACCGCCAAAACAATTGTCTAGGGCCAAGTTTAAGCCAAATTACTACGATGCAATCACTCTTCTCAGCAGAGTGATGGGCCTGAAGAATGGAGGAATGTTTGAGAATTGGATGTTTTATCTGATATTCAGAATGGAAAAGGGCATAGACTACCATTGGGTAGGAATAATTAGCATGATAATTCATGAGAAATTGTTCAATGTGTTGTAGACCAAGACTTTCACTATGACATCTTATTTGGTCTATGCCTTGGCAAGGTTCCATCCATACAAGGGATTAAGCACTCAGGGAGTCTTTCGCCAGTATGTAATTTATGAAGTCTACCCTCAGCTACATTTGGATAGTCCTAGCTATAGAAGGGTAAATGTTGCATTCACCATGTACATTACAAGGTTGCTCTAGGGTGCAAAGCATGTTAGCATTTCTGATGCTACCAAGGAATTGATTCAGAAGTTTGGAGCATGGTTCATATAGTTTTCCACATTTTCCTACATCAAGATTGATGGTTGTCCAGGAGCTCCATACAGATTTCGCAGGTATCCTACATATCATATTATCCTTTTAGAGGTTACAAGGAAAGTTTCTTCCTTTGATGCAGTTGTGAAGAAGGATATGCACAAACCTGGTTTTGGTAATGAATTCCCATTAAGGATTGGAGGTAACGAGGCTTGCCCTTCCTTGGCTACAACACTATTTTCTAAAGAAGAGATGGGCACTTTAAATTTTTCTTTACATACTAAGAGGCCCAGATTTGACAGAACAGGTGGGGCTCAAAAGAAAGCTAGTAGGGAATTCAGACACATGGATGACCTTGAGGATTACTGGGCCAATTGTAAAGATGAATTTGAGGTTTTGAGGAAGAATTTCTCTAGGTTACCTGCCAGCTGGATCAGACTATACAGTATCAAGGCCATCCCAGATCAAATTGATGATGATGGAGAAGTGATACAGCTCCATGATTATGAATCAGTTAAAGATAAGCCTATAAGTGAAATTGATTGGATGGAGGAAGAAATAAACAAATTTGAACGAATCAATGCTCCTTTGATCAAATACACTAAGTTTTGGATTAAGCATAAGATTTGGGAGCTAGATAATGAAGGGAAGCAATATACTTATGACTTGATGGGGGGCTTGGAATCTCAGTCTTCTTTTGAGGAGGATCAGGACCCAAAAGGCAAGGAAAAAGTGAGTTCCCCTTTCAAAATTAAGATCAAATGTGTTGAAGCAAAGACTGAAGAAGAAAAGAAAAGAAAGCCCATTGCAAAGAAGAGAAAGACTATCTCCAAAGGGAAGAAATCTAAGCAGGAAGAGTAACCTGAGGAAGAGGGAAAGAAGAGTGATTCCCCTATGCTTAAAAGGAGAAGACTAATGAGAGCATCAAGAAATCATAATGAGGCTCCAATGGGAGAGGATAAGATAGGACCACAGTTGGTAGATGTTGAGAGTTCTAGAGAGAAAACACAAGTTTATACCCGAAGATCAAGAACTCCATCACCTAAATAAAGTCTAGTGAAAGAGGTTGCCTCCATGATTCCACCTATTACACAACAACAAAAGCATACTTCTGTCCCTCCTTTTTCTTAGGAATTGCATGATGAAGAAAAAGAGCCAACAGATGCAAATGTTGAGGACATCCCTCAAGGTGAAGATATATAAGAGTTTAAGGATGGGGATCTTTACAGTATGGAGGCAAATATTGATAGCATTTTGCAGACTTCCTCGATATCACATGAGGATGCACCTAACAAGGATAAAGGAGAGAAATTCTTGGAGAAGGAAGAGATGCATGAAAAAAATCTTTCTCCAATTCATGAAGTCACATAAATGCATGAAAATAATGAGAATCTAAAGGAAGATTTGGGAAAGATAAGGAAGAAGAAGATAAAGGTGAAGAAGTTTTTGTAGTGCATGATTCAAATGTTGACTCCTCCACTGGTCAACAAGAAAGGGTTGAACAAGGTGAGCACCAGTCAGGTATTTCCACTCCTAGTTGGCTCAATGAGGAATTACCAAGCAAACAAGTAGTTGTAGATGATACTCCTCTGAGTTGGGATGATTTACTAGCTAATATTGGAAAAGGTAGAACAAAGAAGGCCAAAATTATTTCCAAAGTTGACAGGGATGAATCAAACAATAGGGTGATTCATATTGCCACTTCTGCAGTAGAGAAGAGTAAGGATGAGATAACTCCTCAAGATTATAGCATTCAAACAATAAATTTGGGGCCTACCTCTAGAAGACAAGAAGTAGAAGAGTTCAAGGGGTCTGCTGCTACAATTTTGTAAAGATTGGATAAAGAAGTGTAGGCTAAGGAGAGATTGAAGAAAGAAAATGTAGAGTTAAGGAAACATCCACAAAATCTAATGAAACCCTTGCAGTCTATCAGCGAGGTTGGTTCTTCATCATCAACATGCAGTTTATTACCTATGGAGAAAATTAGTGAGCTTGAAAAGATGAAAACTTCTACACATGCTACACATGAATTGTTACAAGGAGTAGGGCTTAGTGGATACAACCTGATTAAGGAAATTTTGTCAAGTTGTGGAGAGGCACACAAATCATTTGAGTGGTTGCAGACTTTATTGGCACAAGATAAAGAGGATGGTGATCTTATCCTGTAGAAAACAAAGACAATCATGGACTATACTAAGGAAAGGTTAATAAGTGATGGAATCTTTCCTTCCTCAAAGGTTTCAGAACCTTGGGAGTGGTATGAGGCCCTTCAGATCAGGCAGAGAGTTCTGAAGAAAATTCATAAACAAGGTCAACAGGTGGGGAACACATTGAATAACATTTACAATAGATGCATCTCATTTTTTGAAGTGATGACTAGAAGAAAGAAGTTTGCACCAAAACATCTAAGCCTGGAACAATTAAGAAAATGGTGGCATGAGGTTTATGCTCCAATTGATGATGGTCCAATCACCACCCACCATTTGGATGATGTTGCTACCTATATTGCGGTTATGGAGAAACTTCATGATCTCAAGGTAGAATGGGACAAGGTCGTCAAAGAATCAAGGGAGGAGATTAAATCAATTGAAAGAAGATTTAAAGTATTGATTACTCCACCACTAGCCGACTTGGAGATGATTTTTCTTAGGGTGCAAGATAAATTGGGTCAAGATAAAGACAAGGGGCTAGTTAATACATGATTGCATCAAGATTGGTGCTTCCCATTTATCTAGGGCCTCCTACATGTTTCTTCTCCTGACCTCTACATGCATTGGATTGATTTACATTGGAGAGTCTAGGCTGACCTAGAATGAGCCCACATATTAAATGAAAAAATGATTTTTTATTCAAGTGGGCTTCTAGGCTGACCTTTTTTGGCTGACCTTTTGTAACCCTAATTGGGCCGACCTAGTTTGAAAGTGGCTATAAATTTGGAATTTTTCCTCATTTGTGGGGATTAGAAAATAAAAAAGCTAAAAGATAGTTGCAAGAGCTAGAGTTAGGAGTTAGTATTTTTCTAAGAGCAAGTGTTGTAGTACCAAACACTGGAATTGTTGCAACCTTTGGGTGATTCAATATAAGTAAAGACATTGTACTTTGGTTTTCTTTCTTGTGTTGATTTATCTTACATTGTTCTTGTTATTCTATCTTTCAAGATTGCTTTGAAAACATTTGATATATGTTAGATTTAGAATTAGATATGATTCAATAGTGTTTATGGTTTGATGTTTGAAGTGTTTGTAGCAATCCTTGGTCCATACTTTTAGTAGCTTGTTGATTGTAAGTTGTTGTGTAAAGTTAGCCTAGACCTTATATTTATGTGCTTGGTTCAATTGTGACTATTTATTCATTTCAATTGCAAAATAGGGTTGGTATGAATGAATGTTTCATGATATGAAAATCTTTAGTTCCTTAGAAGATTGTACTATTTCTGTAAGATTGCAGATTAAATCCAGGTTAAGCAGGAATTAGTTTTGAGGGATTGGTCCATTTCAAATATTTTATCATTTGCCTTGTTAATCTTAGGAGTAATTTTAATCTTAGGATTTCTTTGAACCCTTATCTTTTTCTATTTCTTTGAAATTTGGGTTAGATTTAGGAATTCAAGTATCATCATATTGTAAAATCCGATAAGCTTAAGACTTCCAACATTTATTTTGTAAGGTCCCTTTGTAATTGCCAACATTTTCACATTATCACTGAGTCGTTTATGCATTGTCAAGACCTGACATTAGAGACATTGGGGTTATCTCTTGAGGCTTGCTGATAGAGATTTACCTTTCAAAAGAGATAGGATGTCCATATTCTGTCTGAGTTGTTGTTGTGCAGAAAACACCATCAACAAGTTCCTTTGCATATGCAAGGAGAAATTAATTTATCTCATTGTCAGACTTCTCTGTGATAAATGAGTGGCTTTCCCAATATAGGAACTGCATTCGTGAATATGCTCGATTCGAGTCTTTAAGTTTGATGATGCAAATAACTACTATTGTATACTCAGATTCTAGAGGCATCACGTAACTCACAAAAAATTAATGTAAAAATGTCCATTGATACACAAATCTTTACATAGATAAAAAACCGATTCGAAATAGGGGAGTAATTCAATTTGCTAGTGGTAAACAAGAATACAACAAAGTTTATCAATATTGACACAACAACAATTGGAGACACAATCACTGCTTGACCACAACTTTGATATGTCACATTAAACAATCTCAATACTTCAAAATATTTGAAAATTTTTCCCATGATGCTAGCAAAATGAACAATTCTGGAATCCTCAATCCGCAGGCCCAAAAATAAAAAATAAAAAAATGAATCCTCCAAATTTACAACACCCGAATATAAACAAACTTCTACAACTGATTGGGGGAAATATAAATTTTAAATTTTAATTTCTTTGGGATGATAACAATGAACATAATGGAGTTTCAAACAATGGAAAGAATGAACACGGTGGATAGAAAGAGAAGAAATGCAAATGAATGATGGATTCAAAATGGTTTTGCACATGGTCTACATTGTTCACCTGTTGACGAATGCAAGAATGGAAGGAAACAATAGAAGTTGTACATGGTCCTCATTGCAGTACCATTATAAACACCGCTTTGGATGAAAACAAAAAAATGCAAGGAGATGAAAGAGAGGTTCAAGAAGAAACCTACTTTGATACCATATTGAAATAAGAGGAAAAACGAGATTACTCTTGAATCAAATTTTTCTCATTCACATCACACTACATCTATTACAAAGCATTGGCATTATAAGGCCATTCAACCAAAACCACCTAACTAACTAATAACTAATCTCTACTAACTAAAGTGATTATTGCATAATCATGATGAGTGCTCAAAATGACACTTTAATTGATTGTTTTATTTTTACAAAGACTTTATTATGTTGTTAATTAACTATGCTAGCGATATATTATATACTTATATGTTTGCTCTTTTTTAATTTTATATTTAACTAATTTGAGGATATAATAGAAATAATATTTTGCATCGAATGTGTTGCTTCTAATGATGTTAATGATGGAATGATTATGTAATTTGAAATCTTTGTTGTCATAATAGCATCCTATCTTTGAGGATTCCATTTAGATGATTAAATACATACTTCATGTGGTGGATTTGTTAAAAAATAATTTTAACAACGTGGAATCAATTTTGCTCCCGAATGCTCCAGCTGATACTAATTCATCATGATTTTGAATTGACTTCCTTAGGTGGTTTGGAAACTCCTTGTTCCAGCTATTATGAAGCAGAATTCCCTATGATACTTTTAGTTTTGTTTTTGTTTTAGTTTTAGTTTTCCGCTTTGTATCTTGGTGAGCAACACCATGACTTTGAATTCAAATAATGGATATTCCTAAAAATATCCATCCTTAGATTTAGTCTGGAGTTAGATAATTCTTTGCTGAACATTGTAATGTTTGTAATATGCACTTTTGTTCTACTTGCCTATTTGGGCCAATTTGAATGCAAATAAGGAGTTAATTTGCATCTCAGTGTTAAAGGTCCCACTAGAGGAAGAGCAGGGCCCACTCAACCAAAGGAGGTGACCTTGTGTTATGTTCTTTTGATTCAATTAATTTTTTTTCAATTTGTGTCAATTTGAAAGTTAAGAATGTTGATCTTTGTTTAATCATTGTTAGTAACTGTAATTACTTATACTCTTAGATTAAGTTCATTTGTTCTCAAGGTAGTTCATTATGCTTTACTGAAGATTAACATTCACTTGTTTACTGTAGATTTAATTGTTGTTCATAGGAATTAGACTTAATAACTATTTTCAAATGCATGTGGTCTTAATGGGAGAAATCGATGACTGATAGGAAGATAAAACTGAAGCTTGTTTGGAATTCATTCATGGAATTTAGTGTTACTATTTTATAGATTAATATTTATTTTCTTACAAACGTAAATAGATTCTCTTTTGTAAGAAGTGACATCAATGACCTTTGTCATTAACATCGCATATAGCTCTAAGAAGTGACATCTTTATCACATATAGTTCTAAGACACACCCAGTTCGATAATTGAAAGATTAAATGATGCAAGAAATGACATCAATGACCTTGCTCATCATTTTTGGCATTGTTTCTGGGGAAATAAAAGATCTGGCTATTTAAGTTTGAAGCCTTAGTGTTGATAAGGAAGACAATTTAGATTGTGGATGAGTCAAACTAGAAACCCTCTATTAAGATTTCTTCCATGAAATATTGGTTTTGATCAAGAACAAAAAGTTCAACAACATCATATTGAAAATAAACAAGTGAATCAGGAACATTATCAAGAAGAAATGGGTGACCAACTAGGAAATGATCCCCCACCAAATAATATAACCTTTTCTTATCCTATTAATCTTAATAGACAGGATGATGAGCCTCCTATGAAGAACATTTCAACTTTTGTTTTACCTACCTTTAGGGGAAATTTTTTTGAGGATCCTAACCAATTTCTCTTTGAGTTTAAGGTTTAATGCTAGACCTATGACTATACAGTTGATAACCAAAAGTTAAAATTATTTCCTTCTACATTGAAAGAGTCAGCCTTATGTTGGTTCATGGGTTTGGGTGTAGGAACGATCTCAACTTGGCAGGAAATATAAACTGAGTTTTTGGATAAATATCAAGATTATTGTGGAGTAAGAGATAGAAAAGAGGATTTTTTTTGAATGAGACAATTGGAAGATGAAAGTATGGAAGATTATGCTAATAGATTTCAATTTGTGCATAAAAGGTGTGGTAATGGATTGGATGATGAGATTAGTAAGATAATTTTTCTAAAAGGAATTGATGATGAATCTTTGAATCTTATGGGGAAAGGAGACATTAATAAGCTTTATTTAGAAAAAAATATTGAAATATCTATAAACTACTCTAGGACTAGAGTAGGGACTAGAAACTCCTGAAGAAACAAAATTTTCACTCCTAATGTATCTCAAGTAATGGAGGAAACTGTAAATTTGAAAATTGATCTACTCCATCTTAACATGCAAGGAGATAAGAAGACTACTGAGCCTTTATCCATTTATTGTTCCAAATGTAGAGGTAAACATATTTTGAGAGAGTGTCCATTAAATCTAATTGATCTCTATGAAATCTTTGAGAAACATCATGCAACAAGTTCTTGTAGCCTCCTACCTGGAATTAAGAATCATTTGAAGAAACAACCTAAAGTAGAGGAAGAACTTAATTATGTTGGGCATAGATCCTAGAATACAAGATATAATGATAATCAAGGGAAATATGGTCCTAGAGCTAATTGGAATCAGATTCCTTGGCCAAATGCAAATTAATGGACTCCTCCTTACCAAGCACAACCACCACCTACATTCTGGGGTCAACCAGAATGGATGAATCCTCAGTAGAATCAACCACTGTGGTAGAAAAATCAAACAAAATTTCAACCATGGAAAAATCAAGGGCTGAGACATTTGTGGGTACAGTCACCTCCATTAGTCATCGGTCCTAATCCTGCTAATGAATAAGTAAACCAACCTCAGTTTCTAGCGCAACTTGTTGCAGATTTAAAAAACAATCGTATTGATTCAAATCCTCCTACCTTGAATGTGATAGATGCCAACAATATTCAATTAAGGAACTGTAATGTCCCATCCATGCCAAATGCTAAAGACCAAGAGGGTGAAAAAGAGGAAAAAGAGTATTTGAAGGAAAACCAAAACTCTGATGATGTACAAAAGGTTAAGCAAGCACCTTATTCTGAGCGTTTGAAAATAGAACAAGTAGCTTTTAACAACTCCCAACTAAATTATATGAATGTGGTAGATTCTCAACTTCTCAGTGAATTGAAAAAGATCAATATTGAGATACCATTATTATAGGCCATTAAAGACATACCAGAAATAAATCAGTTGGTTAAGTCTCTTTGTATGAAAATGCTACGTAGGAAGAAGAAATTACTCCTACAACACAGATAGGGACTTAGCTCACTGATGTTTTATTAGGAAGATTACTACCTCAAAAATATAATGATCCTGGTAGTCCTGTGATAACTTTGAGTATTGGAGGAATTGAGATAACCATTGTACTAATTGATTTAGGAGAAGTTATGAATGCTATCACATCAGACAGTGTTGAAATGTTGGGTATGACAAGTGTTTATCCCACAAAAACTATTTTATAGTTGGAAGATTAATCTATTGCTAAACCTGAAGGTGTTATTGAATACATCATGGTTACTATTGATACATGGGATTATCCAGTTGGATTTATAGTTCTTAAAGCTAGAAAGAAATTTTTTGTTTATCCAATTATCTTAGGCAGACCATGGCTGGCTACCGCAGCAGCATTGATAGATTGTAGATCAGGAAGTATGATCATTTCTAATAGTCAGAAACAGAAAGAATTGTCACTTTTTCCTCTATCCCAACCATCATTTCAACCTAATACTCAACTTTTGGGTGATGAGGATATCGATTTAGAAGGAGATGGTGTTGTAGAATTAGATATGGTTGCTTTGGTTGAGCATGTTGAGGAATATGAAGAACAAGATCTTAATTCTGAAAAAGATCGGTCAAGAAAAAAAAAATTGTCAAGGAATATTACACCAGAAAAATTCACACACATGTCCCTTAAACACACTTGTTCGAGATCCACTTGATTCTAAGAATAGGACTAAGGAAATAACATTAGCAGGGGATAAGCCTTTGTTCATTAATTCGTCCTTATCTTCTTCACAAGAAAAGGAATTGAAGGAAATATTGGAAAACCATACTGAAGCATTTGCTTGGGAATATAAAGACATGAGAGGAATTCACCCTTCTATTTGTACTCATCATATTTATACTAAAGATATCAAACTAGTAAGACAAGGTCAAAGAAGGATCAATCTTGCTCTTCGAGATATTGTAAAATAAGAGATAGAAAAACTACTAAAAGTAGGGTTTATTTATCCAATATCTAATAGTCAATGTGTTTCCCCATTGGTTATTGTTCCCAAGAAAATGGTAAATGGCGTGT
Organism: Sequoia sempervirens; assembly: GCA_007258455.2. Classification (NCBI taxonomy): domain Eukaryota; kingdom Viridiplantae; phylum Streptophyta; class Pinopsida; order Cupressales; family Cupressaceae; genus Sequoia; species Sequoia sempervirens. The sequence goes on along the minus strand of VDFB02270651.1, from coordinate 566,658,068 downwards.
ATGTGTGGAATACAAAGAATTAAACAAAGCCACTAAAAAAGATCATTTTCCTTTTCCATTTATTGATCAAGTACTTGATAACCTAGTTGGCAGTAGTTATTTCTCTTTCCTAGATGGATTTAGTGGTTATAATCAGATCCAAGTGGCTCCTAAAGACTAGGATAAGACACCTTTACATGTCCTTGGGGAACGTATGCTTATGTTGTTCTAACATTTGGATTGTGTAATGCACCAACCACTTTTCAAAGAGTTGTCTTGACAATTTTTGCATATTTGACTACCTCATGTGTAGAAGTTTATATGGATGATTTTACAATACATGCACAAACATTTGAAGAAGCACTTGAAAGTTTGAATAAATTTTTGCAAAGATGTAAGGATCTTAGGTTATCTTTGAATCATGAAAAGAGTTCCCTCATGATGACAAAAGGTATTGTTCTGGTACATCACATTTCAAAAGAGGGGATAAAAGATGACCCCAAGAATTTGATGTGACAATTGTAGATATGCCTAGTAAGGATAATGTTGTTGTTTATTTCCTCTCAAGAATTGTTTTGTAGGGTGATCAAGAGCCAATAGATGACACATTTCCAAATGAGCACTTGTCTGCAATATAAATTCATCCTCCATAGTTTTCTGACCTTGCAAATCATCTTGTAATAGGGAAGTGTCCAAATCATTTTAATCCTAAGCAGAAAAGGAGATTAATTCATGAAATTTCTAGATTCCAATGGATAAATGGACTTTTATTTAAAATGTGTCCTGATCATGTTCTTTGTAGGTGTATTGCAGAAATAAATTTTTATGATGTCATACATGCTTTCCATGATGAGCCAAAAAGAGGACATTATTCAATGATAAAAATGGTTCATAAAATCTTAGGAATTGGTTATTTTTTTCCATCTAAGACAAAGGATGTTTCATTCTTTGTTAAGCATTGTGATGAATATCAGCGCATGGGAAGACCTACACAACAATGGAAATACATTTACAACCTTAGATAGCTCTGGAACCATTCGAGAAATGGGGAATTGATTTCGTGGGACCTATTGATCCACCTTCCAGAGGAAAACACTATATTCTAGTTCGCATAGACTATGTCACAAAGTGGGTCGAAGTGAAACCTTTTCCAGCAACAAGGGAAGATAAAGTAGTTGATTTTTTGTACAAACATATTCTTCAAAGATTCAGTGCACCAAGGGAGATAGTATTAGACCAAGGACCTCAATTTGTGTCTGCTATGATGGAAGCTTTTATGCAAAGATATCAAATGACACACAGAAAGTCAACACCATATGATCCTTAGGCAAATGGGCAAGTAGAAGTTACTAACCAAGAATTAGAAAATATTTTGACAAAGACTGTTTCATTAAGGAAAAAAGATTGGGAAAAAAGGTTAGATGAAGCAATTTGGGCTTACAATACAACCTAGAAGATAACTACTAGATTCTCTCTATATGAGTTAGTATATGGGAAAAATCCAGTCATACCTATTGAGTTTGAGTTGTAGACATTAAAAATAGCATTAAAAGTTGGTATTGACTTGCCTGAAGTAGACAAGAATAGGATTCTGCAACTGAACCGATTGGATGAAATGAGAATGGAAGCTCTTCAGCACAAAAAAAATCTAGAAGCAAAGAAAAGAATGGCATGATAAGCACATTGTGACCAGAAAATTTAAGAAAGGAGATTAGGTACTATTGTTTGACTCCAAATTCCAAGAGTTCAGAGGGAAATTTCATACAAGATGGTTGTGATGCTATGAAATTGATCAAGATATTCAAAATGGAGTTGTTCAACTAATACCAATAGATGGAGAAAGAAGGATTATGTTGGTTAATGGTCATCATATGAAGATGTATCACAAACCTATATCAAGTGAGGAGTTTCTATCAGATTTACAACATAGAATTGAACATTTTCTAATGGAAGATATTTCTTCCATAGGAAAATGTGCTCCTAAATAATCTTTTGAAAAAGAGAGGCAAGAATAAAGAGGATAGATTGAAAACCAAAAATGGTGGTTTACCTTCTGAATAAAGGAGATAGATTGAAAACCAAAAATGGCGGTTTATCTCCTAGAAAAAAATAAAAAATAAAAAAAATAATAAAAAAATAAATATAAAAAAGAGAGGAATGGATGAAAACTAGAAATGGCGGTCTTCCTAGATCAACTTCAGTTTGCTCCTGATGACTCCTGACGACTCCTTATGTTCCCAAGGTTCTTTGTAATAATTTTTCTTGTTAATTTTGAGCCCTCTCTGATTGAATCATTGGAATCTTCCCCAACTAAGTTAGTTTGTGTGCTCTGATTGACCTTTGCATTAAATAAAAAAGGTATGCATTTATTGTAATTATTATTTTTCAAATATTATTTTCTAACTTAGTTATTATGATGTGAAATTAAGTAACTGTTTTAAGTATATAAATCTCCACCCAATAGTTATTAATGGTGTAATAAGTATGTATTAATTATTGTAAAATATGGTGGAGAGATAAGGATATGACATTTAAATTACTCCCGCAATAATTTCGAGTAGTAATGAGATCTTCATATCAAAGCCAATGAATTTTCTTATGTCAGCACCGCTTTGCAAATCATAATGCAAATTATTGGGTTGTTTCATGCGAATCGTCTAGAGGGAGTAAAGAGAAATTAATAACGAACACTAACTCATTTGACTGCAAAATCCAATGAAATATGTATAATTTGATGTATTGTCGGATGCTTGTAAAATTTGAGGTGTAATTTTCAATTTTTTAAAAGTTTATCCCTGACGTTCATTGAAATTTCGACAAACATGAAAAATAAGAAAAAATCAAATTGTGGCCGACATAAAGAAAAGTGAGTTCGCTGATTTATTGTGACAATGTTTTGCTATACTTGCAAATTTGCTCTACTTGAGACAATTTGTGGAGAACTAAGGACAATTTTCTTGGGAAAAATCAGAAAAAGTTCAAGAAGATATTGCCAGGTTGAGGGTAGTCATTTTCTTTTTGCAGAATTTAGTTGTGAAGTCAGATTTGTAGTTCCAGGTTTGAAAACCATATTTTAAAGCAACATCTCATCAGATTTCATTTTTAGAGGTTTAGGGTTTTGATAATTTCATGTTTGCATTTTGTTGTGTGGAATCACCATAAGATCACAACCAAGGAACAAATTCTTGTGACTGTAATTATGTGATCCATAACTCTATTGGTCATGTGGCACAGTTGTGCTATAACAAATACGTGATGCCTTCATGTGTGACCCAAGTTTAATGTGGCTATGTTGTGATAGAAATGGAGGCACTCATATAATGTAGTTAATTTAGGTTGTATAATGTAGGTGTCAATCATCATTGGGTGCATTCAGGTTGTCTCAAGTTTAACAGGTTATGATGTAATTATAGCATGATCCAAGAGTGATTACCTCTTGCTGCAATAAAAGCCTATAACTCTGGTTGATATGCAAGTGGTTGTGTTATATCAATTATGTAGTGCATTCAAGCACAACCCATGTTTAATGGGCTATTCTAGAGAGTGATCAAGATTTTCTAAACCTTATGAATGTTACTTAAAAGTGTATAGCTTAAACTACAAACCAATTTTGTTACATACTTGAATGCAATCTTGGGTTACCACAAACTATAATAATGTGATATGCTAATAACCATTATGGAAAGTATTAAAGCAAGACCCATGCTATATAGGATACATTTCCCTAATCAGGTTTACATACCTTAATGATCAAACACAAGCTTCCCACACACTCTAGGATACAATCCAAGATCATACCACAACCTTTCAAGACAACTAATTTTTGACCCAAGATTTAAGGTTGTTTTTTAATACCAACAAGCATTGGTAAGAGCATGATTAGGGTACAAAACCCTAGGCCTCTCGTAGAAACATAAACAATAACTCTAGTGGATTAGTGAGGTTGCAATACCAAAAGATTGAGACATTGTAGCTAATAAAAAAATCTTGCAATCTAAAGATTGTAGCCAATAACAAGCACACTATGTAGCTTAGTGACATTTGTAAATGCAATCTACGGTAAGAAGAATGAAAGTCACTTGAGATGTGACAGCCAAAAAGAGGCTGAGCAGTGACAAGATAATAAAGCTCAAACCTTGCATAGTAAAGTGGAGATTTTAACAGTGAGTTTCCTTACCCCCTTGCTGACCTTAAGGGTTTTTCAAATTCTTTTGGTAGTGTTAGAAAAGGCAAATGCAATCAGGGAATGACTGTCCAAATGAAGTAACAGTGGTAATCATAGGTTCAATGTTTCTTCTTAGCCATTAATATTGTATAATGGAGGTAGTGGATTGCATGTTTGAGCAGTGTTTTGAGACTCATCAAAGATGGGAGAATAGTGAATAATACCTTGTGGACTGTGAAGTAGTGTTAATAAGGTTGAAGGATCTTAAGAACTACAATACCATGAAACAATGAGTCCCCTGTAGTAAGTAGGCAGTCTATAGGGCATAGTTTGATTTTATAGAATGATGCTCATGAAAGGAATCTTCAAGTGATAGTGAGTGAGCTGTTTGAGATTGCAGCTGAGGGTGAAATACCCAGTCTTAAAGGAAGTTAGCAAAGTAGTAAATGTGCAAGAAAATCAAATCGTGACACAACAAAAATTCACAATGTTATCTTGCATAATGCCTTGAGTTTGAAGACAAAAAATCTCATTGTATCTTGATGAAAGGCATCTTAATCACACCTACTAAAACCATGATTTAAACACATTATTGTGCTTATGGAGGCAACATTTTAAGCAAGGCAAGCAAAGTTGAGAGTGTAAGCTCGTTCAGTAGGTATGAAGGACTTGTTTTATATGCTTACTATGCAGCCTAGCTAAGACAAAGTTCTTAGAAGAGATTGAAGGTGATTATGGAACTCAAGGCTTCAGTCAAGAAAAATGATTAAAGCAAAGACTAAGATCTATTTAAAAGACACAACATGAAGATATTAAAGATTTCACATGCAAAAGCCTAGTAGCTGGAGTAATGAATACAGTGCCAAAGAGGATAGTGTGTTGGGGCAGATTTAGGAGATCTCCACATTATCTAATTATAGGGAAATACATCACTTATTTATTTTTTAACACTAAAAGAAATCATTCTAAACCCTATGCTATAGGATACATTGATACTCAAAGCCTCCTCCAAGGAATTTGAGATTATGCAAATATATGTCAAGTAAATTTACCATTACAAATAGTAGTGGGAACAATGTAATATTTTTTGAGTAGAGCAGGAATGAGATAAGCAACAATGAATCCTATGCCTCCTTTCACGCACATCTCCTCACCATTCTTTGTCATTCTTTACTAAAACACTTCTCCATTTTGGCAGTCTATGCTTGAAAATAATGTTTTGATGAAGGTTTTAGAGTATGTTTATTAAAATGAAAACTCCATTCTGGTGGGCTACGCCTAAAAATAAGATTTTGAAAAAAGTTTTAGGGTATGTTTATTAAAGTTTTAGAGCATTTTGGCGGGCTATATTCTTGATTCCTTAAATGATTTATTCAAATTGATTGTGACTAAATAAATGATTAACTATTTAGTCATTTTTATTTGTGTGACTAAATAATTTTTAATCAATGACCAAACTAGTAATTTATTTACTCATTTATAGTCGAAAGGTAAAAATGAGTAGAATTTAGTCATTTTTAGTTATTGTGATTAAAAGTTTTAGTCACCTAGTCATTTATTTTCCAAATTCTACTAATGTGTGCTTTCTTGTGTGATTAGGGGTCTCTGAAAGTTGAGGGCCCTAGGGATAAGCTTGTCATAAGAAATGACACATTGCATCCTTAACTAAAAGGATAAATCCCTATTGACATTAGCAATGATGATTCCAACTTGTTGCTCCTTAGGAATGAGTCACTTGATTCATTACTAGCTCGCCACTCCTATCGCTAGTAAGCCTAAGGACGAAAGTTCAATATTCTGATTTTAGGAGTCTAACGGTTGGAAATCATAGTAAAATCAGAATTTAATAAGTTTTGGAATTAGCATTTTAAAGTGTTTTTTGGGGTCATTAACTTCAGACTATCTTCTCTTTTGCAGGGGTGGTTGCATGCCAATTATTTTTGGTGTAAAATATCATAATTATTAGATTTTTTTACCTGTCTATGAATAAAAATGATTGGAGTGTGAGTTTGATATTTTTTGAAGATCTAAATAGTCAAACTTGGTAAAGAAAAATCATGTCAGTTAATATTAGTCCAGAAAAAAATGAAGAGACACTTGATAAATTGTGGGCTAGATTGAAAAGAAAGGGTGATGGGAAATGTTATTGTCCTTGCAATAATTTCAAGGGCTTAAAGACGAGATGAATTTTAATCACAACAGCTGAAAAACATTGTAGGAAACATGGTCACATTGAAGGGGGGCATGATTATCGTCCATTGGTAAGTTGTTCATTATATGTGTTTGTATTGATTGAATTTGTAAATGTTTATATAGTTTTAACATTTTATATATATAATCACTTGATCATGATCATGGTTTATTTGTGTCTATCATTATTATAAAGGTGGGGCACCTTAGGGCACATGATATGGATTATAATGGCCCGAAGAATGTGGTTTTGCAAGTGGACAAACATGGAGCTGTGAATATCGAAGATGAAGTTAATGATCCTATGGAAGAAGGTGATCATAAGCCAAAAAACACAGTTGAAGATGATGGTACAGATACATTGATCCATGACACATTTAGTGGCAGAGCTGATCATGATGATCGAGATGACTTTGATGATGTTCATGATTTACCTGTACTTGAGAAGGAATGCAAGCCCCTTTATGAAGGCTCCCAAGCAACTCTTCTCTCTGTTGTATTGTTGTTGTTGAATTTGAAGGTTATAAATGGTTTATCAAACATAACAATGTCACGGATGTTAAGGTATGCCATATATGTCATCTTTTTTCATCTATTTTAATTGTTGTTAGTTCATCACTAGTAAATAAATGATGAAATATGTACCATTAATATTCTTTATATTAACAAATTATTTTTTGTTGTAGATTGATTGGTGAATTTTTGTTACCACCATCAAATATTTTACCTTGCTCATACTGAGATTTATCTAGCATTATAAAATATATCAGAATGGAGTATCAAACAATAGATGCATGTCCCAATGATCACATTATATATCATAAACAACATGAATTTGTAACAGAATGCCCAGAATGTCATATCAGTAGATATCGAACAAATCAACTAACAAATAAGGTGTCTCACAAGGTTCTTCATTATATTCCCATTATTCCACATATGTAACAATTATTTAGGTGCGAAATTTTAGTGCAATTTATGGATTACCATGCACATAATAGATGTGGAGATGATATTCTTCAAATGCCTACGAATGGTTCTGCATTTAGGGACATGGAGGAAAAATGGCCACTTTAAAGAAGAACCTCATAATCTCAGGCTTTCATTGGGAGCGGACGGTGTCAATCTATTTGGAGAGTTGAGATCTATTTACTCGGTGTGGCCTATTTTTGTTATCAACAATAACATTCCTCCATGGATGTCAATAAAGAGGGAGCACATAATGTTGTCAATGATTGTTCCAGGTATTTGTTTACATCAATTTTATTTAACATAGTAGCATCTCATTTGTCTTATTTATTGCATAATGACTTATATTTTTTTCATTCAATAGTCATGTGCATTAATTTATATATTGCAGTAAAATGGTTATAATAATTATGTAATGTTTATGTTCATTCAACTAGGTAAGTACCAAGTTAAAGATATGAATGGATATATCGAGCCTCTTATCGACGAGTTACTAAACTTATGGAATGGTGTCACTATGTATGATGTCTCTAGACCAATAGGACAAAGACAATTTCAATTCCATGAAATGCTTGTATGGACAATTCATGATGCCCCAGGGCTCACACATTTTTGTGGTATGTTATAACGTTTGACTGCACTTTAACAATATTTAATTTTATGAAGTAGATATCATGCATGTTTTTAAAATAATCTACTCATTATATATAATTATAAAAATTGACATATTTAATCCAATTATATATGATCTTGTAGGTCTTCAAACAAAGGGAGAATTTGCATGTCCAATTTGTGGTCCAAAGATGAAATCTCGTCGCTCAACAAGTTTAGGAAAGCAGGTGTTTGATGAGTATAGGCACTTCCTCCATACAAATCATCAGTATCGAACTACTGAAAAACATCTTTTCAATGGGAAAGAAGAGACTACATCAAAACCATGAAGAATGACACCTCGCCTATGGAAGTTGGAATATAATAGAATTAATCATCAAGGTTATACATCGGATCAAATTATTTATCTATCATATATGATATGTTTTGAATTTATATTTTTATATTGTGTTGTGTTTACTCATGCTGTAATTGACAATGATTGTCGTTGTTAATTTGTTTAACTTATATGCGTCATGAATGTCGTCAAGGCATAAATGGTCGGCTTCCATAGGGACTGAAAAAAGTTATCCTAGACAATTTAGTAGGTTTCCCTACTATGAGCAGCTACAAATTATGCATTTTTTTGATACAATGCATATCAAAAAGAATATAATAGAAATGTTATGGAAAATATTGGATGGAAGGCATGACAAAGAAAAATTGTCAAAATTTGTAGTGACATTCAGGAAGCCAATCATGCAATGAAAAATGTCATTCAATTAAATAGCGATGGAGACCAAATTAATATAAGTGCCCTTCATTGGTTATTAATGGAGCAACAAAGCAATGCTATAAAAGAAGTCATACGAAAAATTCTATTTCCCACAGGATTTGCTGCGAACATAAACAATATAATAACAAAGAAAGGTGAATTTGGGTTAGGGATGAAAATAAATGATTGGCATACCTTCATTAAGGTAATTATTCTGGTATATTATATACACTTGTATAATGCATGTACTTTTTAGTGTATTATGTTTACTACTTTTGGAAAAATAATGAAAAGATCATTTTATAATTGTTGCAGTGCATTCTACCTCTATCTCTCCCAGACAACTTTGATAACAATGTCAAGCAAGTTATATATGATCTTGGAAAATTCATGAGGTAAGTAGCGATATTTTTTCAATTCATTATATACATCTTATAATTGCCTTTTGTTTTACTTGTTATGTAATATATTGTATATTTTTGTTAAATCTCATTAATATATTTGCTCCTTGAATCACTTGTAGATGGTTGTCATCTAAAGAAATCCACAAAGAAGATATAAATTATTGGAAGAGAAAAATTCCTCGTCTAATGTGTGAAATGCAAAAGTGTCTAGCTACAACATTTTTCAATGCACAACACTACCTCATACACTGTTGAGAGATTGAATTGTGTGGACCGCATACATGAAGGTCAATGTGGGATGGTTGAGAGGCACTTAAAATTTTTGAAGGATTTGGTTAGACAAAGAGAACATCTTGAGGGTTCTATGGTGAAGGGATATATGGTATACAAAACCATGGTGTACATTACTAAATATCTTCCTAAGTTCGCAACAAAGATCCATGTAGATCACATTTGGGATCCCAACCCCATTAACAAATTTGAAGGGAGTACCTGATGGGGAAAGGTGGATTGAAGAAAGTGAGAGGTAATTATAAGATGGTCATGGAGATTAATTAGAATACATTTTACATATGGTTTTTATGTATATTGTACTTATTTAATTTTTAATCTTCAATATACATCAATTATAAATTAAGGTCGTATACTGTGGTATTTAACTAATTATACGTCGTTTGTGAATTTTAAATTTTTTTGATACAATTGGTCGAGAGTAGGATGCACTACATTTGTATGTCACAAACAATCTTGATTGGATGGCGGTATGGATTGAACGATGTCAACAATCTGGTCGCACATTAATATGGGAAGGTGTGGCTTCATTGGTTAAAGAAGCTCATCAGAATGGAGATTCCAATGTTACATAAAGGAAATGATTTAGCATATGGTTTAAGAGATAAGAAGGTATGTATAACATATTAATTCATATTATTTAATTATTTCAATTATATTGATGTATATATGTTGAGATTTTTCTTTGCATACATTTGGCCAAGAATAAATATGTTTATCAACTGACAATATTGCAATAATTTTTACATGTTTGACATATTACAGGTGAAACACCACAAGGCTATGTGGTGCAATGGTCATAAATTTTGAATCAAAATGTTGGATGACATGAAGAAAACTTGTGATTATGGTATAACTACAGTCTTTTAGATGACTAGTGTTTCATCTAGAAGCGACATACATCCTGTTAGAACTGTAAAATTTTGAAATTTTTACATTCTATTGCATTCAAAAGTTCCAGTATTGAGTTCTCATCATAAGCATCAAAGTCCCTCTTTGTATTGTCTTGCTTGTTTTCTGTCATAAAAGCCATTGAATCCATCAAGTCTTTCATTTTTCATTAAAAGACCCGAATCGGCAAGACATTGTAAAAGTCTCCTCGACCTGATTTTTCATTAATACATGTTTGTTGCAGACTATTGGCGGGACAATTTTCTTGTTTCGGCGACAAAAGGAATCATTTTGGCAAAGGGGAGTCATTGTCGGAGTGAATTCATGGTGAATACAGTGTGTTTCACCGACCGGTGCATGTGGAAGTTTATCATTCAAGATAAATGTGTTCGGGAAAATGTTTCGGCGAACTAATTTTTTCTTTCCAATAGGCATCTTGAAAAAATTATATCGGCATATGTTGGGGCATCGGTTTGATGTCGGGGTGAAGAAAATATGTCATACCGACTAATGCATAAAGGGGTTGTTTCGGCTAGACTAATTGATATCGGTATAAACTCATAACGAAATCATTTTTTTAACCGATTGACTTGCAAAAAGATGTCCTGGTAAGACTTATATGCATCGGGGAAGGTCTAGGCGAAGGGGCCGTTGTTTGGCCGAACTAAGTTCAAAGGTATTTCAAACCTATCGGTGAGAAGCTATGGAGTATTTCCGATTCAAATCTTATGCCGATGGAGATATGCATCACCGAGAGAAGAACTTGTCGGCATAAGTTTCACTGAAGTATGAATATTATACTGATAGATGGTTCGGGGTGAGTTTTTCCGAATAGGAGTAATCTGGAGGGGTGATTTCGGTAGGACATTTGGTGTCAGTGTAAGTTTTCTCGAAGGTTCATTATCTTGCCGAAAGTATTATTTCAATGGTTGGGTTTATTTCTTTGGTGAGAAAACTTGGTGGACATGCCGAAATGAGAATTCATTGGTGAAAAGGTGATTTTGTCTTAGCGAATGAAAATACTTTGAAAAGTATATATCGGTAAGATGCAAAGATATTTGCATAACATCTCTCCGACTTTGAAAGTCAGCGAAGCGGGTCAAACGAAGATTGTATCGGCAAGAATGTAAATTCATCTTGGAAACCCAATGAAGATAAAGACTTTTGGTGGAACAGGATGAAGTCTATGAGAGGTTTCCTCGACATCGGTGGGTTATAGCGAAAAACATAAAGATAGAGGATTTCAGTCGGTGTGAATAACATTAATGTCTCAGCGATTGGAAAATGCTTTGAAGAAAACATATCGGTATTGTTCCATGATATCTATGAGATGCTTCCCCAACTTTGAATTGTCACAACGACATGAAAAGCAGAAGCATTTGTTGTCAAGTTGATTCCAGGTGTCGGTAAGATTGCAGAGTGTCTTGGCGAATGATGAAATAAATGTTGAAAAGGGATTTTGCCCCAGATTTGAATTTTTCTCATCGAAAGGACATTTGATGCGACAATACCAATTTTAAAGGTGGCTTCATTCGTGCTTCATTAATGGCATGATGGGATAAAACAGTAATGACAGTAGTGTTTTAATCAATTCTTCATTTTTGAATTGATTGCTGGTGAATTGGCAAGCTGAACGAGAGAACCAAGATAATTTTTTAGTCTGAGGAGCTCAAGTAGAATACTATAAGTAGTTCCTTCTCTGTTTTTCATATTTTGATTCTGTAAGCTTGAAAAAATGGAGTCTTCTAGTTCTGGAAAGGGTAAGGGTAGGAAACTTGGTGAGAGAAGTCAGTCGAGGGGAAAGAAACAAAAGACTGATACAGAGCATGAAGGCACTGAAAGGAAGCTAAATCAAGACCTTATTGATCAACTACCTAGTTTGGGGCCTAAAGCTAGAAGGTCCGCACAGCTTAGGGCAGAAGTTGACAAGCTGGATGACAAATACAAGTTCATAGGTGATGTCTGGATTGCTGTGAGAGGGTATGAGCTTTTCAATTTCCACTATCGTAGGAGGAATCGTTTTGAGCCAGTTTGTAATCCATGGAAGTTGAATGTAGGGAAATTGGTGTGCCCTAATATATTTATTAATACTGAATTGGTAAAATTGCTTGCTAATCATTATGATCCAAAGCGTAAAGCAATATGTGATCCTTCTGGAAAACCACAAATACATGTGTCAAAAGAAGGAATTGGTGAGGTTTTCAAATTGGAAGGATTTTGTGATGAGGAAATCAATTGTGAAGAGTTGCAGAAGGAATTTTTCAGAATGGATACAAGTTACAAGGGTTGGAGGTTACCAATTCATAGGGTTAAATAGGGTAACAAGCCCGAACCTCTCAAAGATAGTGAGGGGCCTCCTTACCATGTAGATTTGTTTGAACCCTACATGAAGTATACATATTTTTTAGTGTGTGAGGTGTTGGGGATGGATGCCCCAAAATTTATGTCAATGGTGCCAATGGTCATTGCAGCAGAAAGTCAATATCACAATGCCAGGTTATTTGATTATGCTTCATATATTTCTAAGGAGCTTGAGTTAGGATTGATGGCTATAAAGGGTGGAGCTTCCATTGTTCACCTTAGAAACTATTCATTGTTGATGCATTTGGTGCTATATTTCAGACAAGAGCTTGGGGTGTGGCCTCCAGAAATGAGAATTTCTTAGACTAGTAAGGAGGGTGAAACATTGCCTGTTCAATTATGGACTACCATTTGGGACAACAAATTTGCTGGTTCTAGTTTTATTCATTTTGAGGAGTATTTTGTAAAGACATTGTATAAATTGTATCATTATCCTTGTAATCATTCATTGACTAATGAGATCAAAAGTTTCCTTCGGCCTAAAGATTTTGATGGGCCAATTGACCATAACTAGGGAGATTGGTATTGTTTAGAGGGAGCTACTGTAATCAGAGTGTATGGATTTGAAGATGCTCCTTTCATTCTGCCAAGGATAGTTCCAAACAGGGTTGCATACTTGGAAATTGTCAGAAAAATGGATTACAGTAGTGTAATGCATTTTAGCTCTTTTGGGAAGTAGGCATTTATGCCTAGTACTTTATGCTTTGGTGATTTTACTGTGTTGGCTAAAGAGGGATATAATTCAATTCTTGACAGATTGTTGCACTATAACATGAAAAGAGGACCAATTAGGAAATACTTTGACCCTGAAGGGTATATTCATTCAGCCAAAGAAAGGATTAATTTTGGAGGGTATCAGCATGTACCCTATCCTTTTGATGATATGATCAGAAATCTAGATGAAGATGAAGCAGAAAGGGTAGTTGAAAGGTATAACCAAGGGCTACAAGATACTGAGTTATTGTCTTCTGGAGATGAAGAAGCACCAAGAGCTGATGTGTCACAGGGTAAAGCAGAAAAGGTATCCAGAATGAGGACTCAGCAATATGTTTGCCCAGTCAGAGAACAAAGTATTGAAAGTGGTGATGTTGATGCTAGGCATATGGAGTACAGATCCTTTGTTTCTAATGATGAGTTTATACATTCCCCTGAGTTCAAAGCATTCTTGTACAAGCATAAGGGGAAGGAGATAAGAGAGAATGTTGATGATATCACTTCTAGAAATGAGGAACAATTGTTTGCTCAATTGAGAAGATGTGTGGATGATGAAATGGCAAATATGACTCCAGAAGTGGGGAGGAAAATGTTGGAGGATGTTGGTGTTATGATATTTCCTGGTTTAGATTTGAATTTTGCATTGGTTTTTGATAGTTTCTTGAAGGGTAGTAATGCTACTCATAGGTTTGATAAGGAAAAGGTGACAGAAGTATATACAGGCTCCAAATATAATACTGATGAGGGATCAATGTTGATATGGGCTTTGTACCCACCCCACAGGAAATCAGTGGTACTTGATACAGAGAAGGCATTTGGCCATGTCTTGACTTTAAAAGCTGGAGAAGCTGATCCTGTTGCTACTGCTGATATTGGGGTAAATATTGCAAAATTGAATAAAGCACAGATTCAATTATTGATAAAAGAAAGAGAAACGTATAAAGCAAATAATGAGAAATTGCTGAGAGAAAATGATAGACTCAAAGATTTGGTTGGTGTTTCAATGGGAACAACCAAAATGATCACTCAAGGAGAGAGCTCTCAAGCAAAAGACCACTGGGTAGGGTCAAGTGCTTATTCTCAGGGAAAGCATGATGCTATTTCTGCAATTATCAAGAAGAGACAGGATTATTTGATATCCTGGTTGAACAAATTGTGGGGAAAATATTCTCATACTCTTGCTGCATTGAAGGAGCACACAAGAATGGATGGACGAATCATGGAGAAATTTCATGAGTTGGCTCAAAGTGATGAAGCTAGCAGTTCTGTACTTGAAGCTGCTAATCACATAATCAATCGCCATCGAAATTTCTATGATGAATTGCAAGGAGATGAACAAGGATTAATTGCAGCTGCTGAGAAAATTGTAATTCCATTTTCTGATAATAATGGGGATTTGAGAGAAGCCACCAGGTGGAAAAATGAATGTGAGTCAATGATGAATGAAATCATGAAGGTAGCTTCTACAGATGATACAACATTGGATGAAGTGAGTAAGCAAAATGAGGAAATGGTCAAAATGGAAGTTACGGTCCGGAATGTTGTTGGAGATGCAGACACGTGTGAGCGCCAGGATTATTTGGACCACCTCAACAAGACTCACTTATGGCTAAATAGAGCCTAACTATTCTCTATTTTATGTTTATAATTTGTATTTTCTATTTCCGAAAGGATGCATCCTTTCACATTCTCAATATATAAATGTCTATTTTGTAAACAATATGATATAGATAGAATAGGATAGAGAGTAGAGAATACGGTGGAACACCATGTTTCACAGGGTTGAGACTATGTTGTATGTTTTGAAGCCATGGAAATATCAATGAAAATCATCTGATTTGCTGGTGAATTCTAGTGTCAATTGTTGTGTTATGCCTATTGAAAGAATTATCTGAGTTGTCTCTAAAATTGATGCTTCTTGGTTATTTAGATCAACATAACAAGTTTATGTCTGGTTTATTAGTATGTATTTTCCATATCTATGTGATTAGTTGATAGGTTCTTTCAAGGAAGGATTAAACCCTTTTGATTAATCACAGTAATCAGGGAATTTCATTTAGATCAGTAAGAAGAACTCAATAATCACGACTTTTAATTTTTATACTAGTTATAAATAAATATGCCAAACAATTTGAATGAATCTAGAAAGAAATCAGTTGTCTATAATTTCATTTGACTCTGCATATTATATAAGGCACTGGTCTCACTATTTTTCAATCATTTAGTTTTATTCATACTTTTTTACATCTGTTAACTAAGCATATTAGGGTTTAATTTGAATGCTAGTATACAATATATACCAATTTTGTTTTATTTTGTCCATTTCAATTTGCCATCTTGGAAAAATCATGGCATGAAGATAAGATCAATAGTCAAAGTATGCTTTATTTATTATAGGTACACTCGCCTAGGTCTAGCAGTGCCTGGAGAGTAGAAGGTTTAATTATTTCAAACCTTGTTCTGTTCTCTAAATGTTGTGAAAGCTTTCTACAACCCTTCATGGTTCAAACCTGTATTTTTGAGAGATAACATTATGTTTGTGGGTTTAGCTGTTAGTCTATCATTTTTGGATTTTTTATGTTGTGTTGGCTCTGCAAATTATATGGGAGTTATATATTGTTTTTTCTTAATACATTCTTGACAAGATTGTTTTCGACAGATTATAGTTGAGACATCTGGAAAAGGAAATTTCAGATTTGGTTTTCACATGGTAGTTGCTCATACAGTTTTTCAAACAGGTTCTTTGTTTCAAAACAGAGATCATATAAAATGATTTGTAATCGTCATTCAAAAGATTTGATGAGAGGTTTTGATAAACAAAGATTATATCTTTCAAGAAAGACAATATATATATATTGGTTTTGTGATCTAGAACATTGTAACTTTGATTCTGAAGTCATGATAGAATTGATTATGTGATTAGTGAAATAGAGATCAACTCTTTATTTAAATTGCTTCATATTTGTACATTGTTTTATAATACTATTAGTGAGATAGCAACATTATAGGACTATCAGTGAAAAAAATAAGCTAGTGAGGCTTTCTACAAATTATGTTTTTAGATAAGGCCAGTGAGGCCAAGTTTGAGTGGTTTTATTGCCTAGAAGGGTTTCCACTCAAGAAAAACTCTGTGTCAATTTTTTAAATGTGGTTGTTCATTATATGTTCATTTCATTTTTGACAACATAAGCTCTTTCATGATCTAACTATTGTTAATAGATTTAAAAAGAATTGATTAGTTCATTAACACTAATTCACCCCCCCTCTCAGTGTTAACTTCACTCCAACAATTGGTATTAGAGCTAAACCTTGTTGTTGAGTCAACTAGGGGTTTTAGTTTAGGAGTGCTAATGGCAACTCAAGAAGGTTTATCTAAAACTAGGGCACCACTTTTTGATGGTACTAGTTATGCTTTTTGGAAGTTTAGGATGAAAAAACATATCAACTCTCTAGGATATGATGTGTGGGAAGTAGTATAAAATGCATATATTGTTACATCACCCCCTTCTGATGTTGATAAAAAATGAGCATATGATTTCAATGCAAAGGCTAAAAATGCTATTTGTTGTGGACTCCTTGATGATGTCTTGACAAAAATAATGGATTGTAGGAATCCAAAAGCCATATGGGATAAATTTTCCACCATATATGAAGGTGATGAGAAATTTAAAGAAGCAAAACTTCAGAACTATAGATTTAAATTTGACAGTCTAAAAATGGGTGATGATAAAAATATTGTTGATTTTTTCTTGAAGATTCAAGAAAGTGTAAATACGATAAGAGGGTATGGAGAAAATCTTCCTGAAAATATTTTTGTTCAAATTTTTTTGAGATATTTACCCACTAATTTTTATCTAATGATTACAACAGTTGAAGAAAGATACATTAATAAGGTAACTCTTGATGATCTCTATGGTTTCTTTACTACTTATGAGATGAGATTGAATGAACATAACTCTATTAGTAAGGAATCTTCCTTTAAAGTTGAAGCTGATATTTTAGATGAAACAAAGTCCTCTTTTGTAAGTAAACTAAAAAGAGGCTCAGACAAGTATAAGGGTAAATTACCCTTTAAATGTTTTAATTGTGGAAAGATAGGACACTATGGTACAAATTGTCCTAATAAAGATCTTGAGAGTGATGATGAAAGCAATAAAATATTTTCAAAGAAGAAGCAATCTAGTTTTAAAAAGAAAAATACTTTCAAAAAGAAGGAAAGCCTTTATGCAGATGTAACTGATAGTGGATTAGTTGAATCTTGTGATGAAACTGATTAAATTTTATTTATGGCTAAAGTGTTCCTATAAAGGAAAATGAATCTAATTCTTAATCAAAAATTGATCTTGAGGTAGAATTGAAATATGCTCTCAAAGAAATTAAGAAATTGAGAAAAGAAGCAGTTATCTTAAAAGGTAAAGATCAGGAAAATGTACAAACTATTTCTAATTTGACTCTTAAAGGAGAAGAAACTAGGAAAATTATTGAGATAACTCAACAAAAATTGAAACATAAGGAGGATAAATGTTACTCTTTGGAGGTAGAAGTTGTTAAGTTGAGAAATCATCTTTCCTGTCTTGATGATGGCCAATGTTCAAATCAAGATGGTAAGGGAAAAGGTAAGACTTATAATGATAATTCTAGTTTCAATGGTTATTGTTTCAATTTTAAACAATTTGGTCATAAGGCTAGCATTTGCAAGGTTTTTTCTAAGAGAAATTATAACATTATTAATGGAAATCTTAATAAATTTCTTGTTAATCTTCAATGTTATAAATGCAAAGAAGTAGGTCATATAGCAACATTTTGTAAATTTGGTTTAAGAATACAATCAAACAGAGCTAATGGAATTAAACTTGTTTGGAGGCCTAAATATGTTAAAGCCTTGATAGTTGAAACAACTTTTCACTTTGTTAAGAGAAATTATTGGGTTCTCAATAGTTGCTATTCTCATCATATGACTGGTGAGAGAAACATGTTTATAGACTATGAAGACTATTTTGGTGGTTTTGTTAAGTTTGGGAATGATCACTATATTCCTATAGTGGGAAAAAGTACTATTTTACTTGAAAATGAAATCCCTGTCAATGATGTTTATTAGGTGGAAGGACTAACTCACAATCTCTTGAGTGTAAGCCAAATTTGTGACAATGGATTTGAAATAAAGTTCTTTGAATTAGGGTGTGAGATTCAAAGGAAATTTGGTAAAACAATAGTAGCAGGTTACAAAACAAATGGTAATGTGTATTACCTGCAAGAAAGCTCAAATAATAAGAAGGAAAGTAATGTTTGCTTCATGAGTCAAGTTGATGAGTCTATGAATAGAATATTTTCCCATATTAACTATGAAAATATGGTAATGATAAGTAAAAATGATTTTTTTTGAAATATGCCTATAATATCTAAACTAGATAATCAAATTTGCAAATAATGTTAGGAAGGAAAACAAGCTAGAGCAAGTTTCAAAGCTAATGAATACACATCAACCAAACCTCTGCAACTTGTTCACACTAATCTATGTGAACCAACATGGAATAAGTCCTTGAACAATGAGAGGTATTTCATGTTTTTTATAGATGACTATACTCATATGACTTGGGTAACATTTCTAGTACATAAGGCAGAACCTTTTCATAAATTTAAAGTTTTTATAAAATTGGTTGAAAATTAATCTAATATAAAAATCAAATATCTTAGGTCAAATAGAGGAGGTGAATTTACCTCACAATATTTTGTTGATTATTGTGAAGATCATGGAATAAAAAGGAAATATTTAGCCTCTAGAACACCACAACAAAATGGTGTTGTTGAACGCAAAAATCCAATAGTGAAGGAAATGGCAAGAGCTATGTTGCATGATGTAGCTCTATCAAACACATACTAGAAAGAAGCAATGCATACAACTATTAACATTCTAAGTAGAGTTTAGATAAGGTCTAAAACCAAACATACACCATATGAATTATGGTATGGTAGGAATGCTAATGTGGGCTATTTCAAAAAATTTGGCAGTAAATGCTTTATTAAGAAAGATACTGATAGAATTGGAAGTTTTGAATTGAGGTGTGATGAGGGTGTATTTTTGGGATATTCTACACACAGTAAAGCATATAGGTGTTACAATAAAAGATTAAGAAATTTATTGGAAAGTGCCAATGTTAAGGTTGATGAAACCTTACAAAATTGTGAACAACAAAAGAAACTTGATGATGATAGTGATTTTATTGTGCAGACACCTAATACAAATCTACAAGATCAAAATGAATCTTTAAGTTCAATAGATCCTGAGCAATCAATTGAACAAAATGTTGCTAATGATATTGTTGAAACTTCTTCTTAGTTTTCTTCTAGGCTAATGAAAAAGAAGCATCCTTCTTATCATATTATTGTTGATGTGTCAAAAGGAGTTCAAACTAGAATGCACCTTTCAAGTACAAAAGATAAAGGTGAACAAGTTTATTTATCTTTGATTTTAGAAATAGAGCCTAAGATATATTCTAAGGCCAGTAGAGATAGTTGTTGGGTTAAGGCTATGCATGAAGAACTTGCACAAATTGAGTAAAATAAAACTTGGGAAATAGTTCCTAGACCTGAAAATAAAACTGTCATTGGTGCAAAATGGGTTTTAAGGAACAAGATGGATGAACAAGGGAATATAGTTAGAAATAAAGCTAGAGTAGTTTTTAAAGGTTATTCTGAAGTTGAAGGATTGGACTTTGATGAAACTTTCACTCCTGTGGCTAGGTTAGAAGCAATTAGAATGTTTTTGGCTTACTCTGTGTATAAAGGCTTTAAAGTGTATCAAATGGATGTTAAAATTGCTTTGCTCAATGGTGACTTGTCAGAAGAGGTTTATATGGAACAACCTAAAGGATTTGTTGTTGCAAGTAAAGAATGTTATGTATACAGACTGAAAAAGGCCCTCTATGGTCTGAAACAGGCTCCCAGAGCCTAGTATTCAAAGTTGGACACCTATTTACATGAACATGGCTTCTCAAAGGTGCAGTAGACAAAAAATTATACTTCAAAGCTAAAGATGATTGTATCATAGTTGTTGTTTACATTGATGATATTATATTTGGCAGTGATAATGATGCTTTGTTCTCTAAATTTCAGCAATCATGAAGTCTAAATTTGAAATGTCAATGATTGGTGAACTTTCTTTATTTTTGGGTCTTCAAGTTAGTCAACTTGATAAAGGAATATTTATCTCACAAAAAAATATGCTAAATAAATGTTGAAATTTTTTCAGATGATTGACTATAAAATAGTTGGGACTCCCATGGAAACTAGTTGTAACTTTCAAAGGAGACTGAGCAGCCTAATGTGGATCATACTATGTAAAGATCCATGATTTGTAGTCTTCTATATCTAGCTGCCACAAGGCCTAATATTATGCATGTTGTATGCTTGGTTTCATGATTTAAATCTACACCTAAAATGTCACATTTGAATGCTGCAAAAAGAATTTTGAAGTATGTTGTTGGCACATTAGATTTTGGCTTGTGGTACCCTAAGCATGGTGATTTCACTTTGGTTGCTTACACTGATGCTGACTAGGCTTTAAATATTGATGACAGGAAAAGCACTTTAGGCAGTTCTTTCTATCTTGGAGGTAGATTACTAGCCTAGCATAGCAAGAAGTAGGATTCAATATCCTTGTCAACTATTGAGGCTGAATATATAGCGGCTGCTACCTGTTGTACATAGGTGCTTTGGATGGTTCATACCTTGAAGGACATACAAGTTGATGTTGTTAGACCTATTCACATTTTATGTGATAATACAAGTACCATTAATATCTCAAAAAATCTTGTTCAAAATTCTAGAACTAAACATATTGACATAAGGTATCATTTTCTATGTGAAAATGTGTTAGCAAATGAAGTTATACTAGATTTTGTGGCATCTAATGTTCAATTGGCTGATATCTTTACCAAATCCCTTCCTAAATCTCATTTTGAAACTCTAAGAGACAATCTTGGTGTTGTCTCTATCAATTCTCTTCCATTTTAACTCTAGTTCATGGAAATAAGGGGAGCACTTCATGAATATCCCTTTGTCCCTCAGTATCTCTTTGGAATTGTGTCAAAAAGGGGGAGAATTTGGTTTCTTGATTGTGGAAACTTGTGTGTTTTGGCAGTGCTATGTTTTGCAGTGATATGCTTTGTTTATTCTTTCAGTTGTATTTGATGGTTTCTTTGATATGTGACAAGATGGGATGGGTATGTAGTTCATGCAATCATCATGTTCAAAACAGGTATATTACAGCTCTGATCTTTCTGTTAACACTTTATGTTTGACATCAATGCCAAAGGGGGAGTTTTTTGTCCCTCAGTATCATTTGACATTAATGTCAATACACTAAGGTTGAAGTGATAGGTTGTGCACATGGTGATTTCCTTTAGTTTTGCATGAGTTTATATATCCATGTTGATCCTCATCTGCATTTGGGATTGTACAGTTCATTTGCATATCTATTGGAATCTTTGATAAAGTGCAGTGATAAAGGCTATATTCTTAAAGGGGGCATTGCTAAATATTTCATATAATAATTTTGTTCTCTGATTTTTTTTTTGAGATTATTGTGTTGAAAAGTTCTTTAGTGGGAACATTGACACATTATATTTTTTCCACAAGGAAATATTGCTCTCGAAATGGGATTTAAAACTATTATGAAGGAATTTGTTTTTTTTTAAAGGATGACACATTGTCGATTGGTAAGAGGTGGCAATGATTTTGTTTAAAATGTCAAAATATCGTGTGATCATTCCACTGTCGGTGGAGATTATTATTTTTTTGAATGGGAATATTTCCCATCATAATATCTGGACTTCAAATTTCATTATGTTGAAGTAAAGGAAGTTGTTGTGACTTTGATGAGCATAGTTATTTGATACATTTCATTTGTTAGGGTTTATTACCTTAATCATGGTGTCGTTGATAAGGAAGATCTGTTACAATTTTTTTTGGATGTTGGTCTTTGTTGGAACAAATAATAACAATAGAGAGCAATGTTTTTGATAGACACGCTATTTTATTTTGTTTCAGTCATAGGTGCACTCTTCCCATGTATTTTTTTTTCTTCTTCTTTGTTTTCTTTAAAAACAACAACAAAACAATGGGCTTTAAGTTGTTTTGGTGATTATCTTAAGTATAGTCAAGATTAGTGTTCTTCTAAGCTTTATATTGTTTTTTGACAGGTAATATTTTGTATAGTCATTTTTTGTTTTGGGAAATCTGTTTGAAGTCTTATTGTTGAGTTTTGAGGTTGTTACCCATGGGTCTCTAGCAGTTTTGTTTTTGAAAAAGAGTTGTAAACAAGTATTTGTTTACCCCTTAATAGATCTGCATATACTTTGTTAAAAAGAACCCGATTTGGTTTTTTTGTTAAGGGTGTTTGTTTTTAAAGTATCAAATGTTTTCTTTCATTAGAAAACCATGTTATTATGTTTGTGGTTTTAGCTGTGAGTCTATGATTTCTGGATTTGTTATGTTGTGTCAGCTCTGCAAATTATATGGTAATTATATATTGTTTGTTCTTAATACATTCTTAACAAGCTTTTTTTTTATGGATTATAGTTGAGACATTTGGAAAAGGAAATTTTTGATTTGGTTTTCATATGGCAGTTGCTCATATAGTTTTTCAAGTAGGTTCTTTGTTTCAAAACATAGACCATATAAAATGATTTGTAATTCTCATTCAAAAGATTTGATGAGAGGTTTTGATAAACACAGATTATATCTTTCAAGAAAGACAATATATATATATATATATATATTGGTTTTGTGATCTAGAACATTATAACTCTAATTTTGAAGTCATGATAGAATAGATTATGTGATTAGTGAAAAAAAGATCAACTCTTTATTTAAGTTACTTCATATTTATACATTGTTTTATAAGACTATCAGTGAGATAACACTATTGTGAGTGAGACAAATCATCCAGTGAGGCCAAGTTTGAGTGGTTTTATTCCCCAGGAGGGTTTCCACTCAAGACAAACTCTGTGTCAATTTTTTAAATGTGGTTGTTCATTATTTGTTCATTTCATTTTTATAGGATAAGCTCTTTCATGATTTGATTATTGTTAATAGATTTAAAAAGAATTGATTAGTTCATTAACACTGATTCACCCCCCTCTTAGTGTTAACTGCATTCCAACATAGCCAATGGTTATATCAACTCAAAATTTGGATGAATCTTCCCAAGTTTCCACCTCATCTACTTTGGAAGAAAATACAATGTACACAACAATTTTTTATGAGATAGATTATCAACATCCACCTAACCTAAAGGAAATGGAAATACTTTATGGGAAAGGTTATGAGCTTGTGAAAAAATTGGGATATAATGGTAAAGGATGTGGAAAGAACAAACAAGGAATTTGAGTTCCTATAAAACCTAATACACAAGAAACAAAGACTTGTTTGGGATATTCTTTTTCTAAGACAACAAAAGCAACTCAATGAACATCGCTAAATATCAATAACATCACATGTAAACCAAGAATCAATCTCAAACTAAAGCATCTTGAATTCCTTGATATGGATTTACCACCATCATGGGAATACTTTGACAATAATGAAGCTATGAAACAAATGTTAGGTGCTTTTGATAAGACATCCTCTTCCAAGAGAAAATTTACCTACATTGTGATAAGTACCAAGCAAAAAGATATCGATACTAATGAGAAAGACACAAGAATGGAACTATATGATCCTAAATTTCCTAAGTCAAATGCACTCCCCTAAGAAAATGAAATTGATATACCAATGGAAATAGATGATAACAAAAATTTCATTAATATTTGGAAGTTCCTTGATGATCAAGAACAAGAGGATACTATGACCTTGCTTCATGATTTTCCTGAATTTTTTTCTTGGAAATATTTAGATATGCCGAGAATATATCTAAAGATAGTAACACAACATTTTCCTTACTAAAATTTTGAAGCCTATTCAACAAAAGATACAAAAAATAAATCCTAAAATATCCTTGCTATTTAAAGGATCTCCTTGGATTTCAAACATTGTCACAGTTGCTAAACGCTATAATCATATTAGGATGTGTAAATTTTTTTGTGATTTGAATAAAGCCTCCTTAAAAGATGATTTTTCCATCCCTAATATTGACATGATCGTGGATTCAACCGTTGGGCGTGCTTTCTTGTCATTCACGGATGAATTTTCTAGTTATAATCAAATCTTTATTAAACCATAAGATCAATATAAGATGGAATTTACATCCTTTTGCAGAACATTTTGTTGGGTTATGATGCCTTTTGGATTCAATAATTTTGACGCAACTTATCAATGAGCAATGACATTGATATTTCATGATTACATACATAAATTATTGGAAGATTATGTTGATGAAATCCTTGCCAAATCCTTAACAAGACAAGACAATGTGAATTTCCTTTGAATTTTTTTTGAATGAATGCATAAATACAACATGTGACTAAATCCAAAAAAGTGTGTCTTTAGAGTAGACAGTGGAAAACTTTTAGGGTTTATCATATCTCACAAAGGCAATAAGGTTGATACAAATAAAATTGATGTTATAATAAACATGCCACCTCCTAAAAATATTTCTCAATTACACATGTTACAAGGAAGAATTCAAGCCATCCGTCATTTTGTCACCTCCTTAGCTGGAATATTACCTTTCACACATCTCAGAAAGGATGTGCATTTTGATTGGAATGAGGATTGTAAATAGGCCTTTGAGAGTTTGAAGGAATAACTTGCCACTCAATCCATTTTGTAACCCGCTATGCCAAACAAATTGTTCATCCTTTACATAGCCACATCTGCCCATGCTCTAACATCACTGTTGGCTCAACAAGATGATAATGGAAAAGAACATCCTATTTATTACATTAGTCAAACTTTAATCAATTATGAAACATGATACACACCAATTGAGAAACAATGTTTGGCTCTTGTATTCACTACTAGTAAGTTGTGACACTATTTACTAAATGCAAAAATACAAGTCATGACAAAATTTGATCCTCTAAAACATATTTTTAATAAAATAGAATTATCAAAAAATTTAGCTAAATGGGTAATGTTGTTGACTAAGTTTGACCTTAAGTTTTTTTCATAAAAAGAAATCAAAGGCCAAGCCTTTCCTGACCATTTAGTTGACACTCCTTTCCTCTAGCACTACCTAGCAATGACTCTTTTCCTGATGATAATGTGTTGACAATAGATGTTCCTACATGGGAATTATATTTTGATGTATCCAAGTGTAGAATAGGCTCTGGTGCTAGGGTTATACTAATTCCACCCATAGGAAATCCTATTCCCTTGTCGTATCAATTGAATTTCCTATGTAAGAGTAACATAGCTAAGTATTAGGCATTAATTGCTAGGTTGTGTACTGCTTTAATCATGGGCATTAAAGATATTAAGATCTTTGGTGACTTGCAATTAGTAATTAAACAAATAAATGGAACATATCAAGCCAATCATTACAAATTAACTAAATAAAAGGATCTTATCATGCACTTGTTAGAGAAGTTTTAGAAATTTACCATTGATAACATCCCACACGTAGATAATCAGCTTGTGGATTCAATGGCAAGTGTTTCCTCTCTTATATCCCCTCAAGATCCTTCAAAAAAATTCATGTTCACTATTCACCCTATCATGAAACCTTTGATCAATGAAAGAAAAAAAGAATTTTTAATGACAAATGAGGAAAAATTGAGTGAATGGTATGATACAATATTTAACTATTTGAAAAGTGGTATCATTCTCGAGCCAAAAACTAAAAACCTTTGTGCTCATTTATGAAAGCTTGCATCTAAATATATAATTCTCACCAATGTACTATATTGAAGGTCATTCAATGGTCTCTTAGATGCTTAAAAGAATCTAAGATACCTCTAGCACTTCACCAAGCCCATGAAGGTGCTTGTGGTGGAAATTTTTGAGGGAAAACATTGGTTCAAAAACTTATCCGTATCGAGTATTCTTGGTGCAACATGGAACATGATTTCTTCTATTATGTTTAGAAATGTCATAAATGTTAGGAACATAACAATTTGAATCATTCTCCTACTAGTGAAATTAAAACTCAAGTTCTAATATGGCCCTTTGTGGTTTGGGGATTAGACATTATAGGAAAAATTTTACCTCCTTCCATTGGACATACCTTTATCATCATTGTGACTAATTATTTCACAAAATGGGTAGATTCCATTCCTCTACAATATACAATAGGTAAGTTAATATGTCATTTCATCCTAGAACACATTATTGCTCACTTTGGACTCCCTTCTACAGGGTATGTTGATCTGTAAACTAGGAAATTAAAGTTTCCCAAAACTTAATCCGAATATAGATTTAATTCTTGATCCAACAGTAATGCATGATTATGTATCTTAACCGTTGAAATTGTGAAACTGAGTAATGCTTCCAAAAGATTTTAATCAATTATATGTAATAACATTCATGAGAGAGAATAACATTGAAATAAAATGAGAGAAAAATAAAGAGATAGAAGAGAGACACAAACAATTTGATAACGGAGTTCGCTCAATTTGAGCTACGTCTCTGGGTCCGCTTCTCAATGTTGGACCGCTTTATTGATATCGCCAAGCTTCAATAGCCTTCTTACAATATCCAAGCTTTAATCACTCACAATCTCTCTTTGAAATTTTACAATTTTTGGTGTAACAACACCTTGTAATTTCTCTCCCAAAACTTCCTCAAAAGAGTATAAAATTTCCTCTCAAAAATACATCTGAATTATTTCTCCACAAAAATGCATAAAGGCCCTATCACATCACCTCCTTTTCTACATAAATTTTGCATATGGGGTTAAAAACCACCATAATAAATAAAATAACAAATTAACCCCCCTCCTTTGGCTTTTATAATTATAAGCCTTACAAAAAAACACTAACCCGTTTATATAAAAACAATAACTTCCCCATTAAAAATAAAAACATTAAACAACCCCTTAATAAAACATTTGGATTTTGTTTTTAAACCCTTGTCTTATTATATTCACAGGCTATTTGAGTTTATGGGGTTGAGTTTTAAAAATAAAATAACAATTTAGTGTTATTT